>LT598457.1:0-600000 GCA_900074725.1 Lachancea dasiensis
TATTTTATCTTTCTTCTTCTCCTCTCCCATCACCCTCCCCGCCCTGCCGTGAGCTTCCTAACTTTGCATTTTTATCTTTCTTCTTCCTTAACCTTCCTATCACACGACATCTATACTTCTCTCCCTAGCCATACCTAATCCGATTTCCAACGCCAATCCATTTTCATATTACCTCCCTCAACTCGACTTTCAGACCTAAAATCTCATTTTCGGCCCTTCCCTAACTCACGAAGCGGATGTGCAGAAAAGACCCAAAGACATGAAATGCACAAAAAAGACGACTGCTACTCTACCCACAGCGCTCCCTCTCCTCCCTGACTCCTCCTCGCTCTGCTACACCGCCTCGAAATCCCCCACCCATACACGAGTACACTCCCACACCACACTATAACGTCCTTGCTATCTTATACATCATTATATACGACACGAACCTCGGCTGTTTAGACCCTCCAGATCTCGCCATTTTTTCCGCCCTCTCCTGAATGTTAAGCACTCAATCAATTCAGCACCGCCCAAAATAGCATTCCGCAGCTTTCCCTTGATGCAGCGCCCTGCTTTAGACTTGCCGGCCCCTCGCCATACGGTGCCTGGTCACGGGAGCACTACGCCCTCATCATACCATCTTGATCACGTGACCACTGTGCCCATCCCTACCTCCTCGATCCTCCACCCAGACACCATCGTACCTCGGCTGTTTAGACCCTCCAGATTTCGCCATTTTTCCGCCCTCACCTGGATGTTAAGCACTCAATCGATTCGGCAGCTCCAAAAGTAGCGTTCCGCACTTCTCCTTGGGAGAGCTCCCTGCTTCAGATCTGCCAGTCCCTGCCTACCATACACTGCCTGGTCATGGGAGCACTACGCCCGTTCCTACCGCCTCCACCCAGACACCATCGTACCCCAGCAGTTAGACCCCTGAGGTTTCCACACTTCCCGCACTATTTTTCAACTTACGACCTCTATCATATTATGCACCCCAGGAGTAGCTCTAGAGTACCTCCAAATACGCCGCCCAGACTTGCACCACACTATAACGT
This sequence comes from Lachancea dasiensis, assembly GCA_900074725.1. Lineage (NCBI taxonomy): Eukaryota > Fungi > Ascomycota > Saccharomycetes > Saccharomycetales > Saccharomycetaceae > Lachancea > Lachancea dasiensis. The sequence goes on from LT598457.1 coordinate 1,038, forward strand.
CCTTACTTACTTCTAATATTACACCCGGACACCATCGTACCGCACCCCCCTGGCGTACATCACTGCCACCACCATGTACAGCGGCACACTCTGGTTGTCGCTCAGCTGCACGCCGACGCTCATCAGTCTCAGCCAGTGGGTAAACAGCTTCACCGCCGGCAACTCCGGGAACCTCGTGTACACCGCCGAGCGAAACTCAAGGTTGTAAAACAATCCAAAATGACATCAGCTTGTACATGTACCACGCCACACTGACTTTCGGCGCCCGCCGCTCGCCCTTGACGTACACCCGGCGCTTCTCAAAGTCTTTGGCGCTGTTGTACAGGTACGCCATCTCCTGCTCGCCTTCAAACTGCGCCGGGAGGTACTCTTCTGTCACAGGAAAGTCACGCAGCCACGGCAGCTTGCGGCTGCGCCGTCTCAGCTGGACGCACTTCCAAGTCTCCCACGTAGGTGCGCTCGTGCACCGCTTCAACCTGCCGGCGTTGAATAAGCTGCGATCTCTCTGTCTTCCAGCATCTCCCATAGCCTGTTGTATTCCCTCTTGATCATGAGATCACCGCCGTCAAAGCCCGTCGGCCTCTGGATCCGCATACGCCGGTCTAGCAGCGCATGGTAGTTACGGTACACCCGCCGATACGCGCCCATCACTGTGTCCCGATTCATGGCAAACTCAATGAGCCAGCCGGGCAGCGTTTTCTCCATGCACAGGTGCAGCTCGTCCTCGTACTGATCTGGCGGTAGATTCCACTGAGAAAGGCCAATTGCTCCTGCGTCCATACTACGCAGGCTCTGCTCATGTCCCTCTGGCCGCTCTGACCAGCAGAGGCACGACACGCGCGGCTGCAAGCATCCTGCGCACTGCTCCTCCGTGTTGTATCTGAAGAGGATGATGTTAGCAAAGTAGCGATGGTCGATGCCGTAGAGAGTCATGTCTCGGTGCTCCAGCCCAGTGAACCCAAGAAACTCAAACACACTAGCTTTCCCTTTGTACTTATCTCGCAAGAGCGATTTGAGCAGTGAAGTGCTCTGGGCGACGGTATCCCCTGGGGGAGAGGCCGACCGGCCATCTTCGGAAGAGCTACTGAGAAACTCCCAGTCGTCAATAGGAGCTGCCGTACTAGTTGGCTGGTGTTTTTGTTTTTGCTTTGGGGGCCATCTTCACAGCCCTCTTGGCGGTCCTCCCCTTGGCCCACCCCATTGAACAGCACTTGCCCACACAGCCGCCTGGTCTCCCCCGTCACACTATCAAAGCTCCCACAGCATCCCGCATGGCCCTCTTCCCCCTCCCCTCCTTGCGCAGCTCATAGTACTCGCAGATCTGCCGCGTAGGACACTTCGTATAGTCCATGTACATTGCACTGTCTCTCTTGTCCTTCCAGAACGAGTCGCTGTTCCACAGCGCTATCGCAATGCCGTGCTCCCGCACCCGTCCCACGCACTGGATGTACTCGGAAACCCTGGGCTCATAGTCGATCAGCAGCACCATCCGCAGCGATGCCACGTCGAGACCCTCCGCCACCAGCTTCGTGCCTATCAGCACATGCTGCCTCTCGTCGTGCAAAAACTGGTGCACACGCCGCACCTTCTCTTGTGTGTCAAGTCCCCCGTGGACATACGCTCCATTGAACCTCTGCTCGAGCTCCTTGAAAGCCTGCTCCACTTGGTGTTTTCTGCCCAGCACCAGGACGGCCTTGGCTTTGGGCTCGTGCGCAAACAGGCGCTCCAGCAACGTCGCTGCTTGAGACACTCCATCTCCCTCCAGCCGCATCGCGTGCTTGTAGACGTGGGTCACTGCGGGCCGGCGAACGTAGTTCCGCAACTGGATGGGCACGTTCTTGAGTCGGCAATCCTCACCCTCTCCGCTCCAGGTGTGCTCAAGGTGCACACTGCCCCTGAACCCCAGCGTGCGCAGTGCTTTTGGAGCCGTGTTTTGAGCCCCCGTCGCGGTGACGAGAACCACTCGCTCGAAGTGCTGTGTACGGCACAAATACAAAGGACACCATGCCATGATTCCGCCGTGCGTGGCAGATGAGTGAAAGCTGAAACAACAGGGTCTTGCCAAACCCGGTCGGGGCCTGGACTGCGACAACCTTGGGCCCACCCAGGTAGACATCCACACACGCCATACTCTGCTCAATGCTCTTAAAGACAAAGTCGCTACCGTACAGCTCTTTGCCGGCCATGACCAGGTCCTCTGCGCTGCGCTCGTCGTGGACATACGCTCCATTGAACCTCCGCTTCTGAGCATCTGCCAACACCACCTCCGGATCGCTCTCAAGCCCCAACCACCGTATCCACCGCTTGGAGATCTCCTCCTGCATGGAATATGCCGTTGAGTGGTCCACTCCCTCAAACGTGAACTTGTCCACGCCGTACACTTGCATCCCTGTTTGCACCGAGTGTCCTGCCAGAAGCTCTGATGCAGCAATCCGCATGGGCTCCGTATCGCCTAGCTCGTCGCGGAGATACCGCCGCGTGACTGCAATCATCCCGTGTCTCATCTGGCGAAAGTTGAGTCTTTCGCGCGGCGCTGTAGTCTTGGGGTGCGGCTCGCAAACCACACCATCCACGTCACTGCCACCGTCATCTCGTCAGAATTGTATAAATACCAGGCCTTTGTTCATGTAACAGAGCCAATTCTAATGCCTAAAATAATCACGGAGAGATAAATAGAATTCCCCAGATCCAAGTAACTCATCTTACAATGACTATGTCCGACTTACAGGACAAATCTAGTGAGCTTACTACTAATGAGTCAGATTCGCCTCAATAGTAAGCCAGCGCACAGATTATCAATACTCACAATTATTTTTTCTGATCGGCGGTCGAATCAACATTTTTGTGGTCCTTTAATCGGCAACAGCAATCGGTTTCGATAAAATGCTTAATTAGCGAGCATAAAATACAAGTGACACCCATGATGACGAAGGATTTAGAGAGAAGGACTACCCTCGCTCCGCCGATGACTTGAGGGAAGGTTCAGGTGTGGAAGCTACCTCCAATGTTCACCACGAGAGGCCACGAAACCTACCTCTAAAACTTAAATGCACTATGCTGACATTCAGCGCAATTACGTAGAATAGCCTTGAAGTTTACAGCCCTTGATTCCATTCTTCTGAACAATCAAAGTCACCATGTCAAATAAACAACTCGGCAATAACGACAGGTTCCAGGTAGGAGTCAGACTTGGATGGATAGTTTCACAAGACTTGCAATCATTGGAAAATGCTCCATCCAGAAAAGACTATAATATCGTTTTGGTGACCATGGTAGAAGATGCAGTTTCCTGTTACACATTGTGCAAAGAAAACTTGGCGATCTTGAAAGAATTCGTCAGAAAATCTGAAGGCAAGTCCACGTTTGCTAATGAGCCGAAGAGTGGTTCGGTTTGTTTATTGCGAGCCAACAGCATAGGTGACACTATGAGGTTTGCTGCCAAGCTTGCCACTGTTTTAGCCGCCCCGGGAGAGTGCTTTGGAATACCTGGTACTCTACGGATCGGATATGGTAATTCTAAGACTGAACTGTTAGAGGCACTCAAAATTATTACGTTAGCTTATGAGCAGCATTTCAATTGAGCCGAGCATTCTTAAAGAGAGAATGGGGAGTGTTGCCAGCTTTACCACCCCTCTCGACCAAGAGCGAAGCTTTCGCTCCAGGCTGCCTAGTATATACTTGGACTTCACAGAAATTACAACGTAAAAGAACACCTGTCTTCACATGCAGTTTGAACCAGAAATGCCCCAGCATAAAAGACCGCTTGGCAAATTTTCACCTGGATTCCAGTTGAGCATATCATTAGCAGATACCCAAGTTCTTGTGTTAGGGACTACGTCTGCATTCCGCTAATAGCCACACCTCGCCTGTATGTGTTTCATGAAGTACAGGCCGGGCAGTCCTGCCAAAGAGAGTGGGACTGGGTTAGTGATAAGGTCACCCAGCTTGGTAATCAATACAATACCAATATTTTATTCGTATGTTGATAACAATTAAAGCATAATAAAATATTAAACATTTCCGAGATTAAGGTCAATTGATAGTAGTTCAATCGAGAGCCAATTGAGCTGAACAGGCGGTGAAGAAAGGAATCTCTCCTGTAATGGATGGATCTGGGCCTATGGCGTTGTGTGGAAACCCAGCTTCAAATGGTAGTGCTTCTTCTAAGAATTCTACTTCATCCTTGGTCAACTTGATACTGAGAGCCGCTATATTTTGTTCAAGATGCCGTGTGTTTCGACCTCCAATTAAAGGATATACACGAGACGTTTTAGATCTCACGTATGCAAGAGCAATAGCAGCGATACTCTGACCGTGCTGGCGGGCAACCTTGTCAAGCGCCTCACTTATTTTAAGCTCGTTTTCCGTTTGTTCAGAAGATTTGCCAAAGGTCCGCATCTTTCCTCCTTGCTTCTTTTTCTCCTCGAGAGCCTCGGCGGTCAAAAAACGTCCACCGCCCAAAACGTCCCATGGAACAAGTGCCATTCCAAACTTTTTTGCCATAGGTATAATCTCGCGTTCAAAATCTCTAACCATGACATTCCAGCGTCCCTGGTAGACACAGAACGGAGTTTTACCATGGGCATTTGCGTAAGTGTTTGCAGCTGAGACCACCCAAGCAGGCGCATCGGAAATCCCGAGATAAAGAACTTTGCCCTGTTGAACCAGAATATGGAGACTGTCCATTACTTCTTCGATTGAGGATAAATGGTCCCAATAGTGAACGTAAAGAATATCAATCCAATCTGTTTTTAACTTACAGAGTGAATCACGGATACTTACATGTAGGCATCTCTTGTGATTGCCAGAAAAATTCGCACTCCTGTTCTTGCCGATAGCATGCGCCCTGTAGTCCGACGTATACTTCGTTGCTATCACCATCTGATCGCGATTTTTCCTAGACGCCATCCAATCTCCAATCCATTCTTCCGATTCTTGGTTTTGGTATGCATTGGCAGTGTCGATAAAATTGCCGCCCGCCTCGTAGAATGCGTCCAATAGCTTAAAAGACTGTTCTTTGTCCATAGAGCCCATCTGATCTTCCCATGCCTGCCCCACAGACATAGCACCGAGGACTAGAGGGGAAACCCTTATTCCTGCATTTCTTGAGAGGACGCGATACCTTCCAAGTTCAGTTGATGGTTGCGGAGCTATGCTGAAAACCTCTTCCATTGTCGATTTATGATGACGCAAGCCCTTGAGTTCCATAATACAAGCAGAGACGTTCACTGACACAGTTTACTCTCTATATATCCGCTCCAATGATTACAAATACGACACAAAAGGGTACTCTCACCCCTATGCCAAAAACATCTAGAATTGGTGACCTTGCATTGCACAAGCTCTCATGTTCGTGAATTCAAAGGGCTTTTGCAGTCAAGATTGCTGCAAAAACGTAAGGTGGTCCTAATAGAATTCCTTTTGCATGCACAGCTCAAGCGGGCTGTTGATACTAGGGACGTGCTTCATAATATCACAGTTTCACTTTTTGAGCTATCTCCAACCTTCGCAATTTCGTACAGCGCTATCTAATCGCTGCTGCGAAGGTTGGCAATTTACATAGTTAAGGGCTGCGCGAAGGTTGGCATTCCTTGTACAAACAGATCAGCGTCAGGAAATATGTGACACAGTGGTACAGGATGATAGTACACAACTAGGGCCATACAAATTGATTTACCTTCTCTGTTCAGGCAACTGAACCAACTCTAAGCCTAAAGTAATCACAGAAAGATATATAGAACTCCCTAGATCCAAGTTACTCACCTTACAATGACTACGTCCGACTTAAAAGATACATTCTGTAAGCTGTCTACTAATGAATCAGATTCGCCTCATGGATAGAATTCTCTATCCATGTCACTCATCTTACAATGTCTATGAACAACGTACAAGACAAATTCAGTAAGCTTTCTACTGATGGGTCACATTATACCTTTCGCCAGAACATTAGATATCGCGCGCTTTAGCATCCGTTTCAACGCTGATCTCGATAACCTTCTCAATCCCTTCAATAACACAAGAAGGTTGAGCTAATAGCAACTCTTTCTCTTCCCTTTGTTGCTTTCCCGTGGAAATGTTCCATAGTTTGCGTAGTGTGTCTCTGCTCTGGTAAACTGGCATTAGAATTTATTGAGGCGAATCTGATTCATCAGTAGAAAGCTTACTAAATATGTCTTGTAAGTCGGACATAGTCATTATAAGATGAGTAACTTGGATCTAGGGAATTCTATTTATCTCCCCGTGATTATTTTAGGCATTAGAGCTGGTTTAGTTACCTGAACAAGAGCCTGGTATTTATACACTCGGTGAGTCTGGTCAACACAACTATTAATCACCCGTTCTAGATTGTTCTGTTATCCATAGATTGCGGCCCAATGCCGTACGCTGTCGATAACTTATCAATCGCCAATTTCATTGGACTACAGTTGTTCTCTTCGGTTTGTCTTAGCTTGTAGCTCTATTTGTATGGCCACTGTTGTGTACTATCATTCTGTACCACTGTGTCACATATTTACTGACGCTGATTATGCGCACATCATCATCAGTTTCCTCACATTATTCCCAACATAAACAATCTGCGACAGCCATTGATAGTGGTACTTAGCTTCTTCTTGAGAGGAGATGTGTGCTGCTCCTTTGCTGGGGGAGTCTCCGGGGTAGGGGCTAGGGGAGGGTGGCCATGTGGTGAGTTCAGGGTCACAGGCGAGAGGCGTTCGAGGGGAGTCCCAATCGTCACCTCTCCATCCAGTTGACCACTTACCAGAGTTTGTCCTATGCCATACACAGAGCCGTGGATGGGCTGTGCGATGTTGGTGACGTATGACTGTCCCTCCTGCTACTGTCCTCCCTCCCCTGACTGTGCCTTTCCTAGTCCATAAAACTCGCATGTCGCTCGCTCCGAGCTGAATACACGAATCGACTCCTTGTACAAACACTTTTAATGCCACAGCGATATGCACTCCCCGGTGCTTCTCAACCGTCCCGCCATCTGGATATATGTCGGCACACTCGGCACGTACCCAAGCATGAGAACCAGCCGTATCTCTGGAAGGTCAATTCCCTCACAGACCAGTTTCGTCCCCATAAACACACGGTATCCTCCCGCTTGGCACCCATGGATCCCCTCCACCTCCTTCCTAGTCTCCAGATCCCCGTGCACCCATATTTGGGGGTGCTCTACAGTCCTTGCAAAGACCTCCCCTCCCGCTTTCTCGCCTATCACCATGGCCACCGTCTGACGAGCCACCTCATATACCTTCGAGGACTCCACCTTCTCAAATGTCTTTCGCACATTCTGCAGTGGCGGCAGCGTCATCAAGGTCCACACGTATGCCTCCTCGTTCATGTGTAGACACTTCAACACCCGGCGCATGCCCGTGGTCCCGGCTGTCGCAGTCATCAGTACCACCTTCCAGAACAGTAAAACGGCACCAGCGGGCTCCCCTTCAAGGCCACCCTTCTAAACTCCTTTTCCTCGTACATATTGTGACACGCGTCAATCACCACCATGCCCAAGTAAGTTCCCGTGATGGAAGACCCCACTTGGCAAGGAGTCGTCGCAGGTCATGTTTCCCTAAATCGTCAAACGTATCCACATACACATGCTCAAAAGCGAAGTTCCCGTGCGTTTCACAGCTCCTTCTTAATCCTAGAGCCGCATGCTTCCTATACACCTGCTCGTCCCACTTCCCATTTCAAATAACAAGTCCTACCACATGGCGTGTCTAGCCTTCCAATTAGAAGTTTTATATCCAAACGTACAAAAGGGCATTATCTATAAGAAGTTCCATATTCAAATGTACAAAACGGCATTATCTATCGTGCCTAGTTCAATACCGCGACGCAGAATAGTCACGAAGAGAAAATCAAATAAAAATCAATGCGAACCACTCCCTAGAGTTCACTGAAACAAAGTTTTACAGCAAGTAAAAACCGATCTGGGAACGTAGCCTTAAAACGCGAAGTTTGGCTGACCGTTCCACATATCAAGCTACCCGTTTAATGTAAGGATTCCTCGAGCGAATCCTTGCGCCAAACGCGTAGAAAACGAATGGTATTGGTATCATTGCAAGCGCAATAAATGCAACTATTGAAGCGCCCCATTGCACTCCAAGGTTTCGAAAAAGAGAGTGACCAAACAGTGGGAAAACCCCACCTAATATTGACCTCAAGAAGGTATTAGCTGCGATAGCAGATGCCGCATACTTCGTGAATGAGTCCACCAGATAGTTGAGGCAGCCTTGAAAGATGACTTCTAACCCCACGGACATTACCACGATACCTATGCATGGGGCAATCCAATGGATTCTTGCTTGTGAAGTCCATGCAAATATGAAAAAACCTGCAGGCATCAGCCATCCAAACATCATCATAGGCGGGAATCGTTCCTCTGGGATTGGAACCCCCTTGTGCTTCACAAGGACTCTCCTGTACCTTGAGCTTGCCCAAACGTTGACCGCACCGCCGATTATTACGCCAATCATCATGCCAAGAGTGGGAAGGTTACTTACAGTACCCTCCCAGCCTCTCGTCATCTCAAAGGTCAATGGCAACGAAGTTACGATCAGATACATAATGCCGAACACATAACTAGCAAAGAGTGCCAGAGCGAATACAATAGGAGTGGCAAGCATCGCAAATGGCCTCAAAAGGTGAATGCTGATGTATTCCTTCAAGTCCAAATCCCACTCTTCGTGTCGGGCATGATACGCCCAATTACCAGATTCTTTACGAATCTGCTTGGCTCTTTTGGCCAGCACAACCCCTGCATACGATTCAGAAACTGTCAGTGCGGCAACTATCAAAACAATACCCTGCACGATGCAAATGAACCACAACGGCCACCGCCATTCATCTGTGCCAACTTGATATGTCAACAAAGCAGATATGACCGGTCCCACCGCAACGCCACATACAACAAACATCGCATAAAATACCAATGCAACCGACCTTACACTGATCGGCCAGATATCCGCAAGTACCCCACCAGACGATACAACCGGGCTGCCCCCAAAAAACCCTGCGAAAAACCTCGTAACAAGAAGACTTGAATAGTCGCTACATCGAGCAGAGCCTAGTGTGAACGCCATTGAAACAAAAAGAGGGACAAACACACCTATTTTCCTTCCGTACATCTCTGACAATGGCGCGAAGAACATGGGTCCAAAAGCAACGCCGATGACATACAGTGACGTACATAGCAAAGCCTTTTCTGTGCTCACATGAAAGTAGTTAGCTAGATGTGCGACTGAAGGTGCAGTGGTTGTGGAATTGAATTGGGCGGCTAACGTAGCAATACCATAAATTACGGTGTGATATATTTTCTTCTTCACTCTCCAGTTAATGGGCTTCTCTGGATCTTTGTCTGTGAATTCAACCAAATAGCCACTCTGCACTTCGGCATTGGAGCTTGTACCTAGACCTATACTTTCGGTCTTCTCTGCCTCATCCTCCAAGTCCCTCTCTGGAGTAGTATTTCCGTCACTTATAGGTTCAGCGGAAAGTTGAGATAGGCGCCAGGAAGTGTCTGTATTTGGTCCACCGGCTTGCATCCTTCATTCGATTTGCCAAGACTTAATAAACTCGTAGATCAACATCTTGAACGTCTTGGCGAAAGAAATCGGAAGACGCGGAGTATTTATCCATTTTTATAAACACCCATTTTTCTTCAATATAAACGTCCGACGCAAAATTGATGTGAAAATGGACCGGAGAAGGCCGGAGAAGGCCGGATATAATATCCAAACTCCAAGCCCTTTTTTACACAGAAGGCAATGTTCTGACGGTCTTGACTACGCTACTACCGCCAGCTGTTACTGTTGGTGCTATGAAAGAACAACCGGTTTGTGCTTATTTGCAGTGTGGTGGGCTGGAATATTGAGGCCTTGCTTAAAGACTGTTGAAATGAAAATAGGTTTGTAACAATTTATTTAGGATCATCGGTACTAGCTCCTTAATCAGATGTCTGTTCAGTCCCAACCAACTACTGACCTGTAAATTCGGCGTCTCAATATTTCGGTGAGTAAAATTCAATATCCATGAGCTATAATTTTTTTATTTGGCATAACTATACCAGAAACCTTGATCTTTCTCTTCCTGTTAGTGAACGAATCATCATAAAGTCGCAGGGCACAACAACCTTTTTAAAGAACTTCCCGGACCACATTCCGTTGAAACGGTGTAATCCGATAGTTCCTCTTGGTCTTCATCCTACTCACTTTTCTTTCAGAAGGTCCTTTGAGCCCATTTCTTAGCTCCAGTACGTTGTGTCGAAAGCTAGACTTTCGAATATATAGCTGTTGAGATGAGCACTCTAATGAAACATATTTAAACAAAGATTTACGAATAAGGGCATTGGATGCTCCGAGTCAATTAACACTTGCCCCGTAGCACGCTCACAAGACTCGAAGCTGGTAAGGAATCTGCAGGATCAAAATATCTGCTTCGAGGGTTGTACTCATGATATATCAGCTTTTGACCGGCTTCTGGCCGGAAGCACCACTTATTTCCAGTTTTTAGTTGCCAACCTCTCTTTCTCTGTCATTTCCATGGTCCAGTGATCTGAGATTGGCACATATCCATATTGATTGTGGCTGCTATCAAGCCGTTGCGCATCAAGAGAGTATCCCAAAGTAAGACTGAATCGACTGACTGACCTGCATAACAATCAGCCAGTATTTTAGGCGCTTTGTAAATAAAGCCACGATGATCCAAACAGTCAAAATGACCCTCAATGAGAAAATTGTTACTTGTAATCCAGTAAGTCGACCTAACAATCAAACACTTTATCCGAAGAGTCAATTTAAGTCCAGTGTATATAGCATTGACCAGAATTCCACATTACTGAAACCTACGTCACCACTATTATTGCCACTTTCAGCGTTCCCTGTGCTTACTGTGCGGATTTCTTCATCGTGCTCAGCCTTTACATCGACTGGTCCCGTGTCCTGCTCTTCGAACCCCGCGCGTATCGGAGCCTTATCATTGACGTCTGGTCTGCATCCTGGATTTCCGAAATATACTTTTAGTCTGGCTCTTAAGCTATGTTGGCTGCTCATACCTTGAATCTAGCACGCGTGAGTCTCGAAGGCACAGGAGGATGTCTTGGTAAAAAGCTCCGCTAGGGTTTTATCGTTAAATTTAGAAAGAAGAATGTGGTCTGTGTCGCCAACCTTGTGCAAGCTTTTAATCCAGAAAGTTCACTCAGGTTTAGCTCGGTATATAACCTGCTTTGTAGCTCTCATGGTTATTTCGACTAATGACTGAGACACTTAAACGAACAAGTCCCGCCTTAATACTTCTTTATATTGAATTTGCTCACGGTAAGTGGTTTCAAATCGACGGGTAACAAGATCTGCGTCTAATCACTACTTCTTATCCCTGGCCATTGCAATGGCGGGTGTAAAAGCTTGTATCAAGGACTGAAACTCTTCTAGTCCAACCCTCACTCTTACGAGTTCGGATCGGCTCCAAATATATAACACATTAAGAGGACATTCAGCAGGGCACCTAACTCTGCTCCGCCACTTCAATAAGCATCGAAGGAAATGTTGTATAAGCACACATCAATGCTGCAGAAAAAAGGCTGCGACTGATGATCGGTATGCCCAGAGAATTTGTGGCAATCAACCTCTAGCGCCTTTTCCATTCCGAAAGCTTTTTTTCTGTTCATCAATGTCACTAAAGTTTATCTAGTTCGTCGCAAATAGGATATCTCAATTCCTTGTTCCGCATCCAAAATGCTACAGCAAGCTGCACAGACTTTTAGATCAGCGATGTCTAAAATCAGCTTTCATACTGCAGGCAATCTGTGTTCAATTCCTCTTTGCCAATGGATGGTATGCCAGCCAAATGCAAATTCATTATTAAATCTCCCAAAAGCGAGCGGAGAACATGACTCACTCCCACTTGCCCACCTAGTACAAGCCCGTAGATATAAGGTCTACCAATCAGTACCATTTTGGCACCTAGGGCCAGGGCCTTTGCGATGTCACTGCCGCAGCGAATACCAGAATCGAAAAGGATCTCGATATCGCTGCTGATAGCCTTCTGGATCTTAACCAAACAGTCAAGAGAGGATGTTCCTCCGTCCTGCTGCCTTCCTCCATGATTAGACACAATGATGCCGTCAATTCCTGCCTTTACTGCCTTTTTGGCGTCTGGGACTGACTGGATGCCTTTCAAAATGATAGGACCGTTCCAATTTTCACGAAGGAATTGAAGGTCTTCCCAGCTGTGGCTAAACTCAGGGAAGATAACACTTGTCCACTCCCTTGCGGCGACCTCCATATTTTCTTCTATTGTTTTTCCATGTTTTGCTTCGAACTTTTTCCGAAACACAGGATCAGTGAAGCCAAGGGCATTTCCGATAGTATCGGCATGTAAGAAAGGGTTATAGCCATTGTCGAGATCGCTAGGACGCCAGCCCAGCTTATAAGTGTCCAATGTAACTACAAGCGCGCTAAAGCCATTTTCTTGTGCACGTTTCAAAAGACTCTTTGTGATCTCGTTGTGTTCATTGGATGGCCAATACAGCTGGTACCAACGAGTACCATCTCCATTCGCTGTTGCTGCATCCTCGATCGAGGTTGCAGCAGCAGTACTGTAGATATATGGAACCTTCTCGCAGGCTGCAGCTTTGGCCACTGCGATCTCTCCATCATTATGGAAGATTCGCTGGACACCTATAGGAGCAACGGCGATCGGCGTTGCGAAGTCTTGACCCAACACCTTAGACTTTATGGATGGGTATCCCTCCGTTTTTACCAAGCGGTTTGGTGTGATGGACCACTTCTGAAAAGCGCTTCTATTATTTCTGCTTGTCTCCCCTGTTCCCGCATTTCCGCAAATGTAGCCTAACGAATTTGCGCACATACGTTCTTTTGCCAGATCCTCCCAATCGTCGCTTTTGAAAGTAAAAGGGGGACGTTCGTTTTTAAGGCCATAGCCGTAAACGTTCGACATGTATTGGATTGGATCACCCATGGATTTATCAAGGAACTCCATATTGCTTAGAAAACTGAAGGGGACGTATCTAAGTTTCAATGGTGTATATTCGAGGTGACTGTCCTAAAGTGGTAATGAGAACATCTGTACTGGAATAGATTCGAATGCCTGAGCTTAAATATCGATCGAGCTTAATACATGGTACACTTCTTTTCTCCATCTCGGAGTAGCTATTTGCGTCATTTCTCATGCTTCTGAAATATTACAGGCGCAATTTATGACACCAGTGAGATAAGATCCTAGTGGACAATACAAGATGAGATATTGCCGAGGCCTACTAATTCCTAAAGAAGTGCATGGCACATAGCAACTATGAGCTTGGTGCCTTGGCAATGAAGAACAGACACTTTATTTCGGAAAATTGCGCTTCTTTCTTTGAGAAGGCTCGAATTTTTTTTTAGCATGATTAGCGCCCTTATGATATCAACCGAAATACCTATCTTGACTGTCGGTTTGCCGTGCTGAAGTAACCAACGCTACGTTAAGTAAAAAGAAGCTTACGATAGCGTAACAAAGGTGCTGAGCAGGCCTTTAACAAGTGAGGCATTCTCAAGAACAACTTAGACTGTGGGAAACAAAAACTATTAGCATTTACTTACTGTTCAGTGAAACAGAGAGCTCGTAAATACATGCTACCGCTGTAGAATACACCCAGTGCCCCTTCACCCAAATTGTTGTGTGGCTTCATCAAAAATTGCCACATGGCGGTTGGTGAGAATTGAAAGACGATCCTAGTATGTACAGACAAGTAAGAACGCCAGTGGATTTTTATATGGCGAAAAAAGTCGTTATGCGCTGACTCGAATAGTGCAAGATTTATTCACAGACCTGGATGTATCTATTATATCTATCGTAATTCCGGAAAGCCTGGACCTTCTACTTGTAAATCAGGCTGTCGAAAATAATATGGATTGATTTATCTGTATCAAATATTTGTATGGTCTTTGAACGTCTATTTTCCCGCGTTTACGGTGATTCCTTGCGTGAAAAAAAGTTTCTAGGGAACCACTTCCGAGGGCTCGACGCTCAACTTGGCGTCTTTTGGCCACCTGAAGTAATTGTGGTGAAGTAGTTCCTCAACGTTTTCTGCACGTTTGCCGGTGTCCCTGAAATAAGACAAGTAAGACTCTTTAATAACCTTTATTGAACTTCTCAGTTTTATCTCTTCGCTTGACCACTCGACTCCAAAATATCCGCCATTTCCTGCTTCCCGTATTTCTTTGTTTAGCCTCTGTGAATATTGCACATCCATTGGAAATAGCATATCGTGATACTTTCCTCCCGTGCCATTTGTCTCCTGAAACCATTGATCGTAGTACTTCATTATTTCCATTGTAGGTAGCTGAATTCGTTTGCTCCACAAACGCGCCAGCCAAGCACCTTGCGTTTCGCTCAGCCGAGTAGGAAGCACGTATTTGGGTAATCCGATGATACCAAAGGAAGGTAAATTGTAGGGTATAATGTGGTTGTACAGATTATGCAGCCGAGCCCCATCTGTTACTAGTGACTGTAGTACTTTGTCCCCATGCGATTTCACCTCGGATTCGCTTGGCAAAAACGGTAAATATTTCAAGTAGCCTGTGCAGAAAATGACCTTCTCGACATTTTCCAGGCGTTCTCCATTAACCAGAAGCAACGATTTCGTTTTAGGATCAAATCGCAAGATGTCAGCCACATCTTCTATTAATGGGTGGGATCCGCTTGGCATAAAACTTTCAGACCGCCTCGACTTGTAGACAACCTTGTTCAAAAAGCCTGCCAATTCAAACGCCAGATCTGATCCCGAAGCACTGTTTCCGACAACCACTATTTTGCCTTCAATGTCTTTAAAATCTTCCGGGGCATCAAAATCCTTGGCATGGGATACTGAATGGGGGAATTGCGAGTGCCACTCTTTTAGGCCTGGGCGGTTGGGCACAAAGGGCAAATCGTAGAACCCTGTGGCGATGGCAACGGCATCAAAGTTTTCTGTGTTAATGTTTCCGGTGTTTAGATCCTTGGTTAAAATAGAAAATATATGCTTGTCATCATCGTAATGCACCTTGGTGACTTCTGAATTGAAACTTACCAAGTTTTCAATTTCTTTGGAGCAAGATACAATGTAGTTGTATACCTGTTCGCGAAGCGGAAAGAGCGGGGAGCCTTCTGGAAAGGGAAGGTCTTTGTATTCCATCAGATCCTTGGGAACGTTGGTATCCAAGTACTTGTAAACTGCCGATTGAAATATAACGCCATTTTTATCCTTGAGCTGTTGCAATCTCTTGCCGTGTGGTTCCTCGCAAGGAATACTTGCAGAAATATTTTCGGAGTGGCTTTTGAAGTGCGGTTTGGTATAATTCCACAGCCCACCCAAAGTACTGCGCTTCTCGAAAACTTTGATCTTATCAAAGCTTTTTTCGTTTACTAGCGCTTTGGTGAGGCCCGCACCTACCGGACCAGCACCTATTACAGCCACGGACCTGATTTCCTTTGGTAGACCACTGTTGATTTCTTTTATGACAGTCATTAGTCTTATCTAGAGGCTGTGTGCTTTAACTCTACGATCTGTCTGCTTGTTTGATTACGATTCGGAGTTCAGTAATCTTCGCTGAGCAGGTCGTATTTATGCTTTATCCACTGCAAACGGTACGAGATACGATCTGATCATATACCGATCGCTGCTCGATGTGGTGTGGCTTTTTGCGTCTTTACGAATCTAGATTTGAGTTATCGAACCTCTCGGGGACTCGAGCACAGTCCCGTGACCGAGGAAGTTATCAGCTGACGTTCCACAATGTAGCGAGGCGCTGCCAGAGAATGACTTGAAGGTTGGCCAAGAGCTACTTGGTGTAAGTGTCCTATCATGAATGTGGGGACTGACATTCAGTTGACAAGGTCGGCCGGTGCCTTCGTAGAGAAATCGAAATTGCACTCCGAGCAAGGTTTAGACAAAAAGATAGCTTGGTATACAAAGCTATGGTTGGCGGCGCCTTGGTAGATAAGATTACTAGCTATAGCCCGGTTTTGGACAAATTGAACACAGCATTCGAAGCTAAAGATTGCCTCACGATTCTCAACAAGAGAGGCTCTTCAAGACAGCGAAACATAGCCGTCAGAAAATGAAATGATTTAGTCAACTGCTCTCGGTTGGGTGGGATTATTCTTATTGGTTAAAGGCCAATGCGCAAAATAAAAAACGGTCAGCAGAAAATTAGCAGCGTTTCGGCAATCACTTTCTATATAGGATGAGGAAAAGTAGCAGACTCTTGCAGAGCCTGCTACGCTGCCAAACTTTGAGACCAGATAACAAATTTGGTATGTCATGAACACTAACTTCTCATATTGTGGCTAGATACCTCATCACCGCTACTGTAGGTCTTACTGTCGGTCGGTCCTCGGGCTCGCGGAAGGTATCTCGCCGTTTAATGTTTCAAGATTTCGAGGCTAACCAAGGTTCTCGGTTTAGCTGCACAGGCGAATTATTTAAAATTCTTACAAACTTTTACTTTCCCATCTCTGGGTAGTCGTGAAGGGGTGGCTTCTTTAGTTTACGTGCCACATGCATATAAGTATGTTCTTGCCTTGCTCTTATATTCACTTTAAAGTAAATAGGTAATTTTCGGTTAGCAGGTGATGGCAATAGAATAGTTGTCAAAAAAGGATAACCCCTCGACATAGCTTCCCAGTTCACTTCCTACCCTGCTAAGAAACAAAAGACAATGACTCTGCCAATTATTCGCGTCCATTGGCTTAATGAATCCCGCGCTTTCAGAGTTCTGTGGTTGTTGGACCACTTAAAGCTGGACTATGAAATCATTCCATACATGAGAAATGAAGGCTTCCGTGCCCCTGACGAACTCAAAAAGATCCATCCATTGGGAAGATCGCCTCTCTTAGAGCTTGAAGATAAGCACACTGGTAAGAAAAAGGTACTCGCTGAGTCAGGATACATTTTCAACTACATTTTGAAGCATTTCGACAGCACCAACTTGTTGGGCAACAGTGACCCGGACATGGCCGAACAGATCGAGTACTACCTTTACTACTCCGAGGGATCGTTGCAACCTCCGTTGATGATTGAATTTCTGCTGTCGATGGTTAAAAAAGCACCTATTCCATTCCCCATTTCCTACCTGGCTGGCAAGATTACCGATAAAATCAGCGATAAATACTCCAAAGGTGAAGTTAAAAACCAATTAGAATTTATTGATGCTGAACTAGTCAAGAATCGGGGCTACCTGGTGGATGGAAAATTAAGTGGCGCAGATATCATGCTGTCGTTCCCGCTACAAATGGCATTTTCGCGCGGTTTTGCCACAAAAGAAGCATATCCCAATATCCACAGGTGGCTAGAAGATATAACATCTACAGAATCATATTCTTCTACTAAGAAAAAGGCCAATTCTTACGGTGGAAAGTTTTAGAGAGCTGGTACGTTTTGATTTGGCGGGCCAGTTTGCGTATGCTAACCATTTGTCTGAAAAGTTCAATGCTCCTTTCTAACTTAATCGAATTGTTACTCTATTGTATGCTGAGTGATAGTTAAAATGTTTTTAGATCATATACACATATATTGCTTGCTATCTGTGTCAATATGAGCCTTTCCTTGATATTCCTTCGCTCAAGTTATTTATCGTCATGGAGGAGTTCGTGTTGTACTTGCCAAATGGATCCTGGAAGCTCTTTTTCTCAAGATCCTCTTCTGGGTTTTGAGCTATACCCTGATTCCGGTAATAGTGGCGTTTACCATACTTGTACACTTCCGCGCCAGCCCAAAAAACCAAAGAGAAAGCGATAGCTAGTCCCCACTCGTATGTGACCCCCTTATGCAAAAAAACCTTATCATTGATTACTGGAATGTAGGCAACAGGGAATACTGACACAAATCCAAATATTACTGACCAAAACAAAAATTGATTTGACCAAATGTCCTTTATCCACTGAGTCCATGGAGTATCGGTTTCGGGCTGCATCTTGAAAAATGATCTTCTCATGTCAATAACCTCCCACGCAAGAATTAGAGCACACCATGTCATAGTCGCAAAGGCTGCAGTACGACCTCTAAAAACGTAGTGGCAACTTTCGTTATATGAATTGTTGCAGTTGAATCCAAGTTCACCATTACCCTTTCCATAAACAACCGCCACAAAACAGCCTAAACAGCAAGCACCAATCCACGTTCCGTAGACTAACATATCAATCGCCATTTCTAGAGTAAAGAGACCTACTTTGGAGCTTTTCGGAGGCTTCTTCATGATATCTGGTGATGATTTTTCAAGGCCCAAACCCATTGCTGGGAAGCAGGACGTAACAACAATGACCCAAAGAACTTCAACTGGCGAAAGTGCGAAAACTGAAAGCCCATCTTTATCTATGAAACATAACCCAATCATCAGATATAGAGCCTGGGCAACATTTTCAGCTAGCAATTGGAGCACAAACTTTTGAATATTGTCACTCATGCGCCTACCTTCTTCGACGGCATTGAGAATGGAAGCGAAATTATCGTCGCTAAGGACAATATCAGAGGCATCCTTAGCAACATCTGAACCATTAATACCCATGGCAATACCCACATTAGCAATCTTCAAACTAGGTGAGTCATTGACACCATCACCAGTCATGGCACAAAACTTTTGTCTCCGATGAAGGGCCTCTATCATTCTTACTTTGGTGTTGGGGTGACAACGAGCAATCACCAGCGGCAAAACCACCAAACTATCGATTTCCTCATTTGACAATTTATCAAATTGAGTCGCAGTCATGACCATAGATTCAACTACATCTTGGGGAAAGTGATACAGGTTGTGCGGTAAGATCCCAACTTCTTGAGCAATTGCTTTAGCTGTACCAGGAAAGTCACCAGTAAGCATGTGCACGTTAATGCCAGCTTGGTGAAACTTTTTTACAGCTCCGGCGCTTTCTGGTCTTGGAGGGTCATATATACCGACTAGACCTTGAAAAGCTAATCCACTTTCGACAAAAGTGCGATCTTTAATGATGCGATCACCGAGTTCCTCCGCTTCATCTTCACTGAACGTTTTAGTCGCGAAAGCTAAGACTCGAAGACCGTCTGCGGACATAACTTCAACATTTTGCATGATACTACTTTTATCGGCTTCAGTTAATGGTTGCGCATCAGTTTCAACACCGTTTGGCCACCAGCTGCTACAACTTTCCAAGATTCTCTCAAATGCACCTTTAGTGAATACATGACGCTGGCCCTCTGCATGGTGATTGACGTAAACTGAGGACATTCTTTTCACACCAGAGTCAAACGGGAACTCCGCAAGATGCTCGAATTTTGATCCCACGGTGTCATTAGCATCATGAGAATTAGAGTCTTGCTTCGCCCCTGTAGTCAAATCATCGCGAGGCAATCCCATTCTGGTTGTGAAAACCTGAATCGCGATTTCTGTGGGATCACCATTGGCTCTCCACTCACCAGATCCCTTATCCTGGAAAACGGTAGCTATATTCGCCAGAGTAGCAGTCTCTAGCCAATTATTGAATCCTACTGGGTTAATACCATCTGGCAATGCATTCTGCGATAGCCTGGCCTTAAAATCTTGCAAAATTCCCACGTCCTCTGACGAATCATGGGTGTACTGATATGGCGAAAATTTGGGTATTAGAGAGACTTCACCGATAGTGGGATCATAAGGATGGTTGGAATTTGAAACTGTGACGGTACCAAAACTTGGAATCCAAGCCTGCTTGAGTATCATCTTTCCCTGCGTTAGAGTACCGGTCTTGTCAGAGCAAACGTCTGTGATCGCCCCCAGAGCTTCCAAAGAGTCCAGTTTACGAACCACGACATTTTTTCCGGCCATGATTTTGGCGCCAACCGACATAGTAATGGTTAAAACCACTACTAGAGAAGAAGGAATCATGGACAACGCCACACAGATGGCGTAAATGGCCACGTCTCGCGTAACATGGTACTTCTGTGTGGCCATGACAACAATAGCAAACAATACCGCAATGAAAAACAAGTAAATAGCAAGCTTCGACAGCTTTCGGTGCAACGGTGTTCCTACGTTCGTGCCTAGAAACGACCCAGCGGTGTTCAGAAACGTCCTGAGCATGTTTTTCGAGAATGACAAACTTGGATCTTTGGAAATAAGGCTATTTTGCCCTTTCAGGCTCTGTGCTATCTGGCCTATCTCAGTTTTCAAACCTGTTCTCACGACAATACCCACCGCGCGCCCCTTGCTGACGGTCGAGCTCGAGAACGCTAGATTGTGACGGTCTCCAACGGGGATGTCCTCGTTTGCAGGGTACACTTCCAGCGGATCTTTCGCGATTGGCAGAGACTCTCCTGTCAGCATCGCCTCATCCGTTTCGAAGTTCAAGCAGCGTACCAGCCGGATATCCGCGGGGACGGTATCTCCTGCTTTGCACACAACAATGTCCCCAGGAACCAGGAGTCTGCTCTCAACTGTTTCCTCGCTGCCATTACGGACAACGTTTGCCTCTGGCGTGCTCAGGCTTCGAAGCGAGTTCATAGTTTCAGACGCCTTGTATTCTTGGTACGATCCGATAGCTACATTGATGAATACTACAAACCCGATCACACCACCAGAGATCCAGTCTCTTATCGCCAATGCGATGATCATCGATATAAACAACACCATGATCATCGCATTGCAGATTTGGTGTAACAAGATTGACAGAAAGTCAATGCCACCCTCGTCTCCTAGAGTATTCTCACCATATTTCTGTAACCGCCGATCCACTTCGTCATTCTGTAAACCCTTGCCTAAGTCTGTGCATAATGTGTCAGCTGTGGCTGCAAAACTTAAGGAGTGGAATTCCACATCTTCATATTCAAGTAACTTTGTACTTGCATCTTCACTCTTCATATGAAAGGTTGGGAAGATTGGAATTTAACGGAAGAATCAATATCACTCTAATTGAAGGGTCAATCTGAAAAGTTACTGCTCGAATCAACCTAATATCGAACATATCTGTAAGTTTGTTGGCTCGACCCAGCTTCTTTTAAGCAAATGTGGCTGCTAATTGCAGCCAGAAAATATATGGTTTTTTTCTTGAAAAAAAATATTTTAAAAGGGTTCATCAATTACGTGTAGGCGACGAAGCCCTGCGCGAATCTGTAGGCGGATAACAAAGATGTATATAGAGATGTGAATAAACGTAGAGCTTCGAAGTTCATTGGAACTGTGGGCTTAGAGACTACAATAACGGATATTGCAATGATTAATTGTTGTGTGCAAGGTACTTATTTGGCCCGAGAACACTCTGAGTATGCAGCGGAAATGAAAATATCGTCGGAGCTGCAGGGTAAGAGTGGTGTAGTGGAGCCGATGCTTGTTGTATGAGCGAGGGTACTCGGCATCATCTGGGACATATAGCTGGTATTTATATAGTATTCTGGCGGGAACGATCTGGGTGCAGTTGGGGCTAGAAAATCTTACCATTACACCCTACAATCAGATTTTCAGGCTATTCAGTAATTGAAATGGCTGGCCAGGGCATTTTTTTTTGTAATTGCTGCTCTTCTGGATCCCATTAGTTAGCTCTTCACCTTGAACATTTTCGTTTTAGTGACGTCGCATGCATCACTCTGTACTATACTGACGCTAGGTTGATGGTTGACGTGATACGATCGGGCTTGATATAGAAATATAATAAATTGATCAAATCACGCTTAGTTCTCTCTACCTATGACCAGCTTGTCAACTATCAAGGAGCTTTTATTAGCTTTACTTAAATATGAGCTCCCAGTTGAGACTAAACCTGTTCTTGGGACCTCATCTGAAACCGATCCTTGACCTTATCCTGACACCTTGAGGTTAATACGCTAATGGTAGCTAGCATGCAACTCGATGGTGTTCACACATTGACAAATAAATACCAGTCAGTAGTGACTACGCTTAGAGATATGGAATAATATGTCAGACATACTAGTGTCATCATCCGGCTCCTCCGACCACTAACTTTAGGTCTTTTATGCTCATTTTTACCATCGCCATTTGTTCACCACTTTGCATAATAATGTCACAGTCACAGGTATGCAGACGGGCGCTATGAGATAGTCTAGAGCGTACTCTTAGGCCGTGCAAACAGAAAGGAAAAGCAACCAGTACAATTGCGATCACTGCCTGTGTTATCCAGTAATTCCGTCATCAGCATGCTTCTGCAAACCTGATGTAGAAACTCTACGATATGTACCAAGGCAGTCTCCTAGCATCAGGTACCTCAAAATTTAATGTCGATGATCCCTAAGTTATGTGGAACCAAAGGGATTTCATCATGAGCTTACAGGCTTTCTCTGAAGTTAAGATTTCCATAAACATTATAGAGCTTTCCATGATATTCTGGTTGACAATCTGCTCAGTCAACCTTCAAGTTTGGGTTCCAAATTCTACAAGATTCAATCGACTGACGTATATATAGTAGGTTGATGTCGATGAGCATAACAGCGTGCACCACCCAATGTTGGTACAATTAATGGTTTCGACTCTCCTGGTCTCGTCAACTTGTGATTAGGGCATTGGACTCTCGGTAATTCAAAACTGCTCGGGGCCCATCTGCATGCGGCCCATCTGAGCCAATCATAATTTTGTCATCATAATGTGCAAATGCCTAGAAAACCCTTGTCCATCAGGACCTTCGCTTCTTAGCAAGACGTCCTCGTTTGACATTGGACATGAGTCTGTCGGTGCGGGACCTCAAGTCTTGAAACTCGCCAAAATTACCAGTCCATCTTTCTAAGATGTCTAATAGCTATTCTTGGGTTTTTCAAAACCTAATCCTGAAATAACTACCAAAGATGCCGGAAGGTGGCATCCGCATCATCCAAGTCTTGGTGGTGCTGTCTTAACCCAATACTATACAAATAGGCTGATTATGTGGTGAGCAACAAAAGAGTTACAGTCCACTCTATTGGATGAGAAAGAAACGAACGTGCCGGGCCCTTCTTTCAGGCCCGATGGCCCAGATTACGAGAAATTCTATGCCGTTGGCATTTTCGGATTATCTTTGATCCGACTATCTTCAAGCACGACAGCATTTTTTTTCTTCCTCTTAATATGATTGATTGAATCGTCCAAGGTCCTCCTCCTCCATCATTCCATATTATAAATTCTAGACACTACGCATAAACGGGCACGTTCAGGGAATACCAGACCAATAGATCTCTTGTGGTCTGAGTCCCAGCATTAACGAAGGCTTCATGGTATTTTCTTAAGTACTATCGCTACTCACGGAGTTTGAAGCAGCAAAGAGTGCCATTTCTTTCGTGTGGCCGAATCGCTTGAGATAGCAAACTTGAAGCCTTTCTCGAAGACAACTGCAGCGCTTCGGTCACTTGTGATTATCTTCCCGACATGCGACTCTAGTGTTCTTGACTAACACTAATTGAAAACCGCTGGAGACGATTTATATCCTGAGCAAAACGACCATATACATCTGCTCCTCCGTGGTCTAAGTTTATGGCTTCTGCTGAAGGTCGCCATGCACTGTTTCCAGACCAGCGTTTACTGAGAACCCCGTCGTTGCTTTGGAAACTACTGCTTCCAGGGAACCGTTGGAAACCCAAAATCATCTTTGTAAACACGTTTGCGGGCTGTCTATTTATTTTATACACACAGCTTGGGACCAAGATAAATTCGCGCAGGGACCTTCCTGATGCTGTGGCAGATGCATCCTGCTGTCGTTTCGCCTACACACTTACTGCGATCTTCAAGGTGCCGACCAAGAACACCATGCTTACAAGAAATTGGTGTTTTTTCATATGGTTCGATTGTAGTGTGTTGTCATAGTAGTGCCGTTCGGTCAGGTTGTCTTTACTGTCTGTTTACTGTGTCTCTACTGTGTCTCTACTCTCTTTCCGGTCACCAGCTCGGTGTCTTTTTTCCGTCATCGCACGTTTCGTATGTGCCATATGTCGTACTCAAAAGTAAACGCAAGGAAGGGCCTTGTGGAAGGAAGAAATCGAAGGGCCAAATGCGGGTTGCGATGCAAACTTAAAAGAAGCAATTAAAATGTACTTTGGGATTAAAAACTACAAAAGGTCATCGAGACTACAGTTGTTCGACGAAAACTAGACGTATCGATAGCATCTCAGTCTCCTGGTAGCGACATGAACGACACGCACGCCTCAAGGGGCCTCCTAGGTGGTGACGGCAACTTATTCGAAAGTAATAGCGACCAGGCCTCAAATGCATCAACACAGCATGTCACGATGCGGGCAACGACTAAAACCGCCTCTCACGACTCTACCGATACGTTATTGAAAGTGCTAGCGGACGAGGACGAGCATGAGATCCAGTATAAAACGTGTTCGTGGCTTCACACAACGGGGCTCCTGTTGTCGGAGTACATTGTTTTGGCTATCATGTCTTTCCCGTGGTCTTACTCAGTTTTGGGCTTAGTGCCTGGAATCATTCTAACGCTTTTTGTGGCAGCTACGGTCCTTTACACAGGGCTGACGATTGTGGACTACTGTGAAAAATTCCCCCATTTGACAAGCATTTGTGATATTGGCCAACATCTTTTCTGGGGCCAGAAGTGGGCGTGGTACGCCACGCTGTTCTGTTTCCTGGCTAACAACACTCTCATTCAAGGTTTGCACGTTTTGGTCGGAGCCAAGTACCTTAACACCGTTACGAACCATTCTTTGTGTACCGTGTATTTCGGGATCATTGTTGCGTGCATCTCGCTTGTTTTCTCTATTCCACGGACCTTTTCGTCGCTGTCAAAAGTTGCGTACTTCTCCGCTGCCACCATGTTTATTGCTGTCATTTTAGCCATGATTTTCGCAGGGATTCAAGATCACCCTGCTGGCTACGACGGCACACCAGTAACCTTCCGCGCGTTCCCCAAAGAGGGCACCACTTTTGTGGATGGAATGGGAGCATTTCTGAACATTGTCTACACGTTTGTGGGACAGATTACTTACCCCCAGTTTATTGCAGAAATGAAAAGGCCAGCGGAATTCAAAAAGGTGCTGTATCTGGTTACTCTATTGGAAGTCATCATCTTTACACTAGCAGGTGCGATCATTTATGTCTATGTTGGTAACGAATACGTCACAGCACCTGCATTTGGGTCTTTGACAAGAACCTTCAAGATTATCTCCTTCTCATTTGCAGTGCCCACTTTGATTTTTGCAGGTGCCCTGTACTCCAACGTATCAGGCCGCTTACTGTTTTTCACCATTTTCAAACGTTCGAAGCACTTGTATTCTCATACCGCTACTGGATGGATAGCCTGGGTTGGGATCATTCTAGTTACTTGGGTTCTTGCCTTTATTATTGCAGAGGTTGTTCCATTTTTCTCGGATCTGCTATCGCTGATGTCGTCGTTGTTCGACTGTTGGTTTGGGTTTGTGTTTTGGGGGTTGGCTTTCTTCAAACTCAAGGAAGAAAAGTACCGCACGCCAAAGTTTTACCACTTGTTGACTGCGACCGAGAAGTTTCACTTCTACATTGCCATATTCCTGATAGCCACTGGACTCTACATTTTAGGGCCAGGTCTATACTCGGCCATTCAAAGTATTATTCTAAATTACCAGGCAGATGCATATGGAACTGTCTTCAGTTGTGCGTCCAACGGTAGTTAAGTTTCCTTTGGTAAAGGATGACACCGCTCAGGCCGTTCAAATAGATACATAGAAAATAGTCGTTTAGTTAGTGATTTTAATAAACCCAAGGTATAAGTGCACGTCTTTATTCATATATGGCAATCGTCGAAATAGAGCGCAGGTCGCACTTGAGAGGGAAGTCTATAATTGATTTTCAGTATTTAGTGAGTTGATTACCAACATCCTCTACCGCAACACGACGTTTCGTGTCTGTTTTCGAGACTTCCACTTTTCAGCGCTGAGGCGCTACTCTTCCTAACGGTGAGAGCCATGATGGGATAAATGTGAAGGGCCCAAAACTGCATACGTACCAAGAATTCCTTTTTGTTTGCAGCATTGGTCCATTCGAACATTTGCGCACCACAATAATATAATCACCTATTATATTTCTCTATTAACATGTTAGGGAACCGCATTTTACAGCTAAAAGACGCATGGTTTTGGGCTAACGATTTCGTATGTGCAAGCATACCGAGTTAAACCTGTTACTACCCTGCAGTGTATATAATCAAATGACACGAGTTCTTAAGTAGCTGTCAGTGATTCTAGCTTACGGGTATCAAGAGTGGACTCGCGAGTTGATGCGAAATCGGACTTTCCAAGTTGCAACCTACATGAGATAACAGCTCAGAAGCAGTGTCTTGCCGCTTGTTCACAGCTTTGGTTGACGTACTTTTGCGCACAGAGATATAAGCAGTCTCTGATCATATTCGCTGCTGCTTTGAGGTAATAACCACTGGAAATACCTCACCCACCCAACTTCGCGGAGGGATACTCTTAGGCTTATGTGTGGGTTGTACACTTGCATAATTTAATAATTTTCTTTCAAAACGTCGCATTCGTTATTACAGGGCAGGCACACCATAGTCGTTCGACAATTAGTGAGTGGATTCACACAAGTTATCCACAGCCTTAGTAGCCACACAAACTGTCTGATTGGGACATTGAACTCATGTGTCGTACTGGTTTTCGAAATCCCAATTTGTAGTGCTAACGCCAGTGACCACACGGACGAGACAATGAGCTCATTCCGGAGCTCAACCAGGATGCACCGCATCCACAAGATGTAGCAGCTAAACAACTAAAGTATATAGGTTGTACGCGACAACCCAGAGACGTAGCTTTACACACACCTTTGCAGACGAGAACACATGCTCGTGACGAGTGATGTAATTAAGGTGGAGTAAATCGTATACTTATCAAGAGATTGCGGCGTGGAAAGCATCTTTACGATGTCTCTATCATAAGAGCTGTATTCATCTTATTATATGGTGGTTCGTGTAGAGTCCGAGACTTCCTGGTCTCTCAGCCAATCACATTCGCGGATTAGAGATCACCAATAACGACTAGAGTGTTTCTTTTATTGACGCTAGATGCGGCGTTATCGATCTTGGTGGATCATTAGTATATATAAAGAAGAAAAACTTTGAGCAAGGCCCTCTCGCGATGTAAACTTTTGGAGGGCTTAATCTACTGGCTGATAAACTCATCAACACGCACACCCATAAGACCAATCATAATGTCTGCTGCTATCCCTCAGTATACCATGTCTGACTACGCCAAGTTCGCTTTGGCTGGTGCCATCGGTTGTGGTGTTACCCACTCTGCCATGGTGCCAATCGATGTCGTCAAGACCAGAATCCAGTTGGAACCAACCGTCTACAACAAGGGTATGATCAGCTCTTTCAAGCAAATCGTCTCCGCTGAAGGTGCCGGTGCCCTTTTGACTGGTTTCGGCCCAACTTTGCTAGGTTACTCTTTGCAAGGTTCCTTCAAGTTTGGTGGTTACGAAGTTTTCAAGAAGTTGTTCATTGACACTTTGGGCTATGACCAAGCTGTTAACTACAAAAACTCTATCTACATTGGTTCTGCCGCTATCGCCGAATTTTTCGCCGACATTGCCTTGTGTCCTTTGGAAGCTACCAGAATTAGACTTGTTTCCCAACCAAACTTCTCCAACGGTCTAGTTGGCGGTTTCTCCAGAATTATGAAAGAAGAGGGTCTAAGCTCTTTCTACAACGGTTTCACCCCAATCTTGTTCAAGCAAATTCCTTACAACATCGCCAAGTTTTTGGTCTTCGAACGTGCTGCTGAAGTTTACTTCGGCATGGCCGGTCCAAAGGACTCCTTGTCTGCCTCTACCACCACCGGTTTGAACTTGTTGTCCGGTTTGACCGCTGGTTTGGCTGCTGCCATCGTCTCTCAACCTGCCGACACTTTGTTGTCCAAGGTCAACAAGACCAAGAAGGCTCCAGGTCAATCTACCATCGGTTTGTTAGGTCAACTAGCCAAGGAACTAGGTTTCGTTGGCTCTTTCGCCGGTCTACCTACCCGTTTGGTCATGGTTGGTACCTTGACCTCCTTGCAATTCGGTATCTACGGTACTTTGAAGAAATCTTTGGGTTGTGCTCCAGCTATCGAAATTGCCAGCGCCAAATAAGGAAGTCATAGTTGATAGACGGTGAGTCCTTTACTCAACTTCCTAATAGAGTTTCACCCTGGAAATCGTGTACTCTTAATTTATGTGATGAACCTACGCTGTAAACCCAGTTTTAGTATAGAAAAGATGAATATATTCGAATAATGTCATGAACATATAAGTTTCAATTGCTTTTATTTTTATTACACTTGACTTTTCAATCACGTATCGAAAAGGTCAGTCTCTCATGTAGTCTGCTAGCTCTTGATCCAATTGGTCTGCCGTGGGGCGCTCGTTTTGACGGCGCTCTTCTTTATCCTTGCGACCACCACGTTCTCTACGTCTCGAACCGGATTGTCCTCTCATACTTTGACCGCGGCGATTTTGGCGGCTCTTCAGCTCGTATATCTCCGCTGAAAGTTTAGAGCCGTCAACTTCTCTATCGGTAAATGCCTTTGCCACGTCTTCCATTTGGCTTGGTTTCTCAAACTCGAAGACACCCGTGCGGCTACCTGGATGGTCGTAAAAATTTGCATACACTGGGTTGGCTATCTTCTTTACTAAATCTTCAATCACAAAGTCAGAAACCTGTAGGGGGATTTGCGTTATACGTAGCCTTTTCTTGGGAGCCGCTCGAGGCTGGGTACCCACATCGTTGTAGAGGCTGTCCGATTTAGAATATGATCCTGGTTCCAAGTCGCGTCTCGAAAATTCTCTTTCATGACCAATGCCACCCCCAATACGAGAGGCTAATCCATTCCTAAGGTCACGGCGGCGGTATTTCTTCCTTTGCTGTTAATATTTGGGTCATTAAACCAATCGATTGAAATCAACGACATACTGTTATTCTTTTGGAAGTTTTCTAAAAATGGAAAAGCGAATGTTAGTAAAATCGGTCCATAGCATGTGTGCAGTCTCCCATTAATCCAGCCAGCTTACTGATAGATATAGTGCAGCTCTAATACTTTGCTTGTATGAGAGTCACCTATAGTATTTGCGTTTCGAAGTAAGTAGTCATACATTTTCGCCAATTATACTATCTAGATCTTGATCGATAGACATTTAGTATTTTGATGGTATGCTGTAGCAAGGGTGTGCCAAATATGATAGGCTCACAAGTTGTTCAACATGCTTTTCGACTAAACTACGTATTTAGGTTGAATTTAAAATATGTTTACCCTACCTTAATCAACGTTCAGGTCACCAAGCACTTGATCGAATCTAGCAAGATATCCATAGTTATTCTTGACTTTTTTTATCCAGGCAACGGACTTTGCAAACTGTAGAAGTGTAGGCTCGATTGTGGCCAAATTTCCATATGCCACAAGCGCTCTGTAAGCGGCTTCTTCGGAGTTTTGTATCATGACTGAAGGGCCAAACTTATTATTTAGCGCGTCAGCTATTGCCGGAAGAATATTCGTATTTCCGCTTTCCAGTATCATAACACTGTAATTAAATAGTAAGGTCGCGACAGCTATCGCTAAATTTCCAGTTTTTGCAGTAGCCTGACGCTCCGCTTCAATTGTATGGAACACGGAGTCGTAGACTGCACTTTTCGACATTAGCTCAAGACCCCAATGCTTGTTTTTGAAACAATTGGCCAGCGCTCTTATGGTTAGCATTTCCAACTGAGGGCTTGAGGAACCGAGACCCTCTTCGATAAATTCACTCATTATATCTACCTCTGGCAGATAAAAAACGATCAGTCGCATTACATCATAGGCAGGAATTTTGTTAGTCCAAGACGAGCGCATAATACAAGCTTGGGCAAAGAGCAGCTCGATATTATCACGGACATTGTGCAAGGCGGCTCCCAAAGCTGCTAGGTCTCCATCATCGAATGTGTTCTCTTGTTCATTAATCTTAACGATACCCGAAAATATAGCATCGGCTTTGTAAGATGAAATCTCGAGATAGCTTTTGACAGGCAATACGCTCTTCTGCGTCATTGACGGCAGAGGAGTATTTGTTTCTAATGGTTCCGAGCCAGGGTTTTCCGATTGTAATTCTACTCCACCCGTATTTGTGATGAGAAACCGCACCACCTCCTCCTTATAGCTTGCTGGGAGCTCATACATTGCTAGAAAATCGTCTGCTGCCTGATAAGGATTGTCATTTGCATTGAACGGTAGCTTCAATGGAGGCGCACCTTCTTGCACATCGACATCAAAAACATAGTCATATTGCTTGCCACCAAATTCCTTCTTTTGATCATTACCCGTCGAACTCACAACGTCACCAACTTTCTGCCAACTTCCTTGCGAGAACTGATGAGCTTCGTTAACACCAACTGGATTTTTCACGACAACGACTTGACCTTCATTTCCAGGTTTCGTTAGCGTGTCGCTGTCCGAAAGCTTTGATTCATCAAACCCCATTGTTTGTGAATTGATGGCATTTTGCTCTACTTCCTTGGAGAATTGATCCAGTTCCTCTGGTGAGGCAATCCTTTTGTGGTCACAAGTGAAAATACGCGAATTTCCATCGCTGCTACCAATCATGATATCACCGTTAGGCAGTACATCCAAGTCCCAAACTGAAGTGGCGGGAACTCTGATGACTTGCTTGATGGAACCGTCTGATCCCCATATTCTCAAGGACCTGTCTTCACCACAGCTCACAATGTCACCGTTAGACATATATTTGACGCAGTAAACAAAACTCTCGTGTCCGTTCAAGGTATGCACAGTTCGTCCATTGAGATCGTTGATCTTCACAGTTCCATCGTTTGAGCAGCTAGCAAATTGCTCTCCTGAAGGATGAACATCAAGATGCCTAACAACGTCTGTATGAATGTTGTCAAATGATTTGATAGCCTCTTCGCCCGACCAAAGCTTAATCGTCCCATCAGCCGAGGCCGTCAGATAAGTGCCTACTTCAGGCAACATTTTTACATCCCAAATGGATTGCTTGCTCTTTAGTTCGTGCTTCAAAGCACCTTCATACCAAATACGAGCAGTTGAGTCCCAACTCCCGCTCAGAACATAGCCCTGAGAAGCAGTGAGAGCGCACACATTGCTCTTATGGCCCACTAGGACATAAGTGGGCTCCTGATTCATTGCATCTACAGTTGGCGAGACACTAGTTATCAGTGAATCTTGGCCGCCACAATATAACTGTCCAGTTGGTTTATCAAAGCAAAGGCTATTCAGGAATTTGTCAGACTGATAGGCAATGTAATCTTTCCATATGCCTTGGCTTCCTTTCTTCCAGATTCTGACCGTGCCATCCCTCGAGCAACTAGCTACAGTTTCGTCGCTAACCGCTGCCACGCCTTTAACATCTTGCTCATGGCCAACAAGCACTGCGCTAAGTCTATAAGTGCCACCAGTCATTGAATATGTCAATTCTCTATTGGCTTGATTTCTTACTTTAAAGCGAAAAAATCCTTACAGTAGAACGGTTCAATTACCAACTTTTGACACAATTCTAATCCGATGCGGAACTGTCAGCGATGTTAGAAACTTGGATAGTGCTCTAGGTCCCTTAAGGTTTATATAAAGCTGGGAGCCTTTTAATGGTTAAAATATTTAGCGTTGTGCACGGTAATAGAAGTATCAACTGCCCTCGTTACCTGAAAGTACTGCAAGACAATACGACCTATTTAATTAAGCTCCCACTACTGACAGCACAACCTTCCTCTCGGATCATGCAGTGTTTATGCTACTGCTAAGAACTTTCTCATTGCCATTGGGCGGTCGCATCCGAATCTTGACGAACAGACCACATCTGTTTTTAAAGGAGGGTAGCAACTTATTTATTGTACTCTAATGCATAAGCCATGTAGCTTGATTCCACTCCGACCATCGCACGCATGGGTATTTCATACGCGCATCGTATAGTGAAAGTGAACTGCTGAAAGGCGCGCTGCTTTGTTTTGCGAAGTAAAACGACCTGGAGAACAACAAAGTGCTACATGAAACAATGGAAGCTACGTCTAGTGGTTGTCAAGAATCGGAGTTTCAGTGGCTGGGCCGCTAGCCACACTGGCTCGTGAAGCAACGATTCGCCGGTATTTCACTATGGGCGAAATCGTCAACAGTGCTCTCGGATAAGAATCAATACAACTTGAGAATTTAAAGGAGGATGGATTTAAAATGAATAGAACATCCATGCTCTTAAGGTGTCGCTGTTCAGTACCATTTTGACGAAAACTAGTTATGGCGGGACCTTTACTGTATACTCGTTTAAATAATCGAGTAATTTTC
The DNA here is from genome assembly GCA_900074725.1 of Lachancea dasiensis. Classification (NCBI taxonomy): domain Eukaryota; kingdom Fungi; phylum Ascomycota; class Saccharomycetes; order Saccharomycetales; family Saccharomycetaceae; genus Lachancea; species Lachancea dasiensis. Next base: position 33,259 of record LT598457.1, read on the forward strand.
AAGCAAAGCAATACGAATGGCGAGAAAGATGGGGTGCTCTCGTTGGGTCCTACGGAACTGGATATCAGCATTGAACCTTTAGATTCGTTTCCCACATTAGCAGACATACGTAAGGTTGCGGGTATTATTGGCTGTATTAAATTAAAGACCAATTCATATGTTATTATAGCTCACAGAGTTGAGGAGTACGGCACGCTGGCTGGCCACAAAGTTTTTAAAGTTGTGGAACATACGATTATTCCTTTGAACAGCCTTGCCAAGAAGGACAAGGACGAACAACAGTACTTAGCTCTTCTGGATTTACATTTGTCAAATGCGACACTCTTCTTTTCATACACCTACGATTTGACTAATTCAGCCCAACGGAATGAGAAGCTAGGGGCCTATTCCTGGCAAACTGCTGATACTCGCTTTTTCTGGAACCATTTCGCGACCGAGAACCTCAGAAAAATTGCAGCAGAAGATCTGCGCGCTGCTGGCTATATCCAACCTATGATCTTCGGCTACGCTCGTTTCGTTCAATCGTCACTCCAAGGAACTCCTATCACGATCGGGCTTGTCACGAGAAGAAGCATATTCCGAGCTGGAACAAGGTATTTCAGACGTGGAATTGATGTCGAAGGAAATGTCGCAAATTTCAACGAAACTGAACAGTTTCTAGTAACCGAAAGCGGCACCAAAAATGGCCACAATGACTTCTTCTCTTTCCTGCAAACTCGAGGATCAGTGCCTGTTTACTGGGGAGAGGTCAATACCTTGAAGTACAAGCCAAACCTTGTTTTGGGGGAGAGCTCCTCATTAGATGCCTTTTCCAAACATTTTGAGCAACAGAAGGAGCTGTACGGTGTAAACTACTTAGTGAATTTGGTGAATCAGAAAGGTCATGAACTACCGGTTAAGAACTCTTACGAATCTGCAGTGAGTGCTTTGAATGATCCTAAGATTCATTACGTTTACTTCGACTTTCATCACGAGTGTCGTAAAATGAAGTGGCACAGGGTAAAACTGCTCATTGACCATCTCCAAAAGATGGGTCTGGACCCTAAAGACGTCTTTCATAAGTCAATGGATTTGAGTGGTAGGACCATTGAAGTTTTAAGGGAGCAAAGTTCCGTTGTAAGGACTAATTGTATGGATTGTTTGGACAGAACCAATGTGGTTCAATCAGTTCTTGCTCACTGGGTTTTGCAACAAGAATTTGTGACAGCTGGCGTTATTTCTCCTGAGCTAGTATGGGAACAAGACCTTAAACTTTTGGTTCAGTTCCAGAGCTTTTGGGCAGATAATGCCGATGCTGTGAGTTCTGCCTATTCGGGAACAGGTGCCTTGAAGACGGATTTCACGAGAACTGGAAAGCGCACCCATTCTGGAGCACTTCAGGATTTTGTCAACTCCGTTTCGCGTTACTACCAGAATAACTTGACGGATGGTCCACGTCAAGACAGTTTCGATTTGTTTTTAGGGAACTTCTTGCCTTATCGAGTAGGAGCTCAGTCCCCATTCGACGATAGAAGACCATTCACTATACAAATTGTTCCCACTGTTATCTGTGCAGCATTGACAGTCATAGCCGCCACCATATTTTTCCCCAAAGACCATTTTACCAGTGTTAAGAACTTGTCGTTTTTGTTTTTCTCCACCACTATTTTGGGCCTATCGGTGAGATTTATTCTTCAAAATGGCGTTCAATATGTTAACTGGCCAAAATTTGTAGACCTTGGATTCTTGGTTGCGGTTCAGACCCATAACAAAGAGCGCACATTCAAAGGAGTAAGATTTGTTCAAAGCTCCAGCTTCGCTAAACCAGGTGATACAAAGAGGGATTAGTGCGTGGGGACGTTTGTCGACCGTTATCGTTGATGTTAAACCCAGCCGCAGCGTGCGAGGTGGTCACTAATTATTAAGTATATATCACTGACTAATCAGTTCTTTGACCAAAGCATTTACATCGGCTGCTCTCATCAAAGCTTCACCCACCAAAAACCCATTTACACCTTCTTGTTTGTAATTTCTAGCGTCTGCACCGCATGTTATGCCTGAAAGTGCCAGCAACACAGTTCCTTTGGGTACGGCGGATACCAAAGAGCTTGTGGTATTCAAATCTACTGTAAAAGAATGTAGATCTCTATTGTTAACACCAATGACTGTAGCGTTCAGCTCAATTGCTCTATCCATTTCTTCCTTAGAACTAACTTCCACCAGAGGTTCAATATCCATTTCATTCTTACAATAATAGTAAAGATCGCGCAACAATGGTTGTGGCAGCATCTTCACAATAAGAAGAACGGTATCTGCACCAGCTAGACGGGCTTCCAGGATTTGATATCTGTTGAAAATGAACTCTTTACGGAGCACACAAGGACGAGCCTCCGGATTTTCCTTGAACTCATTCTCCAGAGCCCTTCTTACGTTCACCAAATCCTGAAGGCTTCCTTTGAACCAGTGAGGCTCTGTGAGAACTGAAATAGCTGACGCACCAGCTTTCGCGTACTTTACCGCCTGCTCGGCAGCAATAGCATTAACGTCAATATCACCTTTTGAGGGAGACGCCCTCTTTATTTCGGCGATAACAGCTGCGCCGCTGGAGTCATTATGCAGCTTATTGTAAAAATTTTGTACCTCAGGGGCAATTCCAAGTTTGAAATTGAATTGCAGATCGCGTTCTGTAAAACCAGGAGTACTGGCTTGAGACAGAACATCTTCTTGTCTTTTAGCATAGATTTTCTCAAGAATGGAGGATTTCTTGGCAATATTTGAAGCCGTAAGTCTTTCATGCTCTTCCCAAGTTCCTCCCTGAATGCTGAGAATATTTTTGATCATTGTGTGGCCAGCTTCAGATAGAATCGACTCTGGGTGGAATTGGACACCTTCCACGGTAAACTTCTTATGCCTTACACCCATTATGACGTCCGAGTCTGTCCTTGCTGTTACTTCCAAAACATCTGGAAGCGATGATATTTCGCCGGCTAGAGAGTGATAGCGAGTAACGGATACACCTTGTGGTACATCTTTAAAAATGCCTTTGTTGTCATGAGTGATTTGAGAGGTCTTTCCGTGTACAATTTCACCGGCGTATCCAACGTTACCGCCAAAAACCTCGAACATACACTGCTGACCCATGCAGACGCCAACAACCGGAATTTTTCCGGCGAAGTGGCTTATGCAATCTCTGGATATACCTGAGTCCGTTTGAGGGTGTCCGGGCCCAGGAGAAATGAACATCACTTCCGGCTCCAACGCAATGACTTCATCGAGCGTAATTTTATCATTACGGTACACTTGTACATCTGCTCCCTCCTGGCACAGGTACTCATACAAGTTCCAGGTGAAGGAATCGTAGTTATCAATAAGCACAACCTTTCTCTTATAATTAACAGTCATATTTTAGTTGAGAGTGAGATTTTCCGAACACGAACAAAAGGAATTGAACTCGATCTCAAAAAAGGACTCCAAAACGATACACCTCTGCGTTGTTAATTGAAGCTTTTAAGCGCTATAGGATTACGATGCCTAGCTGAGTCAACGTTACTCTGTCTGCCAAAATTTTTCAAAGAATGGGTCATCACATGCGTGTCAGTATGAAAATAAATGATCAGTGTCAGCGGTATAATACCTGAACACACCAGCGCTCTGCTGACACCATGAATAGGTAGGGTCCGGTCATTGGTCGTGCTCCCATTGGTCGTGCTCTCAGTATATGCCGGTGCAACTGAACAGCATCGCACTTCGCCCCATGATTATGATTAATTAAAGTAATCTCTACTAGCAATGCGTCTCAGGCCACCAAAACGGTGCAAACAAGCTCTTCACACACACCTCGAGCTACAACAGCGAGCTGCTCATCGGTCAAGTAATACAGAAGAACTGACACATCATAGATTTCCAGTGATTATCGACCTGGTAGCTCCGCCGTGGAAGGGAAAAATTGGAGCTGGCTACACAACTGCCTGGAGCCTAGCGACTCGGACTTCAAAGCTCAAGCACGATTTGACTGTGAAACCATCCCAATTGCTCAGCAGGGTAGAGAGGGCAGGTTAAAACTGCAGAAACTCGTCAACCATAACTTAGCAACCATCAGTTCAAACACATATCAACCTTATATGTGTCACGCTTCGTATTTTCGAGTGGTGGCTTCCTCTGCATTTGATGTATGCTGCTGTGAGAGACGCGTTAAATTAATGATTTAGTGATCACTAAATTTTCGACAACATGTTTTTGAGTTAGTGTCGGCTCGAGTTGACCAAATCTCTTTTACTTGAGTTAGCATCTACGCAAAGATGTCCTGTTTCAGATAATGGGATCTGCCTTCGATCGAGCTTCCGCCTGGACTTACATATCCTGTTTTGGCTCCTCGAGTTCTCTATTCTCTGTAACATACTGTATAAAAAAATTTCAACCGGATCTCTAACATAACAAACAACATCTTAAATCTACATTCAGAAACCTACTCAGAAAGCGCTCAATTCATTATGGCTAGCATTATAGAGGCGTCTGCCGCCTTGAGAAAACGTAAAAACCTCAAAAGAGGAATTAATTTCACCCTAATGGTTGTTGGGGAGTCAGGAAGTGGCAGATCAACTTTCGTGAATACCCTCTGCGGCCAACAAGTGGTAGATGTTTCCACGACCATCATGTTGCCCACTGATACTTCGACACAGATAGACCTTCAACTCAGGGAGGAGACAGTGGAATTGGAGGACGATGAAGGTGTCAAAATCCAACTGAATATAATTGACACACCAGGTTTTGGTGATTCGTTAGACAACTCTCAAAACTTCAATGTGATTTCAGACTACATAAGACATCAGTACGATGAGATTTTGCTGGAGGAGAGTCGCGTTAGGAGAAACCCGCGCTTCAAAGATGGTAGGGTACACTGTTGTTTATACCTCATCAACCCAACCGGGCATGGGTTGAAGGAGACCGATGTGGAATTCATAAAGACATTGGGGGCGCTGGTCAATGTGATCCCAATCATTAGCAAAGCAGATTCGCTAACTCCTGCTGAGCTCAAGCTCAATAAAAAGCTAATTATGGAGGACATTGAATACTACCACCTGCCCATTTATAACTTTCCCTTCGAAGAGTCCGATATCTCTGACGAAGACTACGCTACGAATATGCGCTTACGCTCGCTAATGCCGTTTTCCATTATAGGTTCTAACGAGGTGTACGATCTGGGCGACGGTACTCTGATTCGTGGGCGTCAGTACCCATGGGGAACTCTGGACGTCGAGGACCCTACGGTCTCTGATTTTGTGCATCTCAGAAACACCCTCTTGATTTCACATCTGCATGACCTCAAAGATTATACCCATGAAATTCTGTACGAACGCTATAGAACCGAGGCCCTGTCTGGCGGCGCTTCAAACTACGGCCACGGATCCCGCTCAATCAATACCGAGACCGGTGCTCCTTCTCCAGGCGCCTCAGGGAAGGCATCGCTACACGCTGCAGACTCTGAGTCTATCGATTCCTCTAAACTCCAATCTGGTAATCAAGATACCTACCTAGCACGGGAAGAACAAATAAGACTCGAAGAAGAAAGATTGAAGGCTTTCGAGGAGCGCGTACAACAAGAGCTCCTAATGAAGAGACAAGAACTATTACAGAGAGAACAGGAACTCAGAGATATCGAAGAAAGGATTGAAAAGGAGACTAGACTAAAAGCGGAAATGGGGACTCTTGAATAGAATGCACGCGCAGTACAAGATAAAAGTCACAACGTATTGAAAACCAAAATTCCTGTCGAGCGGGAACTTATGCAAAAAATTACGTAACAGTTAACAATACCTCAGCCCGTTAGCAAGTTCTATGGCACGAATGATAAGTCGCTTCGAAGTGTACTTAATGTTCGCGTGCAATATTTTATTCATGAACTGTTTTATATTTGCCAACGGCGCTGTGCTTAATCGACGTAAGTAAAGTGGACCTTCTTCTACCCAGCTCTCTGCTTTCATGCCCTAAGAGCGATAGTCATTATGTTCGTCAGGCCTATGAACTCTCAAAACAAACCTTTCTCTACTTTATCACGTGACGGTGAATCATATATTATGAAAAATTTTGTATATAAATCGCTTGTAAAAGGTTAATGCTTGCTGCCTCTTTGTAGTTGAAAGCTAGCTCTTACCTAATTACGCGCACACTCAACTCGGGGGCCACAAATCCAGCTGGATTAAGCAGATATCTCTACTAGTTAGCTGCGGCCCGTGGAATGTATTTTCTTTGAACCTTGACCAAATGATGAGGAACCAGATAGGGACAACAGACTTCGTTTGAATGACGAGGAAAGTCTTTTATAGCCCAGTTTTTAGTAGAGCTTGGGCGCCTTTGCCTGATTGGTCTAAAAAAAGGTTTCAAAAGTATTGATAATCTACGTGCACTATTCGCGCTTAAACTTAAAAGTAAAAGTCTCTTGCAATTACATCGCTTCACGTCTGGGTCAAAATGATCATTTCCTATTTATCCCCTCCTACTTTGGGGGCAGCCTTCCAGGACTTGAGCCCGGAGTGTCTCGCAAAATGCAACGCCTTGTTGCTCTCTATGCCCTCCTTCGGTTTAGATCCCTTTTCAGGTGCGCTGAACGAGGCTTGTGGAAAAACTAAAACGTCACCAACAAGTTTGGCAACTGTCAGTTTGTGAAACTCTTTCCAAGTAATTTTGCTTAAGATCCCACTTTGAACATAGTCGTTCATGTAAGTGAACACAACATCGGTCCAGATCCCCGATCCAGTCCATCCCATAATGTTTAGATCATTTCTTAGGTTCTTACGAAGTTCTCCGTCCTCGTTACGTTGCAAGGTGACCTCGGTGATGCGAGCAACAACCTCACGAACAACTGGGTGGCCGGGTTTGGCTTGAATAATCCAATTTCCAAACTGTAACCTTCTCACATAGCTACTCCTCCAGTCAGGATTACTAGCGTCATTTTCTATGCCAATGATCAATCCGATTTCCTTTGGTGACACATTCTCGGGGATCCAATTAGGGACCGGCTGCAAGGGATCGGTATCGATGTCTGCGTAAATACCACCTCTAGCAAGCAAAATCAAGTACTTGAAAAAGTCCGCTTTCAAGTTCGGCGATGGTAAAAGATCATAGGCCTCGACGACTTCTGGGACATGAGAATATATGTAGTGAATGAGCGCAGAAGCTGTGTCGTCGTTGATGATTTCGTGAACGAATCCCGGGTTTTTATCGCCCCAATGCCTTTCATACGCTTTCAAATCTGGATCCATTCGACTGTCCATATCGGAGTAGGGCCATGTTTGCCATATAAATGCAGGGAACCGTGCTGATGCGCGATATTCGAATACGTGGGCTAGTTTCTCTCGCAAGGTAGCGTGAGTGGACGGTTGTCTAAGATCTTGGATCCGCTTTTCCAGAGCTCTGCGCTCCTTTTCAAATTTGCGCAGCTGATCGTCTTGTTTCCGAAGTAGGTCCTCCGACAGCTTATCGAACATCGCCACGATGGAAGCTTCATCCTGTTTTTCGTGAGAAACTTTGTCGATGCTTTGGGTGATCTCCCTTGGTAGGTTTTGCAGCAGCGCCTGTAAATCAGTGGCTTCCGTTGTATGCAAAAACCTCCACAGAAGTATCACCATTATCACAAGCGGAACAACCGCGAATGAATACCGTTTCCAAGACGGTCTGCGACTCTTACCCATGTCAATTCAAACGAAAATGTGTGACCGCGCAGCACCCTCAATTCGCAACTGTTGTCTAGTGCGGTAATCGTATCTGTAGATACTCTCCAGTTCCAAATTGGCAGCTTATTCGCGACAAATGTCACTAGTGTTGATCATGTACATCTTCGTTAGGAACTCGAGATAATCAATAAAGCTCCCGCGAACACCAAATTTTTCAATACATCTTGTTATACGAAAAGGCTGGAGTCCAACACCTTGAAATTGGACGCCATTGTGGTCAAAACGTTATAAGCAGACTCGACTTGACGTGGAGCATCTGTTGTCGGGTCCTTGATCCAGTCGTGCAGATCTTTGAGTGAATCTGTTTTGTTAATTGGCAAATTTACACTCAGCACGACATCTGTCTGTACGTCTTCAAGTCGCAGCAACGCCACACACAATACCAGCGTTTCGCTGTGGTCTTCTTTGCCCCACTTATAGGCAGTTTCTACCGCTATACATGTCTGGTGAGCTACGACTCCGTCGCCGATTGCGAGTCTCGCCACAGTCCAATCGTTGCTGCCGTTCAGACCGGTGATTTCTTCCAGATGCATCTCTAAGGCTGCTCTATCGTTACTTGCTTCTACGCGTTCTAAAAGATCCACAATGATGCTTTCATCGAGCCCCAGCCCATCTTCAAATTTGCCCTGCTCGCTCACATCTCTTGAGTTGACAAACACCTCCTGTGTATCGGGGACTTCCCTTAGAATTGAGGCATCTAGAAAGCCTTCGGGTATCGGGCAGACAATCGCGCCCCCATAAAGAGGCTGTAGTTTGTGCATTTCGTTTGTTAATGTTCGTTCCCTGGACTTGGCGAAGACTGCACTGTCTGTCAGCATCAGTGATGAACCTAAAAGATTGATTCCATACGTAAATGGTGAGCCAACTCATCAAGAACACGACCCGAGCCCTTACAATGACCACGCAAGCCTGGCTAGAACCTCAGTTTGAATTTGGATTGCCTACAATAAACGGTAAGTGGTTGTTGGTCGAGTGAGGAGGAGCCCGGGGCCTAGCCAGAGAAGGTGCTTGCACGACCCACCAGACCCGTTTCGTCGCTAAAGATTAGAATCCGAGAACCGTTCAAATACGCACTTGATAACCCGTTTTGGACCGTTATCAAGTGTTGATGGCATGCTATAAAGAGTCAGTCTATTCAAGTGCGGCTAATTGTTGACTTACTGGCACCTACTGGTGGTTTCCTAAGTGAGCCTAAGACAATGAGCCAGCATACTGAATTATCGCCAAGTGATCGCGGGACAATTGCTGCTGGGACATTCGCAACCCCAGGACTGTTCGAAACCGGTCAACCCTAACGCAACAACGTTCCTACGGAGAAAAGTTCGATTCATAGATCAAGCTTGAGAGATGTTCCGCTGTCAGAGCTCAGGGTTGTGTGGATTGCGAGATAGCTACATCATTCAGGGTTTCTAGAGAGGAAAACTCCACTCGAAATTTTACAAAACATCAAACATACACTGGAACATGCGCTGAAATCTCCGGAGGACTTCCGAATTCCGAACTCCCAGACCGTTTTCGCTCACCCGAATCTGATCTAAGCTCGGAATGATACTTTGCACCGTTGGCGCTACCCGGTGTGTGTGTACCGCCTGATCTAGCGGAGTTGAGGAGTTTTTCGATGTCGCCATCTGTAAAGAATCAAGAATTGTCCCTGATTCTTCTACGTAGACGCGTCGAAGGCCTGTTACGAAGCCTATGCTAGCACCTGTTGAGCTTGATTGAAACTGAGAAGCCCAGGTTGAGTATTCTGTAGGACGTCCCAAAGGTGGCTGCCATTTCCAAATCTGCCAGAAGAGTTCACTTCTTCCTCGCAATGATATACCCAGTCTTGTACAAGTGATAATTTTTCAACAGCGGTCAGTTGGGTAAGCCTTGCCACGATTCCATGTCATAATCAAATGACTCTCCAATTTGCCCACCGTGCCATCGACGTACTTCTCAACAGATTGTCTCTCATTTCAAGGCCAATAGCCACTTAAAGTGGCAGTTGACAAAAACTCCTGCAACTGCTAACCTTATTCAAAAATGGTCAGGATTGCCACACTATCTTTGAAATAGGTTTTCAACTGAGGGCCGTGGTTGAAGGAATATGGTTAAGCACGGATTAAGAGAATACATTATTTCGATCCACCACTACCCGTATATAGAGGACCCTGTACCGCACAGGATCTCTCGGTCCCGCCAAATTGGAGTTTTGGATTCTTCGTACTTCTTTGTAATGGATTTCTCTATCAGGTTTCTCTTCCAATATCTCATTGATATCTGCTCAAACCAAAGCTTTAACGCGAAGGAGCTCGATCGCCCAATGTGTACCCTTCTACTTTTCATCTATTTCCGGGTCTTGAGATCAAGTTACTTCTATCTTTTGTTGCGGACTGGCTAAACCTTACCTGCAAAAACCACCTTAGGGCTAGATCGATGGGTGAAGTTAGGGCCAGGATTGTGTCAAGGAAAGCAGAATTCTATACGAAGTGATATACGGTGTAGAATATGAGCTCCCTAGAAATCTCTGCCAAGTTGGCCGTCCACGTTGGACAGTAGTGTGTGTGAACGACCAGGAAACTCAGTTGAAGCAGGCCGTGGTGCCTATTTATTCATTGTTGATAAACCAACAATGACCTCCTACCACAATCTTTTCACAAGCCTGGTTTCAAGTGCAACGTTGGTAAAACAGCATTTCCCTGACACCTTTCTAAAGTTATGGCTGTGCAAGCTCCTCGTCTGTGCATTGAGTCTGGTGCCGAACATGATTATCACAGGCAAATGTCGAACCAGGACCTTGCGACAACATAGCGCTACATTAAATTCAATCAAAAATTCACTCGCAATGATGGAGTGGTCTCGCATCTTTGTCGCTCTGGAGGGCTTCACGGAAGAATCAGCGCCAAAGATCTACGCTTAGTTATCTAATTTCCATGATAGCCCTTAAAGTGGCTGAAAAGACCATTGACTTCAGTCGGATGCAAAGCTCACTTACAGTGAGCTAAACAACTACAACAGATTTGCATTATTCGTTTATGCTCCCGTCGCTGCAAGTTGTCAGACATTGTTATTATTTTGTACGTGTGTGTCGTTGAGACCGGTGGCAAAAGTTCAAATACCTTTATGACATTTAAGTTTAAAAGTTTGAAGTCTCAACCGAAAGTAAGCGAAATACGTTAAACAAGAGAGTAAAGAAGTATCTTATCTCTCAAAATGACTAAACCAGGTGAAATTGATGAGAGTCTATACTCTCGTCAATTGTACGTTCTTGGCAAGGAAGCCATGCTAAAAATGCAGCATTCAACTGTGCTCATTATTGGGCTCAAAGGATTAGGGGTTGAGATTGCGAAAAATATCGCCCTGGCAGGTGTCAAGTCGCTAACTCTACATGACCCAGAACCTGTTCAGCTACAGGATCTGTCTACACAATTTTTTCTATCTGAAAACGACGTCGGCAAACCGAGAGATGTGGTTTCTCAGGTGAAATTAGCCGAACTGAATTCCTATGTCCCGGTGGATGTGCTCAGCTCACTAGAAAACCAAGAGCAACTTCTGGGATACCAGGTTGTAGTTGCTACTGATACGCTATCGTTAGATCGCAAGATAGAGCTGAACAACCTGTGCCATGCAAACGGTATTATGTTCATTGCTACTGAAACCAGAGGTTTGTTTGGCAGCGTCTTTACAGATTTTGGTGACGAGTTCACCGTCATTGACCCTACAGGTGAAGAGCCTCTGTCCGGAATAGTGTCAGACATCGAGCCTGATGGAACAGTTACCATGCTGGACGATAATAGACACAACCTGGAAGATGGAAACTATGTCAAGTTTTCCGAGATTGAGGGTCTGGAAAAGCTCAACGATGGCTCAGTTTACAAGGTAGAGGTCCTGGGACCCTTTGCATTCAGAATTGGTTCGGTGAAGGAGTTGGGAACTTATGAAAAGGGCGGTGTCTTCACCCAAGTCAAGATGCCGTTGAAGCTCTCTTTTAAAACGTTACAGCAATCACTTCCTGACCCAGAGCATTTGTTTTGCGATTATGCCAAATTTGACAGGGCTGGTCAATTACATCTTGGATTTCAGGCCCTACATCAATTTCAATTGAGACATCAGGGACAATTCCCAAGGACATTACACCAGGAAGATGCTAAAGAGTTGGTAAAGCTTGCCGAAGATTTGGCTGCTCAGCAGCCTTTAGTATTAGGTGAAGGAAACTCCGTGAATGAAAAGCTTTTGACAGAACTCTCGTACCAAGCAAGAGGTGACATTCCAGGTGTCGTCGCGTTTTTTGGTGGACTTGTAGCCCAAGAAACTTTGAAGGCATGTTCAGGGAAGTTCACACCTTTAAAACAGTACATGTACTTTGACTCCTTAGAGGCCTTGCCGGATGCCGAGAAGTTTCCTAGAACAGAGGAAACTACGCGTCCAATAAATTCCCGTTATGATCCTCAAATTGCGATTTTTGGTCTAGATTTCCAGAGATTAGTTGCAAACTCTAAGGTTTTCTTGGTTGGTTCTGGGGCGATTGGTTGTGAAATGCTAAAAAATTGGGCTTTGTTGGGTTTAGGATCAGGACCAAATGGTAAGATCTACATTACCGATAATGATTCTATTGAAAAATCAAACCTAAATCGTCAGTTCCTTTTCCGCCCAAAAGATGTTGGTAGAAACAAGTCCGAAGTCGCGTCTGAAGCAGTTTCTGCCATGAATCCTGACTTAAAGGGGAAAATTCATTGGATGACGGACAAAGTTGGCCCCGAGACTGAGGACCTATTCGGTGATGAATTTTGGAATGGCCTGGACTTTGTCACAAATGCATTAGACAATGTTGACGCGCGTACCTATGTTGATCGCCGCTGTGTATTTTACAGAAAAGCCCTGTTAGAATCTGGAACCCTCGGAACTAAGGGGAATACTCAGGTCGTAATTCCTAATGTAACAGAGTCGTATTCCTCTTCTAGAGATCCACCAGAGAAATCAATTCCGCTGTGCACACTACGTTCATTCCCTAACAAAATTGACCATACGATTGCCTGGGCTAAATCCCTTTTCCAAGCGTACTTCACGGAGGCGCCTGAAAATGTCAACCTCTACTTAACTCAACCCAACTTTGTGGAACAAACCTTGAAGCAAGCTGGGGATGTCAAAGGAATCTTGGAATCCATTTCCGATTCACTGATAAACAGACCCTACAACTTTGAGGACTGTATCAAGTGGGCACGTCTGGAATTCGAGAAGAAATTCAACCACGAAATTCAGCAACTTCTCTATAATTTCCCCAAGGATGCGAAGACGTCGAACGGCGCTCCATTTTGGTCAGGTCCCAAGCGCGCCCCCGAACCTCAAGTTTTTGATCTTGAAAACCCTGATCACTTTCACTTCATAGTTGCAGGAGCCAACTTGCGAGCATATAACTACGGTTTAACGGGTGACGAAGGTGAGCCGGATGTGCATTACTATCAAACTACCTTATCTGAAATGGATATCCCGTCATTTTCCCCTAGATCTGATGTAAAAATACAAGCCAGTGACGAGGAACCTGATCCGAACGCCAATAACGATGTTGGTGGTGACGCATTGGAAGCCCTTGCAGCAACTCTCCCCGAACAGTCGTCACTTGCTGGCTTCAAACTGGTGCCTGTTGAATTTGAGAAGGACGACGATACCAACCATCATATAGAGTTTATTGCTGCTGCCTCTAACGACAGAGCTTTGAACTACTCTATTGAGACTGCAGACAGGCAGAAGACGAAGTTCATTGCTGGTCGGATTATTCCAGCTATTGCCACGACTACAGGTTTAGTGACAGGTCTAGTCAACCTGGAGCTCTACAAGGTCGTCGCAGGGAATACTGACATCGAAGCTTATTGTAATGGTTTCATTAATATGGCGCTACCGTTTTTTGGCTTTTCAGACCCCATTGCTTCGCCCCAAGGCAAATATAACGATAAAAGTTATGATAAAATATGGGACAGGTTTGATCTCAAAGGCAATGTAACCCTCAAAGAGATTATTGACCACTTTGATGAAAAGGAGGACCTTGAAATAACAATGTTGTCTTATGGAGTGTCGTTACTTTATGCCTCATTTTTCCCACCAAAGAAGCTGAAAGAAAGATTATCTCTTCCCATCACTGAGGTGGTCAAGTTGGTCACTAAAACTGAGGTCCCTGGCCACGTGAAGACCATGATCTTAGAAATATGCGCGGACGACAAGGCAGGCGAAGACGTCGAAGTCCCATACATAACTATTCATTTGTAGAAAGTCCGTATGTAATATGCCCTTAAATGGAATGAACTCAAGAGTGACATGCAATGCTCCCTTTGTACTACCAGTCGAACTACAGTTAATTAAACCTCCGCCAGAGACAAAATGTTACGGAGTTCTCCTCCCTGTCTCTGAGCGAGAGATTCAAATGTTCCATCTTCCACGATTGAGCCCTTTCTAAATGTAACGACGCGCGAGCACGCTCGCATCATCTGCTCACTGTGCGTGATAACTAATGTCGTTGTGCCCTGGAGATTTTGTTTTACAAACTCTGACATGATAAATCCGTGTTGCGCATCCAACGCCGAAGTACACTCATCCAAAACCAGTAATTTGGGTTTGCGCAGCAATGCTCGGACTATGGCGAGCCTTTGTAATTGGCCGCCTGACAAAAGATGAGTATCCACATGTGAGCGGAGTTGACAGGGCATCGACTCCACAAACTCCTGCAGTCCCAATATAATTAATAGCTCCTCCAGTTCACAATCATCAACGGGGCGCGGTAAGCCGTAGGTTAAATTATCATAAATAGAGCCCAAAAAAAATTGAGGTTGTTGCTCAACGACAGCTATTTGGCTCCTTAACACTTCTGCATCCCAGTGGTTGACATCTGTACCGTCAATACGAATGCAGTTTTCAGAGACTGGATATAGGTGTGCCAGCAAATGCCAAAGCGTCGATTTTCCTGAACCTGATCGACCCACTAAAGCCACTGTATCAAGATGACATATTTTGAGATTGATATTTTGATATATTGAAGATTCATTGGCGAACGGGTAGGAGAACCGTAGGTCCTGGATATCAACTAGCAAACAATTTTCCTCGACCGAAATACCTTTGGTTCTCCTGTTGAGAGATGTGGATTCGACAACAGTAGGTGAATTCAAAACTTGAAACACATACGTCGCAGCTCTTTGTCCTCTGCTAATTTCAGGAATTTGTGATATCAAAGAGATAGAAGTCATTATCGTGAAAAGCAGAAGCGTTAATGTTTCAAGCATTTTGTTGGATGTATACTCGCCAATCAGAACAAGCTTCATTCCAAAATAAAGAAGTATGGCTTGCGTTACAAACGTGAGAGCGTTAGATGTAGCGACTCCGATTCCAGTTCCTATTGCACGTTTGCGACCGCAACTTTTAGAAGATAATTCCAGATTTGTAAGTTCACCTATGACCACTTCTTCTAGTTGCAAACACCTGATGGTTTTGACTCTCTTGATAGCATTATAGAAGCGATCTTCCAACGTGGCGATACTAGCCTTGTAAGCCGCCTCGTATTTTTGAAGCATCCCGCCATAAAATCCTGAGAATAAGACGAAGATAGGAATCAATGATATGCAAACGAGGCTTAATTTCCATCCAGATGCAAAGGCCCACACTAAGCCGCACACTGAGACAATTATCAAGGTTGTAAACGCTGCTAAAAACTCAGATGCCAAAGCTCTCAAATCCCTAAGGTCATTTAATACCAAGGTAGTTATCTTAGAGGTACTGTTTCTAGCCTCGTTGAACCAACTCAAATCTTGCCTAACCATTTTTTCAAACACGGATTGACGCAAAGTCCTGATCCAATCCTCGGCACTTCTCAAAAGTAGATAGCATTTCAAGAAGGTAAAGCTGGAATCTAGGAGCGCTACGAGCAAGACGACCAAGGACCACTTCGTAGCAAGTTGAGTGGCTTCTGGATCGGGATGCGATGACGTTAACCCACTCAGTAGTTTCGAAAACGTGAACGAGAATAACGGATTTGCAGTTCCTGCTATTAGCGCAGTAACTAGTCCAACAAGCAGCAACCATCTATCTTGAAGGGTGGTAAGTAGTTTCAGCATAATCTTTTTGACACTCAATAACTCACACTCATTTTTACCCTGTTCAAGATCGTTGCAATTCGAGGTGGTAGAAATGGAGATAGCATTTAAATCAATCCTTTCCACATTGGGTCTCGGCTTGCGATGGTGTCGCATGATGTTTGCTTGCAGCAAGTCAAATGAACTCCGAACAGGTTCGCTTAACTCCTCAATGTTGCAGATGCTGTCTGCTTTTACTGTCGAAGGCGATCCCATCTCTGAATAAAGTTCGTTTACTTCGGCGTTAATGTCTTTGGACTTCATTCTTAGATCCGGTTGATCATTATCTCTCAAAGTTGTTGCATCGTCCGCCGGTGTCCTGCAGCACTGGTATCTATACATTTGGGCAAAATCTGATGAACATGATTCGAGCAGGCTCTGTTTACGTCCACATTCTATGACCTTGCCTGCATCCATCAGATAAACGAAGTCCAAATCTGCTATGTCACTAAAATCATGGGTTAATATGATCGTCGTCTTTCCAACCCTCCAGCGCCTTATTGCCTCCAAGAGTAACGTTTTGTGAACACGATCCTGAGCACTCAGTGCCTCGTCGAGAACTAATATAGGAAAGTCACGTAGTCTTGCCCTGGCAATGGCCACTCGCTGTGTTTCACCACCACTCAAATCGACACCCGAACTCCCAACCGCTGTATCTAATCCTCTAGCTAAATCTCGCACAACGATGTCGAGCATTGACATTTGACAAGCTTGGTTCAACTCGTCCGGCTCAACGTTCATCCCTAACGTGATATTTTTCTCGAGGGTATCGTTGAAGAGAGATGTAGTTTGCTCGACCAACATTATGTTTTGTAAAATCATCCGCCGATCAATTTTTTTGATATCCAAGCCGTCAATCTCAATTGTACCATGGCTTTGTTCATATAGGCGAAGAAGTAAGTTACTGATAGTTGATTTACCAGAACCGGATTTCCCGACAATAAATGTAAAATGACCCCCAGGAAATTTTAGGTTAGCGTTTTTGAGGGCCCATTCATTCGGCCTTGTGGGATAGGCGAACGACAAATCGTGAAATTCGATATCACCTCGATGCCAGGATAGTGGGATCCTAGGACGAATGATCTGCTCATCTATCATGGATTGCCCATTTCCGTCACAGGGCTCCTCGAGAAAATCGAGTACCTTGCGTAAGGCAACCGCTCCCTTTTGGATTATCAAAATTTCTTGGAAGGACGAGTGCAGGGTATTTGCAAGTAAAATACAAGCTGAAAAGCAAGTAATCACATCTCCGGGCGTAAGTTTCCCATTTTTTATCTGTGCATTTCCATACCAAAATCCCTGCACAAACATACAAAGCGTCAGAAACCTAAGAATGGCATAATTCAGAGAGGAGAACAGTGCCATCTTATTGAATTCAGCACGACTCTCACGAATATTTTTGCGGAATATCTCTGTTTCTAATTCTTGGGTTCCACATAATCGAATCATTTTTGCAGCATTCAAAGCCCACGCCATGACATCAGCAGCAATAGATGTCTGACAGTTCTCTTTCTTGGCATATTTTTCTACTTTACGAGAACAAAATATTGCGAATCCTACCACTAAAGGAGAGTTTGCCATGATAACTAGCGTCAGTGACCACGAATAGTAAAAAGCGGTAATCAAAAGCGCTACAACAGTAACGAAATTCTGGAAGATGATTCCAGAGGCTTCTGCTGAGCTAGATCTTAGCTCTTCAACGCAGCGATTCAGCTGAGTGAAATCGCCCGATAGCTGTTCATTGGCGTCGTACCATGCCATACTTTTGGTAAGATACGAATGCAGCAATCTTCGTCTGACACGAAAAGCCTGTCTCTCGCCTAGCGTCATCCATGAAAATATGGAAAGAGCACATATTGGTGCACTAGCAACACCTGTGACTAATATTGCCATGCTTCTGAGCGTTAACAAATGCATCAAGTGATTGACGTCTGCGTGACCCTGAGCTTCAGGCCCTTGTAGCAAATCAAACACAAGTCCCATAAGGATTGAGACAATAGCCGGCACAACACCGTAAATTATTGTGCAAATACAGATTGTTATTAGCACGCCATAGTCCTGAGCAATGTCTACGTGCATGTACACATGACGAACTTGGGGGTTTCGTAGCACTTTCATGACAAACAAATACCGGCGAGAATGTACTTCAAATTCAGCGTTTGGTTCTTACCTCTCTCCCCTAGCTTTCTTCTCGTGAGAACGAACCTCCGTTTGCGCAGCGTTCCAAAGTGCCCACAGCCACCTGCCCCTTCCAGGTTTTTGCAATAAATACCAGCGAAAGGTGGATAGACATCCTGATAGACAATGTACCCTCATGCCCAAATTAGCACCACATTTTCGTTCAAGGGCCTCAGGTCTATCCGAATTACCCAATTTGTTCAGCTCAATAGAGCCATGCGGTTTAAGAGGTGCTGAGAGGTACTGCCATCATTTTTTATCCTTCCTCAAAACTGTTTTAAATCGTCCTCAACTCGATACGCCTATGCTGGCAGTTACGAAAGTTATTGTACGCTAGCCTTTTTGATTCCAATTTCCACTGAAGTGCTATTATCGCCTTTATCAAAACATGATCCGGGACAAGAACCCATAAACCTGCTTACATGAATGCCAGTTATGGCACCGAGGTATCCATGTGGGGGATTATCGTTATCAAAAGCGAACACCTCAGGTCCCGGGCTTGTAGTGCCCAAGGAAGTAGACTATCCAAGTTTACCTCATGAATATAAATAACTTAACACTTTCATAAGACGAAACCAACTTGGATCTCAAGTGTAAATAGTTACCCAATATAACCTAACTCGCGATAGTTTCCAACGCAGTTATGACATGTAATTCAGTACATGTGGTTTGGAAGACTCACTCATCTTAATGGTATTCGCTAAGCTTCCTTGAAGATCCACGTGAAGCTTGATGTCACTTTCACATGTAACTTGGGTAGTAGAAAGTTAGGGCGTACTATCTTCAGCTTCGATCAGAACATAACTCTGAACTGGATCAGACTATCAAAGAGCCGTGCTGACAAGTACGTTTTGCCATCGAGTTTAAATTCTTCAATTATCTGACAATGGTGGATATCACTAAGGAATTTACGCAATTGGCCTACGAGGCTAAAGAAGCTTATGTGTCGTTGTTGTCGGACATCGACGCCACGGACAAGAACTTCCAAATAGCATTGTTTTGCATCGTTTTCAATCCGACTTTCTGGAATATCGTGGCTCGCTTGGAATACAACACTCATTTTATAACGAAACTTACCGGATCCGCGAAAAGAGGTTGTTACTTGCTTGCGTTCACAATCTTTTCGCTTGGGATTGTGCGTGATTACTTCTTCCACCAAGCTCTGGGCCTGCAACCAACATCTGCCATTTTGGACAACGACATTGTCAAGAAGGTGGGGATGGCCGTGATGGGCGTTGGGCAGGTTCTTGTCGTCACTTCGATGTACCAATTGGGTGTGACCGGTACGTACCTGGGGGATTACTTCGGTATTTTGATGGACCACATCGTTACTTCATTCCCATTCAACGTTAGCAATAATCCCATGTACCACGGGTCCACGTTGTCGTTTTTGGGGACTTCGCTGTACTACGGGAAGGCTGCGGGCCTTTTCGCCACCATGTTGGTGAACTTGATGTATAACATTGCACAGCAATTTGAGGAGCCTTTCACGGCCAAGATCTACGCCAAGAGAGATGCGGAAAAGGCCTCTAAGTCTCAGTAACAGTAAAATGGATACTTTATGACACAGGCTGGGACGCAGCCTCTGCAACAAGTACGTAAAAAGACCATCTATTTGATGCTTTTCGTGGTCTCGTCACATACTTCCAAAGGGTAGTCTTGTGACCTTAACATTCAGGTATCAAGATGTGTTCGTTGTATATCACCATGTTTAGTTTCTGTATTAGCGTAACTACCAAGCAAGATGGTGGTCCCTAATGAAATTCCCTGGTGTTTCGTGTCCTGCCACTACTGCGAACTACAGTTGCTGCAAATGGTTAATCGTCGAGGAACAGCCAAGGACTGCAAAGAAAGCTGCCTCGCGCAGCAAAAACGATATTATTGATACCACGGAATGGACTTTTGAAATTGCGTCGAAAGACCCCTGCGCTTCACATTCGAGACCGAATTCTAATCTAGAGAGCTGAGACAGCTGGGAGGTGTTCTGGTGTATCTGCCTTCAACCCTCACGTTCATCTCAAATTTTAAGAACAACTATGTACTTCGGGCCTGAAAGACTTGTATCTTAGCTCTGTTGGCATAATCCAAAAAACAACGAAAACCGGTCCACTACAATGCCCAGAGATCCTTTGATTGGTATAGTTGGAAAGCCGTCATCTGGGAAATCGACAACGTTGAATTCTTTGACTGATGCAGCAGCCCAAGTAGGGTCTTTTCCCTTCACAACTATCGAACCGAATAGAGCTACCGGGTATTTACAAGTAACTTGTGCTTGTAGCCGTTACGGACTTGAAAAACTGTGTAAACCAAACTATGGTTGGTGTTCTGAAGGTAAAAGGCACATTCCAATCATGCTACTAGATGTGGCCGGTTTAGTTCCCGGAGCGCATTCTGGCAGAGGACTAGGAAACAAGTTTTTAGACGACTTAAGACATGCCGACGCATTGATACACGTTATAGACGTCAGTGGAACTACAGACTCCGAGGGGAAGAATACCCGCGGCTACGATCCGTTATACGATATAGAATGGTTACAAGATGAAATTCGACTTTGGATCGAGGGCAACCTGGAGAAAAGATGGGGATCTATTGTTCGGAGGCACACGGCGACGAAATCCAACGTGGTAGACACTTTGCAAGCGCAATTTGGTGGGTACGGATCCCATGCCCCAATGATTCAACGCGCTCTGCAAAGAATCGAGGGTCTTCCGCCCCTGGAGCAATGGGACCGTGAGTGGATTACCAAAGTGGTCAAGTCGTTTATGATAGAAAAGTTCCCCACGGTGTTGGCTCTGAACAAAATCGACCACCCAGACGCAGACAAAAACGTGTCAAAGATTATGCTCAAATACCCAGACACCAAAGCCGTCCTAGCTAGCGCCATCACAGAGGTGTTCCTGAGAAAATTGCGGAAACAAGGCTTCATACGCTACGAAGAAGGCACCGAGTTTGTGGATACGTGCGAGGACGATCCCGACAACCTGAAGGTGTTGGACGATAAGTTGCTACAAAGGATCGAAAACATTCGGGACCTGGTGTTGTATCGGTTTGGATCTACGGGTGTCGTGCAGGTCTTACAGGCCGCGGCTGACACATTGGACCTGATCCCTCTGTACACGGTGAGGAACATCAACACGTTCACTGGTGGTAATGGCGAGAACGTTTTTAGGGACTGTTTCCTGATAAAGAAAGGCACCACCGTGGGGAAAGTAGCACGCTACGTGATGGGCGAAGTCACGATTGCCGCAGTCGAGACGGTCAACGGGGTGAGAGTTAGCGAGGACGACGTTGTAGACGTTGGGAAAAACGACATTCTCACGTTCAAGCTGGCACCAAGAAGCTTCACCTGATATACGGCACTGGCGCTCACCCATGGCGTGAGCCTGATGTAGCTGTTTATATATAGAGATCTAATCTAACAGTCAGGACGAGCCCTACGGAGCCGAACCAAGTGCGAAGCGAGTCGAGGCGACTAACAACGACTCTTGATGAACTGGCGTTTCGTTGGTTATGATCGTTGGGCCCATCTGGGCGACAGCCACTCGCTTCTCCATCCTTTTTTCTTGTCGGCAAGCCAGTCCCCGGTTAGATGACGCTAATTTTTTTTGTCGATAGAGCCCACCAGAACGGCACCTCCCCTCCTTCTGAAGACCCGCCAGTTTACCAGCTACAACCTGTTTGAACGGCGTCCGCCTATGAGTGCCCTCGCCTGCAATTTTCTTGTGGCTGCCAGCCAAGTTTTTCCGCTGCAAGGCCGCGTTACTCTATCAAACGAGATTAGTCCCTCGCCCACTCAATTACAAGAAACTCTTAGACCATGTGCAACTACAACGCCAAATCGCCGCTACTCTTGACGAGATGCTGGCAATATACGCCAATCCGGCGGAGCGGAACTACAGCACATTTTTTCTTTCCTGCTCATCGCTTCGTCTCCAGTGTGTGAAAAATCTTGACATCAACGGCATCACCTCGCCTTGTTTTGCATACGATGAAAGCATGATAACGAGACCCTGCGCGTCAGGGATTCGATTGTCCACAAAAACGAGGTGGGACTCATCTTTGTGGAGCCGTGAACAGCACAAAAACGAAAGGAGACGTATAGAGGCTGGGTTTTCGTTAAAAGCTCTAAGAACTAGGCGATGCGATTGATGTACGCCGATTGTGGCATTCCCACTTGCGGGGCCTGGACTCAGGGACGGTGCCCAGGGCCCTGAGTCAAAGGGACGCTATCGAGGTGGGATTATCATGATAACTGTTTTCAAAACATTGGCTCAGCGAGTGTCATGTCTACTGGGCCGACGGAATAGACCATACATAGCGGCACTAAAAAACCAAACGTCGTTATCGCCCGTACTAACCGTACATCAGACGCATATCGGTGACATTTCGACACTGTCCAGTCTACAAAGATTTTGCGGGCCTGTGGGTTGGCTACTTCGATGAGATAAGAGAATTTCAGCAGGGGAAGGGTTTTTTGACATACATGGACATAGTTACATATATATATATCTACGTATATATGTGTGTGTGTAAGTATGGCAAGTGCTTGTGATGCAGAGCAAGCGTCGATTCTGCTAGACATAAAGAATTGGGAAGTCAGCTCAACTTGACCATAAAATGTCTTCTGCACTGCCCAGCGATTTGGAGAAAGAAGGCCAAACAGTTGTCTACCGCGACGAGTCGTACGGTGATGGCGATGGATCTGTCACTTCTGGCAGCAAAATTGCATTGCCAGAGGACGGCAAGAGAGAGGGAACCCGGCTGAAAAAAGAACTCGAGGCCCGTCATGTTTCGATGATCGCCATCGGGGGTTCTCTAGGTACCGGTTTGCTGATCGGAACCGGCAGTTCGCTGGCCAGCGCTGGACCGGTGTCTATCCTAATTTCCTACTCGTTTGTAGGCCTCTTGGTATACACAGTGATGAGCTGTCTGGGTGAAATGGCAGCCTTCATCCCGCTGGATGGTTTCACCTCCTATGCGACACGTTACTGCGACCCAGCACTTGGCTTTGCTGTTGGTTACTCGTACCTATTCAAATATTTCATTGTCACTCCAAACCAGCTAACTGCGGGAGCCATGGTTATGCAGTACTGGGTCAGTCGAGACCGCGTCAACCCGGGTGTTTGGATCACCATCTTTCTCGTTGCAATTATCCTAATCAACACCGTGGGCGTGAGATTTTTCGGTGAGTTCGAATTTTGGTTGTCGAGTGTCAAGGTCCTAGTGATGCTGGGGCTTATCATTCTGCTCTTTGTCATTATGCTTGGCGGTGGTCCCTCTCACGATCGTACGGGCTTCAGATATTGGAAAGACCCCGGTGCTTTCAAGCCATACACCGGAATCGAGGGCAGTAAAGGTAAGTTTGTGTCTTTCGCCTCGGTCTTTGCCCTGGCACTATTTGCGTACACTGGTACCGAACTGTGTGGTATCGTTGCTGCGGAAGCAAGGAATCCAAGAAAAAGTGTTCCTCGTGCCATAAAGTTAACCTTGTACCGTATTGTTGTTTTCTATGTGGTCACAATCATTCTCCTAGGAATGACAGTGGCCTACAATGACCCACTGTTGCTGCGTGCAAAGAAGATGAGTACTTCTGCCGCTGCGTCGCCATTTGTGGTTGCCATAGTCAACGCCCAGATTCCAATCCTCCCTCATATCTTCAACTCGTGCGTTCTGGTGTTCGTTTTCAGCGCTTGTAACTCAGACTTGTACGTTGCCTCGAGAACGTTGTACGGGTTGGCTATCGATCGTAAAGCTCCCCAAATTTTTGCCAAGACTAACAGATGGGGTGTTCCATACAATGCCCTTATTGTTTCGATTTTATTCTGTCTGCTGGCATACATGAATGTTGCTTCGGGATCCGCTCAAGTTTTCAACTATTTTGTTAATGTGGTTTCCATCTTTGGTCTCTTGAGTTGGATCTCAATCTTAATCACGTACATCAGGTTCGAAAAGGCAGTTAGGGTTCAGTTTGGGGACAAGTCCGCGCTGTCATACACCGCACCAATGCAACCTTGGTCCGCTTATGTTTGTCTTGGCTTCTGTATTTTGATCGGGTTAATCAAGAACTACACTGTCTTTTTGGGTGATACATTCGACTACAAAACCTTCATTTCCGGTTATATTGGCATCCCAGTGTTTTTTATCTGCTATGTGGGCTACAAAGTCATCATGCGCACAAAGCTCATTGCCCCAGAAAATGTTGACCTTCACACTTTCAAGGCTGCCATCGATGCAGAAGAAGAGGAAGGTAAGGTTCATGACAAAGAGCGCGAGGAACAGCTTCGCAACCAGAAGTTTACTCCTGGATGGTTTTATGATAGATTTTTAGGATGGATTTTCTAAAAACTTCGAGGGCCAGTGCTTATAATGCGACTTCGAGGAGCTTGGTCAAAACTACAAGGTGCTGCGCTACGCAATGGTCATTTTTTCATCACTTTTCAGTATTGTTTTACATATGTTTACGGATTTAATGCACAATGGGCTTTGGGACATCTGTGGGGTCGGGAAAGGTTGCCACCGTTTCTGGATGACTTCACTTTGGTGAAGCCATCGAGTAAGGTGCTGCCAACATAATGTCAAATCAAATGACCGAGGCCCAGCAATTCACTTACTGTATTAATATCATTCAAAGTTCGTCATTCATTTCTATAACAAACCTACTTAATAGGACATAAAAACATAATTTAACAATTCAAGATTGTTGAATTTCGTGGCGTCGAAAACCTTAAGCAGACTTGGCGTTGGTAGCAGCGGTCAATTGAGCTTGTTTGACCAAAGATTCTGGGGCGTCCATGACAGGCAACATAACTTCAATCATTCTGATCTTGGAGTTCTTGTTGAATTCTGGGCATTCAGCCAACTTGTTCCATTCACCAGTGGTGGCAACTCTGACGGCTTCGTAGTCGGTGGCACCAAAGGTTGGCAACAATTCCAAGTGCTTCCAGCCTTGAATTTCGTTGTATTGAGCAAATTCACCGTGAATCAACTTTTCAATGGTGTAACCGTTGTTGTTTAGAACAAACAAGTATGGCTTTAGGCCCCATCTGATCATAGTGGAGATTTCTTGAACAGTCAGTTGCAAAGAACCGTCACCGATGAACAAGATAACTCTCTTGGCCTTGTCCAATTCTTCGGCTGCGAAGGCAGCACCCAAACAGGCACCGGTGGTGAAACCAATGGAACCCCACAAGACTTGGGAAATACCGTAAGTGTTGTTAGGGAAGTGAGTTTGGTTAATACCGAAAGCAGAAGTACCGGTTTCGGTGATGACAACGTCACCTTCTTGCAAGAATTCACCGACTTGAGTCCACAACCATTGTTGCTTCAATGGGGTAGATGGGTCGACCGCAACGTTTGGAGCTTGCAAAGCTGGGACTGGAACTGGCTTGTAGTCCTTGCACACATTGGCAACGGTGGACAATAGCTTTTGCAAGACGAACTTCATTTGAACACCTGGGAAAGTAGCGTTTCTAATCTTGATGTGGTCAGAGTGGAATTCAACAAGGTTTTTGGTCTTGTAAGAGTAAGAGAAAGAACCGGTGTTGAAGTCGGACAATAGGGCACCGACAGACAAGACCAAGTCAGCAGATTCAACAGCTTCCTTGACTTCTGGAGAAGACAAAGTACCGACGTAGACACCACCGAAACGTGGGTGCTTTTCGTCGATAGATCCCTTACCCATTGGGGTGACAAAAGATGGGAATTGAGTGACGTCAATCAACTTCTTAGTCTCAGCCTTAACGTCGTGTCTGGAGGCACAAGCATCAGCCAAGATGACAGGGTTCTTGGCGCCGGCGATCATCTCTAGCACTGTAGAGACAACTTCTTCCTCGGCGTGAGGGTCGTTTGGCTTTAGGGCCAAGTCAATTGGAGTGTCTAGCAACTTGGCTGGGACCATTTGGTCGACAACGTTGGCTGGCAAACCCAAGTAGACTGGTCTTTGACGAATGTAGGTAGTACGGATGCAACGGTCAATTTCAGCTGGAGCAGTGGCCAAGTCGGTGATCATGGCGGTGGTCTCAGAGATGTTGGCGGACATTCTGTGGAAAACAGTGAAGTCACCGTTACCTAGAGTGTGGTGCAACAACAATTGCTTGGCTTGAGCGGAGATGGATGGAACACCAACAACGTGCAAGACACCAACGTGTTCGGCGTAAGAACCGGCGATACCGTTCAAAGCAGACAATTCACCGACACCGAAGGTGGTGATCAAACAGGACATACCCTTGATACGGGCGTAAGCGTCAGCAGCGTAAGCAGCGTTCAACTCGTTGGCGTTACCAGCCCATCTCATACCGGACACTTCGTAAATTTCATCAAGCAAACGCAAGTTGAAGTCACCTGGCAAACCGAAGATGGTGTTAACATCGACTTGCTTCAATCTTTCGAACAAGTAGCGACCTAGAGTAATTTCAGACATTGTTAAAAGGGGAGTTTTTGAAAGTTGTTAATATGAGCGCTTTAGTAGCTTATAAAGTTAACAACTGCTGGGGATGGAATAAAGAATAACTCTAAAGGAATTCTTCTCCGATTCAAAAAGTTCCAACAGCTACTACGATTGCCCTTATATAGCTTTCAGAGGAGGGGGATCACAATAATGGATTCAAAAAACTACACCGTGTAATTAAAAAGATTCCAGGTGCGATGTGAATATGCGAGATGCGCATTCCAATATCACTATGCAATACCGCCCAACAGCAACCTGAATCTTTTGAACATGCTATGAACCTACGCTTACCACACGCACAGCTTCGTGTGCGTGGTTGAGTTTGGTGGTGCCACCTGGTCCAAAAAAAAGTGAACCACCACGCCATGTGGTGGTTAAAAATGCATAATGGACGACGTATTAGTGAATATGCACATATGCGGCAAAACTAGAACATCTCAGCCGATGGATGCCAATAATGGGCCGATTAGTGTGGGAGATAATGCATACAGCTTTCGCGAGGTAATTCGCACATGGAAGTTGTTTTCGGGTTGTGCTAAGAGAGGTGTCGAAACTCGTACGAACTCGTGAACATTGTGATAAGAAGATTGAAGCTTGGACAAAACCACACAAGCTCAATTCTTTAGCGATCCACAAGGTCATTGACCACTTCCATGGAATGGTATAGTGTATTCCTTACACTCACTGTCTCGCCAAGGCATGGCACGGGCTCGGCTTGTATTGGATTCCATGCATGCCACTAGTTCTCGTACGGAGTTATCTTGTGACAGCAGCCGGTGTTTCCCTGTAGTTGCATAGATCATATGCGTTTAGCGGGAAGCTTTCTGATGATATGCGATTAGAGGAACATGCGGGATGAATTTTGGAAAAAAACACCGCACCGTCAAAAGCTTTAGTCATGTTGTACGCATCGATCGTATATAATGCTCCGGATTGTGGCAATCGTGTGACACATTTGGAAGCTTGGGCGGGTAACGGTAGTCTTGAGGGATGGCGCCAGGCATGCCAGAGACCACGAACGGAGCGCGTGTGAAGGATGATTAGAGTTATCCGATGGTTGTGATAGAGGGGGTGTCGGATTAGCAGTTATTTGCATATAGTAATATAGCATTGTTGTGTAAAGATAGAATCCCTCAAGGTGACGGGACAGTGTCAATTATCAGTTTCAGATGGTGTTTCAGGGAAAAGCTGTGTTTTAGGCTCGAAACGAATTTACGGTACTAAAAGAGCTAAACGGAGCTACTTATTAGTTCCTGGCTATTCACGTTCACGAGGAGCCACAACGCATGGTTTGAGCTATTCACCATGTTTGTATGTTAAGCTCGGGAGCATCACTACAAATATTAGCGGAGTGACATAATAGTTAAAAGTGATTTAGCGGCATCAGTCAAACGAGAAGGTGCAAGGCGAATATCGACTATGGAAATACAAAGATAGAGCAACTGTACAAGAATATGGTCTGGTGTGCCAATGGGATTATTTGGGTTTAGCTGCGTTTTGAATATTCTGGCTTTTTTCAGTGAAAGAGGCCGGAGATCCCACAAGTGAAGAAGGCTTCTAGTCCAAAATATAACGGAGAGGCTGGTAGCGAGTGTTCCCAAAGCTAGACGACTTGAAGAGTACTCAAAATACAAACTACAATGTGTATCAAAGATTTGAACAACGAGGTCGATGACTGAACCACTGTCGACGCTAACTCACTGCGGGTTGCAATCCCGAAACTGTAAATATGCTACAGCTCTAGATCTTGGCTATAGGTGTGGGAAGGGGGGTGGCTAGATAGAAATTAGTGAGATTTATCAAGATTCCCTTCATGATTGTGAAGCCAGTTTTGATACTTTGTTTTCTGCCAAAAATCAATTAAAAGGATGTAAACAATAAAAAAAACGACATGATCATGTTAGAGACAGAGAAAGCTCAATTGGTTGCCTACTTAATGATCTTTAATCTGAACAAAAAAGCTTGTTGGCAAATTCCGGTGTGAACTTCAGAAATGAGCGCAATATTATTTGACAGCCACATTATTGTCAAGACAAAGCAAAGTAGTTATGTATAATCAAAGTTTCCAACCCATATGTCAGAGCAGCCTTGAAGTGCTCATCCTGTCGTCTAAAGGATCTCTCATCAACTTTCTCGTTGGCCTACCACCGCCAAAAAGAGATCACTTTTACCTATTGTGTCACCTTTCTTGACTTGGCTTTCCAGACAGCACTCTATTTGCTTTATGCCAGTCTCCTAAATTTACGGTTACAGCAGGCCATGGATATTTACATTACTGATTGTCGTGCTAGCAGAGACTGATATGTCATCACTCTATGATTTTCAATATATTGTCATGTTGGCCCGTGAAAAATGAACGACATCATCAACAGAATGAGAGACGACGGGCAATGACTGATTGCGTAGGTAAGAGTCAAGGGCTTGATGGGTCTAGGACTTAGTACTGAAGGTTGTGACACCCTCAAAACATGGCTTTCACATGAGTTCATCCGACAAGATCCGGGCACATCAGCACAATGCGCAGACTTTATCCTTGATGTTCTGGATAGTTTGCCAAGCATTGATCACATCCAATATGATACAGACACCATTCAACGGGTGGAGTCACACTTGGCAGGGATTGTGGACGATCCAACTGTCTTGGTTGGTAAGCTTCCATCAAAATTAAAGGAAATCAAACACATCGAGGAAAAACAGCAGGAATTAAAGCCCTCTAAGTCCGTGATTATATGTAATACACCGATACGCTACCTTGACGAAAAGGCTATTAAAGGCACTTTTAAACCTTTTGGATCCATCCAGTCGTGTAAAATAAACTTACAGCACAGGCAGGTGGTGATTGAGTATCAGAACGAATCATGTGCGATCCGGTGCACTAAAGCCGCAACGGTATTCTTTGGCAACCGGTTTGTCACCGTCAATCTGTTCCATGACTCTTTGGAGAATTTTGATGGCAGTACCCTTTTCGAGATCCTAAACCCGAATAAGCCCATTGAAGACTCTATACGGTTGGGAAAGTCCAATGATAGCGCTCCTGAGGAAAATAATATCAACAAGGATGTCCGCAAGGTTCAAAACATGCCCCAGGCCTTATTTGAGAATAACCAGAATCCTAGTGAAGCTCTTGAGACCAATCTAGATGATCTTTTGGACTCCCGGGAGGAACTACTGAAAGTCCACCAAACGACCTTGCGCAAACTACTGAGAAAAACCGAGGAGCTCAATGAAACTGAAGAAGGAAATAATTTGGAAAGTATAACATCCGAATTACTTGAACTTGAAAGGAGTATGCAAAAGCTTGGAATCAAACATGACACGATGCTGGAGCTCAAGTTGCGAAAAATGAACAGGGATCATCCTGGAGAGCTTACGATTGAGGATGGTGCCGCAAAGAAAAAGCGTGCAAGAAAATTAAATGTATTGAGGAGAAAGCTGAAGAGGCGGAGGTGATTGTTACGAAGGAACTTCTTACCGATCATTTGAAATATTGTTCTCGGTACAACGCTCAGGTTTCTCATTGCCACTGGTATTCTAAGTAACTTTTGGATGTCTGCTCCAAATTAGGATCAAATATCCCACGAGGGCCGTCACGGCGGGCAACAGTTTTGAGATCCATATAAAAAATGGAACAAGTGAAAGTGTCAAAAACTTACAGAAGAAAATTGTTGATGACACACTGCCTTGGGCTCATAGTACTATCAAAAAAAACAACTTTTTACGTGGAAAAGTCTGCAGCAACAATTCAATATGAAACTGTACAATCTTACGGTAAGAAACGGTTTATGAGAAACCAATGGAAAATTGTTCCCACGTCGTTAATTTCAGCATGTGTTTGTCTATTCGAGTCGAGCTCGGTCACAGATTTTCTAGTTGAATTGATGTTTTATTTCCAGGGTCGAGAAGGAATAACAACCTTTTAACAACATTTGCCTCGTACGCCTAATTGATTATGACGAACCCTATCCCGAAAGATGTCAGGTATGAGGCCCCAGTTGCCTATATCGCTCATCGTTCTATTCATTAAAGAGGCCCTACCATATAACGACGCTCGATTTGCATGCATTACGCGGCAGTTTTACCCAGCACAGTTTTGATTTTTTCTGTAACAGCCTTCCGTTGAATCGTACGCGACCACTGGGTGATTGAACCGATAATGCTATTATGACATTACGCCCGTAATTAACTCCTATAAAACTCGCAAACCACATCTACATATGAAATCCATTTCCCCATGGCGAGGCCCGTCTTTATTGAACCTCAACTGGTTCCCATACCTCGTGTCTTGGCTCGCATCCTCTCTATGCGGGCTTTTAATTGGGATGTAACCTCGGCAGCCCGTTTCCAACTTTCATCGTTGAGAAAGTTGTCACCAGAGGCCTCAATAGCCCTCTCTGCTTGACTGGCTTCGGATCTTAACTGTAAAGAGTTAACTCTACGAGGAAGGTCATCACTTGACTCACTGGGCGACCTTACACGGCCATTTAAACTCGAAATTCGACTTTTCAAATTCCTCTCACGGGGTATTTCGCCGGCTGGCGACCCCAAGCCATTAGATGCAGAACGGGCAAACACTCTAGGCGGTGGAGTACCGGGAATAGCTTCTGACAGAGAGGCTGACGGAGGCTCAAACGAGGAAACTGAACGAACGCCGTAGTTAGAGGATGCCAAATTCGTTCTAGCCTCTAATTCTGCCTCTAGACTCGAGACCCGATCTTGAAGACGTGTCACTTGCATTTCTTTGGATCGCAGCTCTAAGTTGCGTTCATGTAGCGTTGACTGTAGGGAGTTTAGTTGATCTTGGAGAGTGGAGTTTTCCTCGTTCAATTGCGACGAACGATTTTGAAAGTCAGTGATAGTGTTGAAAAACTCTTGACGTTCCTTCAGCCATTTTTGCTTTTGTTTCTTCAGCTCCTCAAGCTCGGCAAGTGCAACTGAGCTCTTACTAGAGCCCGCAGCTGGATCGGTTGTCAAAGCACGAGTGGTAAGTCTCGACTTCATTGACGGCAGACCATTCGAATGCGATTCTACCCTATGTCCGGACTTAAGAGGTGACGAAGGACCCCTTTTAGAGGGCAGCGTGGATAGTGGCTTACGGAGGGAATAAGGACTATCATTGAATGGAGGAATTGCAGAATTCATTGACTCCAACGTAGTTGGATTTCTTCCCCGATGCGTTTCTGAGCTATGTGGGCCGCTAGGCTTATTGTCATTGAAAGAGGCTTTCGAAGGAGCCCCATTAGCTCCACGACCTGAATGTTTCTGTAAATTCTCGGAGACTTCAACTTTGTCAAAGTACTCGTAGACCCTCTTCTTTTTCAAATTGTCGAGCTTTTCAACTACATCCGACACTTCTCTTTCCCCAATCAGTTTCATCAACGTGGCTAAACATTCGAAGCCTGAATCACGAATAGCTGGTTGAGTATCGTTGACTATTTTTAGTGACGCTTTGGATATTTCAGGTACCAATTTAATTAGCAGCTCATCGCCCATATTTCGACTTTGCGGCTTCCAAACTTTAAACAGTCGAGTCAAGAACCTGGTACTCTCTGCTCGTACTTGAGGCGTCTTGTGGCACATAAACCTCAAAGTTTCTTCCAAGCACGTATCTACACCGCCGTATTTTGCAACATCGTTCAAAGCATCACAGACAGCTTCGTTGACCGAAGGTTTTTTCTCCTTTGACCTTTCTAACAAGGCTGTTAGGACAATAGTGCCGTAATTCTTATTAAAATTATTCCTCAGCTTTGTGCTCAGTTGATGAAAACATTGAGCAGCTAGTGTTACGGCTTGTACATTTGCATCTTTTTCTATAACGTTCGCCAAAATCTTCAAAAAATCACTGTAATCCTGATGTTTGGATTCTATTTTTTTGGTTGGTAAAAGTACTGTATTGTAGACTTCATCAAGA
This sequence comes from Lachancea dasiensis, assembly GCA_900074725.1. Classification (NCBI taxonomy): domain Eukaryota; kingdom Fungi; phylum Ascomycota; class Saccharomycetes; order Saccharomycetales; family Saccharomycetaceae; genus Lachancea; species Lachancea dasiensis. Next base: position 65,596 of record LT598457.1, read on the forward strand.
ACCTCAACACGATCCTTCCACTTGGAGGAAGTAATTCTGGCTTGGAAATCGTTGGGAAGTTTGTCCAAGATTTGCGTGCTTGGGAGTAAATCAAAGGGATCGGCGTTGGACAAAAATGATCCCTGAGCGCCTGCCTTGCCGCTCTCGTTCGACATTCCTTTCAATTGAAGCTCGGCGCCCATGAGCGTGTCACCGTCTTTGTCTTTATCTAGGTCTTTCAATTCTTGTTCCAAAGCCAACTGTTTCTGCCATTGAAATAGCCTTGCTTGAGATGAAGGTGGAATATCGCCCGAGTATTTTTGAAACATTTTGTCCAAATCTTTTTGCTGAATGGGCTTCAACTTGTCTACCAGTAGTTCCTGCAGTAAATCACGGCCTAGCCACTTGTAAAGTTGAAGGATTAAATTCATGCTTTGTGATCTCACATTTCTGTCGGCGTGGCTGCATAAGCGGGGCAGAGGCTCCAAGAGAACTGGGAGAAAAGCAGATATATTGGCGATGTGCTGCAATCCAAATGATTCAACTATGTGGGCCAAGCATTCTACACAGCTTGCGACAAGACGTGGTAGTTTATTCGTAAGTAAAGGCTCCAACAGCTCTACCGATGGGGCCACAGACTTGTCCAGAGACACTAGAATCATTATGCATTCTTGACTCTTCTGTTTTGTCGAAGCTCTAGACGATCCAAGCCCCTTCTCGGCAAGCAGTGGCAGCCAGCTGGTTCTATTAGCTTCCGACCTAGGTGTGTCCGGCAATTGGCACAAATATTGGAGCAAGCTCAACAATGCTGCGATGGCCTGCTCTTGAGCTACGACATTCGAATCCACAATGTATGAGGCAAAGAGGTCTACGCTCGTCCAATATTGTGCTATATCACGCGGCATGGATCGCAAAGAAGCTTTTTGGAAAGCATCATTCAACTCTTGATACCCGTGCATACGTGCTTTCCATAACTTATGAGTCAACCGCTCTGATAAGGGCAGAGAGGTAAAGTCACCATCTTCAGAATCTGCCATGATCCTTGGCGGCAGTCAATTGGTGGAAGGAGGGTGATCAAACTGGTGTTTACCAAGCCGTTATGTTAGACTGTGACCTGCACATCTTTGTATTTGACTCGAATATTGGAACTATTTCGCGGTGGCCGGGTAACCAAAGATAGTGACACGCGTAGCGGTGTCAGTTTCTGCCAAAATAAAATGTCAACTAAAATGTCAAACAATGGACAAGTGATTGGTTTGAACTGGTTTCAATTGCTTTCGTGTATCCTTTATGGATATGCGGTTTCGAATTGAAGTCCAGTAGAGAGATGAGTGGGTGGGATATATTCCGGGTGCGTGAAGAAGAGATCGAGAGATTCGTCTACATTTCTTTTCATCCAGCGCAACGTGAGCTATTATTTGTGATCCAACTACCTTATCTTACGTTTACCTGTCGCAAGTCCAAGATTGTGTTCATAGGATGCAAAACGTTACTCAAAATATTCATTGTAGGACTTATTTTAGGGTTACACTCCCGATGTAGATATACCTTCCAAATTAATCTAAGGGCACCATAATTTGCAAGTTGAATAGCCATCATCACATTAAGAGTGGTTCTCTTTCGTTTCAGTTTTTAAATCTGTGTAGAAGCAAGTTGTGGGGAACCTGGGATAGTGATTATGATAAGAATAATATTGATGGCAGGTCAAGGATCAGGTGCTAGCCAACAAATTCTATGAGATACTAATGACTCAGCATGAGCTGAGTCATATCAGCCTCGCTCGAGACAACAAAACGACTCGAGGCTGCCCGTCAATGTGACGCTCCTCGCGGTGGAGTCAGAGACAGGACATAGTATATTAAATGAAGCCGGTAGATCAGACGAAGGGGAAAACTAGATTCAGAAGAACCCAAGTCATTAGTGACACAACGAGATGCATTGGTGTAAGAATAATTCAGTAGTTTCATTCTTTGGGTTGAAGTTACTCACATAACAAGTCATGAGAAGTATAAACAATACTTATACAAGTTGTATTTAGTATAGTGTTAAGTAACTGGCAATTTGGCCGAGTGGTTAAGGCGTAAGATTAGAAATCTTTTGGGCTCTGCCCGCGCAGGTTCGAATCCTGCAGTTGTCGTTATTTTTTAAATGTTGTTAGTGCACTATATTATGTGTTTGATCATCATGAAGTCTTACCTGTCTTTAACACTACATCGCAGTCAATTTATTCCCGGCAGGTTAAACTACGAGGAGAATGACTGCTGTCAACAAGAAATACCTGAGCATCCTTTTAGCGTCATCTTTAATCGTGGGCCTACTTAGGCCTCACTACTGATTCGCGGTTTTCCTTCATAACTTCGAAGCATGATAAACTAGCACATTTTGGGGTTTTTGGACTAGAATCATGGCTCTTCACAAAGGCAATTGCCAAGCGTATACTTGCGCTTAGGTTTAGTGTCCAAGGTCTGACGAGGTCGATTAGAGTAGACAAATATATGTTGGCCGTGATCGTGTGCGTAGGGCTGGCCAGCGTGGGCAGCGAGTACGCCCAACATATTCTCTCTCAAGGAAAACGAAGTTTCGACGTTTGGGACATCGCTTGCAACGTCGGAGGGTCGCTTTCGGGCATTGTAGCGGCCTTTATGGTCGATGAGTACCCTTGGCGGGGATGACCGATTCTCAGGCTCTCATCAAAGTCAGTCAAATTATCTATATTTACATGAAAGAAACGAATCATATTTACTTCAACCTGATGTATGCCCTGTGTGCAATTGCAGTCTTGTGCATTTGGTCCCGCTTGTCAAAACCAGAGCTGTTGCCCTTGAAAACAGATATCAGTTCTTCGCCCAGCCTCACAGCAAGGTCACTAGAACTTCTTTTATTTGCACCCTCCGAGATCCATTTCCAGGCTATTCTGTTTCTTTGTCTATTGTTCAAAGGCACGGGGATCACCGCAGCCTTGGCGACGCCTGTCTTGAAAGTTTTGACCACCATCAAAGGCGCCAAATCGTCAAGTGCTTTTCTCAGCATCTTCAGCGGGTCCTGGCGAGTGTGACAATATACTAGGTATAGTGCCCTTGAAAGGGTCTTTTCTGCACGCTGCTTCTTCCCGTGACGCATCATCATGTTTGTGACGTGTTGCACCGTTTCGTCTTGACGCAAAGGGAGTGGTACCAGTTTTAGTGCTTCCCATTCCGCTATTTGCGCTTCCGAAGGCTCAAATACCTTCTTGGCCTTAAGAGCCTCTTCCAGCAGGTTGATTTTCGATTGTCCGGGGCCAGCCAGCGACGATTCCGGCATGTACTGCTGTTCTGTGAATTCTGATCTTAGCGAATCGATAGCTTCTAGCCACGAATCTACCTCCTGGTCCGAAAGCTCTTCGCTTTTTTTTGCTGGGGCTTTATCATTGAGTGCGTCGGTCTTCAAGGTTTGCTGCAGCCTAAAGCCATGGGAGCTGAACTGCCTTGTGCTCAAACAAGCATTTTGGAGCCCAAATACTCTTGAGATACGTGCAACCCGTAATTGCCTTTGGATAGCGAACATTGAGCCCTGTATGGCCAGCGGAAACGGTTTTCTTAGCGCTGATCACTAAGATAGTTGTCCTTACCGTGCCAAAAATTTTTCAAGATGCCCTTTTCGTATGATAGGATCACAGAAATTAGAGCAACGACACACTCGTAAGTAGTTACTTGGTTTTATTATAAAAAGCTCGGCGGTTAACAGAAGTTTTGTTTCCACTTTCAAATCACCTTCATAGGGGTGCAAGAGCTTCAAGTCTTTATCATATTCACTGAAGTGGGTTATCACTGGTATGGTTCCCTTCCAACGCTCATGTGTAGTGTCTTTGGCTCCCCATATGCTCACAGATGACCCCAGGCTCCACCTGTCATATGGCATTGCACCCCTTGCCTTCGAGGCGGGTTAGCGGGCTGGCGCGCTGTAAAGCTACTAAGATACTTATGTGATAAGAGCTACGAGAGTAACATGGAGATCGCACCATTTAATCCCGGAACGATAAGACGATGTTTAAGTTGTTATTCAGCTGTGCACAAGGGCTGCCATCTACGCGATCATTCACTTCTGCAGTGCCATTCTGTAGAATCAGTTACCAGGGCTCGTTTTATGTTGTTCATGGTGAATACAGATAATTCTGAAGTTTCGAAAGAATGCAACATGCTCTATTTTCCGAAAAAGTGGCTCCTAAGCTAAAAAATAACGTTGATCAGCATAAGAAAAGAGTACGTGGGCAGCCCTTGACGGTAAATGTGCTTGTCGCTGTAATGTAACTTCAAGTTCCTGATGATATTTTGACATTTGACTTAAATGACAAGAATGCGATACATATCTGGCGCACAGCGCACGTATCGACGGTCCCAAGAATGATATCATACTTCGCTGAAACTATCCACTATACCTTGCTGAACAACAATCTAACCCCAGGTAAAGGAGGGATCACCAAGTCACGTGACAGCCTAGAATCCTGGCTCATTTACGTTGTATAGGTATTTTTGTTGTATTGGCGTTTCTGTTCGAACTTCGAATAGCAGGCCCAAGCATAGGTTATTAACTAGGAATCTTACGCGGGTTCTATCTTTATTATACACTGTTCCTGTTAATATACCAGAGAAACAAAAATGATGGGAATAAAATCTAGCTTTCTGGATCGAAACCTCACAGCCATTGTTATCGAGAAAGATGTATCGATATTTCAGAAAGTTGAACCCGAAACGCTGATACCCGAAGTTCTTACCCATATGACGGAGACCATACCAAATGAGATTTTTGACGTAAGCACAGATACCAGGGACCTCGTTTCGCGTCTCCAGAGGTTGTCGCATCATTTAAACTCCACATTCACGCAAAATGGCGTGTATCCATTCACGATGCAAAGGATATGCGAAGTTTGTTACCACCCTCTGAAATATTTCAAAACCCATGAATTAGCGAAGTTTGTTAATGCTCTTGAGAGATGCTGCTTGGTGAGCAGCGCTTTGGAGTTTGAGGATACTGCTTGCGAGCAGATTGGCGATGCTGGCGACGTATCGATGGCTAGGATATCATGGGTTAAAGAAGGTGAAGAGAAGGCACTTGGATCATTTCTGCGAGAGATCGAGGCTACCGTAAGTGTCAACTTTGGATATGAGATAGAAGATGACGGGGAAGACCTAGTAAACACCGATGATGCCGATTTTGAAAATGCCCACGAAAGTAACAGCAATCAAGTCTATGGAGAGGAAGGAGAAGAAGAAGAAGAAGAGGAAGAAGATGGGGATTACGTTGACGAAGAAGATGTCGACGAAGACGTGGACGACGACGTGGACGAAGACGTGGACGAAGACGTGGACGAAGACGATGAATATAACAACTTAGAAGCGGAAGTTCTTGATGCAGAATTAGAGTCGCAAGATAAAGACGATCAAAGAGAAGAGCAAATACGAAATGGTTCTCGGGACAATTTACAAAAAATTACTCATGTGCGAGGCGGAAAATTTGGAGACTCCCGTGGCCCCTCGAATGGCGCTGGCGCCCTGGAAGAAGAAGACACAACCAGCGAAGACGAAGACCTGGAAGCTGATGAAGCATTGCGCAAGCGAAAAACCACCGAGATTGACGATTTTGAATATGAAGACAGCGATGTCCCTAGTAGCACCACCCCCAAGAAACAAAAAGCAACCATTACCACTAAAGATGCGTTAGCTCATTCACCATTGTTCATGAATGGTTCCGCGGTCCACAGCACCACTTTGGAACAGCAGGTTTCTATGCTAATTTCACCTAAGCCGGCTACGCCGTCGAGTTCCAAAAAAGTGCTTGCTCTAGCCAATGAGGATTTCATAGAGAGCAGTCCACTTGGCAACAAGGGTAGGAAGGAGGGCGACTTTCAAATTCAGAATAGATAATAGCCTCAAAATTTAACAACTGCGCCGCGTTTGCCTCGAGCCGGCCTGTCTTATAAAAGTTGCGACCTCATTGCATTTATGCCCGACCACAATTTTTCTTGACAGTAATCGAAGCCTAATGCATATCTTTGTGAAAGAGATGTGTCGCTCACACCATAAAGCGATGAGGACAGAGTTGAAAGGAAGAGGTTACCATTATGCATAGTCAAAAATGTTAAAATTTTTATTCTTGTATTTCAAGTACGGATAAATAATATCTAAGTCGTGGAGTTGAATATGAAAAGTTGAATATCAATGCTTGAACTCAACAAATCAAAGAAATTCTGTCGATTTTTCATGAGCTTCATAATAGAATTTTATGACCAATTATCTCGGCTACCAATTGGTTACGAGATAAACCAAACTACCATCTCATCATGCTCATATCATTTCTTAGTCTCATGTAATCGAACAAGCTTTCGATTTGACCGGTACCGGCGATGGCGATGTCTTGATCCCACAATCTACTGGAAGCCCAAGATTTGACATCCTTAGCGGTGATAGCATCAATCTTTTCAAACACTTGAGATAGGTCGGAGGCAGACCCTAGAGCCAAAGTGTCAGCACCGAGAGACTTAGCAATAGAAACGTTATCAACGGCGGCGCTACTGATCTTCAATTTCAATAACGATTTGGCACGGGAAATTTCCTGCTCGGTTACAGAGATGGTTAATCTGTTCCACTGCTTCAAGGTGAAGTGAGTTAGGTCGTCGATTTGGTGAACGTTGGAAATTACAGTGGAGAAACCCCATAGACCAGCGTCCTTGTGGGATAGGGAGAAGTGGTTGTAAGAGTCGCACAAGTGGTATTCTTGAACTTCGTCTAGCAACTTAATACCTTGCAGTCTGGAAGAAGGTTCAGCGGCATTGAAAGAACCAAACACTTCAGCAGCAACCTGGGCAACATAATAGTTAGGAGAGGTAACAGCTTCACCTTCGGCGGCAATAGAAATCCATGCCTTTGGCAAAGTGTCATCTCTTAGTCTGACTTCAGAACCCAAGAAAGAAGATTGCTTCTTTTGCACAGGCTTGTCACCGGATTGCAAGGACAATTGAGATTCAACAGCTTTGACAAGTTCATCGTGAGCCAAGTTACCAGAGCCCACAATGACAGCATTGGAGTTGCGGAAGTGGTTAGCAGCAAAGTTTTGAAGGTCGGCTTTTTCCAAGCCTTGCAAGGCTTCAGCGGTACCTCTCACGGGCAAAGCCAATGGAGTATTTTGGAAAGCCGTTGAGTACAAATGCTCCACAACACGGCCGGCGTGGTTATTTAGCTCGAATTCCTCAGCTTGTTGTAGAGATTGTTGTGTAGCCTGAGCAAATGCACTGTCAGAAGCGGACCCAAGGGCGCCAGCAATCTGAGTTTGTAAAATGTCTAGAGACTTGTTTAGACCGGCACCGCTGTATGAGGCCAAAAACGATTGAGAGTCTTTGCAAACCGTAGATGACAGCTGAACACCAGCCTTGGCAGCGGGTAGCGCGCCTTGAGACTTGAACAGGTTGCCTAAAGCGCTGGAAACACCGTTGTTGTAAGGGTTTTCGGCAGTGGAGCCCGAGCCAAAGACGATACCAACGGTAGCAGACGCAGACTGGTCGTTGGCATGGGTAGCTACCCTGAGACCGTTGGACAACTCAGTGACCTGAGGTTTAGCATGGGAAGCCAACGTTCTTTTGAACACAGATCTGGAGGAGTTTCTAAGCATTGCGGTATATGGTTCGATCCTAAAGTTTGATGAAATAAAATACAGATTAGCTGTAATTGGAAAGGTTATTTACAGCACAAAGACAACAGGGAACTCGATGACTTAGACTGATGATCTCACGGTAACAGCAATTTGGAAATTATCCTCGATGTTGGTGAAACTTGACCCGGGAAAAAAAGGAACTAATATTCAAGGTGGAGCCTTTATAGATACTCTCGAGTATTGAACTTCAAGTACGACCTGCGAGGGGTTTTGACGCTGTTTTAAGTCCTGGGTTATAGCTCAGATAGTTCCAAAAACTTTTCAATAGTTTATTTGGACATACCGGTATTTTCTTGATGAGTTTGAGGGTCAGGTGACTACATTGAACTAACGAATTCACAAATGCCTGGAAATGATTGGTTCGTGAAAGCTGACATTAATGTAATCTTTGAATTAATTTGGTTTAAGTGGGCAGTGACGCAGTAGCGGCTTACCAATGTCTCAAGCACTTTTGAAATCTTTATGGGCTTTTAGGTGGTGTGGGCTGGGAGCTGTAGGGGGAAGAGAATTGGACTTTGAAAATAGCGTCACACCCGTATAAAAGGACCAGTATCAAGAGTGCTGAGCGAATAGCGGATATTCGAGCGAGTGAGCGTGCAGACGAGTTGAATGGCTGTGCTGTTCGTTGAAGCTGTAAATAGACATCGTGGATTATATTCGGAGCACCTTGAATACGGAGTAGGAGCTTATTGTGCGACGTCTGCGCGTCTCTCGGGGAGTATATAGGGTAGGAACTAGGCACATGCCCAAAAAGTATTACCAGTTTCTATATGAGGATCTGATTGGAATAAAGGAGGTGTTCGTAAGGCAAAAAAGTCCAAAAAGTGTTGGGAATAATATGAATAAACTGATGGTGATGTGCGTCTAATCGCATAATCAGCGTCAGTGAATATGTGACACAGTGGTACAGAATGATAGTACACAATCAAGGCCATACAAATAGAGCTAAAAGCTAAGACAAACCGAAGAGAACAACTATTGTCCAATAGGATTGTCCATTGATAAGTTATCGGTAGTGTACGGCATTGAAGCCGTAATCCTTGGGTAATAGAATGATCTAGAACTGGTGATTAATAAATATGTTGACCAGAGTCACCGAGTGAGAATTGTATAAATACCAGGCTTTTGTTCAGGTAACTGAACCAACTCTAATGCCTAAAATAATCACGGAGAGATAAATAGAATTCCCTAGATCCAGGTTACTCATCTTACAATGACTATGTCCGACTTACAAGACAAATTTAGTAAGCTTTCTACTGATGAATCAGATTCGCCTCAATAAAAAGCAACCCAACAAGTGGGGGTTTTGGGAAACTGAAACGGAATATCTACGAGTTTGGTGTTCCCTGGGCCCCATTCATTAACCTTTCGCCTGGAACATTTTTGTTTTACTGACGTAGTCTGTGTCACTTCGTACTAGTCTGATTACATATTGGCGTTGCCCGTTATGCATCTTGGCGATGCTAAAAACCGCAAGACCACTACCACCCGACAGCTGTAACAATATATCGGCGGCTGCAGACTCTCACAAGTCTTTTGGGTGAAGCGACTCCCTCGTTAAGTTGAGAGGCCTCGTCATCGCGCTAAAGCATGTGTATCACCATGAACGAGTGTGTCGCCAAGCAATCGAATAAGGCCGGCCAGGGCAGTAACGTGAGAGATCTCAGCTGTACGTCCAGCAGTTACTCTACTACCTGGAGCACTACTTGCAAAGGGTTACAGATTTGTACTAACAAGTGTAGTGAGATCGGGGTGCCAGGCAACTAACGCAGAGGTCATTTTAATGATCGGGACGTAATCGAAAAAGTAGAGTGCGTAACTAAGCGTCCTGTCTATGGGCGCTATTACACCGAGTCGCATGTGAGAACTCTCGACTCGGGTTTAGGAGAGCTCAAGAATAGTATATAAAACCCTTGTTCATTCCTGGTCACCACCCCACTGAGGTCCACCTTAGTTACTCGCTATACGACGCACACAACTGATTTACTGGACGCCAGCTCTTCACACACAGTTCCTCGCTAGAAACCAACTAATTCCAAGGTTTCCTTGCTGGTCTCTTCACACTCTTTAACATGACCATTATTCGCTACCTCAGCAACTACGTATCCGGCAAGCTCTAAAAAGTATTTATTCGTTCGCCTTCCCAGACCTGCGCATAGTCGGCTACGCGAATAACGGCTATCATGCCTACCACCACGTCTGCGCTTCCGCCTATTGTTCCGCAAGGGCTGTATCTTGGTACCTTTACGGAATTTCCTATTTAACGCAGTCTGATTGCGGATCTTATCCGTATAACGTCTACATACTACTGTGCCTGGACAATGCGCTGTTTTTGAATCTGCGATTGTTCGCGGATGAGCATCTGTCGGTTGGAATCCGACGGCTCTAATTTTTTTCGCTCGAAGCAATGACGGCGTCTGTAGAGAAAATTGTCTCGGCAAAGATGCAAACAAACATGGGCTATTCGAAGCTCATCAAGAATGATATATAATGATTGAAGCTTGAATAAATGACCTGGTTTGGCTCCCAGCTGAAGAGAACTTAGCGTCGTCCAGAAATTTCATAGAAGATCGATCATATATACCGCATGCCACTGTTGTTATCGGTCTCGCAGAGGTATGTGCTGGCAGACATGGCCCAGAGGAAGCTATTAGGTTGTGCGCTGAACAAACAAAACACGGATTTAGATTTGCGTATCTTGGTGGGCCACGCAAATTTATTGGATAGACTGTCGCTCGAGGAAAGACGCGCGGACAGTCAGTGCGCGCACCAAGAGGACGTGGACGCTTATAACTGTGCGATATCTGGAGAATACTACTCAGACTCCGAGTCCGACTCGGATTCGGACCAGGAGTCCACTCCAGACGATTACAGCGGAGAATCTGATCCGGATCAGGATCTCGGTGCAGATTCGATATCACATCTCATGGGGTGCCCCGTCAAGAAAACGTATCGGGTAGTTCACTCAGATTCGGGTTCCAACGCAGAGCACAGTTTTCAAGCTGCAACGACCACATTGGTCGCCATAACAGAGGAGGACGAGCTGGATGCGGACGACGAGGACGATGCCGTTCTCGAGAGACCCGTTCCTAGATATTTGTCCCGCGGATCGGTCGTCTCGCTGTGTTAGTTCACAAAAAGCCGATACGCCCGAAATGTGGATCTTCTTACTTTAACGACTTGATGCCCGCTTACGAACGATATGACGCCCGCATATGACAGCCTGATATTAACAGCAAACTCTGCCCAATGGATACTATACAATACATAAAGCCTAATACTAAATAATAGTAATCGTGTTATTGAGAGACGGGGTCACAACTGACAGCAGCTAAAGGTGTGAAAAGGGTTGACGCGATATAAAATTCTCTGCACTTCTTCTCTTCATATTGTATCATTTCTTATTTATTCTCCCTTCCTTTATCGTGACTCTTCGCTGACGCTGTCACCTAGATCACTTTAGCACTCATGGGCGCATGTCCAACCGAGATTTCGGGAGCCTTTCATAGCTGCGCATTTGGGAACCTGCTCGACAGCAGTCGGTAACAGAGCTTCTCAAAGTCTGGATAGTCAGCTCAAACATTTTATTGAGAGTTGACATGGTTCGCTTTCGATAAAAATGGTCTGGCTTATCTCGGTGCACAATCCTAAACAGGAAGCTCCTATCCGATAGCACTTTATCATGAAATATTCAATGGAATAATCACCGGTGTTATATATAAATGATGGTACTTTGAATGCTGTTAAGCGAGTTACCTATAGCTCGCACAGTTGATTCGACAACTCGTACGCTGCTGGAACTTATATATTGTTCAGAATGTCCGACGATTATATTGCTCTTGACCAGCCAGTTTCGGTTTTTAGGTCTAAGCGCAACTGGTTCCTCTCCGGGTTGGCAGCACTTTTGATAGTGTGTATTTACGAGGCCACGAACATCGCACATAGGGCTACGTCGCCTCCAGTGGCTCCTTTGATTTGTGATTTTGTAAACAAATCCGAAGAGCTGCCGGTTCACAAGGTTCACAATTTATTGGCGGACTCAGCATTGCGCAACCAAACGATCGCGAAACTGCAAAATGCGGTTCGCATCCCCACCGAGATCTTCGACACCGCTGTGAATCCAGAAGTCGACGCCAACGACAAGTGTTGGGAGCCTTTCAAAAAACTTCATAAACAGCTTGCCAAAGACTTCCCTGCCGTTTGGTCGAAGTTGGAGGTCGAAATAGTCAACCACTATGGGCTGATCATCACCTGGAAGGGCTCCAACCCCAAGTTGAAGCCGATTATGTTTGCAGCACACCAGGATGTGGTTCCTGTGGAACGCAAGACGTGGGATAAGTGGCAACACGAGCCCTTCTCAGGAGACCTTACCGAAGACGCCGAGTGGGGCACTCTTATGTGGGGACGCGGTTCTTTCGACGACAAAAACCAGCTCATCGGTGTTTTGCAAGCGGTGGAATACTTACTGACTAAAGAAAAGGATTTCACGCCAGAGCGCGGTATTATCATAGCTTCTGGATTCGACGAGGAAATCAGCGGCCACTTCGGAGCTCAGTACATCGCTTCTGTTTTAGAAGAAAGGTACGGCCACCATGGTCTTCTGAGTATTATCGATGAAGGGGTAGTAGGCGTCAAGGAAATTGATGGTGTCTTGATCGCCGCGCCGGGTACCGGAGAAAAGGGACGCTTCGACATGTGGATCCATCTCAACACACCAGGTGGCCACTCTTCGGTCCCTCCAGATCACACTTCCATCGGCATTGCTGCTGAAGTAATTTCTGAAATTGAGAGCGAAAAGTTCCCTGCTGCGTTCACGGAACGCAATCCTGTTTCCCACTACTACCGTTGTATTGCGAAGCATTCTGACACCATGTCTCCCAGTATCAAGAAGGACTTTGCCACCGCTATGATCAACTCCGAGGCGAACAGCAGGGTGCTGAAGTATCTGTTCGAAACCGGAGGCAGGAAAACCGAGTACTTGTTTCGCAGTACGCATGCATTTGACATTATTCACGGTGGCATTAAGGCAAACGCCCTCCCAGAGACCGTCTCGTTCTTTGTCGACTCAAGAATTTCGGTAGAATCGGGCTCTGCCGAGGTTATTGATTCCTTCCTGACCAAAATTTTGAAGGTAGCTCACAAGTATAATTTAGGCCTTACTGCTGACGGTGAAGAAATTCTACCCGCTACCCCCAATGGCAATTTCAAACTTGAATATAAACTTGGTCCCGAGCCTGCACCAGTGTCGCCTCCCAACGAGGTGTGGGGATTATTCGCTGGCTCAATTAAAACTTTCTACGAGGATGTCATTTTCCCCCAGAAATTCAATGAGTCCAGAGAACTAATTGTGGCACCTAGTATCATGACTGCAAATACCGACACAGTCCACTACTGGAATTTGACGGAGAACATTTATCGCTACCAGCCTGGTTTCGCTATGGAAGATACCCTGTCCACCATTCATTCCGTTGATGAGCATATCAACTTTGAAACTGTGATGCATGTTGTGGCTTTCACTTATGGCTATATCCATGCTGCGAACTTAGCTGACCTGTAGATGCCAGAAAGGGAAATATCAAACCTGTAGACTAGACTGAATGGTAATGCGTTGTATTAAGTGTGTAAAATAACCTGTTGGCTTTATGCCACTGTCACCCGTACTCGAGTACTCAATAAATCAACAAGGTCGTAGAGTGGCGAACCGAAACCTTTAGTGACTAGAAACATTTCTTTAAGAAATCAAGACGTATAGCAGAGTCTGTGCTCTGATAGCTATTGAATATGTCTACTACCATAGCGTCAGAATATTCTAATGAAGTGCAAAATGTCCCGATCGAGCATCAATTCAATCCGTATTCAGATAATGGAGGTACAATTCTAGGGATTGCAGGCGAGGATTTCGCAGTGTTAGCGGGAGACACAAGACATACAACGGATTATTCGATCAACTCGAGATATGAACCTAAAGTTTTTGATTGCGGAGACAGCATTCTTTTTTCGGCCAACGGTTTTGCAGCGGACGGCACTGCATTGGTGAAGAGATTCCAAAACAGTCTCAAATGGTATCATTTTGATCACAACGACAAGAAACTATCTCTCAAGTCTGCTGCGAGGAATATACAACATTTATTGTACGGGAAAAGATTTTTCCCCTACTACGTACACACGATTATCGCCGGCCTGGATGAAGAGGGCAAAGGCGCAGTCTATTCGTTCGACCCCGTGGGCTCATACGAAAGAGAACAATGCCGCGCAGGAGGTGCTGCCGCTGCGCTCATCATGCCATTCTTAGACAATCAGGTCAATTTCAAAAACCAATATGAACCAGAAAGTAACGGAACAAAACGCAGACCATTGAAATATTTATCGGTGGAAGAAGTGGTGCAACTTGTAAAAGATGCATTTTCGTCGGCAACCGAGAGACACATTCACGTCGGCGATGGTGTCGAGATATTGATTGTCACCAAAGAGGGCGTTCGCACGGAGTACTTCGAGCTAAAGAGAGATTAAAAGTTGAGCATGTCTTACCGAGCAAATGTAGAAATAATTTACACAGGATATATGTAGGTTTATACCGAGTTTAAGACAACACTTCGACGAAAAGTCCATCGCGTGGTGTTGAAGCCTCGTGCGAAAAACTCAGTAAGTGAATGATTTAGTGGGGCAGCTCGAATCCACCCCCTTTGATGACTTTCTTGTAGTAAATGTAGAAGAAGTCCGAGTATAACGCAGTCTGCAGCAAACCTGTGAAGATGGAAAGCTTCTCAAATCTATTCTCAGTATAGTATCTCCAGATCCAGTTGGGAATGTATAGTGCACGATAGAGGCCCAACGCAAATATGTAATGCGTGGTTAACGTCCCTGCTTTCCCTGACCGCGACAACATGAAAAGTTGTGGTAAAATAGCCACACTCTCCAGCCAGACAGAGAAACTCCAGCAAAGCTCCAAAATTGTGAATTTATAGTTGAAAACCATCGCCAAGATGGCACTAGGTCCGAGTAAGTATTTGATTTGAAAGGTGTCTCGTGCCATCATGTCTTTATAAGCAACCGGGTTCTTAATCTTGCACTCCTGCATGAGCTTGATGACATAGATCGAGGTACCGATAAAGAAAAACTTCATCAACGTGTTATACAGCGAAGTCCATCTGAAAGTCAGAAGATCTAGGTATCTTGTGCAAAATACCAAAACGTAAAGAAGTTGGGTTTTTAAGGAAATACCGTCGACCTGTCTTGTTTTCCGAATTGTCTCCAGCAGGATAACAATACTGGCCAAATGCGACAGATCCGCAGAGATTCTGAATATGTTGAACATGCTGTAAGATACTTGACCGACAGGGTGTCGACTTCTTGACTATCGGGTACTGAAGCACATTGACGTTAGCTTGAATTCGAACATCAATAGAATTGGAATTCACACCGTTCGTCGAAAGTGACCAGGTTATACTCTCGTTGCTGCGTCATATTTCTCGTAACGAATCGAAGAGCCACTCGTCCTCCGCTCCATATTCTACACCGTCCAGTTCTTCGTGTTCTATATCAAATGCTGTAAAACTGCTGTCAAATTCGGTTTCGTTTTCGTATAGCTGCGAGTTTAAACTTGATTGCGAAAAGCGAGTCCCGGGGACACTCTTCAGGTATTCGCTGCAATACGACGAAAACCGACTGCCTTCAATACAGCGCGTGAGAAATGTTTGCAATATTTCTTGCATTCGGCCTCTGAGCTCAGAGGGCCGTTTGGGCCACTCCAGGCGAATGTAATCCCCACCGGGCAACATCCAGACAACAGTTGGAGACCTCTGGATCCGGAAAACGCGGGTCCATTCGGCGGTTGAAGCACTAGAGGCATCTATTCGGAAGATTTGCAGTCCCAGACTGCGAGCTGTTTCTGATTCGCCGATTCGATCGAGAAGACTGGTGGATGACTCCCCATCAAACATTTTCGAATACTCTGGGTCCATCCACGGCGTAACGAAAACCAGCATGCAGATGGTTCCATTTTCTGAACTCCACAGGAGGTCGAAGTCGTGAGCTGAAGGATGCGTCAGGTCCTGGACCTGAGAATCCGGCCAGTATGCTTTGATGCCGGTAGCCTGACTGACAAAAGAGGCCAGAGCACCCAATTCTCGCGCTCCGTGGAACCGGCCCAAATACCGGCTGTAAAGGTCCTTTATCGCCAGATTAGTCTGTTGACCTTCCGACCCCGGCGAGCGCGGACTTTTGTCAAATAGAAGCACCTCTGGGAAACTGCGCACATCCATTTCTCTCGCGAAGGTCGTGGCACGTTTGCCGTCAACCTTGAGGAGTGCTATACGCTCGGGGAAAACCCGTTCTAAATACTCAAAATTCGGCTCCAGGTCCTGACAGTACTGGCACCCGTGCATATGCATCATCACAAGAACTGGCAGATCGCTCTTGCCAAGTTCTTCTAAAACAGCAGAGGTTGCATCAGCCTCGGCGTAGCTACGGACGCCAACCGGAAAGTAAAGAAGTAGGAGAACAAATAGCTTAACTATCCAAAAGATCATCGGTTCCAGAACCTCTCTTTTCTCACGCCACTGGCAGGCCATGGGTTTTCAATATTAATATTACCCATATAACTGACAGATTGAGATGAGCTGAACAGCAGGTAAACACACCCGAACGCCAAGACAACGTCCACGCTAACCAGAGAGTCTTTCCGTGCCGTCGTTGGAAATGGCATTCTTTTACGATAACAGTGTAATTGGGGCTATACAAAAGATCTTCAGGAGACCGTCAGATGCGGCTATGTGGCTATTCACGGGTATGATTGTTATAGGGACCTTCTACA
Organism: Lachancea dasiensis; assembly: GCA_900074725.1. NCBI lineage: Eukaryota > Fungi > Ascomycota > Saccharomycetes > Saccharomycetales > Saccharomycetaceae > Lachancea > Lachancea dasiensis. The sequence continues at coordinate 82,070 of LT598457.1, forward strand.
CAATCCTCGGACCAGCGCCAGGACCAGGTCCAAACGCAAAGAGGCGGAGGTAGGACAAACACATGCTCAGACCGTTGCCAATAAGAAGAGCGACCCACGAGCAGCGGAGGGTGGGTTTTCCTATTTCCGACACAAAGTGGAGCTCATCGCTCCATGAGGCAAGGGGAAGCGTCCGTCGTCTTTCGTCTTGAATATGTGTGATGTAAGATAAATTGGGCTAGCACTCTGTGCTCCTGAGCTGCCCGATGGCTAGGCCTCCCATCCCCTCGGTGTTTGCCGACCTGCTTCCCAACATTAAACATTCACGCGCACGTGACCCTCCAGTCGATTTTCGACCCAATTTGCTAGTCACAACCAACGAAGAGATCACCCGGCCATGAGCCGCCATCCATCCCTTTTTTCCCTAAACCATTTTCTATATAAGGCTTAACCGTTAGGCTTGCCGTCTTGTCGCCACCACCAAGGTTGAACCACTGACTCAGACAGAGACACGAAGATTGATCAACAATGGTTAAAGCAGGTATGTGGTTGCAATTGGAACTGCTGTAGCGCGCAGCAACGGGGTTAAGGCCTTTAGGGGCCTTTCGCAGCAGAAAAGGGCCGTTGGAATTTCTTACGGAGGTCGTACAGTCGCGTAGATCCGTTCAAAGACTGGCACGCCCCGGTTATGGCTACCGCTTTGTTGTAGAATTGGTACTGACTAGTTTGTTCACTCTCGACAGTTGCTGTTTTAAGAGGAGACGCCGGTGTTTCCGGTATTGTTCACTTGGAGCAAACCGCTGAAAACACCCCAACCACCATTTCTTACGAGATTACCGGTTTCAAGGGCGACTCGCAACAGGGTTTCCACATCCACGAATTCGGTGACAACACCAACGGGTGCACTTCCGCGGGTCCTCATTTCAACCCCTTCAAGAAGACCCACGGTGCGCCAACCGACGAAACTAGACACGTTGGTGACTTGGGCAACATCCCCACCAACGCTGAAGGTGTCGCCAAGGGTTCGCTGACTGACTCTTTGGTCAAGTTGTTTGGCCCAACCTCTGTTGTTGGCCGCACTGTGGTCGTTCACTCCGGTACCGACGATTTGGGCAAGGGTGGTAACGAGGAATCCCTCAAGACTGGTAACGCTGGTACCAGACCCGCTTGTGGTGTCATTGGTTTGACCAATTAAAGTAGCGGTTTGGGAGAACCACTTTGCATACATTATATATTCATGACTTTAATGTAGTTAAGCTAACCAAAAAAAGATGAAATGGAGCTTCAAGGGTGTGTGTGTGTGGGAATTTCCTCGAAATCTTGTTTGATTATATGCATTTGTTTTTATGATTACGATTTATATGTACATCATTGAATTCCACACTATTTAGTGCTCTAGCGAGTCACCACTCAAAATTCGGCACGTTCGGAGGAAGCCTGAGAGTTCTCAGACACGAGTTTGTCCAATACTCCGGCAGAAGCGGCCACCAAGCCCAAAAATGGTTGAGATGGGTCCAAGACTTTGGACATGTATTCTGGGTGATACTGGGTGGCCACGAAATAAGGATGGTTGCGCAACTCAAGAATTTCACATCTCTCTCCGGTTTCGTCTCTTCCCACAAACATTAGGCCATGCTCTTCCAACTTAGGAACCAACTTAGGGTTCACCTCGTAGCGGTGACGGTGTCTTTCGTGAACTTCGTGAACCCCGCCGTATAGCTTGCGGATCTTTGACCACTCAGTTTCGGATTGGAAAAGCGTAGGTCTCAAACCCAACCGCATAGTCCCCCCCATGTTTTCTTTGTCGATTTCTGGCATGTACACCACACCTTGGTGCTCCTCTGGGCATTCCGGTTCGAATTCAGCAGATGTGATGTCTTTCATGCCCAATACGTTACGAGCAAACTCTAGCGTAGCAACTTGCAGGCCCAGACACACACCCAAGTAAGGAATGCTGTTTTCACGAGCCCATTTGGCAGCCAAAATCATACCTTCTGTACCTCTTAAGCCAAAACCACCGGGAACCAAAACACCGTCAGCGGTGCTCAGTTTGTTCCAGGCTTCGTGGAATTTGGTCTTATCTGTTTCGTTGGTTTCCGGCTCCAAATCAGAGGCCTCCACCCACACGATGCTCAATTTCCGGCGGCACCTCATACTAGAGTGCTCCAAGGATTTTATCACCGACAAGTACGAATCCTTCAAGTTGGTGTATTTGCCGACCAACGCAATTTTGACAGTTTCGAAGGATTCCTCGATGGATGTGGTCAAACTCTTCCATCTGTTCAGCAAGTTTTCACCGCGCTTCTTGTCCTCTGCATTTAAAGAGACGTCGTGGAGCTTCAGACGTCCGCACAGATAGTCAATCATCTTCTGTTCCAGCAACAGCAGTGGGACGTGGTAGGTCGAATTGACGTCGTGGACGTTCACAACCTGTTCCGGGCCGACGTGGCAGAACATGGCAATCTTGTTGATGGTGGGCTCGTCCAGCTTCTCGGAACAACGACAGGCAATCATGTCAGGGTTCAGACCTAGCGAACGCAAGTCCTTGATCGCGGCCTGGGTGGGCTTGGTTTTCTGCTCACCGTGGATCACGGGCACCAACGAGACGTGGATCAAGGAGAAATTGTCCTTTCCAACACGGAACTGGAACTGTCTGAGCGCCTCCACGAACGGAGCACTTTCGATGTCGCCCACGGTACCACCAAGCTCGATGATGCAAACCTCCGGCTCGACCCCAGAGTCGTCCACGGGGACGCGCGCCACTCTTTCGATCCAGTCCTGGATCGCGTCCGTCAGATGAGGCACCACCTGCACCGTCTTGCCCAGGTAGTCGCCCTTACGCTCGCGCGAGATGACGTGCGAGTACATCTTGCCCGTGGTGATGTTGTGGTCCTTTGTCAGCGTCACTCCCAAGTAGCGCTCGTAATTCCCCAGGTCCAGGTCCGTCTCGCCACCATCGTTAAGCACAAAGCACTCCCCGTGTTCCAACGGCGACATCGTCCCGGCATCGATGTTCATGTACGGGTCGATCTTGATCGAGGTGACCCGCAAGCCCAGTGTTTTCAGCAGCATACCGGTCGACGACGCCAACACGCCTTTCCCGATACCAGAGATAACACCACCAGAGACTATAACGTACTTCATCTTGCAATATTTCCTTCTTACCAGTTTATGTCAAATGGAAGACTCACCCAACTTTATACGCTCACTGAACGATACTTCTGAACAGCTACTCGACCGATATATACACACCCGCACACAGAATCTAGCTGATGCTCACGCCGGTACGAATAATAATTAAAAAACAAGATCAAGACAAATGCAAGGGGTGAGTGAAGACTACAAGTGAAAAGTTGCAAGGAAACAGTGATGGGATGGGTTGGTAAAGTTGGGCATTTCTGTAATCTTTATATACTAACACCAGCGTCATCACGAACGTCTGCGTTAGCGCGATGCGATGCGATGAGATGGCATGGCCAAAGTTTTTCCATTCGAAAAATTTTCCATCGAAAAAGAAAGTCAGTACCCGCATTACGGTGCATATACTTGCGTCAAACTCGCGCTATACTCGCATGAGGATTTGCCTGTGGAGCTTCTCGAGGACTTTGCCGCCGAGGTGGCGGTGACGGTGGCGCTATAGAGGCGAGTTGGTAGTTAAGAGCATGTCTAAGAGCAGGTCCACTGTCAGTGGCACCAAAGGTTTCGCGTGAAATAGCTAGTGCTGTGCGTGAGGGGACGATATTATGGCCAGGATTTTCGCATTCGTGCCAAGCTCAAGACCGGGAGAGGACCGCCTGCTTTACTCGCTGAAAACATACGGTGGTAGTCGTGAGAGTGCCAAGCCCTGAAATTTTGAACTCAAATGCGTGAGAGAGCCTGTTTTTGTTGTGACTACTGAGGGTGTGGTACAGGATCAAGCAGGCGTCGACCGCGGTGGAAATGGCCGACGGGCTAATGTGTTTGTTGAAAATCGGCGGTAACAGGCTTCTATTGGGGGATGTAGCTGGCAATGCCGAGTGGTGGTGATCTAGTGCGGCTTGAACCGCATCAGGGTGCCAAATATGGAAGACCGATCGAGTGTCACAATAGTATAAAGTGATGATTGCGACGTCTGTGCAAGGTTGAATAAGCACCTTGCGAAACCCAAGCGGACAGCGAAGACACAAAAACACGAAACGTGGTGGAAGCCAGTTTATCGGCTACAGGTCTCTTCTCGCGTAGTCTAAATGCCATGCGCGATGTCTATGGATTTGTTGTCACATAGTCAAAACATTATCCTCCGTGTCCATAGATCTGTTGCTCTACCACCGAAATGTTATCCTCCGCGTCTCTAGATCTGTCATCACATAGTCTAAACGCCTTGCGCGATGTCCATAGATCTGTTGTTATACCACCGAAATGTTATCCTCCGCGTCTCTAGATCTGTCATCACATTGTATAAATGCCATGCGCGATGTCTATGGATTTGTTGTCACATAGTCAAAACATTATCCTCCGTGTCCATAGATCTGTTGCTCTACCACCGAAATGTTATCCTCCGCGTCTCTAGATCTGTCATCACATAGTCTAAACGCCTTGCGCGATGTCCATAGATCTGTTGTTATACCACCGAAATGTTATCCTCCGCGTCTCTAGATCTGTCATCACATTGTCTAAATGCCATGCGCGATGTCTATGGATCTGTTGCTCTACAGCCAACATGCCATGCGCGATGTCCATAGATCTGTTGCTCTACAGCCAAAAGGCCATGCGCGATGTCTCTAGATCTGTCATCACATAGTCTAAACGCCTTGCGCGATGTCCATAGATCTGTTGCTCTACAGCCAAAATGCCATGCGCGATGTCCATAGATCTGTTGCTCTACATCCAAAATATCATCCTCCGTATTTCCATATGTTGGCAAGCTCTGCTAAATCACCACTGTGAGCGCCGAATAGCTCTCTCCATCAGCCCAAGACTATTCTACCCTACATCACACAAACTACTTTCGAGTTACCTTCGCACACGACAGCACCATGACATTAAGAAAAGTTCCTCTGACCAACCGACGAATTGAATGAACCCCAGGCGTCCACTGAAAACTGCACCTCTGTTCGACTGGCGGACATCAAAGTACATAGTCTTACCTATGTATTCAAACAGATCCCTAGCAATTGCTTCACGGGCAAGAAAAGGTGCTTGCTTGACGTCCCATTGCTATTTGAAAGTAAGCTACACATTTTTGTGGAGCTCCTGTGAGCGCAGTGTGCGACCAGGCCACGCAGGTCGAGCGAGTAAGGGCTCGAAACCTTGAGTTGTCTGTGGAGGGTGTCAAAAACCGACCTGAGGCGCAAATGACACACAATGAACAAACAAGGCGCTCTGACTCCTCTATTTCCCGCACATCGCTATCCTTTAACGATAAGTAATTTTGCCATGGCACAGCGCTGCACTATGCGCGGATACATATCTTCCAGAAAAAAATTGGACCCTTTGCAGTCTTGCATAGTTCCATAGCAGTCGTAGATAATATGGCTTTTATTGGCCACGGCCTGGCTTGTGCAATGACCCCACGAAATCGAATTTGTGCTTCTTCCCGAGCATGGTCTTCCTAGCCAAATCCGGTCGGTGCTCTTGATGCTATGAGATATCTGCAATATACTTCATCCAATTGTCAATAGTCGGGCTGGTTCCCTGATAACCGGCATGTATTATCAGTCCCACGATAAGCTCTTTCAATATTTCATTTTCGGCGCCAAGTTCCGAGGTTGAGTTTTCCTTGCCCTGATTCTTATCCCCTGCCTGTAGCTCCCTAACTTCAGCGGCCACAGGTCTAATTTTATCCACCAAATTCTCATATTTGCATCGTTCCTGTCGCCAACGAACAAGTAGTTTCAGAAATTCATCCTGGTGGCGCGCAACTCTACCATCCGTCTCGTAGTTCTCCTGCAAAAGCTGTTGCAAACGCATATCCAATTCACTGTCGCCACTCATCGCCTGGATTATAGGAGAGCTCATTGTCATCGAGGATTGTAACTGTCGCCTAATCGCCAGAACAGATTCATCCTGGGGCTTGATCTTATGTGTAGCTAAGTAAAGATCATCTAGAGATACAAGAAGCCTTTTATATGCTCTAACATGCCGAGCTTCGAGTTCCTCGATGCTCAAACTCATGTCTAAGTTTGTTAATTTTGACGCTCTAATTCTTGATTACTTGCCCACCTTTTATTAAATATTGATCATTAACTTGCTCTTCACACCCTAATACGATTGTTTAATTTGACATCAACGCCATCCATCATGACAGACAGCCTCCCTCCAATATACAACTTTCCACCTCTTTATACCTGCCAACCTAATGTGCTAATACGGAAACAACAGCTGGCGACTTGGTGCGATCTGCTTTTGAACTATGCGAAGGATAACAAGGCCTGGTGTCTCAACCATGAAGGCAGTATACTGAGGGACTCTGAATCTTCAAACGCAAGCATCTTCAAAAATGAAACTATACAAAGGGTGGCCCCAGCCCCGTTCATCGACCAAATTTGGAAGGAGATGGTGCGAGGTCAAAAAGCAGTCAAGAATAGCGACGAGGCGTACTTCATCCTTTGGAGGAGTCTGGAACAGTGGAGTTCGCTGGTACTGCAGTGGTTTGAAACATCTGGAAAACTCAACCAGGTCGTCACACTGTATGAGCTGCTTGAAGGTGACGAATCTCTTGGGTGGGAGTTCCACGGAATGCATCAGACGCTGTGCGAGCTATGTCTACAAAAGTTATGTGACAGAGGAAGAGCCACGCTACTGAAGGAGCAAAACAAAATCATGGGGGTGAAGGTTTTGTAATTTGCAAACACGAATTGTCGTGCTTTCGCAAAGAAGAGTCTATGTACATGTTAAACGGGATGCGCAGAAACAAAACGGTTTGCTTTTTGAGCTTGCATTTTCAGGACAACCCGGTGTAGAGTCGACTGTTTACAACAGACCAGTTCAGGTTGTCTAACACATTCTTAACGTATCGAGACCTTCCTTTGACACCATAATCGTGCAGGTACGCCTGATCACACAGACTAACCGCTATCAAGGGCATGGTCCAGTCGCGAATTTTGTTTCCTTCTTTCACCAACGCCTGTATGGCGTCCAGCTGTGAATATTCTTCCAGTTTCAAAGCCGAGTTCAAGTCAAACGACTGGTTGCGTGGAAAGTAGTATGGAGTACCGTTATTCTGAATTGTTAGAATGTGAATTTCTTTCTCGCTATTTTCCACCAAAAAGAGCCAGCCTTGGCCCAGGACATCCGATTCCGCTCGGCGTACCATCTCTTCTTTGAATTCCTCCCACGAACAGCCATACTGTTCTTCAATGCGGCTTCTGAACAACCTTGAGGGTGACGTAATGGTTGGGCCAGGCAGTATATTTTCCACAAACAAATGGTTGTTGTGGGCTGCCGAGGCCAGATTGAAGATGTTCGTTTGAAATGGCTTCTTAGCAGTGTTCAGGATCAAGTGGAATGGCAGGTACGCCTCTAAAGAAGTCCCAGAGGTTGCTAATGTCAGCTTGTCGCACAAGCTTCTTTGATACTCCGTCCAGGCAACCTTGAATCCAGCCGCACTCAAAACGTTATGGACTCCCTTATCAGCCAAAACAGCGGCGTCTTTGAGTTTGGGAACTGTGTGAACACCTCTTCGAGAAGCGAAGCGAAACATCTTGGGATCCTAGATAGTCTTGCAAGTATCTATTGTGGTGATGAAGCGGATGGTTCCAAGATATTAGAGGCCTGTATGAAATAGTGTTCTAAAATTTTTGTATAACTAGTGAAAAAAAATGGCATAACACTTAGCTATCACCGGAATATCCAAACATACAGTACGGATAACCTTAAATAAATGTGCCCTTGATGTCTACAGAAGTGTTCAATACTGATAATTGCGGTCGGCTGTGACTTTCTGATCTAGTGCACTTCGAAATTTGCCAAGACGGCCAACATTGAACGAAGTGCTGGTTTGTTGAGGAACTTACAGCATGGCATGGCAATCAAGGAGCTTCTCGTAAAAAATGTACATAGTGGCCTTGCTGTGAACCTGCAGTGGCTCTTATTTGCTCTTGACTTGCAATTTTGCCGAGTATTGTCACAATGACAGTAATTCTGAGTTAGAAATAGAGATACAGCTAATTTTCTACCAAAGCAGGCATTTGACATTACTCTGGCAGCTCCATTTAGCCTTTTAGTTCGAACGGCACTCAAGTCGAGTGGCTGTTGGCGGAGGGTTTCTTGTATCATGTGTAAATATTTGTATATTTCAGGATTACTTACTTGACAGTATCTAAGAAACCTGACTAATTCTTAAGTACCACCTCCGTACTAACACCACTCCCATACTTAGCAGCTACCAAACATGCTCAAGAATATATGCACCAAGAGGTGGTATTCACCTTTGCCCCGGGCTGCAAGACATAGAGTTCTCCAGCAGAATATTGGCAAGTCCAGTATTCCGGAGGACCTCGGAGTCATGGCAGGTAGTAGGGCGGTAGGTCAAACTGGTTTTGATACAATCATTAAGCCCAATGATGCAGTAGCAACCACCATCCTAAACGAGCCTACAATTGTTGTAGAGAGGCAGATGGAGATGATGAACGTATTTTTAGGGTTCGAGCAGGCCAATAAATACGTGATAATGGACGCACTGGGGAATCGCATCGGATACATGCAGGAGAGAGATTTCGGAATTGTTAAGGCAGTTATGCGTCAATTCTACAGACTACACCGCCCATTTGTCGTTGATGTGTTTGACAATTGGGGGAACGTTGTTCTTACAATTAAAAGACCCTTTTCTTGGATAAATTCGCACATCAAGGCTATTCTGCCACATGCAGTTCCGTTGGAACCTAGTTCTCAGGCCGGAACGACCGCTTCATCTTTTGGATCGGTGCCGACTCCACAGTCGACCTCCACGATGGGAGAGACAGGCACATTGGTGGGGGAAAGTGTCCAAAACTGGCATTTGTGGCGGCGTCGGTACGAGCTGTTCGGGCGGGACAGTTCTGTGGGTGATTCTTTCAAGCAATTTTCTCAGATTGATGCCCCTTTCTTAAGCTTCGAGTTTTCTGCCACGGACGAAGACGGAAAAATTATGGCTGGAGTCGATAGAAACTGGGTGGGGCTCGGTAGGGAACTCTTCACGGACACAGGCGTTTACATTATCCGAATGGACAGCACGCAGAGCTTTTCCGGTGTTTATCCTCAAGAAACCCTGAGCGATCACATCCTCAACCTCGATCAAAGAGCGGTATTGCTTGCCAATGCAGTTTCTATTGACTTCGATTATTTCTCGAGGCATTCGCGCCATGGTGGGGGACTCATCGGATTTGGAGATTACGGTGAATGAGCCTAGACCACCATTTCTCACAAGGAGGAGCTTGGACAGATAGGTATCCAGTATTCTTGGTTTTAAGAGCTTGACACTTCTTCTAACAACTTAAGCTGCTGAATAAAGAACGGGAAGAGATACGATGACGAGGCATGTACATACACTTTTCCTTGTATATACGAATATTGTCATCAATACAGTTCATTGGACGACAGTTATCTCTCTCGAAACTGCGAAGCTACCCTTTTAATAATAGGGATGAATGTTAAGTAGTATTCAGTAGATTCAGTTAGAAAGCAAGTAAATTTGTCAAGGATGTTGTAGTTATGTGCAGAATACAGTTTTGAAATTTCTTAGTCCTCTGTCGTTTCGTTGTATTTGAAAATTTAAGTTAGTGAACCATAAACAGATCGGGTTATCCTTCATTCAAGAGTAGCTGTCGCTAAAGCTCTATGTCTTGGAATACAATCGAATCGGATGCGGGTGTATTCACTCAACTAGTGCGTGATCTAGGTGTCTCCGGAGTTCAATTTGCAGAAATTCCAATATTGGATTCACTGCAAGATCTTACAGGGATTTTGTATGGTGCCATCTTCTTATTCAAATACGATTCAACAGACTACGCCAAAAACGAGCCTTTACAGGGTGAATACGACTTTGACTATCCTGACTCGCTATTCTTTGCCAATCAGACTATTCAAAATGCTTGTGGAACACTGGCTGTACTAAACACCCTTTTATCACTATCAAATGACCATCAAGAAATAAAGCTCGGAGAAACGCTTTCAAACTTTCTAAGTTTTACGTCCGCTTTCAAGGACTCAGAGCTACGTGGAGAGAGTATCTCGAACTCGGACGAGATCAGAAATGTTCACAATTCGTTCTCGAGCCCTGATCCGTTCGTGATGGACGAGGCGTCGCAAAATTCTGACCGCCCCTCCGCCGAAGTCTTTCACTTTGTGAGCTTCATCGAACACAACGGTGTCATATATGAGCTGGACGGTTTACGCCCGGCTCCTATAGTACATCGCGCATTCCGAAACGAGAAGCAAGAGAGCTCCAAATTCTCACAGAATATCGTAGCCGTATTGCAACAGCGCATGGGACTGGCACTGAACTCTGGTGGAAAGTTTTCAGTGATTGCCATACATAGAGACACCATTGATCACCTTAACAGTTTGCGAGACCAAGGGGCTCTCACCACCAGTGACTACGACTTCAGCCTAGCTCAGGAATTGACAAAAAGGGATGCGTGGAGCAGAGAGATATCGTTTCGAAGACAAAACTTATACGGTATGGTATTCGAGCTCACAAAACAAATTGCTGGCAATATGACCGAAAATGATTTTGCAAAACAGCTTGCTAAGGCGCAAGATAATACTCGTAACCGCATACAAAGATACCATCGGGAGAATAATGCGTAAAGCTGGCCTCCTGCCACTGGTCAGAATCGCTTGCCAACTCGACAAGTCCGACAGCCCTGCCACCCATTATAAGGAGTACATATGTATTCATAATAAAGTTGCATACATCAGAAATTAAACCCAGGATTAACATCATCACCTCATCAGTGAGACATCTCTACCAACTACATAGACTGCGGCGATGGGCGACCCCAATAGACTTTCGGATGTCTTTGATCTTGAGAAGAACAAAAAGCGAAAGGTAGCTAATCGAGTCCATAGTAAGGTTTACAACCAGGTCCAACCGATTTCTTTGGGCCAGCGTCGAGGGAATGTGTCAGGCAGCCAACGCAGTTTGTCAGAGAAGAGGAAGACCATGTCTGACAAGGAGAGGACGGAGCTTTTACAGAAGATAATTGAGGACAAAGATCAAAAATTTCCGTCAGGAATGCGGGAGTTTTTATTAGGATGCTTTCAGTTAGCAGAGCTCAATAAGTTTGACCAAAATAGCAGCGTAATTTTAGTTCAACAACTCAAGGACTTGATAGGGAAAGCTTACGAGGAGAAAAAGGAATACCGTAATGACTGGTGGTCTCAAACTTTGCCTTGTTTGACCAAGGCCAACTCTGAGCTACAGCTAGTTTGCGACAAAAAGGGCCACATGCAGAATACACCGAGTGATGCGATACCAAAGGTGCTTCGACCACCGCCACCGCCTCCTCCTCCTTCGGATATGCTGCCAAAAAGACCGCTACCGCCCAAGAATAAAGATAAGGTTTCTAAACCAGTGTCATCTAAGAATAGCCGACTATCAGCTACAAAGGGCCCCTCAGAAGCCGAAAGAAGAAAGCTACGAATGGAGCGATTTTCTTCAGATGCTGTTCTGGGTAGAAGCAGTAAAGTACAAAGCGACGAAAATTTCGCGAACTTGAACGCAATATCAACTAACTTTTATAAGTTTGACAAGAACAAACCGGTAGTAGGGCGATGCCAGACGCTCGAAAAGAAATATTTGCGACTAACCTCGGAGCCAAATCCAGATCTCGTTCGTCCGCTGAGTGTCTTAAAAAGGGCATACGAGCTTGTTCTACAAAAATTTAAACATGACGGGGCTTCATACTCATACCTGTGTGACCAATTCAAATCTCTACGGCAAGATTTGAGGGTGCAAATTATAGAAAACCAGTTCACACTCAAGGTTTACCAAACGCATGCCCGTATCGCGCTGGAGAACGATGATATCGGGGAGTTTAATCAATGTCAGAGCCGGCTCGGGCATCTTTTTGAGCTCCCAAATCTTGCAAAATCGAATTTGGAGGAGTTTGTGAGCTACCGAATTCTCTACTATTTGATGACGAATAATCATAATTCCATCAATGAGCTAAAACTCAAGTACTCAACCAAACAACATCTTGCTGTCTACAGACACCCAATGGTGAGGCATGCCTTAGCAATGGCTAAATCACTGTTGATGGGAGATTACCACTGTTTTTTTAGGCTATATGCCAAAACTTCTGGACCATCGCGGTGTCTGGTTAACATCTTCATAAATCGTGAGAGACTGCGAGCTCTTGCAACAATTTCAAAAAGCTATAACCAGGTTCCATTGGAATTCTTGTTTGCAGAATTTCAGCTTGATAACCACGATGCAGGCATATCTTTCTTAAAGAAGCTTGGTCTTGACGAGCATATTCTAATCAAAAATGAGACCCAACAAGAGACGTCCTTTCTTAACACCAAGTCTTGTAGATTATCCATCATACAGCAGTACGAGAAAGCTAAAAAAGTTGATATAAAGGGTCAGATATAGGGAGGTACCTCACACCATCCAGTATACCGTATATCGTACATCAGTCCCAGCTAGGGGCAAGACCCAACAATGAGAATTGCAATTTCATCTCCTCCTCTGTGTTGTCCATATACCACTGAACTCTCTTCTTAACGAGGGGCTCCTCTAATAAATCGGTCGAGGACGACTCACCCAAACATCTGGCACCATTGGATCTCCTGCCATCCATCTCAAAGATGTGCCCTCCAGATTCTATGTAAGTGATAAAATGCAGGTTGACCTCGTCATCTGAATTTGGTGCTTCAGTTTGGCCCGAGTGGGAGCTCTGGTTATATAGCTCACTAATAGACACGATGAAATCGTCAGTTTGATCATCCGCGTATTTGTTGCCATCACGATGATTAAGTTTCAAGAATTGTTCAAGTTTTGAATCAATTTGCAAAAGATCCTGGTTATTAGCGATAGAATGGAGAAGTGCGTACAGCCCACAAGCGTTTCTTACAGTTTGCTTGAGCCAAATGGGATTGAGAGTGTCTGCTGCATTGTTGCCGTTATCTGAAGACTTGAGAGACTCAAAGAGGTCATTGAGTGGAAACAGTAATACTATAGCTGCCATGGGTCTTGGTAAGAAAGCCATCAAGTCTGGCTCTGTGAGAGAATAGATATCATGGAAAGCGTACCTGGTGGACAGTCCCAATTGATGCGCGAATTGGGTGAATACTTCAGGATTAGATTCTAGTGGAACGACTGAACGAGGAAGGCCCATATCCAGTAGAGTAATTATAAATGGAAGTGTTGCAGGGTGTTTGGTATGAGAGCTCTTAACACCCTAATAAACTATAGTTAATTATGATATTCGGTACTTTTAAACCATCTTTTATTTTGAAAAGAATATTTCAACGAGCTACGTTTCCAATGCTATTGCCAATAGGCCAACACCCATACTAAGCGTACATAATAATTACCGATATGTCGCTGAATAGGCAGCAGCGCGAGAGATTTACTGCTACCCATATTGCTTACAAATATAATCTTTTGCATTACCTTCCCGGCATCGAGCAATCTCAGTTGTCGGGGCTTTACTTAAAGAGCTTCTACAATGGCACCAAGAGAAATCGTTTACATTTGCCAGAGCATTTGACAAATGGAACTAAATTTTGCGAGAAATGTGGAGTTGTCCACATTGCTGGTCTGAATTTAAATATGGCAATCGTAGATGTTATGGCATCGGACGACGAGAGCGTCCACAACCAAGTTTTGGAATATAAATGCCTCTTGTGTGGGAAAGTGAAACAGTTTGATATCGGGAATTCTAAGAGAATAGAGTCACAGCAAGGGCCGAGGGAAGGGTTTGTCGCAAAATGGCCCAGTGGGCAAAAAACAAGCCATGATGCAGCCGAGGTTAATGGATCACAAGTGAAGAAACTTGCTTCAGGAAAGGAGAGAGCCAAGAAACGCAAGATGAATACGCTGGCTAATATGCTATCGAGAAAGAAAGATGAAGAGGCAAACAAGAAATCCGCGTCTTTAAACTTGGAAGATTTTCTACTAAAAAGGTGAAGAAATAAATGCGAAAAAAGTAAGCTTTCTGGATGATGCATGCGGCTATCATATGTTTTTGAAGGCTTAGAACGTGATGCGCCAGTGGTGGTATCTGTGGAGTTAAGGCAAGTTTAAGAAATTGGATAAACTCTTTGTAGCTCGCGAGGCGGCATTGGGACTGCCAGGATCCGAGGTATCCCGACTTAGATTGCTGTTCCCACTTGCCACGGAGCCTGTCGGTGTGGAATTAGGGATATTTGGAGCAAGCGCAGAGTAACTCTTTCGCCTTGCGGGGGAAACGACGTCGGCACCGTCTCCTTGCGTCATAGTGGCTTCTGAAGGATCGCTTTTTGCGTCAACAACCTCAGCGATCCGTGTGCACTCCCTTACCCATCTTCTCCTTCTGTAGCTCCCTCGAGAACCATCCAAGCATATGTCGTAGACCCACTTCTCTTCTACGTTAATGTCAACATATTCGACAAACTCAAGCTCCACCCATGATACCGGATCCAGGTCTAATTCCCACCTGGAGTCCGTTAGCCACTCCCACTCTAGCGGCGCTTTGACACTGTCAAGACTATGAGCCGCGTCTGCAATATCCTTTTCCGATATTCTGTAATCGGAGAATAAAGTGTAGTGGTCAGTAGAGTACCCAACAAGATTCCAGCTTTTATTTTGCTCTTGAAACTGCTGCACTTCGAAAATTGAGGCCTGTCGAGTTTCCCCAACCTCCTGGTAATCAAAACACTCGTGGATCCTTCTTTCGATTCTACTGGAGAGAAGGAGAACTCGTAGCCTTGTCTCCTCTGAGGTCATTTTGCCCAATACCCAGTCGCGGTTGTAAGGATGCAGGGCCAAAGCTGAGACCCATCCGAGCAATATCAGAAATGGCTTAACGGGAATAACCCTTGTGATCGAATCCATAAAGAGCGCGTTAAACCATGCCATCACTAGCAGTACTAAAAATGCAGCGCTCGAAATACTCTCATCGGTGAAAAACGCAAAATGTGATAAAATATGGTTGATAAAATCAAATGCAACAACGTATAACAACATATGGTTTTGTAGATCAGTCAAGTTGAGCAGAAACTCCTTACTAAACTCTGGCACCGGTTTAGGAACTTCAGGTTTTAACAGGGGAGGCCCCCGCGCAGGCACTGGGTTGGACTCGAATGCATCGAGCGCATCAGGCTTGTGTAATCTGAGATACTGTGGCACCATAATGCCAAATACAACGTAGAAAAGAGGGATACTTGTAAGGGTCGGCAGTGGTTTCATAACGATATAAGTGAACAGTGACAGTATTGACAACGTGTACGCTGTATTCGACCAATTTAGAATCTTTATGATCTCGTCGATCACCAGAAAGGGTGGACCCAATCTAGAATTCATTTGTATAAAGTTACGACTCATGATTGGGACTGACAACCCCGGCCTATTTCTGCTAGACTCTACCCTGTACTCTATCGTTTTCTGTGCCAGCTCTGAAGAAGGAGGAAGCGCCATATAAATGAGCTTTTCGACCAACTTATCGGCCAGATATTGCTGTGTTGAGCTTCCGATTGTACTTCCCTCGTGAATCGACCCAGTACTACTTTTGCGCTCTCCGTTGGTAGCTGCTTTTCCCTCATTGTCTAAATGTGTATTTGAGCCACTCCTTGACTTCTTGGAAGTTCCATCGTCCCAGAAGAAACCAGTTACCGATTCCATTGCTTCCCGAGAATCAAACTTTTTGAGACTAGCGGAAGTCCAGAGCCCAACTGGAACTTTTACCTTTAGATGGAATTGGTAACTTGAGCAGATTATGTATATTTGACTGTCTAATTAATATGCAAATGGCTGCGGCGATGAGCTTCAACAAAATAAACTATAAACTGACGCTACCCGCCGCTGGGCTTCAAATATGTATTTCGAGTGTTTGAATAATACTCCGAAGGACTATATTTCAGATCTGACCCTAATTGACGACACTCTGAATGTTATTGTTACTGCTTGGGATGGAACTTTGACCCTGTATGCTTGCGATGCCAACGAGCAGTTATTGACGATGAAGCACGATCACGGGCTATTATGTTCTACCAGTTCCTCAGGAGGAAGAATATTCGTAGGGTCAGTGCAAGGCGAAGTTTTGGAAGTCGATATGGAATCTGGAAAGTTCAGGCTGGTTTGTGATGACAGTCAGCTGGGGGTTTGTGCCATAAGTACAGCTGGAAACCATCTGGTAGCAGGTTCCTGGGATGGAAGCATCCAGGTCATCGATCTGAAGACAGGCAAAGTGTGGTACAACAAGAAGTTTGAAGATAGGAAAGTGTTAGCCCTAGATTGCAACGAAAGCAAGATAGTAGTCGCATATACAGGTGGGAAACTGGCAGTATACGACGTCAAAAACATGAATATACCGGTGGTACGAGATTCTGGACTCAAATTTCAATGCCGAGATCTCAAGATCATGCCTTCCGGCGATGGCTACGCACAAAGCTCTGTGGACGGCAGGGTTGCCATAGAGTACTTTGAAGATGAATCCTCGCGATTTGCATTCAGGTGTCACCGTATGAACTTGTCAGATACACAGTTTGTGTTTCCCGTAAACACGCTGGCATTCAGCTCCCGGGAACACCTTTACACAGGAGGGTCAGATGGCAGGGTTTTTGGTTGGAACTTGAAGACCCGCAAAAAGTCTGAGGAACTACCCAAATTCGACGAAAGCGTGGTTAGAGTGGTCACAAATAAAAAGGTTTTATGTGTTGCCACGGCCGATGATTCCTTCAAAACTTCTGCTACTGTACAAGGCGTCGAAATATCCCCTGGCCAGATCTATTTTACAAAATTATGATCGTTGTTTATATGCAATATATCCGCGGTTCCACATTTGCATGAGGTCATCTTTTGGCTTTCTTGGCCACCTTAGATTTATTCTTTTGATAAGTTACTTTCCTCTTTACCGTCATTATTTTATCCAGCAAGACCTGGTCGTCAATAAGCTGATATTCCTTTTCCAGCCGATGAGCACAATTTTGAAGTGACTTTACTTCGCCTCTCAAAACGCATTCGGCCAAACGCTCCCTCAAACGAAGTTCGCCCATGTACTCACTGCTTGGCGAAGGTTCTCTGAAGCTGTGGCTTGGATAGTCGCGTAGTCTCATGTCCAAGGCTGATACACACGTGTTTGCACAATTTCTGGTCATTTCTCCTGTGTTGACGCTCTGGATTGCTCTCTTAACCAATTTCTTCAAATAACCTAAGAGAACCGCGTTTCCCAAAGTTTCGACTTTTGGGACCAGTGCAATACCGGACAGGATTTGCAACGTAGTTATATATTCCGGGGCAAACTGCCCGTCAAGATAACAGTCGTATGAATCCATGACCATAGATTCACCCTCGAGTACCTCGTCCTTTATCTCAGAATCATGCTCAATTAAGTACAATACTTTTTCGGTGAATTCTTGACTGAGACCAAGGCAGGTCTGGGCAGCACTGGTTATCGTTTTGAGTGGTATCTCGGCTGCATCATATTTAGATCCTGACCATTCCACATAACCATAACGACGCAAAATCTCAGAATTTGGAAACTCACCGTAGATGTTGTAAACCTGACTACCTGATGGTATGTCCTCGATAGCGACCATGATTAGGGATTCTGGTGAGTATGTGAGGTTGGCGTTGCATTTGTGGGTGTCTGCATTCAACATATCTGCCATTGGAACCATTGATTTCAAAAACCCGTCTTTCCATACTGAGGGACCCTTAGTTCGTTCAACGTCGCTGCCCACCTCCCCGTGTTCCTCCTCTCCTTCGTTTTCTTGCTGTTCCCCTTCTTCTTCCTCTTCGTCTTCTTCTTCTTCGTCCTCGTCTTCGTCCTCTTCCTCATAGTCGGCGCGCTCCATGTCGAAAGAGTACGCCATAATCACGGATGCTACAAGTACGAACTCCTCCCACGTTATTGTCTCTAAGTCGGAAAGTTCCAATTCTCTAACGTGGTCCAGAACTCGCTGGTACATTTCCCTGGCACCTTCTTGTCCGATCCGGTCGCACACTCCGGACGGTCTCAAATGTGCAACTTCCGAATCTGACCAGTACATCAGGCTGTTCATTCTTACAGCCTCGGGCCAAACTCTAAAATATGGCCACCAAGGGCTATTTTCTCCGACCACTTTCAGCTCATAAAAGATAGCAATGATCAGCCCTTCCCAGTGTCCCACTTGGTGCATGAACACTTCCCTCAGGGCTGGTTTTTCCACGCACAGACTCGTTGTGCTCACATTTAAAACACTTTCACGGGGAATTTCGAACAATTTTTCACCCTTTGCGATGTTTTCCAGGGCCATGACACACCTCCCTTGCTGTTCGTCTGTGGGATGTCTTACCAGAGTGATCTTATCGGAAATCCATAGTTTCCCAGCCGTTTTCGCCCATTCATAAAATGTTTTTGTCCTGATATCGGCTTCAGAAACGTCCATGCTCATTATGAAATGCTCAAAATCACCTCTTCCCTGATTCTTCGGCTGACGTTTCATTAGGCGATGAGGTTACCGCTGATAATTTTTCAATCATACCAGCTATGCCTTTCGTTGATAGTGACATCGCCAGATTGAGCAGAACTTTCCAGAAGTTGAACTCAAAATGAAGTTTAGCCTTAAATGATCAACATATAAAACAACAACTTGTTAGCCCTTATCGATTTCTTGATCTGATTCCATTCTCATCGCAGGTAGAGTGCTGAAGAATACTCTGGGTCTAACGTTATTAACCAAGTTTAAGCATGTCTGCAGACGAATTTAAGAAACAAGGTAACGCTGCGTTTGTAGCCAAAGACTTCTCTAAAGCTGCAGATTTCTTCTCGCAAGCCATTGAGGCTTCTGAGACCGCCAATCATGTTCTATTTTCAAACAGGTCGGCGTGTTACACGTCTTTGAAGAAATTCAGAGAAGCTCTGGAGGATGCGGAAAAGTGTGTTGCGATCAACCCTACGTGGTCTAAAGGGTATGGTAGAGTAGGTGCTGCCCACTTCGGTCTAGGAAACCTGGACGATGCGGAAAAGGGCTACAAGAAGGCCCTGGAAATTGACCCCTCAAACAAACCGGCCCAGGATGGTCTTGACCAAGTCCACAGAACGCAGCAGGCCAGACAGCAGCAACCAGATCTGGGATTTGGCCAGCTCTTCAACGACCCCAATATGATCGAAAAGCTCAAACAGAACCCAAAAACTGCGGAGTTGATGAAGGATCCTCAGCTGGTGGCCAAGGTCCTGCAATTCAAGTCGAACCCTCAAGCGATGGGCACCGAGTTTTTGCAAGATCCTCGCATGATGACTATCATGGCTGCTCTTCTAGGTATTGACCTGAGTATGGGTGGCGAGGGCCAGCCACAGGAGCCCGCGAGCTCTGCCAAGGAGCCAGAAGTTGCCAAGTCGCAATCCGCTCCCAAGGAAACCCCCAAAGCTGCACCTGCTGCCACTGAGCCTTCAAAGTCAGCGGCCGAAGAAGAACCCATGGAAGTGGACGAGCCAGAGCAAGATTCCAAAGCTGCCGCTGAAGCTTCAAAGGCCGAGGGTAACAAATATTACAAATCACGCCAATTCGACCAAGCTATTGAAAAATACAATGGCGCTTGGGAATTGCACAAAGATATCACATATCTAAACAATCGTAGTGCCGCCGAATTTGAGAAAGGTGACTATGACCAAGTTATCGAAACTTTAACAGAAGCTGTTGAACAGGGGAGAGAAATGAGAGCAGATTATAAGATCATTGCCAAGTCTTTTGCCCGTATTGGTAACGCCTACGTGAAAAAGGATGACTTGAAGAAAGCTATTGAGTTTTACCAGAGATCCTTAACCGAGCACCGTACCCCAGAAATCCTAACGAAAATGAGGAACACGGAAAAGGACTTGAAGACCCGCGAAGTGGAAGCATACATCGACCCAGAAAAGGCAGAGGAAGCGAGATTGGAAGGGAAAGAGTACTTCACGAAAGGTGACTGGCCAAATGCAGTTAAGGCCTACACGGAGATGATCAAAAGAGCCCCAGAAGATGCGCGTGGCTACTCGAACAGAGCCGCTGTTCTTGCTAAGCTAATGTCCTTCCCGGATGCTATCAAGGATTGCGATATGGCTATCTCTAAAGATCCAAACTTTGTTAGGGCTTATATCAGAAAAGCTACTGCCCAAATCGCTGTGAAAGATTTTGCTAAGGCCATCGAAACTCTAGATGCTGCCCGCTCGAAGGACGCCGAAGTCAATAATGGGGCTAACGTTAGGGAAATTGACCAACTCTATGTGAAGGCTTCTCAGCAGAGATTCCAGCCTGCGGATTCAAATGAAACACCTGAGCAGGCCTATTCTAGAGCCATGCAAGATCCAGAGGTTGCCTCTATTATGCAAGACCCAGTCATGCAGAGCATTTTATCCCAAGCTCAGCAGAATCCTGCTGCTCTGCAAGAGCATATGAAGAATCCAGATGTATTCAGCAAGATTCAGACTTTGATTGCTGCGGGCATCATTCGCACTAGATAGGCGTTTTAATTAGTCACTCAAATAGTTAACGAAATCCATTTCATCATTCGCAGATCTATGGGGGTAAGCTCCTATTAAGTAAGTCACTCTCTTTGGGCTAGTCATTAACTCCTTTTATTGACAGTATTCTTTTACTTTATTTACAAGATTTATATTAACCATGTTCACAAAACCACGCCACCTTCAAATCACGACTCCTCGCTGGAGGATTGAGTAGTTGCAACTTCATTTTCTGCGTAATTAGCCCTTACAATCAATGCATCATCAACAACATCCACATGAACAGTTTCTTCCGGTCTGATTTGACCCTTTAGTAGATACATGGCCATTGGATTTAGTATTTTTTTGTGAATTAACCTATTAAGTGGCCGTGCGCCATATAATGGGTCATATCCATGGTCAGTCAACCACGTTTTTGCGTCTTCGGTAAGTTCGAGTTTCATCCGCTTGTCGGCAACTCTTTCTTGGATCTCCTTGAGCCTGATGTCCACAATAGATCTCAATACAACTTTAGACAAGCGATTGAATACTAAAACATCATCGATTCGATTGATAAACTCAGGTGGATAAGATTTTTTCATGGCGTCGATAACTTTCGTCTGCGTCTCTTGACTCACCTTCCCGTCATTCCCAAGGTTGTTATCGGACAACAAAATGTCTTGTCCGATGTTGGAAGTCATTACGATCATAGTATTGCGGAAATCGACCTGGTGGCCCTGAGAGTCCGTGAGCTTACCTTCATCTAGAACTTGTAATAAGATTTTACAGACGTCTGGATGGGCTTTTTCAAATTCATCAAACAAAACGACAGCATATGGCTTCCTCCTAACAGCTTCAGTTAGTTGACCACCAGATTCGCTCATAACATATCCCGGCGGAGCACCAATCAAGCGAGAAACAGTGTGTTTTTCCTGGAACTCGGACATATCAAACCTGATTACATTAGATTCATTATCGAACAAAAACTCAGCGAGGGCCTTGGTTAACTCAGTTTTACCCGTACCTGTTGGACCCAAGAACATGAAGCTGGCAATTGGCCTCTTTTCACTCGTAAGGCCCGCTCTTTGAAGCCTCACGGCATCGGAGATCGCATCGATCGCCTCATCTTGGCCAACGACCCTTTCCTTGAGCGAGTTCTCCATGTACAAAAGCCGATCCTTGTCGCCTTTCAGGACTGTTTGAACAGGAACGCCAGTCATTTTGGCAATAACTTGTGAAATATCATCTGACGTTACCGAGTCATGGAGCATATTGTTTTCAGTATCTTTTTTCTCATTGAGAGCAACCTTCTGCATAAGTTCGGGGATTCTTGCGTATCTTAGCTCTGAGGCCTTCGCAAAATTATTCTCTCTTTGCGCGATTTCGAGATCGATCTTGGCCTGTTCGAGGTCGGCTTTTGCACTCTTAATGGAGTCGATTTCTGCTTTTTCCTTTTCCCAAATCTCAGTTAGCCTTGAGTGTTCTTGCCTTTTGAAGTCCAAATCGCTTTCCAAAGCGTTCTTCCTCTCAAGCGAGATAGGATCGGTCTCTTTCTTCAAAGACTCTAGTTCAATTTGAATTCTAGTAATTGCACGGTCCAGAACTTGAATCGCATCAGGTTTAGATTCATGCTGTAGCCGCAATACAGCACATGCTTCATCGACTAAATCGATGGCTTTGTCCGGCAAAAAACGGTCGTTAATGTAACGATTAGACAAAGAAGCAGCTGAAACTAGTGCAGCATCTGTGATCCTCACACCGTGGTGAACCTCGTACCGTTCTTTCAAACCCCTTAAGATAGAAATTGTGTCCGTCACATTGGGTTCGCTTAAAAGAATGGGCTGCAGCCGTCTAGTCAAAGCTGGATCTTTTTCAATAATCCTGAATTCATCTAAAGTGGTGGCTGAAATACACCTCAACCCCTTCGCTAATCTGGGCTTCAAGATGTTCGAAGCATCCATGCTCCCATCAGTTTTGCCCAGACCTAACAGCATGTGCACTTCATCTATGAAAACAATAACCTCGCCATCCGCCTTGTCGATTTCCTCTAAAACATTTTTCAAGCGTTCTTCGAATTCACCGCGGTATTTAGCCCCTGCTACAAGTGCCGCAAGGTCCAGTGCAATTAATTTTTTGTCCTTTAAAGAGTCAGGTACTTGGCCGCTTACGATCCGCTGGGCGAGACCGTCGATGAGCGACGTCTTGCCCACGCCTGCACGCCCAATTAAGATCGGATTGTTCTTGGTGCGCCTAGACAAAATTTGGATGGACCTTGCAATCTCATCGTCGCGGCCAATCACGGGATCCAACTTCCCTTCTTGCGCTAGTTGTGTTAGATTAGTTCCAAACTGTTCCAAAGCTGGTCTGCTGTCAGCATTGTTGGCATGCAGGGAAACATAAGACCTGGTGCTCTGCAATTTAGCTGGAATTCCTCTAATATAAGCAATCCTATGGACTGGGGAGTTGGCAAACCCATTAGGTAGTCCTCTTAGGTTTGTTCCCTGCAGCGTCGCTGCAGTTCGAGTCACACACTGAGGGAAGTTCTTTCGTAAGGCAGAGCTCCTTGTAAACCTAAGCATCACGAGTATATATTCAAAAATGCTTTCAACGAGAAGTCAGGTGTAGAAAAGCTGGGCCAATGAAGAGAACTGTCATTTCAGTCACCCTTTATATATGTGTAGAGATCTTCAGTAGTCGGTTAATTTCCAGAAAGAGCGAGAATTACGAAGTCCGGTTCAGTAACAATAACGTTCATAGTGATGTATGTAAAATGCCTGCACCAGAAGTTAGCTTTACTAAAGAGTTGGTCGTAGTATTATACACTTGAGCTTGAAGGAGCGCTGGTTTCATGTCATATGCCAAAGAGTTGTTCATTTTTTGTTCTTGAAGTTTTCTATGTAGTCCTTTTCCCTTTTTCAAAAGCCAAAGCTGCTCTAATTCGGCGCAGCGAAAACTGAGCCCGGCGGCGGGTTTCAAACGTGGTTGAGTTGATCGTCGCCACATGGTAGATGCCTTAACGCTTTTTTTTTTTAATTTTACTTTCATCGATGCGAGCCTGCTAACTCTTTACCCAATTCGCGCAAACCTTGTTGAAGCAAAAGGGCTGGCAAGAGGAAAGAGCAGACCTCGCAAATAGGCACTTGCGTGCCGGAAGCATCTCATGAGTTTAGAACTACTGCAATACACCAGATTGCAGTCGTCGTCCTGGTAAAGCTCGAAGGTCACTTTGTACACTAGTGACACTTGAAGTAGCGGAGATTCGCCTGGGAAGAGCTCCTGTTGCGTGAGAGACACATCTATCAGCGCCTTATGCGGGCGGGCGCCTTATGCCGAACCGCTGTTCCAGCTCCAGGACGTAATTTTTCAAAGTTTCGTTTTCCTGGGACAAAGCAGCCACCTGTGCGTCCAAACGATCGAACTCCTTGCTTTTAACCTCCAGGTCCTTGATGTACCGCTCGCGCCTTTGGCGAAACGCCTTTTGGGCATTGCGGTTCTGCGCGGCGCGCTTGGTGTTGCGCAATGGCTTGCCAGTTCTACTGAGCATGAGATCCGCATTCTCGGGCTGGCTTGATTCACTCGGGTTGGAGGAAGAGGTCGCAGAAGACGGTATGGGAATAAGATTAGGCATGGGAAACTGGACGTTGAGCTGAGATGCCATTTGTTGGGCCAAGTGAAGGGGCAGCTGTGGCGGCATTTGTGCTACGTAGCCAGGCATAGCCATCGGAACGCCGGCCACGGGCTGGTGTGGTAGCGGCAGGGCGGCCGAGTTCGGTGGTAAAGGCGCCACCATTTGAGGATGGGGGTGTGGATGCGGATATGCAGGTGGGTGTGTGGGTGGATGTGTGGGTGGATGTTGAAGATGCGAATGTGTATGCGGTTGTGGGTGCGGAGGCGGATGGGCGCCCGCAGGCGTCGGCGCTGCCGACGGCGTGCCATCGGTGCTGCCGACTCCGGGGGAAGTTTGCCCGCTCGGTACAGGCTTGGAACTGGCGGCGGCCGCTACATTGACGGCGCCGCCTGTGGGCGTGGTGGACTGCGGTTGTGCCTCTGTGGCCCGCATCGCGAGCCTATCACTGTCGGTGGCCTGTCGGCCTGTGGGTGGTAAATTGCTGGGCACCACCATCGGTAACACTCGCTGCATAAAGAACAGAACCTGTGACAATGCTATTGGCCGAAGCTCGTTAACAGAACACAAGCGCAATAATAGCACGGCACGCCTATAACAGAACCTCCTCTCTGTCTCCTACGCGGTATCCCTCTGTTATCCCTCTCTGAAAAACAGGCACCTCTCTGGAGAACGCTTTTTCAGGCCCTATGTGGATGCTAACAGAGAAATTTGAGAAAACAGCGAAAAATGGGACTCTGTGGAATCAATGGCCCGTCTAGCAGTGTTGTGCTTCGTGCTTGCTGTCCGCTTACTCACCTGTCGCTTTTGGAGTCCTTCTTGCCTACCACTTTCACGCGCCTGGCTTGTTGTTGATGGATTCTGCTTGCTTAGCGTCAGCATGCGTTGCGACAGACAGTACTATATACGTAGCATCGGGCCTTTTCCCTTTATATATTATCCCACGTAAGCAAAAATATCCAGCTGGGCAATACGTCAACTGTGATCACAATGGAGCGGAGATAAGACGCGGAGTTAAGCGAGTGGCCGGGCCGCGAGTAGAGATGATGAGTACAGTCGCTGTATCAGCACAACTTCCACAGCTTCATTGGGCAGCACCATACCAAGGCCGACTAGTAAAGCTTATTGCAGCGCCCAGCACGAGATGGTTTCACGGCCAAAGAAGCATGCTGGGGGTCTGAACAACGACGGTTGTGGAGCAAAACTGATTTGTATTTACGCAGCAAGGGTGTCTCTAAAGGTACCAAAAGCCTTTGAGTAGTGGGCTACCAACGGCCTTCGAGTAGCGTAGCGGCCTGTGTTTGTGTGCTAGAGGTATTAATAGCCTTCGCGTAGCGTCGCGGGCTACCAACAGCCTTTGTGTGCTGACCAGCCCTGGAAAAAAATGTGGACTAAACCGGGTTTGAACCGGTGACCTTTCACATGCGAAGCGAACGCGCTACCAAAACTGCGCCATTAGCCCGTGGTCACGTGACCGGAGACGCTTGCGTCTCAGTGACCGCTGGACCACGAGGGGTCCGCGGCCAGTTGGTGTTTGTTCGGTGGCGGAAGATTCTATTCTTTGGAAAAGTGGCCTGTCGTGAACGACTATCACAGTGCGGCTGGCTGTCCTCTGGGCTCCAGAACAAGTATCAACCATCCTCGGCAACACGTAGCTATCCTCTAGGCCCCAGAACAAGTAGCAACCACCTTAGGCGTAGCATTAGCGATGTCTATATACAAATCTAACAAAAATATTCAACCCCCAACATACCTATTGTCACGTGTGTGTGCGGACGTTTTTCACGTGGAGTCAAGAGACTTAGTTACGTTCAGCACCTCCAGCTGCTATGGCCATTCTGATATCAACCAATCTTTTTTGCTGCTTCCCATCCACGAAGTTGGCATCATGTAGCCAGGCCTCAAAGCTCCTGTGAATAACTGGCCATTCGTAGTCAGTTATTGACAGCCAATTAGTGTCGATAGAGCGGCCCTTGTATGCTTCTGCGTTACGAAAGGTTCCCTCGAATTGAAATCCCAATCGCTGAGCACATTTTATGGAAGGCTCGTTCAACCTGTCACACTTCCACTCCAGCCTCCGGAACCCCAAGTCTTGAAACACATATCTCATCAGCAAAAAGTGGCACTCAGAAGCCATAGGGGTTCGTTGCAGTGCCGGCGAAAAAACCACAAAACCTAATTCCGTGGTGCCATACTTAGCATCGATCCTCTTCAATGCTATAGCGCCGATGGGAAAGTTAGTCACGGGGTTCAAGACTGCAAAGTGGACTGTGCCTTTATCTTGTAACAGTTTTAAATAGTAGTTTTCAAACTCTTCATAATTTTTGAAAGGGCCCAAGGGCAAATACGTCCACAACCTGTCATCTCCCATTTGTGCAAATGATTCAAATAAGTTCCTGCCATGTTTTTCAATGTCCAACGGCTCCAATCGACAAAACTTGCCCTTCAGGATTTTCCCATCTGGAAAAGTGCACCCTTGCCAATCAGGAAGTGCATCGCCTATGACTTGCCCATATGAGTTGACAGTTACCATTGCTTCTAAAATAACCGGCGACGCAAAGCGCTAGCTAACGCTTTTTGTGAGTCTCATGCTTCCGTTAGGTTATTATAAATGGTTCTTTTCTTAGCTCGATCAAAAGTCAAGTAAATGTGACTCATTTGTTTATCATCTGGAGGGAACCGCGCGGATCTGTAAATTAGGAACATTGGTTCAACAGTCACATGGCACGTCATAAAGGGTCCAACTTGCTTCGTGATACGACTTGGCTTGATACAAAATAAGTAGAATACATACGATCTCTCGGAGTGAGTTAGCGTCAGCAGTAGTTGGCTTGCCGAACTGCATCAGCACAAATTCCACAAGTGGCCAAGCAAGGACTACAGGCGGACCCGTTTTAGGGTTCTCTTGGCACGCGTCATGTTTTTGCCGGGAGGTAGCATATGTTTTTATTTGTAGGTCCCACATACGATCTTGTGCTTTGTAGCAGATTGGCACTTCCCTGGGACTGGAATCGCTGTTTTGGTGGTGTATCCATATCTTTTTTGGCCGTTCAAGAATTACAGTCCATTCTTTTGGAATGGGTTACGAGCTGGTTCGAGCCTCTTTGAAAGTTTTAATTGAACGCTCAATAACATGAGATCATGCACATGATGCGAGTCAGCTTTTCTTGATCTTGGTCAATAACCTCAGTTTCCGTATCGGCTTCGGAATACCCATTGCCTGTTTCTTGTGTAAAACGTTCACTTGCTTGAGTTCCATAGAAAGAGAAAAAAAATGTCTATCTGAAGTCAAAGATGCTGGAATTGATATTCCAGCATGTAACGTAAATTTAAATAGTGAAGAGGATTACCTTGGGCGCACAGAATTATTTATCCCTATGTTTTGATACTGCAGCGGCCCTCGGAATTGAATCCACAATAATCGAGAAAATTCTTCAGCGCTTAGTAGCTGACTGCGAATGGAAAGAGGAGCTTGTTGGAGACTCTTAATCCAAAACGTGGCCTACACCTTAACTCCGCGAGCGTGAGTATGAGTCTCAAAGTTTATCACGAATCAAATCATTATTCCCAAGAAGGCCAATGCAAACTAATATACACTGTGACTTCAATTTCCAGGATATTGGTGTAAAAACAATATCAGGCGCTCGGCTCACAGAACTTCTCTGGCCTCTGAAGAGAGCGACAGGGCTCGCGTCTCTGTCTGCAAGAGACGGGCTTCGTTCAGCTTTTCCTTCATCCTCACTTGGGCAGTCCGACCCCTCAACAACAATCTTTGAAGTATCCTGGGTTTGGGAGTGTGCTTAACACTTCTTGTATTCGATCTCATTTCAGTGAGCTCCAGCCAAGTTGTTTTTTGTATTCCCAAGCGAGTCTTAGATGAGACAAATATGAGTGAACGGAATAAACTGACGTTGAAAATTTATATTATCTATCGATACCCTCGATTCACAACCGAGGAAACCTGAAGTTGTTTACAGTGTCTGCGCCAGGATGGGATCCACGCTATCACTGAACTCGAGCGTCACATATCACGTGGTATAATAGTTTCAATACTTATTTCAAAGTGTCACTCTCAGTTCAACCGTCAATGTAACACTTTCAGCCTTACTCGCATCGTCAACAAACATTTGTCTCCTTCAACTATGTACAGGGATTCGTATTTTCAGAGCCATCACATGCAACAGTCGCACCATGCCCTCTATCTCGACTGGAATCATGATGTTTTCATGTCCCCCGATCATACTGCCACAAACGGACTGCGCACAGAAAATCCATCTTTACCTATAAACCAGTTCTGGGACTATTTTCATGATGATGATGACTGGGATCAGTTTCATCCACTGCGCGTGGACTGCAATGGCCAATTGACAGCACTGCCGCCCCTAGTCGAAAGTCCTATGGCGCTTGGTTCAATTTTTGCTCCCAAGAAAACGGAGCTGGGCCTGTGGCGTGACTGTCGGTTAGACGAGCTGAGACAGGAATGATTTGGGAAGCGTAGTTTCATCCAAAAGTTGTACCATAGTCACCAGCAGAACCCGTTACAGTATTGTATGATCAAACAAGACATACATAGTCTAGAGGTAAGTTAAGACTCAGCAAAACTCGGCAACATAAGTTTTGGAGGTACAACCGGATAAGTCACTGACGACCATTCAATACGGAATGAGTACCTCGCTTCTTGATCGATGTGTGTTCAAAAATCCGTCGTATGCTCATGTGATCAAGAATCATCCTTTTTTCGGCCACCATTGTTAATTCATCTTGCCATCACACAGCCGTGCAAGACCAAATGGAATGCTTAGTCTATGGCTACCTGAGACTGCTTTAACAAGGTAATGGGCTACGATGGTAACCTGAGCATGGACGCCATACTAGGGGCTCTCAACACGCACGTAAAAGCCGATCGGTGGTCCAACTGCACTGTCAGAATGCTGAACAGTGGAAATCTAAGCATGCAAGAAACCCTGGAGGACCCGTTCCAAAACAGTCAAACGAATTCTCCGTCATTCTTTATCCGCTGCCCGAACGGCTCGGTTTCAGACTACACTGAGCTCATCGGATTGATTACCCAGAATATTCCAGCTGATCCAATCGCCGCATTTCCTCAGGGATTCACAGAAAAGGATGAGTTCTCCGTTTCTAATTTAACGATAACATTTGTACTGTGTGCTGTGTGTGTCGGCTCGTGGATGCTGCTTTTAGTTTTATTGTTGTTGCCGGCCAACAACCACAACAGTCGTAAGAAAATGGTTTATTTGGGTGTAGTTTATTCCGCTATATTCCACACAGTTATCCTCAGTAGGACCATGAGCTCTATTTTCGAACAGCAATACGCAGATAATTGTCAGAACTCGCAAGTTTTCAGAGATCAAATGCTAAACTCTACGCTTTTCAATGTCATGTTGTTTTTCTCGACACTGATTTCCAACTTAAATTGGCTGGATATCGTTTACTATATGTTCCACAATTATCGCAAGACTCAGCATCCTTGGATTCCAAAATTTCTGAATAACAAAAATCGACAAATCACGATTATTGGGCTGTTGCTCACTAGCACGCAGGCGCTACTAGTGGGGTTGAAGCTTTGGGTGGCTCATCCAAGTGACGCCATCAGTATTGCTATGCGAGTATTTGACATTATAATCTATATCTTATTTGCGATTTGTTCGGCACTGTACGCTAGCCGTAACTTAAGGCTTAGCCTCGCTCCCAAATCTTTGGAACCAAAGGCCTCGTGGAACGCAATGCTTTCAAGGTCTTGGAAAAATTATCACGAATCTGTTCTCCTCCTGGCTTATAATGCGTCTGTGATGGCACTGCTGATTGCACTGACGTTGTATGTGATGGTTCCGCCCCATCAGATTAACCTCTGGATGGGAAATGTATTCACGTTCTTGAAGGTTCTTGTTACCGTTAATACTTGGGGCTTAATTGGAGTTTTGGAGAGACTAGAAAGGACTTTCAGTAAGGAGACTGTGTTAGGGAGAAAGATCAACAATAAAGATAGGTTTTTCGTGGATCCCAAAATCAATTATGGAAATGAAGATAACTTTACAACAGGAGAAGACATTTATACGGCCAAGGATGCTCTTGACCCCCACTTAGACTGCAAGTCTGTTTCTCGACGGGGGCTCGATATCATTGCGAAACCAGTAGTGGCGTTGAAGTCCAAGCTGCGTGGTGACGGGGCCAACGGCCATATTATGATCGTGCCTGATGGCGATCGAGATGTCAATACACGTAACTCCGGAAGTATAGCGCACGAGATCGATGGTCAAGAATGGAACTACGATGAAGACGATGGTAACGGATCAGTCGAAACTTTACTCACTAGAAATTACATATTCAATCACAACGAGGATTGACAGTTTGTGCAACGAAAAAGAAATTTGAGGTTTCCTCGGCTCACCGTCTGTCCAGCACTCTCAAAAGTGCAGATGAGAATCATTAATATTGCTTATGGATGCTGTACACTCATTCTAAAGAATAAGATTAAAGGCCACTAACCAATTTTTCAAATCCAATCCTTCTCTATTGTGTATGATAACCGGGCTATCATACTGACCTGGTCTTGGGCACCGGCCTGAACAAATCGACAGTTATCCCTTGTAACTATAAAAAAATAAAGCCGAGAAAGAACCTTGCGGTGGGCAACTATCACGAATATAATCTAACGCTAGTGAGTTAAATTAGGTCAATACATCTCATAGGTAACCACTGATTTGCTTCCTTCCTCTATATTTAATCTCCCTATTTGTTCTGATCCACCTGCCTCGTCTTATATGGTTTCCACCCTCGGCCTCCACTCTGAGGGACGACACATTGAAGAACAAGTCTCGAGCCATCCTTTAAGTTCGAGGAAAGGATGTGATGTAGCTCGTGCTGTTGTATATGTGTATCGTAGCCATAATATGGCTTCGTAGGCTAGCTTTGGACCGAGTCTTGTCACTAATCTTATTCCTGTCGTTGTGAGATCAACCTCCATGTGCTCACATTGATTCGGTGTTACCTAGTTTATAACATTTATCATTCAAGCAAAGCGCAAGTGGTTTAGTGGTAAAATCCAACGTTGCCATCGTTGGGCCCCCGGTTCGATTCCGGGCTTGCGCATTTTTTTCCCACGTTGTCTGCGAACCCTTTAAATGTGAAAGTCATTGGAACATAGAATTGGGGACAATTTGTAGTGGACCCTTCAACTGAAGAGCAGACCAAAACTTTGGTAATTGTAGTATCTGAGCCAATCAGCCTACGATGAAATTATCTGAAGTAAGCTTGTGTTCCATCTACACGGTGGTAGGACTTTTGGCTGTCTGCACGGGAGCCAAAAATGTGGCCCCACTGGACATCATGTTTGATCCAGAAACTGGGAAATTCAAGCGTCAGTTACCGGATCCCGCGGGTTTTTCAGATTCGAACAAGGGACTTCTAAAGGTAAGAGACGCTCGCAGAGTGTCCCCTCTGAATCTAGACGAGTTGTTTGAAGAGAGTGGAGTCGTGAAGAAGAGAGACAGGAGCCGGCAGAAGAACTTTGTGAGACCCGATGAAGACTCTGGGGTTGATAATGACAAAGTCTGGGATCCAATTTGTTTGGACTCGCGAATTCCTTCTGTGAGTGAGGTTAGTATATTTGCAAGCTACTTGAGGGACGACCTCACAATCTCTCAGTTATTGAGCAATCCGCTGGAAAATGTTATTGTTTTTGCTCCCTCTGATATTGCCATCGAATCTTTACCCATGAAGCCGTGGCAGTTTCCCGCGGACATTGATGAGCTGGAGTCTGGCGCCGCGAAGGAAGAAGAAATCGATAAAGCTGTCAGTGAGAATACTTTACACTTTGCAAAGTCTCACATCGCGACTGGCGCGAGTATCGAACGGGCCAGGGCAATGAAGGACTGCGTTCATAACTTTTTGGTACTGAGAAGTTTTGCGTTTGAAGGGGACGAGAACTCAGGCGATATTATGCTCAAGAAAAAGAAAGGGCAGTTTTACGTCGCTTCTTCTACGGATAAAAAGTTCCAGAAAGTACAAAGAGTTGAACACGCGCAAAATGGAATTGTGTTCGTGATCGGGAGGTCTTTGATATCCTCGTAGAACCCTGTTTGGGTACTGATATTTTCTATTCTATAACGGTGGCATTTTTATTTTTTGTAGGTTTTTGGTGACATTCGCCATATATGAAGGACAAGAATTTGGATCAAGATTTCGGTGATTGAAAAGCTAAGTTGGCCAAATCGAGAATTTCAGTTTGAACAGTTAGACAGTATAATAAAGCCCTAATCCTGTTAATGATATAAAAAATTCAACTTATCTAAAAAACTAGTATACAGTTTGCCTTTACCTGAAAAGGTAGGTATTCACATCATATCCGATGACCGTACCCTCAACTACCCTCCTCATCACTTTCACTGAACTCGCTTTGACTCTCCACTTCGGTGTCATCTTCGAGCCTAGCAGAAGCACAAGTCACGGTAGTTTCTACACAGAAATCGACAAGTTTACCACGTAGATCTAAAGTTAGAGTGGAATCTCTGGACTGCGCTAACCATAGTCTGACGTTGGACGCCAAGGATTCAAGTCTCGAGTAGATGGTCTGCAATTCATCGTTGGGCCCAGATTCGAATAGAGTTTTCAGCATCGAAAAAACCGCCGTTACCCCAACGATGGACACTTCACCAGACATTATCAAATTAGATGGGATGTTAGAAGCCCAGTGGTAGGCTTGCTTCTGCTTGCCGTTAAACAAAAGATTTTTGACAATGCTAGAGTACAGCACTAATATTTGGTCATTGTCAAATTGCTTGTTGGAAGATTGTCCTGACTTCCTCTCCTTCACAAGCTTCAGCAGTTTTTCGATATTATTTTCTGTAGCCTCGAACAAAGCGCACAGGGTTGCAAAGTTCTCAGAGGATATTTGCAAGCTGACGTTATCAAAGACATTTGATCCATAAAACCTTTCAGTTGTTTCAACAACTTTACTATCGGAGGAGCTTAGTTCCTCCAAATACCTCGCAGTAACAGCTTCATTTCTAAATTTCACCATGAACGCATTAATGAACTCCACAAACTCTTTCAAGGTAAATGTGCCCCTTTTTACAATAGCATCTTCAAGTTCCTCACAATCCAAGGTATCGATCCTTGAACTTGTAAGCACATTGGTGATCATTTCCCACTCAAATCCATTTTTCAAGGCACCCCCGCTTCTCTGATTAGCAGACTCGACCTGCTTCCCTAACTTTGACCAAGTGAGGTCAATTTGCCGGTTTGTCCACAGTCTCAATATGTAGGAAGGATGGTACAGCTTCAAGGCAAAACAGTGGGCAATTTCGGACTCTATTCTTTCAATAGAGTTGACTGGGTACTTTAACCGATTTATAAACATCGTTTTCTTCAAGGTCGCGATGACTTGAGACGAATTTTGGAAGCTTACAGTGTCGGCGAATGAAACTACTGCCATGTCGAGCTTTTTCTTCTTGTTGTCGCCGGCATTGCGGACAACAAGACTGAAGAAATGAGCAATAGTGGCGAAAAGTAGCGTGATTCTCACAAGCGACAGGAAAACTGAACCGAGATCAATGACTCCATTGGCGTTCGTGAAGATGAGCCCATTTGCTGGTGAGTAATGTACCATTGGCATTGACATCAAACTTTTGGCATTACCGTAGTCACTATTTTCTCCGAAGCAAGATGCACCCATCGTCATGGCAAGTCCAGCCATCAAGTACTTGCTGGTAGCAGATTCCCCATTTCTTGATGGGTAAGCCTGGGCGTAGGGCTGACTTGACGATTGCCCGGGGGGAACATTCAACATAAAATCGGTAGACCCCCGAGAATGGTTGCGCTCGCTGTTCGGAGTAGTAAAGCCCTGGTTTGACTTGAGGCGAGTATTTTCGAACTTGAAAGCATCGCATTTATTTTGCAGGTACCGGATGTACTCGATAGTCTTGATCAGGACCGAAGCCTTGTTGAGCTTCCGGGCCGGCTCTAGACCATCTAGTTCTTCCTGGTCTTCCACAGTGATCGGTTGCCCCACCTCGCGTTTCGCCGCGCACCGCAGGGAAGGGACAATATCTCTGAGCTGAAAAATCTTGGTATTGATATTGGAGCGATACTTCTTCTCTATAACGTTATGAGAAGTTCTTTCACGTCTAGGCTTATGTACCTTAGAGCCAGAACTGTCGTGAGACGATTCCACAGTCGCCAGCTGGGGGCCACTTTCGTCCCCTTCCAGTAAATCGCCCAACTCATCTGTTCCAAATGATAATCGGGGCGACCGGTCGGTCTTGATGTAAACCGACTCTTCCGCATTCCCGCTTGAGATGTTTCCCACCGGACTAGGGATTAGCGGCTGTTGTAGCTGCGATTGTTGTTGTTGAAGAACCTGTTGAGGTTGAGGTTGGGGCTGAGGTTGAGGTTGAGGTTGATGTTGAGGTTGATGTTGAGGTTGGGGGTGTTGCTGGTGACGTTGAGGATGTTGCTGTGGCTGTTGTTGTTGCTGCTGCTGCAGTGGGTATTGCTCTGCCCATGGCGCCTCGTGGAAGGACTCCGGGGTCAAATTCAACGTCCCGCCATAATTTTCGGCCCAAGACCCATCCCCATAACTATCTGCGGATTGCATGGGCGAACCGTCAGTGTTACTCGCACCATGATAGTAGTCGCTTTTATCGCCCTCACTGTAGTCGGACGATTGCAAGGATGCCAGAAATAGCTCTGCTTCGTTAAACCCAGGATTGAAAGCTAACGACGAGGCCATTGTTAACCACTTTTTAGATTAAAAAAAGCGCAAGTTCGTGGAAGCGGTCGCTGTATTCCAAACAAAATCGTATAAGCTTTAAGGAAGCCTTGGGTGTTTGCAGTAAATGTTTAAGTTACAGCTACACGAACGTTGAGGTACGTGTTGAACGAAGTAGCAAACTCTGGAAACAAACGATGTGCGTTGAACGAAGCCGAGAGTTTTGCATAGAGAGAAAGAGCTTGGGATGTTAGTTTGTTGGTCGACTTTTCATTCCATATGATGTGGTACCACTCCCACCATCTGACCATGATGAGAAAATGGTGTGATTTTCCGAAAATGGAACGTGATCACTGACCACGATATGAAGCTTGGCCATTCTGGGACGTGATAATAAAAAGTGATAGTTATTCAAGACAGTGAGAATGGAATCACCCATCGGGCATGTAGCCCGGTGAGTTTCCAAAAGTCCAGAGTATCCAGCTGGATGAATGCTTCAGATTCAGTAGGTTGTATATGTAAATTTTGATGTAAGTGCCTCTTTTATTTTCTGGTGGTTTTATGGCGTCAACGTGTTCGGGACTAACTCTAGTCTCTCCTCCAGTACTTCCTTGTTTGAGGACGCCTTGGGTCTATAATACTCGTAGTTTGTTATATCCATCTTAAGATGGGTGTTCTGCTGTAGCACGCTAGTCGCCGCGATATACAAAATCAGACAAACTCAAAGTCCGAGTGGCGCGGCGCTGGACACTAGCCGAGGACGGAGACGCAACGTAGTGCTTTGATCTTTGAACGCTGGGTCTCTGCTGCAGGGGTTTCGCCGCCGTGTCCTTTATTTTGGCAGGCGCAGCCACGACGTTGGGGTCCCGTGGTCTGAGAGGTGCTTTCTGGTAAGTGAAAGAGCTGCGCAAATCAGCCAAAGACGCACAATGTCTCTTGCTAGGGTTTTCGCGACCTTTCTCGGCGCCAGACTCATCTACTTCGCTCAATATTTCCGACTCCTCTTCGCTAAATGGCGTCGCGTCCACGTCTGTCTGGGTCGGAATCATGGAGCTGGGAATCTCTGTCGATGCGAGAGAGCTTGGTATGTCCGTTGACAACTCATCTTGCGAAGCGTCTCCATCACTGCCACCTCGCAGATCTTCGACAATTGGAAGCTTGTCTGCGTCCTTGAGTGCTGACGCCGGGACCACCACGGACACCGCCTCGGAGTTAGGAGCACGTGACACGACAGAAACGTCTGTGGAGAATGAACGGTCCGCGACTTCCTGGTTGTTGTTCCTGGATGCTGAAAAGAATTTACTGGCAGCATTGCGTGCGACGGGCGCATCGAACCTCGACAGTTTGCGATGCTCCACAATTGACTGCAGCTTCTTTTTGTTTTCCTGCAACAGTCTTTCAGTCTGTCTTCTCGCAGCTTTTGCACTTGAAATTTCAGTACCAGGAAGTGCCGACACACTGACCACAGCAGATTTATTGAAAAAAGAGTCGATGGATTTTGAGCCTGGGCTAACAATGCTTGACTCAGACTTGGCCGTCAGCTGCAGCTTGCGTTCGCGATTCACGAGCATCTTACAAAAATCGTAGGGGCACAGGTCACCCATGGCGATTTTGTAATGGAGTTCATGGTCAATATGTTCTGTGCGAACTACCACTTTCTTGACTTGCTCCAGTTTGTGTACAACTCGGCCAATGCAGCTAAATAGTTCTTCAGACTCCATGAGCCCAGATGGAACTGTGTTAAGCGTGGTGATGACATTGTCTTGCGGACAAAATACCCTTTGATATTGAAATGCAAATGTCGCCATTTGATACTCCTCCCCAAATTCTGGCGGTATAGTTAGCTTTCCATCTCGTTGTATGGAAAGAATGATTTTGTCCATGGTCTTGAATTTTCTCACCATCTTTATCGCAGTCAACAGCCCAATCTTTGGTATACCCGCAGTGTAATCGCAACCCGACAAACAGACCATGATTCTTATCTGCTCGTCGTTGAGCTGGTGGAGTGGGAACTTCGCCGGCAAATGTGAAAAGTCATCTCGACAGATTTCCACAGCTTCGCCGTGGTCGTTCAACTTGGTTATTAGCTTGCAACACCCAAAAATCAAAAGATCGGAGTCCTCTGATATTATGCCATCCACGAATCCTTTTTTCTCCAGGTACACCATCTGGGCGTCGGCTTCGAATGGGGCCACCACGTAGCGTATCTTTTGTGTCTTGCAATAGTCAATTACACATTTAGCCATTTCAGGCGTCACATCGACACATTTTTGAAAATACTCATAAGCTTGCCTCTTGTCACCAGCATTCCACAAAGCTAGTCCTTTCTCCCTATTTTCTATCCGCTTCTGGCGTCTTTTCAGCTCAGTGTCCTTTTTCACCATTAGTGCATCTCCATCGAACACCATGTAAGGATTGATGTGAAAGCGGTTCTTGAGCATGTCCAAACGCTTTACAAAAAATTCCAAGTATTTTGCGGAGGGTTGATTGAGTGCAAGTTCCGCTGCGCAAGCATGGGCAGCTCTATGAAGCCATGCATATCCGTCGATCGCCAAAGACTGACCTTCATACCTGGCTAACGTTACCGGCTGTTGAATAGGTTTCAG
Organism: Lachancea dasiensis; assembly: GCA_900074725.1. Classification (NCBI taxonomy): domain Eukaryota; kingdom Fungi; phylum Ascomycota; class Saccharomycetes; order Saccharomycetales; family Saccharomycetaceae; genus Lachancea; species Lachancea dasiensis. The sequence goes on from LT598457.1 coordinate 119,576, forward strand.
TTGTGGCAATAAACCCTGTATACCCATAATTGAAGAGGGTTTATGGGGCCGGATGGTGCTTTCTGGACGCGAGTTTGCTTCTCTATCGATGCCTCGTAGGTATTTTCTCAATCGTACCTGCTTGGGCCATCGTCCAACAGTATTTCACTTTTCCAGTATAGTTTAATAAATGAATAAGGACGCGTACCTAATTATTGTTAACGCGTCACAATTCCTAGCTGGCACATAATGTTGTCGGACAAACCAGATCAAAGAATGAACCTATCTGACACTATAATTTGTAATGACTTCTGGTCCATTATTTGAGGGGCTCATGCATATATGTAGTTCATGCTCTTATGTACAACGAATTATTTCACACCAGATCTTCAGCGGAAAGCGCTACTTCCGGCCACGTATATAATGTACTGTAGTCTACCTCGCAGTTATTGAGGCTGGCCTTGAAATGTTGCGGAGAAAACAGAAATCTCTGCCATAACGGTGCTGTGACATCACTCAAGAGCCAAAAATCAGTCAGGTTGGTTTTCCAGCCGTGGTTGATAGGTGATCTGCGATTAACAGATCGTTGTCCCTCTGACACTCTCGAGAAGCCAAAAAATCCCCTGACAATGAGAAGAAACTGATCCAAGCCTGTGAGTCCACAACATACGTCAAAACAGCCGCGGGAGTGAGCCAATACAAGACGGTCTGACGGGTTGATGGCGCTTTGTGTCAACATACTCAGCTCTTCTTCTTCCATGAGATCCGTAGGGGTCGTCATGAATGTTTCGGTTGCCGTGTCTTGGCCGTGCCGCTGCAGGGATTTTTCTCGTAGTTCATAGTTGGTGAGACCCTTAATTGTTTGGAAAAGCTGTGTTAGCAGCAGAAATGACACCCATATTCCCTGTATAACAGCCCATACCATTACAAGGAAAGCAAAAGTATCTAGTTGTAGTCCAGCACATATTTCGTCATCAAACATTCCGCAATTGAAGTTGGCGTCGGAGGAGTCCTCTAGCACGTCAAAGTACTCCAAACATGTCTTGGCAAAGCAAGCAACACCTGAAATGAGGGACATGAGAAAGAACAGAAACAACTTATGGTTTCTCAATCCCACGTCATTGTAGATCCAGGGACAGAAATGATCAAATCTTGCAATCAGAGCGCTGTTAAATTTTGAGTATTTGGACCGAAGAGGTCTTCGCTTGTAAGTGTCAATGCAAAAATGGCGTGTGTCGTATTTGCCGATCCGCAGCAGTTCCTTGATGGCGACTTTCACTTGATCGACGTCATCTTCCTTGAATACTTTACCAGGATTTGAGAAAACCAAATTAACAAAAGAGAAGGCGCAGAATGTTGCCGTCGACATAAATAACAGATTGTAAAACGGCTCCTCGAAAAAAGTTGCAGGCACAATCCTCGTAAACCAAATGTATATGACCCATAGAAGACTCCCAAATAGGAGCCCAGCCAAAATGGGTGTCTTCAAGAAGGAATCACTACCGCTGTCAGTTGCAATCACTGGAATAACAAACTTTTTCAACAGGCGGATTGATCCATAAACTGTTATCGCCGCAGAGACTAAAGCTATGGGAACATTTATTGTCGCCAAAAGTTTGATTACCAACCCTACAAGAATCCATGGAGTAACAAATAGTGTAAGCTTGGCATTTCGTTGATTCGAGAAGTACTTTGTGATAGGAGTGCCGTCAGGTCGCAATCCGTTTTCTCGTAGTGCAGTAGTAAACTCTTTTACGGTGTTCATTTCTTTTGATATGACAAAGCAGTCTTTACTATCATTCGTCTTCTGAAAGTAGTCACAACCATAATTGATGAGGGACTTCAGAACCTGGGGCTGCCCTTTTACTGTAGCCCAATGCAAAGGCGAGAAACCACCCGAGTCCACAAGCGAACCATTTGCCTTGAAATCAATCAGCGCTTTTACGGATAGCAAATCACCCTGATATGCGGCCCATAGGAGTGGAGTTCTGTTATTAGGGTCCGGACTATCAATCGTAACTTTGTCATCTGCAACAAAGTAAAGGGCGTATATAACCAGCATTATATTCGAGGAATTGATGGATAAATGTAGAAAGTTAAAGCCTTGCTGGTCCACCAAGGCGGGGTCTGCACCGTGCTCTAAGAGGTAGTCCACAATGTATACATAGCCGTACCTAGCAGCCCAATGCAAAGGCGTAGCATTCAAATTCCCTCCAGCAAAATTGACGTCTGCGCCATTTTTAACAAGGTACTGCACAACGCCTAAACGGTTATTGATACTTGCCCAATGTAGCCCCGAAACTCTTTCGCTATCGTAGTCCTGTTTTAGGTCGATTGCTCCTGATTCTACCAAAGTTTGTACTGTGGCTAAATCCCCAACTTGACAGGCTTCCCGATACTTTTGCAATGTTGAGTCTAGCTCTGGGCCTTCATTATTTTCGTCACCTTCTTGAGATAGTCCGTTTCCTGGAAGAATGGCTTCAATTGAGGTAAGAGATACTCCCTCACTCTGATCGGGCCCTGACTCCGAAGATAATGCATTTGTCGAGCTCATTCTACTAAGGGATTGGACGATGTCTCCTCAGTTGTGGTGGGCGCGATGCGAAGTTGAATCAGCCATCTTGTCTATATAAGTACATGTCTCTGCACACGAGCTGAAGTGGTAAATATATGGATGCGTATCGACAAAACGGCGAGTCGTTCTAATACCAATGGGCAATAGTGCTCTCCTGAAGTTGGCCACACGAGCTTTCCTCATGTTTCACATTCTTCGTGTTCAGGATCATTTCATATCCTTAGACTCGAGACCTATATTAGAAACTCAAGTTTTGATCCGTCAGTAGAAGGTAGACTTGAAGCGCCAATGTCTTTTCATCAGCGACAATAACAAGGTGTACATAGTTGATTACAGTTTTACGGCCAGCATGTTATCAATTGCGACCAAATAATCTGACGAAGTCCCGGCTTCAAATTTCCTAGCACGTTCGAGGGAACTAAACAGCATTTGTTTATTGCCTGCCAGGGCAATAGAGCTTGGATTCGAGGACACCAGTGCATCGAAAAGGACAATTAATCGACGCCTCAATTCACGGTCCTCACACTGCTCAGAAAACACGCGGAGTGCATTTTGGACCAATTCAGGCTGCTGAGCTAACTCCTGAGCAATGAACGGAACTGAACAAGCTATATTAGCGAATATAGCTGCTACACCCAGCTGTGACTGACGATCATCCAAGTCTAGAAGCTTTACAAGCACGCCAAAATTGCGCACACTCTTGGGATTGTCGAAGTTGAAGAACTTGGCAGCAAGGTGCAAGGATGTAGCCATGAAATTGGAAAGCAGTTCGATTGTTGACCGCTGCAAACTTACTACAGGGTCTAACAACAAATTTTCAATCTTAATCCAGTATTCTGGTGTTGTGGATATTTTGTGGCATATGGTATCACTCTCTGCTAATGTTGCTAAGTTTGTGAGGGCTAACAATGATTCGTATGTGTCCATCTTTTCCACAACTTCGCTGCCTGTGCTATCGGGATGTGGAACCATTTCAAATAGGAGTGGTAGAGCGTTGAGTGCGGAGTACTTTTGAAACACTAGACTAGGGTCCATCACTGTTAAAATCCTCGCCAAAGACCTCAAGGCCATAATCCTTAATTCTGCCGGAAGACTCGAAATCGCCAATGATTCCAACAAGAAAACAACACAGCCTTGCTTTACACTTGAGGAAACGGCTCCTCTTTCCCTGGTAACATTGTATATGATTCTCAAGAGCTGCAGCCGCGGACCCATGGTTTGGACGCCGAACTTTTTGACATGTACGATTACCACGCCAATAAGACCCTTATCAATAATCCACTCTGAACAGAATTCAGCCACAGTTTTACCATTCCAGGAACCTATGTTATCTTTTTCGTCGGCTGACTTGTAGCTCACTTGAGCCTTCAGCTTTTGCATCATGGCTTGCTCCCTCGTCTGCAGACTCAAAGAATCTGATACGTTGCCAAAAATCACTAATACACCATAATACATTGAAGATGGAACCTCCTCCATTTTGAGGTATGCAACAAGTTGATTGAGTAAGCGTGGCTCACACGACAAATAAGTTTTTACCGGCATTTTTAAGCTTAAATATGCCAGCCCTTCGATAGCCAATCCATCATAAGTTATACCGCCATTTCGACCAAACCCTTGTGCAAGGGCACCGGCCATATCGACTGCTGCAGGGCCCTTTAATTTTGCGAAATCCAGCGCCTTGAGCATGACTAAAGTGGTCGCGGCTTTGCACTCCAGGTTGTCGACGGTGAGGCTTCTTCGAAGCTCATCTGCACAATTTTCTGCGATGTACTTTTTGGCAATCTCATCAAGGCAGGCCGTTCCCATGAGAGTTAAAATCGCCAATGTCACTTCGTCGTTATCAAAAAAGTGCCTCAAGGCTGTTGATTGAAATTGCCCACTAACAAACACGTCAGTGCAAAATGTGGCTGCAGATAAGTAAAGTCCCTGTAGAATGTTGATCACAGAAAGCAACTGACGGGCGTCCAAATAGGCGTTCTTCAATAGAGAATCGATAAGGGTTGACAGAAACTTTTCCAGCTGAACCCCGTACTTGGCATGTAGAGGAGGAAGAAGGCTTGGTGCACGGCGTTGATGCACTATTATTGTTAACAATGGCTCGAAGTCGTGGAAATCAAAATCGTATCTCTGCAAAAGAAGTGCTGCAACTGTCAAGTAGTAATCAATGAAGGGGGCATGCTGGCAAACTTCATCGTTTACTTCACTCATAGACTGCTTCTCACCTATGCATGTATTACTCGGCGTCAATATAAGGCTGAGTGTCTTGAGGAGATTAAGCGCCTCCGGTTTTGTGTCGTAAAGGATCATTAAATGGTTGATGGCGCTGGGCCCTAACCTCGACATCACCTGCAAGGTTTTGGGTATATCTGCATGTGCTTTAGCTCTCAAGTACGCATGGGCCTTCTGTTGATCATTTAATACTCTTGCTAGTAACAAATCTATGTTGTAAACGTCACCTTTTTGATCATAAAGATTATCGATGGCTCTTATGAAATCCTCTGATGACCATAGGTCAAAATCTCGGCTATTCAAGGGTGCCCCCTGACCATTATCGCAGGCTTCAGGCGCTTCAGACTCAGGAGGGATGATACCTTTCGAACTGTCCATTCTTCGTGATTCCAGATAAGAGTGATATTTTGAGTCAAGCTAGTCGTCAATTTAACTTCGTCGATCTTGAAATGATATAAAACCAAGAATGACGGGTGCATATAAGCTAGAATTTGCTGATCCAGCAGCCATAGGTATGTGTCGACATGTATTACTTCTAGCACTGATAAATATGATCGACAAGGGCTAACTTTGGTTATCGCAGTGCAAGCTCATCAAAAGGATCAACAAGTAGAAAGTTTACTCAATGTCAAGCTTGAAGAAGTCATCAAGGGCTTCAAGGGCCAGTATTTTGCTAACTCTTACGGGAGAGAAATAGGGATTAGCGCTAAACTGTTGTATTTAGCGCTCACTACGCTTCGTGGGAAGAAATCATTCGGTGAAGAGTATGTGGATTTGATTCATGTCAATAGGCGTGGGAGCCATACTGTAGAATTTAAGCGGCGGCTTCTGTTCATTTTATCGTACACATTAGTTCCATATGCGCTTTCTAAACTATTCACAGCTCTCTCCAAATATTATGATGCGACGGATACCGAAGCTGACGAGGAAGCAACAGATGAGTATCGTGCGAATAAGATTGAAAAAGAGGGCAAATTTCTGAGAAATCGAACCCAATCATTCATTCAAATGGCTATGAAGGAACAGATTCCTCAGAAAATTTTGGACTCGTTGGTGGATTTAAATCTAATGCTGTTTTACTTCAAGGGTTCATTCTACGATATTTCTAAACGAGTCTTCGGACTGCGATATTCCGTTTGCCACCAAGTAGACGAAGCAGAGGTGAACTATAGAAAGTCAAGCTTCAGAACTTATAGAGTACTAGGGTTTTTTTTTCTGATTCAGACATTGTCCAGAAGTTTACCCCCACTCCTGCGATGGTTATCTAAAAACGGCGGCAAGGCCACACAAAAATCCGGGACAGATTGGCAGGCTGCCAAACCCTTATTACTGATGGAGACACTCACTAATGATCAAGTCGGTCACATTTCATTAAAGAATCCTCAGGAGTTGCAGTTCATGAAAGATGAATCAAGAAAATGTATTCTATGTTTGGAGTGGATGAAAGATCCAAGCTGTGCACCATGTGGACATGTCTTTTGTTGGTCGTGTATTTTGAACTGGTGCAAAGAGAGGTCTGAGTGCCCGCTGTGCCGCCAGAGGTGCCCGGCCAACAGCATTTTACCTATACGATAGGCCTCCGCTAGACGTGCGTATCTATCGACGTGAGGATTGAGTTTTCCTCTATGTATTTCTATCTAATTATTAAATGCCGATATGAAACAATAACTGTTTCTGTTTGCCCTTCTTTTTTCCATTAGAAAGGGGAATAAAGTCTTCACTTGACTGTTGAGCTCCTTGCGGGGCTTTGCTCCATTGGGATGGATCTGGAATGTTAGGCTCATTGACCAATGGTGCTCGAAACCTCTTTTCCTGAGGTTTGGGCAATGGCGGGAACTTTGACCTATTCAGAGATGGAGTGGATTGAGATGTTGAAACTTTGCTATCAAGATAGGTAGGTTTGTACTCACTTTTATCCATGGATTGCGATTTCTTTATCGTTGGGGCAGGGCTAGGAGGTGACGAGATGGTCTTTGACTTGCTATAAGAAACCGGCTGTGGCCTCAATACAGGTTGTGAATTAGTTGGTTTCTTGAGTGTTGGGAAGTTATATTGGCGTGCTGCAGGCTTAGCAGAGCCGCTGCTTTTCCCCCAAGATCCACCGATGACATTTCCTGCTAGCATGCTAGAAGAACTCAATGATGGAAATTTATTCTGACGGTCCTGTTTCTCTTGCTCGCTATCATAGATAAGACGCAGATCTTTATGCTGCTGAGAGTTTTTGAAGAATAACTCAGAGAAATCATACAGGAGAAGGGTTGTGTTCGCCTCAGGGTTTTTGAATAGATTTTGGTAGGCTGTAAAAAGGTCTTGAGCTGTCATCAACCGATTTTTGTAGCCTTCATTGATTGCCAAAAATTGCTCATAATCGGCATGTGAGTATTTCAGGTAGTGTCTTGCTCTTTCATGCATTCGTTTAGTTTTCATTTCAAGAGTATCTTCAGGGTTTTCGTCAGCACCTTTCTTGTTTTGATCTAGCCTTTGTGAGCTTGAGTTTCTTGAGGTCGGTTGAGTGAATGTTGACAGCCGTGATTGATACTTTCTACCACTATTTGCGGGCAACGAATTGTTAGAGGTGCGAAGAATACTTCCATGTTCCTTCAGAATATGCGCCTGTAAGTCCAATTCGTCTTGGAAGACCACAAACTTGTTATCCAAACAAGTTTGAGCTGTACAGATGTAATGAGCATCCTTGAAGTGGTCAAAAAGTTGTTCATAATTCTTAAAATATTGCGGATTCGCTGGGTCTATGCGATCGCAAATGTGACATCTTTCGTGTTTGTCTCTCATGTGAACACTTAGTTCGTCCCCAGAGTAAAACCGCTGGCCTGAACAGTATTTGCACATAGGATGACCTGAAAACCCTTTTGAGTCTCCTTTTGCTTGGTGCAGGCGCAACTGGTTAGGTGTAAATACTGGAAGTTCCCGTGGGAAGGCCTTTTTATGCGAGGCACAAATCATACACAGTGTTTTCCCATGTTTATCCTTTAAATGTGTATTATACTTTTTGTAGCTTCCCAAATCAGAATCTCCCTCATCACCAAACGGACAAGTGTGTTTAAGAAGACTCAAAGTTGCATCGGCTATCTCCACCACAGTGAAAGAAATACCAAACTTATCATCAACCTGAGCAAACTGTTTCCCATCAAAGGATTCATAACTAGCATCCTGATCTCGGCAAAAGACCACGTTTTCTGCTTCCGTCCTACACACCAGGCACGATTTCTTTCCGTAAAGAGCACGCTGTCTGAAGGCACAGGTATGGCAGACCACATGGTTACACGGGGGAACAGCAACATACCTTATGTTCTCGGCACAAATCAGACACACATTGTCTCCGCCTGAGCTGGTGTCCACCTTATTACCAGTACGTTTTCCAGCTTCCCCATCACTTTTAGCATCACTCTTTCTCACAGCATCCACAGGCCCTTGAGTTCGCCTAAAATTGCGTTTCGGTTGACCTCTAGTTGTGTCAGACATCACAAATGTCTTCTCAGTATACAGAAGATTTCTAGAGCCCTATATCCAGCGGTACATCTGACTGGTAAACTTGCTTTAATATAATACACACTTTTCAACTGCCAATTTACTTCGCATCGGCCGATCCAAGTGCGTACCTAATGACCTAGTGACCAGTCCATTTCCGCTTGTATTCTCGAGAACATCGATTAGTGATGCTGAGAGTCACCATCGCTAGCTCGACTAGTGATTCCACATCAATTAAACCCGGCAGGACTTTCAATAATTCCTCCTAGTCTTTCGAACGGTCTGGCCTTAGAAGACTCCCACGTTATGGCTAGCACGGTCGAAAACTATTACATATTACCTAGACTTCTGCCCTCTGCTCTACTTTTTTGAACTTCTACCCAACTAAGAGAAGCCGCTAAACTATAACAATGTGCAGATGGAATTAGCAGCTTTTCTCTAAGGAATGAACTCTGCTTGATCGGATCAGCGATGTATCGCATCAGACGAGCAGTATATTCCAGATCCAACATCCCACTTAGGTTGTTGAACCATCTGTAGATACCACTTGAATTAGGATCCCCTAGGACTGCGGTTCATGCCATCTCCAACGTCTTAGCCTCGACTCGTGTGAAGCTCGCTGAAGAAAACTGGACTCAGAAAGCACATCTTTAGCTCGGCGGCTAATTCAATGCTCCAACGGTGATCGTGTCTGAACTCATATAGATCTCAAGAAATCGAAGAGCTTAAAGGACATGACATCTTCGCGTACAGTATCCATCCGATGAAGCTGTTCGACGAGCATTCTGCATCTTTCAAGTCTCTCTACCAGTCTTCCTGTAGCTCGAAAAGGGGAGGAGTGTGTGGTAAGGGGTATATTCGGATTGCTTGCGAATATTAGGGAATAATTGAGGGGGAAAGTGGGGGGGCAAAAAGTATAAAAAGGGAGGAGCCCCGTACCGGGACTCTCTCTCTTGCTCACCACTTTTGTTCTAGCTCGGCAAAGATGTCTTTATTATGATAGTTATAGTATTCGATGTATAAGAGTTAGAGTATATATAAAAGCAGTAAGATCTATGGCTGGGTTCAGGATACACACTTGAGGTTTGCTGTGTCCACAGTGTTGACGAGATACGCGAGAGTCCGCGCAAATAATATAAGGATCCATACTTTTGGTTCTGATAATATTTTGCGAGGAGAATGAGGGTGCAGTTCAAGGTGCAGTCCAAGGCATCAGTGAATGATAACTGTGTGTTTGGGAGGGGCATTATATGCAGGCAAATCGTCTGCCATAGGAGGATTTGAGAGAGGTTTAGCTTGAACAATATATTTGAATGCGTGCTTCGGGACTGAGATTACTTGAATATCTTTCTATCGAATCCTTCGGTAGTTTGAGGTCCCCAGCAGCGATTTATCGACCGTACGCTGAGCATGAATTCGCGGAAACCAGCAACTGTCTGGCCAATATCGTACGTAACGCTCTCTTGAACATGGACCTACGATCTTTTGTTTGACACATTGATGGATGCGAGCATACCGTGGATAACGGGACAGGATACAGGAGGACGGCTACCAATGAATTTCAGTGCCGCTATAAATACATTGCGTCTTTTTGTCAATCCCAACTTATGTATTCCACAAACCAAGATTTCTAACTTTGGCCAACTTCCTGTACCAATCTCCCCGTCCATTAAGGCGGTCGTGCTTGACAAGGACAATTGCTTCGCGTACCCTCATACCAATGAGGTATGGCCCGAGTATGAGGTATGTGCACGTTGATCACCACTCCAAGTTTGTTGTAGATAGACATACTAACGCTATGACGGCGGTGACAGAAAACTTGGGTAAAGCTAAAAGAAACCTATCCTGGTGCTTCTTTGCTCATTGTGAGCAACAGTGCAGGAAGTAGCGATGATACAGACGGGAAGGAAGCTAAGATTCTTGAGGCAAATGTGGGTGTGCCAGTATTACACCATCGAGTGAAAAAACCTGGTTGTCGTGAAGAAATCCTTGAGTATTTTGCCTTGCACCAGATAACTACGAACCCGAAGGAAATCGCTGTTGTGGGAGACAGGCTGTTCACAGATATTCTAATGGCCAATTTGATGGGTAGTCACGGTGTGTGGGTTTGCGATGGTGTGACACCCGCCAAAGATCCCTTTACGACATTCGAGAGAAAACTATACGACTGGCTGACACCAACCGCTTAAGGGCCATACAATGTCCGAGCTAATCAAATCTTAGCTATGTCGGCTCCACATTTCACTCTTACTTCAACGTTTACCAGCTAGTTCCGAGTTGTTTTCTGACGACCAGGTCGCGGAAAATTTCCACTGAAAAGCATAGTCATTATGTCAGGAAAACTGATGCAACGTTATGTCCTGATCTTTCACATAAAAGCATAAAACCCACTAAAAGTAATAGAAGTTATGGTCAAAGAGGATCATGGTAACACTGGGCTATTTTTTCATCGATGACTTTATGTTTCATCTGCTTACCATCTTAATTAAGTCCGCCTTATGGGAACGCCACAAAAGGACTCTTTTTTATTTCGCTGCCTATTTGACATACTTCCATTGTTTGTTCTGTGCTCCATTTTATCATTTGTGTTTGTATCGGTCATGGGCGAAATTTGTTTGGAGTGAGTTTATCTTCATCTTAACGTCAGGCTTTCTACTCTTAACAGCAATGCTGATATTGTACCGTGGTTATGCTCATCTCCCTTTTCTACCTTATCCTTAGATGGAGCGTCAGGATGTAGTGACGAATCGAATCATCAGGGCATCCGTTCTTGCGGGTCTGAGTGCAAATCTTGCATTGTTTAGCGTGGGTTTTGAGCCTCACAAATGACAGTTACAAAACGAATAACTAGAACGACTTACTGTAGAAACACCATCAATGAGTTGGTCCCCGTTGGTGGCGAATCTCCTTAAAAAGCGTACAATACTTCAATTTAATTCTTGTTCTTCAAATCAGCTACATATTTTCTATGAAAGGTTCGCTCTCAGAAATATGGCATGAAGCTCTGATCCATCTTAGCCAAATTTCTTGGGCTCACTGCCGCACTTATCGCATCTAAAACGTATTGCGTAGCAACGGATGGTTTGGAACTCAAATGTCCTAGCTGGGCTGTTTTTCTTGTAATGAGATCGACATTAGTGCGGACAATTTCACGTAGCTGAGGGTCTTCAACAATTGAACGGTGTAGGTTACTATACCAAGATATCACCTCGTCGCGAATGAAGAGGGATAGGTAAGTATTTAGCTCATTTTCTGGATCAAGTAATGCCCTAGCCACCACAAACATATTCACAGATAATATACCCTCAAGACCTGATTCACCAATCAGCTTCTGGAGATTGGGAGTTAGTCTGAACGGAACAGCTTCATTGTTGTGGAAAATTGGAGCATCAGGTGGAATGTTGGCCTCGAAATTCTTGACTGTTTGTTTAACTCTTTCATATGGGTACCTTGCAGGTAGCATTTCTAATGTGAAAACGTCACCAGAAACTTGATCAATGGATATTTTATGGGGAGATCGGTTGTTAATAGCCAGCATATATGTCATAAAGGCAAACAGCGCGTACTGAGAGGAGAACTGCTTTCGGAACAGCCAGAAGTCTTCAAACTGCGTGAAGATATTAGTGAAATAGTCTTTCATCACAGTGGAAGGTAAAAACATTGACTGGACGGAGCTAAATATCTCCACTTTGACTGCCGTGATATCTGGCGGAGGAAGAATTTTGTCATAAGCTGCATCCAGCTGCTGGCATACAAAGTCTTGAATTGCGCTCCTGTCCATATCTTTCTTATCACAGTAATTGTCATAAAGGTTGTGCATGGTCGTAACAGTTGAGCTGTCGTTCATAATTCGAACTTGAGGGGAGAGCGGAATTGCGATGGGTAGTGTGAATTGAATGTTTCTGCGCCGAGCCTGTACGTTTTTAGACAGAGTTTCATTTAGGAGTCTAAAGAGCTGGAACATGCGTTCCTCACGCCGTGAATGCCTAACAGCTGGATATTGCACTGCAAACGAATGTAGACTACCATCGTGACCGCGGATTGTTAAACGCCTATAAGAAGAGTGCGTACCCCGCACGAAATCAACGTATGGCAAAAAGCGGGCAATCTTAACAAAGTGTGCATTGCTATCCTTGTTAAGTAGGTACTGGCCCGGAATTTCAATGTCTTCGAACTTTTGGTGGTGGAAGTTACTCAGATGTGGACACCACTTTTCCATATTCTCTTTCTTTGGTGCTCTGTCTAGCTTATTTTCTAAGCGATTTCTCCAGTATCTCAATCTTTTGATATACTCTTCAAAGTTGGGCTTGCTGTCTATAAAGTCAGCATTGAATTTCACTCTAATATGAGGAGGTAAAAGGTTTTCTGAAAACCTGACTAGGTTCATTTCAGTGCTTGCTGGCAGTAGCAGATTTTCTCTAGGCAAAGAAAGGCGGTTGTAATTGTAGGTACCGTCAATGAGCAACACATTGATTAACCTAAAGAGGTCTTCGTCTGATGTTGTCTTGAATTTTTGATTTATCTGATCAACTAGTGATTCCAATGAAAGGGCGAGTAGAGGATAAGCAGTTTTTAATATGCCGTTGAGCTCATCCAAATACTCCCACGGCTGTCTAGTGCCATTTGACGGTGTTGCAGCTTTAGCGTTTGCAGGGCGAGAACCGCCCGTGGCAGCCAACGTCTGACGTTGAATCACGGCAAAATCTTCCTTCGTAGTTCTGAGTTGAAAGTGTAATGCTTGTGGATAGCTTTTGGCGATCCTGATTAGTATTTGACGAACCATGTTAGCTTCTTTGTGGGATAATGATGTGAGAAGCTGTGGGATGAAAGTGATCCAATACCAAACAGGGATCTCTCCTCTGAAAGATTCAAACGCGCTTGATAGCGTGCCAGTGCTATCGTCGATACCGATGAGCCATAAAATTCGACATAACAACTTCCTGGTCTTGGAGTTGTTATACAAACCTGCAGCTTGCAGATAACAACTAATAGCATTGTTTGCGAAGCTTATATTTTGAGGCTCTTCGGACAAGCGGCGGTCGTTGAAGAAACCCCATTGGGCCCATGCTTTAGCCAAATTCAAATCTATCTGCACAGCCGTTGCAAATGCTTGATTTGCTTCGTCGTGTGCACGCAGTTTGGATAAGAACATTCCCTTCAAAGTAAAGAACTCAGCCTTTTGAACAGTACCGAAGTAAACCAAGTTGGTGTTGCTAATGACATCTAAGCCAGTAGTCAACTCATTCATGTTCTGATAATGACATTTAGCTTGCTCTCTTAACTTCAAAAATGCTTCCTGAATCTCAATATTAGGCAAAGTGTATATGCGAGCCAACTGACTAATGCACACATCTGGCATGTTATGTTTTCTTGCCACATGCGCAAATCTGTTGATGACCCAAGCAATCTCATGATAGCCTCTGTAGGCGTGCGTATTGACATTGTTGTTTCCACTGGCTTGTTGTAACGCTGGTACCAGTGGCAGATAAGCGTTATTTATAACCTGGAAAGCATGCTGACGCCAAGTTATTAGGTCATTCCACATATTTATGTCGTCCCATATGTTAGGAAGACGGTCTCTCCATGTTTGTAATACACGTTTAACTTCTTGTGCCTTTGAATCCAAATTTTGTACTGTCGTTGAAGCGAGGTTTGCATATACCTGAGTTGCCTCAAGAAATTCCATATATTGCTGAAAGCCATGCAACAGAAACTTATGAGCCGGAGTAAATCGAGCTGGCATCGATGCCCACTTGTGCAATGACAACTGAATACCTTCGTCGCAAAGTCTTCTTACTTCTTGATCACCTTTCTTGGTTTCAGCGAAATTCTGTAGCGCTAAAAAGGTTTCAAAAATTTGTCTTCTAGGGGTAGGCACGTCCATTACACTTTTGACTGATTGTTCCAAAGCTTCTCTATCAGCACTCCAATCGGCAACCCTCCAACCACATTCTAGCAATAGATCTGTAAAGCCTTCATGTTTTGCTAATTCTGTCAAAACGTCCCAATGTTGAAGCTTCTCGGCACACATAATCCAATTGTCCTCCCATGCAGAGTACTCTGAATCTGAGTACGGCAAGGCACCACTCCTCGCCTTCACTTGGGCTGCTTCATACAATTGTTGAGCTTTATCCCATAAACCTACCTGCTCAAACGACAGCGCAATATTAGTCTCGGTATACTTTGCCCTCCGCCTCCATAGACCGTAAAACATATCTTCCTCCTGTAGATTGACGTATAGCTCCAGCAATGCATCTTCATTTGTTTCAATAATTTTTGCGTTTTCTAGAGATGCCCTTTCTTCCAGAGATTCAAGAAGCTTGATAGATTGATACCAAGAGTTATAAGAACTGGCAACATACTTGATCAGATGGGGTGGAAGCTCTAACGAGTCAATTTCGCTGATCGAGTCTAAAAGCGTGCTTACAACGTTCGACCTGACGTTAAGTTGTCTTGCATGATAATCCTTTGAGAGTAGAGTCACTAATGACCTTGCGAAACCGAACTTTTCATTCTTGGGAATCGACTTGTAGGCAGCGCCAAAGACATTAATCCATGTTGCATGGATGGCTTCGGGACTCTGGTAAAAAATGTCCACCAATGGCTCCAGTAAGTCAACGCAGGAGACTCTGCTGAACTTCTCTGCAAATGACGCATGTCTCTCAATAAGACTGGACAAATCTTCGCCAACTTGTACTAGTTCGCTTTCACTGTCAATTGTAAAGTTTTCGGTGAGGGCATCTAAAGAGTTAAGCTGGTAGACGTCACACAAATTCAAAGAGTGCTCCTTATCAAAAGCCCCATAAAGAAGTTGAAGAGCTTGGTTAAGCCAAGGATAATCTGCAATGAATTCCCAGTTCTGATCCCTAATGACATAGTATAATCTCTCCCTGATATCTTTCTCTAAGCTGTCATCAAGGATTGCCATTAGCCTCTTGCGGATGTGAATGTCGCTGTTGCGGGTTCCAACTAAAAATGGCTGTTCCATTCTGACTGTGATTTCACTGTTATTGAAGTTTTTATTTTCGAACAGTTCAAGAATGATTTCATAAAACTGCCGGGAAAGCTTTGGCTCACCTCTGACATCGAATGCAAGCATCTTAGTCAAAATGGCGGCCTTTTCTTTCACTGTGGGAAAAATTTCATTGTTAAAGACCCATGTTCTGGCTATTGTGATCACTTTTCTTAGAAATTGCTGGTTCATGGATCGATCAATGAGTAATGCCACAGTAGACAAAAAGGGACGGCGTGCATCACCCAAAGAAGCTACCTTCATAGACAAAAGATAAAGAACCTTCTCTAATAGCTTTGTGGTAACCCTTGACTCTTCTGCTGCAGCGGGATCTTTGGGTTGTGATGTGGCCAAATGGTCTTTGCATAGTTTGCTGAAGGTTTTCATCATGGAAGGCAAGAGCGGATCGAGATGCTGAGGGAAATGCATAAACAAGCTCCAAGCCAACATCACACCTGCCGCTACAGATGAAGTACCTTGAAGGTCTTCAGTAATTATCGAAACCAATGTATCTAACAGTATGCGACCAGGAGTTTCTACATCAGAATCAAGATTTATGTCGCTATCCGATTTCGTAGCGGCTAGAATCGTCCCGAGAACGATTTGTAAAATCTCTTGAATATCTCGATGATCTGTGCGCATGCACTTGTCTAGCAATGTCTGTAGAGAAGTTAAGTTCGACACAATCCAAGAGGGATTCTTATTGCGAAGAATTATCCCTAGCACGTCTAGCGCGTTCATGCAATAGAATGAGATATTTGACGGAGTCAAGTCTTGTTGTACCAAAAACTTCTCGAAGTAACTCAGTTTGACACTTACATCCGGCCAGGAGTTTTCTGAGAGTATTTCCGAAAGGATGTGCAACGTCCTTGATCCTAACTCAGTTTCAGATGCTCTGTGATTACTCACACAAACATATCTTATGAGACAAGTGACAAAGGCTTCTTTCAAAATGGGTGATATAGCCTGCCCATCATCTTTGGTATCCACACCATTTTCTTGTTTTACTGAAATACCGCTGTCTAATTTGATATTCCTTGCCTTTTTCTCCCAGATCAAAATTAGTTCTGCCAAATCAATAGCCAGCGCTTGGTTTTCCAAGCTTGGGTTAACTAAAAGTGTAAGTTTTCCAATGTAATTAATGATACTCGGGATAAAAAGCTCTCGCGAGTCAAAAAATTCATTGGGGTGGCTGATCAAAAGTTGAAATAATGTGCTATTCTGGCTTGCATTATTCTCGGAAAGTACCCTCCTTACCCAGTTGACCCATGACTTGGGTGATTCGGCAGCGGCCATTTTTTCATGCATAACAGGGGCAAGGAGATCGAGTGAACGTTTCACCATAAAGCGAGATTCCACCTGTGTAGTTCGTAACAACGCCACAAATACTTGGGTAACTACTTTGATCGGAAAATCGTATTTGGCAATAAAATAGGCCGTGACCATGTATGCCCCTTGCTTCAGTAACGGATCTTCGAGTTTTATGAAATTCCAGCAAAAACGAATAATATCCTTCCTTATCTCAGAATTTAGTTCCGGGGCGTACTCGGTAAAAATCGATGACAGCTGCAAAATCTCGAAGCGGAACGAGTCATATTCTCCGGCCGCATAGCTTTCTAAAACCTCATTAGACCCCTTCCAAATTCTAGAGTACATTATGTTCATCCATTCAGGCAAATTCTCACCCTCACCATCAGTTAGTCTGTTCAAAGAGCCCCTGGACAAGCCTTCGTACACAAGTGTGCTGTTGACAATATTCTTCAAAACAAAGACACTAGCGGACAGAGGCTTGTCACTAGTGGAAAAAAGGAAAGCTTGCTGAAGAAAGGCCTTCGTCCTGTCTACGTCAGGAGATGTTATCACGCATTTTTCGAGGAAGCCTGCAAGAGATTCCGAGAGGTCAATGTTTGCTGCAAACATGAATTCCAGGTGCTCAAAGAGCAAACTAGGATTATCAACATTTAGTTCCAAGTACTTCACATATAAGTTCTGAATCTTCTCGGACGCCTGCGAAAGTTGGAGTGAATCGAAATGAAAATGACCCTCTTGAACGGTATCAACGGCAAGTTTTAGCAAAGATCGCACCTTTGCCAATGTAGGACCGCTTTGTTGCAACCACTTGGCTCCTTCAACTTGTACGAGAGAATCAAAAATTTCAGCCACGTTTGCGAAAAAACTGACAACTCTAACCTTGTTTGATGATATTCCTGTCATGTAATAATCGTAAAAATTGGTGAACTCTTCTCTGAAGGCATTCTTTAGGTCAACTGCTTCCGGCCTTCTGATAATAGAGCACATTAACAGTACCAAATCTCTCGACCCCAAGTTATTTTTGAAATATGAGATAGCAGAAACATGAAACCGGTTTAAATACTTGGCCATGGGAATGCGGAAAGGTGAATCAAGTTGAAGCCTTAACTTTTTTTCAACTAGCATCACTTTCAAGAGGAGGTCGTTCAGAAAAATGTCCGCCTGAGGAGGTAAGAGGTGAAAGATGTTAATTATTCCATAGATTATCTTGGTCGGAGTTTGTTCCTTTAAATCCTTTCCAAACAGCATATCCAAAACCTCCACTCTACACCAAGCATCTAAGTGATCTAGTAGTTTTTTCCCGATTTCGACCTTGAAGTAAGCAATCAGTAGCTCTAACAACTTGGCCAGTGCTTCAAGCCCCGAAACGGTCAATTTTTGATGGTCGGATAAATTCATCAACATAGGTTTGAGACCATTCTGCAAGAGCTCTTTGGGGAGCTTAGAATTCTCTGCCAGTACACTCTTAAGCCCCTGGTATGTTGCTTCAATGATTTCTGGTTGGGTTTTGAGCATAGTTTTGAAGAAAACTGCCAGCACCCTGATACGAGTGGCACCCTGCTGCGCAGAAGCAAAATCTCCGTTTTTTAGAGCGAGGGAGAGAAGCCTAATGCACACAACTCTTAATTGAATTAGCTGCTCTGCAGTCTGGTACTCCGTGACTCGTTGGGCGCTTGCCAGCGACTCGTCTTCTGCATCTACGAGAGCTATTGCCTCATGTAGGAGTCTGTAAAGCTCTTCGTTAAACTCGAGGAAGGTGTTTGGCAGCTCTAAGCAGTATATTATCGCATCCACGTTACCTATTTGCATAGGAAAGGGTAGAGCTCTCAATGGTTTGGCAAAAATTGGTGATAGTAAGAAATTTTTAGAGTGTTCCATCAACTTGACAATGGGTATACCTGAGATTTCAGAAATTACCTTCAATGCCTTTTGGCAGGTGCTTCGAACCACTTCCTTAGAATTGCTTAACTCGCATACAATATCGATGAGTGTATTTTGTAGACCTTTGGTTTTCAAATCTTCTTCATCGATGTCCTTACAGGTCCTAGACAAAATTATCATTATTAGAGACTCCGCACGCTCTCGGATAATACCTGGGGCTTCTGGAGGTGTATCAATTAAAACAAAAAGTAGACCTGCAATTAGCTCAAACTGTGAGCTTTTCAAATATTCCACACGGATCATTTCTTCCTCAATCAAAGTTTTAATCCCCAAAACACCACTGTTCTTCTCGAAATGTGCTTCATCGTAGCATTTGTGAATAAACTTTTTAGTGAGAATAGGAATGAACGAATAATGGAGTGCTAATTCCGGTCCGTATAACTTGTTGCTGGTATCAATTATCTGCTTAACTGCTCTGACTGCCATATTGCGGGATTCTTCTAAGTAAGAAGCAAGGAAAGTCAAAATGGCATCTGCCAAAATGTTGACATCAATTGTGACCTTGAAAAGTTTCATGTTGATACTGAAAGACTTATTCTCTGCTCGTTTTTTATTCAACGAATCATTGAGCTGCAAGAAGCAGAAGTGGTTGATGACATTCTGTAGAAGATCGCTGGCCTCGTCTCGTAATTCTGGGATAGAAGCTGAAAATATCAGTGATTCCAGAAGCTTCTTTAATAACTGCTCCTGACTATGTAGAAGACGGCGATCACGAATCTTGCCTTCGTTGATATCCGTGGATTCTAGGCTATCGAATTTCTCTTGAGCTAAAACGTGCAGAGCACTTTGGATCCACTTCTCATAATTTTCAGGAAATACCAGGGAAGACTTGAGGAACAATTGAAGAATGGACTTCAGATACCGGAATGCGCTCTTTTTGTAGAACAGATCGCAGCGATAGTCTTCTAAGATTTCCAGAGCTGAGCGTACACCCGGAGTAATTGAAAGTGGCACCTCTTGGTTCATGCCGTGGACTTTAAATAAGGCATTGACTGGAATGTCCAGCTCGTCAGCACTTCTAAGGTCCGAGTGGTTTTTTAAGAAGCGTCTATTTCTGCCACCCAACTTTCCCAAAATTCTTACAGCAGTATGACTGATCTGGTGATTAAAAGGTTGCGGCTTCAGGAGTTTGAACAGAGAGTTTATGACATCCTCAACCACCGGTTCGATGATTGGATCAAAGTATTCAGCAGTTAGGTTGTCGATACAAAGTTCTAAGGTCCTAAGCCCTTGGGTAACTAGTTCAGGGAAGCCCTGTAGGGCATACACCAACGGTTTCATGAGGTAACTTAGGTAAGGTGCAAGCACACTCAAACGTACTGGCACAGTTAAACACAGTTCAACGTATAAATCCCTTTCGTGGGGACGGCGCGCGGTTAAGATCATGCCGTTAAGAGATCTGAGAAGCACTTGTAGAATCGGTTTGATAGATCGGTAGAGATTTTCAAACCGTCCGCCTCCAATACTTCTGAACAGTGTTCTAATCAAATAGAGGTAAACTAGGGGTTCCTCTGTAGTGGTAGAATACTTTAAGGAGTCTAGGATCAGATTATTGAGATGCGGCAGAAGAACAATCTCATTCGTTACTGGAAATAGATTGACAGACATGAATGAAAGCTTAAACAATCGAATGAGGATATTGGACTTGTTTCCGTCGACATTTCCTAATGAGCTCAATTTTTGCCTCAGGAACCTTAACAAAATACCTGTGAACTTCGGAGAAGTTATCTCACTTGTTAAAAACGACTGGGCGACGTGAAGTAACGCTGAATCACGCAACATAGCCTCGTAAAGAAACTCGATTTTTGATTCTACAATGTCATTAAATGTTGGACTGTCAATTTGCATGAACATGATAGCAAAATAGTCCATTAACTCCCGTCCATCTTTTGTGGCTGACACTGGTAGGCTAGGAGCTGCAATATCAAAATGTTTCTTCTCAATAATAGCCTTCCGCTCGGGGCTAGAGAAGAATTGCAATCCAACTATGCATTCATGAAATAACCTTTTGAAAACAACCACCTCCTCGTGAGAAAATATTCTCGATAATGAAGTCCAAACCTTAGGGTTCATAGTGGTATATTCGGTAGATGGTGGATTGAAAACTTTGAGATCGTGTATGATAGTCTTCAAAAAAGACATGAGTGTCCGGTAAAGGTAGAATGCGTCTTTTAAAGGATCGCTGGTTGCAGGCGGAGAAAGTATAATGGGGCTCTTAATTTTTATATCAAAAACGTCAATAGTTTGTTCCTTTGAGGAGCTGTGGTTTTCATTGAGAACTATCTTCGATTGTTCTTCTTCAGAAGCGTCACTCATCTTGATGTCACCTTCAGAATCCCTATCAAGCGCTGCAGGTGTTTGAACCTTCAACATCCTATCAAGGAATTCTTCGGTGTCCTTGTTATTATTTTCTAGTTGTTCTCTGACGGCTTCAGTCTTAGAGGCTCTTTCTTTTTCATATTCTTCGTGATGTCTCATTAAGTTATCATATTGGCGGTTCAGCTTACTGAAGCGTGAAGTGTAGGCGTCTATTATCACGATAAGTAGTTTTTTTGATCTCACCGAATCGTTGGAGTTTTCCTTCCCCAGCTTCAAAATACGTTCTACTAAATTCAGCAGTAATTTAGCACTCATTATTTGGACAGTTAATGCTAAACTTTCGTCGAGGAGGAAGTTGGTGTACATCTTTATTGTTTTTTCGATGTCATCGAGTTGCAAGTCCGCTCGCACATTGTGTACAAAATCTGCCACAGTGCTGTAAGCCAGTGGTCGTAGAGTCTCGCGCGACGTGAACCCGTTTCCTATGAGAACTTTTTCATCAAACAAGAGATTGATTTTCGACAAAAACAGTTTTTTGTAGCTTGTGGATAGTATATGTCTGGTGGCGTGAAGTAGTTCTTTTCTTGCTGCTGAAAGCTCTGCAGGGCAATCTTGTAAAAGTCTTAGAATTAGATCAGGTACGAAACCCACATAATTCTTTAGATATTCGGCAGCGTAGCCCCTAATGAAAACATACGCAAGAAAAGAGGTTGCCTTAATCTGAGACAAAATGAGATCGCAGTAGGCTGTGCGATCCTTGATATCGGGGCTAACGTTTATCCACCTCTTACCTTGTGACTCCGCCTCTTCTCGAGTCCTTTTCTGTGCGTCGGCCTCCATGGTAAGAAGCTCGATGATCAATGGAATGAATTGAGGAAGTGACATCGTTGTCAGCTGCTTGTAAGATGAATACAATGTGACCATTGTGATTGGACATTCTGACAATACCTTGAATGAAAACATGGACTGCTTCAAGGGACTGGGGGTAGCCGCTAAGGAGTCGCTGGTTTTTGGGTCTTCGTTGTTAGTTTCCAGGCCTCCAGACCTCAACATAGATGTGGATTCCACGGAAACAACTGAGTTCTCTCTATGGAGTTCGTCATTGAATGTCTGGCGCACGAGTTCCGGCATATGCTCGTATATCTTCATAATAATATCTATGAAGTCAGTAACGCGCTCCTGTAATGCACCTTTGTACGCTTTGAAAAACCCGGTAATTATTTTCATCGCCAAGACCCCGTTATCCTCACTGTCGTCCTTCAGGACGGCCAGTATCGTATCCAGATAGTCCAATGCATATGGTTCGAATACTTCATTCATATTACATCTATTGAGAACCTCCAAAACTGAGTTTCTGAGTTTGTGTTGGGAGGAACCACCATCGAGCGACATTGGCGTTGATTTCAAAAGTTCCACCAATACTGTCAAGATTGTTTTCAAAAAGTGTTCGTATTCCGCCGTAGATCCTATGGGCTCAATAATGTCGCATATCTCTGATACTGTTGAGAGATTTTGAGCGATGTCAGCGCCATCCTTTAGCCTTGACGCCAACCCATCAATGCGTTCCATATGGCTCATTTTGAAAGGGCAAAAGAGTGAATGATGTCGTAAAGTTCACTTCTCTCAATAAAGGGGAGATTTAAAAGAGAGCCAGGCTGGTCTCGAAGTGACCAAAGTGCTCAATTGATGACTTAATAGCCTTGAAGTTCAAAACTATAGGTATCGAGTACACTGCACTATATCCGAATTTTGATTATTTTTTCAGCACCAAAAGTCCATAGACTAGGAATACAAATCTATCACGTGTTACTTTACCATTTTGGGAAAGAGATGTCAGCACCAATTCATCTGTGATTCAATGAACTGCAAGCTGTGATAGTTGGTCGATCGGAACAATAGGCTCTTTCAAAAGCAAGCCCCAGCTGAATCCGCCCATGTCCTTCAAATAGATGCATCTAGCAAGTTTTTAGTTGCTAGTTATTAGGGTTATGGACAACAAGGAACTTACAAACACTCGAGTTTGGAAATCATTGGTTCAAGGTATTGGAAATTTGCACGCAGCACGAGAAGATTTGAAACAGAATCTAAAGTCTTGAATAGCTATTCTAACCTAAATCTATCAGAAAACAGTATTTATTATTATGGGGTTCTTGTACGGCTTCCACAGACAATGGCACACCTCAAGCGGTAATTTCACGGATGACAACCTCCATAGTAGGATCTTTCTTGAGAGTGTCAGAGGCGCTCGAATCTGATCCTCTTCTCTCGGAATCAGAATCCTCGATATCCATACCCATAGTGCCGGTCCAACCGTTCTTGACGAGGAAATTGTGGAAATCGATGTCTTGTTCCATGAGATCATCTTCTCTGCAGTGTGGAATCAAGACCCAGGTGGCTAGTATACCAGCCAAGCCACAGATAGCTGCGATAATGAAAACCCACCTAATTCCGAGGTTCTGGTGGATCGGGTTGAAGCAGTACACACCGACAACAGCACCCACCTTACCGATGGCTGCAGATAAGCCGTAACATGTTCCCCGGATTGCGGTTGGGAAACTTTCGCTAGACGTCAGTCCCAGCATGTCACCGGGTCCGGCATTTGCAAGTCCGTTCATTAGACCATAGAATACGATGAATAAACCGGTGATTTTGTGAATCTTGTCCCAAGCACATCCGATAATCAGCCCGAAAATGAGGTAGCCACCAAATCCGAACATTAGAGTGTATTTACGCCCAATGCGATCGCATAGGTACGCGCCAACAAATACACCTGGAACCGCAATGATACCTAGTAACAGATTCCACTCGGCAACCGTCTTGATGTTGCTGCTGTCTTTGATAACCAAGCCGATGATGGTAGCACTGAATAGCCCGTTGCTGAACGCGACGAAGTCGTAGCAGAACCAAACGAAGCAAGTTCCGAGCAGCCGACTCCAGCTGTACTTGGCAATCAGCCAGTAAGGAATCCTGGACTTGAATTGACCTTTTCTGTAGAGGGTGCTGGTGCTGGTCCTCCAACGGAAGTAAAACACACTCAAGGGCCACAAACACCCTAACGCGAACATGGTTCTCCACAGTGCAGGCAGGTGATCCTTGCCGCAGATGGAGTACACAATGAGGAAAATTATGTTGGCGAAAGGCCCGCCGAGAGATAAAGGTAGGTTTGTAACCAAGACCATGATTCCGCCTCTTCTCTTTTCGCTGTGTTCATTTGCGGCCTCGTTGGCGCTGACCGAGCAGCAAGGATATTCAGCGCCAATACCAAACCCGGTAACTCCACGCATCACAGTAAGCATCCAAAACATGCCATTAACCGTCTTACCGTGAGAGGCTGCACAAAGAGCAGAACCCCCTACCAGCAACGTGGTCGCTACCAGGATCGCCCACTTGCGTCCCATGTAGTCGCACGCAACACCAACGCAAACCTGGCCCAAGATCGTACCTATCAGCGATGCATTAGACACACGCGTGGACACCGTCGCGCTGTATGCTTCTTTGCCGTATTCGACGGGAAACACCTTGTTAAGCATCGACATTACATTATTTTGATAACCATCCGAAATCAACGCAAACCCAGCAGCGATGATCATGAAAATGTTCATCAGCTGTTTCTCGCGAGAAACGCTGACCCGCTGCTTGCGGAGTTCCGCGTCATACGTGATTATTTTACCACTCATTGCCATAAAGTGTCTAACCGACTATTCTCTACTGCCGACTGATAAGCAACTATATAATGATCAATGGGAACATTATGGGACCTGAAACTACTTCTATCCCACAGCCTTTTATATCTTCGCGGTCTTCTAGTCCCAGCGACACGTTCTTAAGCTACTGCCACATCACGATTACAACCACTCAGCGAAAGTGCGGGTGGTAATTAATTAGTTGACCTGTTCTTGGCACTTAATTTCACGGCCAAGGACCCCTCTTGCCAACACATGTGGGCTCTGATATAGCGAACTGATTGATATAGCGAAACTAATTTCATTATGTATGCACCCAAGCCCAAGAATGTACAATTCGAAATCTCCGCCATGGCTGCTTCCCATCCTGTGCACTGCATACACCTTAGAAAAAGGTGCTCATTTCGAGAGGTCCGGCACTAAAATGTGACCATGAGAGGGAGAATTGGTAAACGAGACCCACATGCCTCCAGTCATATGCCGCATTTTCCTAAATTCCGTCGTAGACGAGGCCACAGCATTACCACGGTTGAATCATCTGCCAAGTGCCAAGACCAACCGTAAGTCTGCCTGGTTAGGCCACACAGTGACTCGGGGCAACGACAGCATGGTAAATTACAAATCAAAGGTTACATTACAAGTTACACATTGAACTTAATAAAGTTGTTACTGCCAGTGGCGTGAGATTCATGCTAGGGTCCTCGCCAAAATTGTAGTGCGCAGCAACGAGAAACACATGTGTAGCGAACATGTGTATGGTAGGTTGGAAAAGTGAACCTCACGAAAACAATAAGCGAGGTCTAACGTGGAGCCCGCAACGTGGTTCGGTGTCGACGGCTGGAAAATGGTAACTACCGACAATTGTCGGGATAATTTACTCTTTTGGGCAAAAAAGAACCGATAGGTCGGCTGCTTCATTATTGAAGGGCCATGGTGGTAGCCCGAGCAATGCATGTGTGCCATGTCAGTTCATCAAAATGAGCCTTTGTTGATATTAGGAGGGCAGAGGGATGATTGGGATGTAAATTAGCGATGAGGTTTAATGACTCCTGGCGCTGTAATTGAAACTTGGACAGTAGTGCTGTAGGAAGATGGAAGCTGAAATAATTTGACCACTTTCGTACCACTTTGAATCAGGTTGTACAAGAGAAAAACTAGAAGGGTACGATTGCTATCGATCACACTAGCCAGGTATTCGGAATCTAGTTTCGAACTAAGAAGAGCATTTCGCCTTGCTTCGTTTGTTGCAGGGCATATGTAGAGAAGGCAAAATTATCTGGTATATAATCACACTAACTCGCTAGGCAATGAAATGCGATCCTTGAGCCGCTCTTTAGATATGGGCGGATGTAGCTGAAGCTTATTCTAATGGAACTGGGCCTTCTGCTCTAACTCAAGCCATCTCGATCGTTTCGCACTCGTCGTCCGCATCGTCGATGAGTGCTATTAAAGAATTCCCCCACTTGCTGAATTGCCAAATATTGTATGGATCAACTACGAGACAGTGAATCAAGCCTGCCTTGGTTAGAACGCTGCACGCGTAAAAGTGAGGCAGTTCACTTTCGGTGGTAAATAGAAACCAAAGGACCACCGCATTAAGCACCCATTGGATAACCATGAAATCACGAGCGCTTGATATTCTTTCTGTGACATTTTCAGCACAGAGGGAGTCCGAGAAAGGGCAACGTTCACCTTCGTGCATGTGAGCTTTTCTTACCGCATGTCCAAAGAAAGTGGTTGGCTTGTGGATGGAAAGGAAATAGTTGAATGCGGCGTAGTAGAGCAGAGAAAACTCCCCAACAATTTTTGAGGCCGCCATTAGATTTTGGTATTCGTTGGTTTGAATCAGAGTAGGCCCGGCCAGAGTAGTCGAGGAAATCCCCTCTTTTATGTCATTTACAACTGAGTGAAACTTTCCCCTAGAAAGGGCGGTCGTGCGCAGAATGGAAATGCATTTCTAATATATAACAAATTAATGAGTGCGAGGGCAGATAGTGTTTGAGTGCTGGGCCATAATCCACTTTGAAAGCGTCGTTGTTTGCAATGTCAAAACAATCTTGTGTTATGGCCATAGGCACGGGTGGAGACTTCGGGTCTTTGTCTGCTGTGACATACAACTGAAAGTACTTTGACCTCTGCCCAATAGCGGTCATCCTCTGGCCTGTGGGAGTGTATTTGTTTGTTTTCGTTTTTTTGTGTCACCAACGTCAGCGCAAGTTGCCGCTTGTCGTCCTCCAACGGTCGTTCACCAGAGTTCCAGATTCCGTATGCTTTGAGCGGAGCCTCAAAGTTTAGAACTGCTACATCCGCTTCCCTGACAATCGACTACCGACAGTGTTTGGTGTTCACCTACTGTAAGCGGTGGTAAAGGATATAATGCAATACTATAGCAGCGACCGTGGCATATACACGGGTCGCCGATCAAAATAAAATTTTATTAGGGTGGCATAACCACCTCAAGGTCTAGAACTGCTACATCCGCTTCCCTGACAATCGACTACCGACAGTGTTTGGTGTTCACCTACTGTAAGCGGTGGTAAAGATTATAATGAAATACATACACGAGTCGCCGATCAAAATAAAAATCCATTAGGGTGGCATAGCCACCTCAAATCATATTCTTGGCATAGCGGATACCTCAGTGACACTTTGTCCCTGCCCAGTGGGTTTTTCTAAATTTTGCAATCACTTACTCAAGCCTCAGAGTGATCTCACAGCTGGTGTTATACGCGTCCAAGACCATTCCACAGGCTTGAACTAAGAACTCGAGTCACCCAAGCGGCTGGTGTCCCCAACGAAGTGTTAGGCTTACCACTCCCTCACACACGCACACACACTACTGTCCAGTACCACGTGAGCACTGTTTGTCAGGTGACCACGTTCGCCGCCACTCGCTGCTTTTATGTGTGTGTCCATCTCCGCCCGCACTCGTCGGTGCCTGTCGGATTCCCGCCATGAGCTGTCACGGTCTCAGCTACCCCCGTGACTATCACGTGACCCCGGTCCCGTTTCTTTTCCCGATGATGTCGTTTTGCTTCAAGCTTCCCATTCCCGTACTCCCTGTTGTACCTGCCCCTCGGCCCTTGCCGATGTTACGGTCGTGCTCATGTGAAGGGGCCTCTCACAATCAGAGCCTATACTAGTTAGCTGTTCAGTTTTGCTTCTCCGGCCATCTCCTATGACGTGCTGACGTCTAGATTCGTAATGGTTGTCTGAGTACCTGGAGTTCGCTGTGTACTCGTGAAGGTTGAGAAAAAAAGAAAAATCAACAATGGCATACAGAGACGATACTCATATGTCGTGAGTGGCAACTACTCAATGGCTACCTAATGTCTAGTCGTTACAATACCCAGTTGACTCGGCCTTACAAAGTGTGCACAATTGTATCTGGTTTCGATGGGCTTCGATCCTACCCCAGCTGTTACTCAAATAGCACTCGTTTCTTGTGTGCAGGCGTGGTGGTATGAAAAATATATAAGAGCTGATCCAAATGATCAAGTGGGTAGAAACTTGAGTAATGGAGCGGACACCAAATAGTGAACCTCTCGGATCTGCAAACCCCGCAGATACTAGAGGCAGATAGGCATTGTTGAAAGCTACAATCGATATCGCCGCTACGTCGCAGTTGTCGAAGCCCAAGAACCCCAGGACTATTATTTGTTGTTTAACCGTGCGGACACCCGTACTGTGAGGAAGAAGCGAGATATTCGTTGAGTCGCTTCATACGTCCAGAGTCCCGAACCCGCTAGAGCATCGCACCGATCCTGCTCTATAGTCCGGATGTCCAACTTGTTTGAAGCCGCCCGCGAGCGGCTGAGCGGCTCCACCGCAAACGTGCCGGAAAGACTGAGGTCGTTTTCGGGCCAGGTTCCCACGTTGTCGCGGCTGGGGGCCACTGCAAACACCGTGCCAGTCAATAGCGATGGCGGCAGCAGCGGCAGTGTGAGCAGCGGCAGCTCGTCAGAAGCCGCTGGTAACGGCCTTGAAGGTGGTGAGAAAGTCAGCACCAGCCGGAGCTTTGCCTCTGGCACGGATATCAGCGCTGCGCACGCCCACAGGCTAGCTGCGGATGTCACCGTCGGCAATGGAAACGTGGGAGGTGGCCGTGAACGGTTGACGGACCGCGCTGGGCCCGGCCACAGCAGAGCTGTTGGCCCAGCTAATGGAAGTGGTTCGGTTTCCGAGTCATCACCTGGTCTGCTCACTTCAAACGAACGCGTCGTTCATCACCACAAGCGAGGTGAGTCTGACACGCTGGCAGCAATCGGAGCTACTTCCAGTAGTATCGATCGAATTTAACCGAGGTCGTTGATGTTTTTATACTTGAAACGCTTGTTGCATGTGTATAACTGATTGGTCATAATTAGTTCAACAAGTGGACTGATTATTTGAGATATCAACTGTAGAAGTTAATGTCTTCATTTGGAAATGTTTCTTACCTATGTATTTACTTGATTGGTCATAACTAGTTCAGCATGTGGGGTGTTCTGAAAAATCAATTGTAGGAGTTGTAAGAGTCGTTGTTACGGTTGGAATTGTCGTTGCGGCCGTAGGAGTCGTTTCCGTAGGAGTCGTTTCCGTAGGAGTCGTTTCCGTAGGAGTCGTTTCCGTAGGAGCTGTCGTTCTTCTTGCTACCATAGGAGTCGTTTCCATAAGAATCGTTTCCGTAGGAGCTGTCGTTCTTCTTACTACCGTAGGAGTCGTTTCCATAAGAATCGTTTCCGTAGGAGCTGTCATTCTTCTTGCTTCCATAGGAGTCGTTTCCGTAAGAATCGTTTCCGTAAGAGCTGTCATTCTTCTTACTACCATAGGAGTCGTTTCCATAAGAATCGTTTCCGTAGGAGCTGTCGTTCTTCTTGCTACCGTACGAATCATCGCCATAAGAGCTGTCATTCTTCTTACTACCATAGGAGTCGTTTCCGTAGGAGCTGTCGTTCTTCTTGCTACCGTAGGAGTCGTTTCCGTAAGAATCGCTTCCGTAGGAGCTGTCATTCTTCTTAGTACCATAGGAGTCGGTTTCCTACTAAGAATCGTTTCCTACTAGGAGCTGTCGTTCTTCTTGCTACCGTACGAATCATCGCCATAAGAGCTGTCATTCTTCTTACTACCATAGGAGTCGTTTCCGTAGGAGCTGTCGTTCTTCTTGCTACCGTAGGAGTCGTTTCCGTAAGAGCTGTCGTTCTTCTTGCTACCGTAGGAGTCGTTTCCGTAAGAATCGTTTCCGTAGGAGCTGTCATTCTTCTTACTTCCGTAGGAATCGTTTCCGTAAGAATCGTCATTCTTCTTACTACCGTACGAATCATCGCCATAAGAGCTGTCATTCTTCTTGCTTCCATAGGAGTCGTTTCCGTAAGAATCGTTTCCGTAGGAGCTGTCATTCTTCTTACTTCCGTAGGAGTCGTTTCCGTATGAATCGTCATTCTTCTTGCTTCCATAGGAGTCGTTTCCATAAGAGCTGTCGCTCTTCTTACTGCTCTTTCCGTAAGAATCGTCGTTTCCGTAAGAATCGTCATTCTTCTTACTTCCGTACGAATCGTTTCCGTAAGAATCGTCATTCTTCTTACTTCCGTACGAATCGTTTCCGTAAGAATCGTCATTCTTCTTACTACCCTTATCGTCGTTGATCGACGTCTTCGAGAACTGGTTCCTCACACCAGATTCGAACTTGTCAAAATTGTCCTTGCCAACTTTGCCCTTGATTTGATTCATTCTGTCGTCCCCTAACATTCCCTCCGCCTTAGAGAGGAAGTCTGAATCACCTTTGGCATTGTCGCCAGAATTGGAGTTGTTGCTTGCTATGTCCTTCACTTTGTCAAGAAAGCCCATTTTTAGTTTTGATTTCTGTGAATATACTCAGGATTGGTGAGATTTGGGAGGCTAGATTGATTGTGAAGCTTACAGAGTTGCCGTACTTATACGTCCCCGAATTTGAATTACGCAAACGTGGCTCTTTGGTTCGTGGCATAATATCTCACTCTTAGAATCTCAGTGTTCCTATTCGTTCGTCGCATTAGATTTCCATGACAACTAAAAGCCAAGCCCTGTGCCACTGTTCAGATAAGTCCGCGAAAAACGTGAGAAAAGGGACACAACACTATAAAGTGGACATTCCCACCCAAGAGACTACAGAAGCGAACACGAGCCGTTGAGTCGCAATTGCTAATACGGGGCATTATCTGTCCCCTTGAGTTTGCTCGCTACTGATTTTCAGAGCAACAGGTAAGAGCCCGTAGTATGCGAATTCTTGTTAGTGTAACTAACTGGTGGGTAAATTCAAAGCCACAGCCACCCTTAACAAGATAATTTTACGAACTTTGATTTATGACAGGAACAAGATGTAGTAGCTCTCCCTTTTTTTTCAGCTGATCGACGGACGAACATCAGCTTCGTCAAAGAATCAAAAAATATACCATGCTGTTATGAAAACGACCTGCGCACACCGTTAAGCTCTAGAGCATGCAAGCACGGTTGGCATGTGAGTAATGGCGGAGGGTTGAAAGTTAAATCTGTTTGCAGTTGAGTCTACTCAAATATGCCTTTGAGACTTGCGGCTCCTACTTAATATTAATGTTGAAGAAATAAACATTCGAATGTTATTAGAATTCCGCGCATATTAACATACATACCCGTAGGGAAAAACAAGTCAGATCCCGCTCAGGCTCTGTTGTAACCATCCAATGGTGCGCTTCTTCACTTCCCCTTGCTCGTTCCTGTAGACACGCCTCTTTTCCAACAAATCTATCATTTCATCTGAGGTGTGCCCTCGCTTCATGCCGTTGATGATGAATTTATATAAGCGTTTGCGCCTTGCAAATGTTTTGACATTTTTTTTCACCCGCCACTTGTTCCCGTAAGCTTCTTCCAGAAACTTAACCGACGGATTTCCATCTATTCCCTCTGTGTATTCTTTCCAAATGGCCCTCACATTGGCAGGGGCTTTGAGTAGCGTGTAATCCAGATCCCTGTCGCGTGTGCTTGAGCTGTGTCTGACTTTCCCGGTGCCGAGACTTGTCCTGTGTGTATTTCGATTCTGGCTCTTGGAGATCGGTAGCTGGCGCAGCGTCTTGTGGCTGCTCGATCTAGTCATGCCCTGGCTCACCGGTTCCAGAAAATTGCTGTATTCAGTATCGTAATTGATCTGATGTGTTTCGTTCGCGGAGCCGTGAGCGTATTCACGACGAAACGAGTGTGAATCGGATTCCTCGGTGTTATGGCCTTCATCATCTTCTTGATATCCGTCTTCGTCATCATCCGACGAGTCTGTCTCGATACTACGCTCAGAACCTACCCGTATGTCTATACTTCGCGGGCGAGCCTTAAAGCTCGAGTTTCCAGCCTCTAGCACAGATGGCTGCAGCCCACTCCTCCCAGATAGAGCACCCTTTTCTAGAGTCATGTTAGGTAAGCTCATGGAGCCAACTCCTCCTAGTGGTGAAAATGTTTGGTTGGCATCAAGAGACCCTGTCAGGTCATTGTTTGAGGTGGTGTTGGCCCTGCGACGTTTGATCCCGTTCGGATTCAACTTGAATAGTTGGGCTTGCAGCGGTTGGGGGATGCTTGTACCTAGAGAGGCAGCTACGCTCGACTGTTGCTGAGATTTCTGTGCTTGATGTGTTTGATATGCTAGTTTGGTTTGTGGCTGCTGTGCTAGTTGGGTATGTGGGGGAGCAGCTTCGCTACGATTGCTCTCATGCTTCGAAGCCCCGCCGTCAGATTCGCTCAAGGAAGAACGCTGGCGTTTGTACTTCTGAGTGTTCTTGGAATTCACTTTCTTCAGGTAGTTGGAACTCACGTTGGTAATGGAATTTAGTAGATCAGTGACAAATCCATCTTTTTCATTGTCATCTGGGTTCTCCAGGACCGGAATGCTGTGGTTAACCTGGCGAACCTCGCTCAAAATGCTGGTCAAAAACCTTTCACTTTGTAATCGCAGGTGCTGGATTGTAGTTTCTTGATCCGTTATCTTGCTGCAAAGTTTGTTGAACATTTCTTCCATGGCTATCATGCGCGCGCTTACCTCGTCCATGCGTTGGCACAATTGCACGCTGGACGTGGTCGAATTCGAAGCTCCAGAAACCAGTCCGGGGCCGCTCGCCACCTGAGGAACAATGCCAAAATGCGCCGGTGAGTTTGAGCTGTTCGTATTTCGCGTAGCGGAGTTAGATATAGTAGCCGCGCCCGTATATGCTGAAGCCCTGTCGTTTCCAAGCGGCGTAACATGGCTTTCAACCGTAGGATGGCTGCTTGTGTTTGAACCGAGATTTGATGGCGTGTCAGTAGCCTCCAAAATATCCACCAGCGTTGGGGCCCCTACTACTGTATTTCTGGATGCACTGTTGAGCTTGGTAGCATTATGCGGCCCTTGAACGTGGCTACTAGCTCCCTCATGACCTGTGGTACCGCCAGAAGTGCCAGTTGGCAAACCTAGGCTTCCCAGACTAAGATTGAGCGCATCATTTTCTGAGAGAGTGGTCCTCACGCCCCCAACTCCGTTGGCTTTCGACATGACCGGGATCAGATTTGGCATGATTACACTGGTGGAATCAACTCGTGGACTATTGGATGGCTTTATTCTACAGTGTAAATTTAGCGGTTGCGTATTACGTAGGTAATGACTCTCACCTATTTCGGCACAACAAGCTAAAACCTTAAGGTTACGAGATAAGGACGTGGTTTGGATCAGCAGTAGCTTCGAAAAATCCTCTTGAAGATGTTCAATGTTCATGCTGTTGCATTTTTCTGCTTACGTTTCGGGCCGCACTTGAAAGCTTCCAATGGTCAATGCTAGCTTGAAAAGTCAGTCAGTCAGTCTTAAGCTCGTTTAGAAACAAATTCCGGGCTTTGAATTGTACAGAGACTAAGTCCCTGTCAGTAGATTCGGTTTTGCAGCTCTCTTTTTTTTGTTTTCTCAGTTCACAGCCCTCGCATTTTGTTTTATTAGCGAGAGATATTAACGCATGACCTGTCTTCCAATAATCTCCTGCTGTTAATAATTGACCTAGTTTGAGTTCTGCTTCTTTGAAGGCCTTCATAGTACGGAAATCAATCGTTTGCTGTGCAGCACAATTATCTGTCAGAATATGACAGTTCGCCACAAAGTGATCTAAAACCTCTGAGAAATCAAATTACCCTAAAATTCATATTGAAATAGTCATTGCAAGCAAACAGTTGAGGTACGATCATCTCTTTTGGCTGTTTGGTACGCATGGTATTCCAAGCAAACCACAAGTCAATTAAATAGCTCTATATCATTTTCCTGAAAGATGACTGAAGCAAGAGGCGTTTTGGGAGCTTTGAAAGAATCTGGATCGTCAAGATTCACCCAAAAACTTTTCCCAGATGTCCTGGTGCCCACAGTAGCAAGGGCAATAGAGCTCAATGAAATTGGGGATGAGACCGAACGTCAAAAAAAATTCCACACCCCGAGGATGGTGTCACAGTCTGCCCACTTTACGTATACGGTGCCTGAAGCCCGACCACATTACAAGCCAATCATCACCTCGTCCAAAGCGTTGGAGGACCTAAACTTAAAAATGGACTCGGAGCTAATGGCCTTGCTCAATGGCTCTAAAGTTTATTCTGACGAGCAAGGATCTATTTTTCCTTGGAGCATGGCCTATGCAGGATTTCAATTTGGGCAGTTTGCTGGACAACTGGGTGACGGGCGTGTGGTGAACATTTTTGACCTTCCCGACAAAAACAACCGCTTTCAAACATTGCAGCTGAAAGGCGCTGGTATGACGGCTTTTTCACGGTTTGCGGACGGAAAAGCCGTCCTGAGGTCTAGCATCCGCGAGTTCATCATATCCGAGGCTCTCCACCACATTGGAATTCCGTCTACACGCGCACTTCAACTCACAAGCCTCCCCGAGACTCGAGCAATGCGATCTACTTACGAGCCTTGTGCCGTTTACTGCAGGTATGCACCAAGCTGGATCCGGTTAGGTAATTTCGACTTATGCCGGTACAGACAAGACCATAGCAGTCTAGTTAGACTGTCAGATTTCTGTGTCGACGAAGTTTTCAACAAGGGCGAAAACTTTCCTACTGAGATATCTCCAGAAGCTTTCAAGCATGATTATTTCCCTGATGAAGACGTGAAAATGCCATCCGGATCACCATCTGAACTTCCCTGCCTTGATAAAAGCACTAAATATGAGCTTTTTTTTCGTCATGTTGTCAACCTGAATGCAGAGTCGGTTGCGTGCTGGCAGTCGTATGGATTTTTAAACGGGGTCCTCAACACCGATAATACATCCATCCTAGGACTGGCGATAGACTTTGGGCCCTTTTCTTTTATGGACAAGTTTCAGCCACAGTTCACGCCAAATCACGACGACATAGAACTCCGCTATTCATTTGCGAATCAACCCACCGCAATTTGGTGGAATTTAACCAAATTTGCACAGGCCATGACGACTCTAATTGGTGCAGGCCCGAAACTTATCGATACGATTGTGAGAAGCGGGTTGGAAAATCTGACCGAGGATAATGAAAGAGAAATCATCTCACGGGCAAATGCAGTTATATTGTCGGCAGGAAATGAGTACAAGTATCGCTTTACGGTTAATTATGCAAAAATCATGTCACAAAGGTTAGGTCTGGACATTGGTTTGACGAGAACCGTTACAAGCACCAATATTCAGGAGCTGGCCGACAAGGCTACAGAGTTCAACAAAGTGATTTTAGAGCCCCTATTACAGATTCTCTACGTTACACAGGTTGACTACAATAATTTCTTCGTCAAACTTCAAGCATATAAAGGCGAATTCAAATCAAAGGACGGGACAGGCTTTCAAATGATTGATCCGGAGCTCCTGAGGATATTCTTCACGGAAGCACAAGTGTCAAAGTTGGAAAAACATCTGAAAGGTACGCCGGAGGCCGATTCAGGTGACACAAGAAGGTTACTAGAAGTTGCAGAAACTCTTGCAACTTGGATAGATGATTTCGTTGCTTTGGCCCCTCCGGTATCTGGGGACAGATTCACCCTTGCGAAGAGATATAACCCTCTATTCACCCCCAGAGCCTATATCTTTGAACAAGTTATTGATAGTATTACTGATCAGCAGAGAGATGCGATAAATGATCCGAATGCTGAACTAGATATCTCCTTCCTTCAAAAACTTTACAACATGAGTGTTAACCCTTACGATTCAGATAAGTGGGATGATAGCTTGAGGCCTGAAGTAGTGCAGGACTGGACATCTCATGGCGATGATGACGCCAAATTCATGAAGCAGCTCACCTGCTCAAGCTAAAAGAATAATACTATGAAGGTTTTTATTGAATGTGCCTAATCCACTTTAAAATGCAACGGTTCATTGCATTTATCAATTTAACTTTTACGGTTACGTGGGTATTTATTATTTCTGTCACGATTCTGAACTTTGAAATTTGAATCCTTGCAAAACTCAAAGCAGCATCCGAAGAAGAAGACATTTGAGCTACTTCTCAAGGAATGTAGATACTGAGGGAAAGTATTGTTTGCCCTAGAGCTCTGTTAAGAGAATCCATACTTTCCTCGGAACTCACTAAAATGAAACTGTAAATATTTTTGTGGATAATCACGGTGGTGCGAAGAGCCCTATAACACCAAGAGACTCTTCAAAGAATGCGGTTCAAAGGCAGGGATGTGTTTCTGTAGTCTACCTATGGCGTTGGCTAATCAATTATATGCCGTGCGCTGGCACTCTTTTTCCAAGGATGGAACTTATAAACTAACACTCAGGTCATAAAAAGCACTTCGAAAATCTTTATCAACTTCTGACGCAGTCAGTAGTTCCATTTGTCCCAGAAACTGCTGAAGTTCAAGTCTGTCTGATGAAGTGGTCACCGAATACGCTTTGATAGCAGTGAAATTATTATGGTAATCAATTAATTAGAATATATGTACATACTGCCTCGATAGGAACGACCCGCTTCTGAAGCTGTGAGGTACCGAAGCAGATTGCTACTTGATAACATATTAGCGTAGCCAAAAATTACTAGAAACTCAATGCCATTAAAACTAAGCTTTCCTTGCCTAGTCCTAGATGTTTCCCCGGATATCGTCCCCTTGCCCGGAGTCTCATATCAATTCACAATTCCTAGACAACAGGGTCTTAAAATATTGCTCAGCTTAGAAATACCCCAGCTTCGAGAGCTAACGCATCCAGATGTGGGTGAGAAAAGAGATAACCCTGAGGCAGCCAGTATACTAAAGGCGGCCTATCGCAAATTCGAAAGTGAGTTTGGTGCACCAGGAAAACCACACATTGCCTACGTTTGTATATTACCCACAATCGATAAAAGTCACTACGCTGGATGCATTACAGCTCTGACGAAATTCTTAATAGAAGATGATTTGGTTATTCTGTCACTGAAGGGAGTAATTCGAGCCAAAGTCGAACAATTTGAGCTAAACCTCAAAAATGAGATCTGCATGAGTACTATTGTCTTAGCTACACCTGATGAACTGGGAAAAGAGTGGAGCCTTGAGGAGCGGAATGAGGCCACCAAGGTTACTAAGATGTGTTTAGAGGAGCTCAATTCGGCGTTTCGTGAGTTTCGGTCCCGATACAAAAAAGCGCTCCGAGAGAAGGATGACATGTTCGGCCGTCTGCTCTTGCTCTCCCCCTTGGCCAACACCCTTTTTTTGCAGCTAAACAGAGCACATTTCATCGAGTCATGGGAATTACTGCTCGAGTCAGCTAAGAATCTTCCCACCAACCACATACGACAAGCTGATGTCCCCAGCCTATTATGCTTGTTGGATATGTCTGCGTCGATAATTCCGCTATCACCTTCTCAAAGGTTGACCTTTTTAAGGCAAGATGCCTCAAGCCAACGATTAAACGAATTCGTGACTCTTAAGGACAAACTCATCTCCTTACTAGGAGATCTCAATTCATCTACAGAAATAGCTCGCAGCCGGTTTGAAGAGCTAAGCGCTCGAGAAAAAGCCTCTTTTGTCGCTTTACATTTGAGTGCGTTGCGCAGTTTCCTAAGTGTAGAGCGCAAAGAAGGTAAACTGAGCAAAGGGCTAGATGGACCAAGGAAAGCCACCTCTGCAGGGCTTATGAGAAGCAAAAAAGTTGAGAACGAATTTGAGGGGGATGAAGAAGACGACGACTTCAAAGCCATCAAAAATTTTATGGAGCAAACGGCGAACATCCATCCAGATGGGCGAAAAATGCTGCATAAAGATTACAGGCGACTCAAAAAAATGCAACCGCAGAGTTCCGAGTATCAAATTCTCAAAAGTTACTTTGACGTTGTATTGGATATCCCATTCCAAACTAAAGCTACGCAAATTGGTTCTGTGGATATCCTGCAATGTCAAAGCAAGCTCGATTCTGACCACTTTGGCCTACGAAACGTCAAAAAGAGACTAATAGAGTACTTAGCAGTGCTTAAAGTAAATGAAGATCATCCAAGTAAAGAGCCGAAGACAAAAGCTCCCATTTTACTATTAGTAGGGCCGCCTGGTGTGGGCAAAACTTCAATTGCAAAATCGGTTGCTGAAGTTCTGAACAGAAAATTTCATCGGATATCTCTAGGAGGGATATACAACGAAGCTGATATAAGAGGCCACCGCAGGACATACGTGGGATCGATGTGTGGGATGATAATTAATGCCCTGCGAAAGAGTGGCTCAATGAAGCCTTTGATTCTGCTTGATGAAATTGACAAAGTTTTGAGCCTGTCGGCGGGTGGACGCGGGGCTGGCTTGAATGGCGATCCAGGTGCAGCGCTTTTGGAGGTTTTAGACCCCGAGCAAAACGCTACATTCACTGACCATTATGTTGGTTTTCCCGTTGACCTTTCAGATGTGCTTTTCTTCTGCACTGCAAATGAGCTGGAGGGAATTTCTGCCCCCTTATTGAATAGGATGGAAGTCATAGAGATCCCAGGATATACTATAGAAGAAAAGGTTCAAATTGGAAAGAAGTTTTTGCTACCCAAGCAGGTCAGATTGAATGGTTTAGATAAGATTGACGCTTCAATAAAGCTGACTGATGAAACTTGGGACAAACTTGTTGAAGAATACACGAGAGAACCTGGCGTCCGCAGTCTCGAGCGCAAGCTGGCTGGGCTGGTCCGTGGTAGAATTGTTGAATATCTCGAAGGTGCAGGGACAAAACAAGAGATTGCAGCAGATGAACTTATTAAATACCTTGGATTTCCACCGCATTCATTGTCGAAAGATTTGATCAGAAGTGCAAGGTTTGCTGACAAAAACGGTGTTGTAAGTGGGCTTGCATACAATTCCGATGGTTCGGGAGGAGTGCTGGTTTTTGAGGTGGTTCGAACAGGTCAATTAGAAAATGAGGTTAAGGGCCCTCGCGTGCGTACGACAGGAAATCTTGGCAAGCTTCTTAACGAGTCAATTGACATCGCGGTAGCTCTCGTGAAGTCTCTCAGCGAGCGTAAGATAATCATTGGACCTGAAAAAGATCCTTTCCAACAGTTTATGTGCTCAGATTTGCACTTACATGTTCCCATGGGTGCAGTGTCTAAAGATGGGCCTAGTGCTGGCGTCGCCATCACACTGGCCTTGTTATCCCTCGCGCTCGGTATCCCGGTTCCGTCAAAACTGTGCATGACCGGTGAAATAACATCCCGCGGAAAAGTGTTGCCCATTGGTGGTGTCAAGGAGAAACTGTTAGGGGCCCGCCGATTTGGGATGAAAAAAGTCCTCGTTCCGCTGGCCAATCGCACAGATGTGATTCAAGCTGCGATGGATCCAGATCAATTTGAAAGCTGTCTAACTAGCTCAGACCATCCCGAGCTTTTAACTATTAAAAACAACTGGCAACTTGATGTCAGCTACGTCGATGACCTGTTCGATGCCATCAGCTACTCCTGGCCAACCCGATTTCAGATTAGAGACAACTCGCTTTTAATGCTGCCAAGTACAAGACCACTAAGACCCTCGCTTTGAGCTGGTGGCAGTACCGGTAGACAGGCATATTACAGGCTATGACTATCATTCGCGATCAACCACTGTTCTGGATCATCTTCTTGCAGATCGCCTTGGCGTTTCGTGGTCGCACGTACATAATGAGTTTGTATCCTAAAAAAGAAGGAATTGAGGTGGAAGATTGGCATCTCGACAAACCAGGTAGGTAGATCGGACGCAGACAACTCACACATAGCCAAGAAAGTCCTAAAAATCTCGAGATCGAAAGATAAGTTCCGAGAGACATTTTCCTGAGCGAATAAAGAAGCTGATTTAACCTTGTGCTCTGAACTTCCGTCCGATATCTTTGGAACTCGTTGCAAACTGAAAAAGGACCAATCCGAGCTTCATATTCGGGTTTTGGGAGTGAATTTAAATAAGAGATTTTAGGTCGAGTGGGCGGAAAGCTT
Organism: Lachancea dasiensis; assembly: GCA_900074725.1. NCBI lineage: Eukaryota > Fungi > Ascomycota > Saccharomycetes > Saccharomycetales > Saccharomycetaceae > Lachancea > Lachancea dasiensis. The sequence goes on from LT598457.1 coordinate 159,465, forward strand.
AGTGTAAAATGAGATTTTTCACGACTGTTCTTTTCGTGCTGAGTTTGGTGCACCAAACGGTCGCTAAACGGAAACTGGTGGCTAGTTCCCTGGTGACTTGTATGGAAAACTCACAGCTGGCCGCAACGAGCTTTGATGTCACTTTTGATCCTGACAGTCGTTCATTACACTACTCGCTCGATATGACCACCGATATCGACGCCTACATCGCTGCGGAGGTGGAAGTTTGGGCTTATGGGTTCAAGATCATCAGTCGGTCTTTAGATCTGTGTTCTTTAAACTGGAAGCAGTTTTGCCCGCTTCACCCTGGTAATGTGCAAGTGGAATCGATCGAGTATATCTCAGCAGATCTGGTGAAACAAATTCCAGGTATTGCTTACCAAGTGCCAGATATCGATGCTTTCGTTCGGGTGAACATTTTCCAAAGAAGTGACCAAGATGATATCCTCGCTTGTATCCAGGCTTTCTTCTCGAATGGTAAGACGGTCGCACAAACGGGAGTCAAGTGGGCTACTGCTGTTATTGCGGGGTTGGGGCTATTGTGTTCTGCGGTACTTTCTACATTCGGCAATTCCAATGCTGCCTCGCACATCTCTGCAAATACAATGTCTCTTTTCCTGTACTTTCAATCCGTGGCCGTCGTGTCAATGGAGCACGTTCATCGAGTTCCCCCAATCGCCGCTGCTTGGGCGGAAAATCTGATATGGTCTATGGGGTTGATTCATATCTCTTTCATGCAGAAGATTTTCAGATGGTTTGTCCAATCCACTGGCGGAAGTCCATCTCTTTACCTGACATCTAAGACGATTTCAGTCTTGGTACAAAGAAGCTTTGATTTGGTCGAAAACACTGGTTTGTACAGGCGTGCGGCAGATGTATTGTACGGAAACTCGAACGTGCTGATTTTGAGAGGCATTAAAAGGCTTGCCTATCAGTCAAGGATTGAGAACACTGCTGTGGTGTGTACTGGTTTCACCTTTTTCGTCCTCTGCGGCTACTTCCTGGCGGGCTTTGTCATAGCCTCAAAGTATGCTATCGATCTGTGCATCAAGGCTGGCTGGATGAATAGCTCGAGGTTTTTGGAGTTCAGAAGCAATTGGAGGACTGTCTTGAAGGGCACTTTATTGCGGTACATCTACATCGGATTTACGCAGCTAACCTTGCTAAGTTTCTGGGAGTTTATGCAACATGACTCACCAGCTTTGATTGTCATTGCCGCCCTGTTCTTGATTCAGGCCCTAGGATTGATGATATGGGCGGCCTACAGAACCATTTATTTTGCAAGGCTATCAGTCCAACAGCGTAAAAATCCAGCAGCCTTACTATACGGTGACCAGCAGATTCTGGACAAGTACGGGTTTTTTTACACTATGTTCAGTGCAAAACGCTATTGGTGGAATTGTGTTCTTCTCGGGTACATCCTGTTCAAAAGTGTTTTCATTTCATTTGGACAAGGGTCCGGAAAAACGCAAGCTCTCGCAATCTTTGTTGTCGACCTTGCCTATCTGGTGGTTTTGATTGTCTTCAAGCCTTACTTTGATCGTCCAACAAATATTGTCAATATCCTAATCACAACAGTCACCACCGTCAACTCCTTCCTCTTTCTGTTCTTCTCTGATTTGTTCGGACAACCTGGCCGCGTTTCCTCTATCATGGGATGGATTTTTTTTATCATGAACGCCGCTTTTTCACTAATTCTTTTGATCTTGATCCTCATTTTCATTATAATGGTAGTATGTTCCAACAACCCAGACTTGAGATTTAAGCCAGCCAAAGACGACAGAACCTCATTTCAAAGAACCTCCGGCAGCCAGGGCAAGTTGAACAAATCCGTCGCTGCTGAATTAATGGCTTTAGGAAACACAGCCAAGAACCACGATGAAAACTGGGAAGAAGAACTGTACAATCAGCAGAGACTGCGGAAGGATCAGAGTGACTCTGGTTTCGACCTTTCCGATGAAAAGCTTGTTGGAACTCAATCTGCATCTGAAGAGAATGCCGAAACTAATCTCACATTAGCCGAAAGACTAAAGCGCAAACTTTCCTTCAAGAGAACGAAGTCAACTTCATCGAGAGTTCAACTTGACAAGGACGAGGCGATGGTGGACTCCGCACAACCAGTAACATCTCTTACACGAGAACCCTCTGATGCGTCAACTCCTGCTGTTAAGAGAGACTATCCGGGAGTTCACAGTCGACAAGAATCTGAGTCGAAAAACGGTTTGATGCACTCTTACAACTCATCTGAAAATCAGAACCTGAAGGATAGCGAGGTCGATGACCATCCATTGGTTTCTGCAGGAACGTACCAAGTGCCAGAGAATGGTACGACCGCTGAGTTTGTGAGAGATGAGAGCATGGATTCCGTTAACGCAGCGGCCCACCCACAAGCAACGTCTTCGACGGATCTTTTCACTCACAACAATGGCTCGTATTATGGGAGGTTATAGATAGGTAAGCTGTAAAGTGAATCGTTGTCACTTTGAGCAGCTAAAAAATGCCGGGTTTGAAGCGGTTATTGTAGACTAGGTTTTATATTAGAGATCAAAATGTATTTTATTCGATGCAGTCCAAGAGTAAAGATCTAAGCATACTCATTTACGTGTATGTGCGAGATCCTGTTTTTTAGTGTGGCATGAAATATGGATTCACCCCATCATGCTTATGTTTGAGCAGTCTTTGTCCGTGAGGGAGTGCATGTCGCTAAATATATATATATATATATATATATGTATATAATCGATATATAATGGACCTGTCGAAAAGCGAACTCTCGTGGGCACGTTGTTGATCAAATTGTGTTGATACCACGAAATTGGGCCCGGTTCAAAACGTCTTCAAACTTGTTGATCGCGCTTCCTACATGATCTGACAACGATGGTCTGTAGTCTTCGTTATAAATATACAACTCATCAGGTTCAATATCAGCAAACCAGCGTTGATTGGTGGGCAACGTGCTTGGACGCCAGTCCATAAGTGATTTCCACATGGAAGTTGGCCCTTCAGATGTAATGTTAGTGCTGATCATGGACGCAATGCTAAAATTCCCTGTGTTGGCGTCACCGATAGGTGTGTGCATATAAGGCAAAATCTTCTTCATGTTTGTCCTCGAAATTCTTCGAAGCACAGGCACTTTTGAGCCAGGTTTTACTTCGGTCCATTGTCTCCAATAGCTATCTGATATCAAAGGTTCGAGAGGAATGGCTGTGTCCAAACTACAAAGGGGATAATAGTCACCATCAAATGTTCCTAGATCATCGCTCAGTCGTTCCAAGACTGAGTACTTCGTGGTCTGGTTGAGGCGACAATAAAAAAGACCACCAATCCACTTATTCGGTAGGTACAAGGATACATTGCGATGTGCGTATTTTTCACGGCGGGCAAGCTTGAAGCAATGGAAGTTGTCAATGTCATTATGAGCCATTTCTTTCAGACTTGTTCCTGATTCCAGCTTCTTTTGAGGGGTGGTCTTTTTAGGTAGATTGAACCATTTCCAGTGTTTTTTATGATCCCCGGCCCATATAGTCTCCTTGGGAGTATAAACGCACAAAGGTTTATTCCAACTAATGTCTGAACTATAATGCTGAAACGCCTGCCACCTTAACTTGCCACGATTGCAGTAGGACATCTGCAATGAGGGCCGTACCCGTTTGAACAAACTTTCAAAATAATACACTTTGTGAAACTTGAAGCCCGTGTACATTCTTTTGCTTTTTCCAAATGCACCCAGATCAACACCTGTTAACGTACTGACCAAATGTCGATAACTTCCTTGGCCATTAACATGGTCCATCGAACACAGTTTGTTCTGGGTCGCAAATGCAGCATTCAGCGTTGTTGAATGACTATCAACAGGATGTGCACTTGCCGTATCTATAGATTCTATAGAGGATATGAGAAAGATCACATATAAGAGAAGGAATAAATGCCATGCGGAGGGAAATTCAGTAAAATGACGTTTGCAAAGATACCTCGCTGAATAAGCTTTCAGCCTATGCCAGGTTTGTCTGAAGTCTCCCATGTAATAAACCGATCGAGAGGTTCGGGCTGCCAACTCTACAAAGGAATAAACTGCTCGTTTGTAAGCGTTATGTGTCGTCGTGCCAAGAACCTTATAATTTCGTGACACCTAGCTCATTTTGTCATAAAACTGACAGAAGCGTATAAAACGATAATCATTCGTTTTCATAGTTGTTAGAGTTTGACCAAAACATACTAAAGGACACCTATCGAGCGTAGTTGACCAAAGACCACCAACCCCATCCTTATTCAAACTAGGATCATGAAGTTGGACATAAAAGTATGTTCAGAATATATTTGTACACCACCAACATCAATGGCCGATATCAGCTGTAAATGTGGTGAGCAGGATCCATCTTATTGAAAGAAAGCTTCCAGAGCACCTACATGCTAGCGGCCCATTGTAATCCACGCTAGGTAGCTCAGAATACTAACTGGATTTTTGCTTCATATAGAAAGCATTCGCAAATCGGTCTGATCGTGTGAAGGGTATTGACTTTCATCCCTCTGAACCATGGATTTTGACAACACTATATTCTGGTAGAGTCGAGATTTGGAATTTCGAAACGCAAACAGAAGTCAAGTCGATTGCAGTAACAGATACCCCAGTGAGAGCCGGAAAATTCATCGCCAGGAAAAATTGGATTGTCGTGGGTTCCGACGATTTCAAGATCAGAGTATTCAATTACAATACCGGCGAGAAAGTAGCCGACTTCGAGGCACACCCCGACTACATTCGCTCGCTTGCTGTGCATCCAACTAGACCTTACCTACTTTCGGGATCTGATGATACTACTATCAAGTTCTGGAACTGGGAGAAGAATTGGTCTTTGGAACAGACTTTCGAAGGCCATCAACATTTCGTGATGAGTGTTGCCTTCAATCCTAAAGACCCAAGCACTTTTGCATCTGCTAGTCAGGATTTAACCGTTAAAATCTGGTCACTAGGGCAAGCAACCGCCAATTTCACATTGAACGCACACGAAACGAGGGGCGTCAACTATGTCGACTATTACCCACTACAGGATAAGCCTTACTTAATTACCAGTTCTGATGATAGAACTGCTAAAGTCTGGGACTATCAGACGAAGTCTTGTGTGGCTACTTTAGAGGGACACATGGCCAACGTTTCATTTGCCATATTCCATCCCTCTCTGCCTATTATCGTTTCCGGGTCGGAAGATAGCACTCTTAAAATCTGGAACGCCAACACCTACAAGTTGGAGAAAACTCTTAACCTTGGTTTGGAAAGAAGTTGGTGCGTTGCCACGCATCCCACGGGAAAGCGCAATTATATTGCTTCAGGATTCGACAGCGGCTTTACGGTTTTGTCCCTGGGCAATGACGATCCCAGACTATCTTTGGACCCGGTTGGGAAGCTCGTATGGTGTGGTGGAAAAAACGCATCTGCAACAGATGTCTTCTCGGCTGCCATCAGAGGCGTTGAAGGCTCTGCAGATGGAGAAGCTATTCCTCTTCAAACAAAAGAACTGGGCACGGTTGATGTTTTCCCGCAATCTATGAAGCACTCTCCAAACGGGCGTTTTGTTACAGTAGTTGGAGATGGTGAGTACATTGTTTATACTGCTTTGGCTTGGAGAAACAAGGAATTCGGTAAATGTCACGATTTCGTCTGGGGGCCAGACTCGAACAGTTACGCGCTAATTGACGAAGCGGGTCGCGTAAAATATTACAAAAACTTCAAAGAGATGACTTCTTGGTCCATACCGCTAGAGTTTGGCATAGAAAAACTTTATCCAGGTGCGCTATTAGGGGTGAAGGCAGATGGTTTCGTATATTTTTTCGACTGGGATTCTGGATCTCTCGTCAGAAGAATTGACGTGGACGCAAAGGAGGTTGTTTGGTCCGACAATGGCGAGCTTGTGATGATGATAAACAATACAGATGACAATAATGCTGAGGAAAGCCCAGCTTACGTTTTGGAGTTCAACAAGGAAGTTTACGAATCATTTTCAGCCAATGACGAGGACGCCGGTGAAGAGGGTATCGAGGAAGCATTTGATGTCCTTTACGAGGTTAGCGACCATATCAGTTCGGGAAAATGGGTTGGCGATGTCTTTATCTACACAACCGCTACCCACAGACTCAATTACTTTGTGGGCGGAAAGTCTTATAACTTAGCACATCTCGACAAAGAGATGTATATGCTCGGATACCTCCCCAGAGACAATAAGGTTTATTTGGCAGATCATGACATTCATATTTATGGTTATGAAATCTCCATTGAGGTTCTTGAGTTCCAAACTCTTGTTCTGAGGGGTGATTTAGAGGAAGCGAAAAAAACGATTCTACCTAATATCGAAGGAAAGGAGAACTTGCTGAAAATTTCCCGATTCTTGGAGGGCCAAGAGTTTCATGAAGATGCTTTGGAGGTAAGTCCCGACAACGATCAAAAGTTTGACCTCGCTTTGAATCTTGGCAAGCTTTCATTGGCCCACGACATAGTCAGTGAAAATGAGAATGAGTTCAAATGGAGAAGGCTTGGTGACAAGGCTTTGGAATCCTTCAATTTCAAAGTAGCTGTCGAAGCGTATGACAAGGCCTCCGATTTAGAGTCGCTATTTTTGCTTTATTCATCGTTTAATAACAAGGATGCTTTGGTCGCACTTGGACATAGAGCACAAGATGTGGGGAAATACAACTTGGCATTTAATGCGTTTTGGGTAGCTGGTGATATAAAGAGTGCCAGAGAGCTGCTCGCCTCGAGCGGCAGATACTCCGAAGCAACTATACTCTCCAAAGCATACTCTGGAGACTTGGAAGAGACAAATAAGCTGGTCACGAAGTGGAAAGAAAGCCTTGCTCAAGCAGATCAACATACCGTAGCCTCTAGAATTCTTCCTGCTACCAAGGAGCAGCAAACCCCTTTAATCGATATGGATGCTGGTAACGAGGAAGAGAAAACGGTTGATGAAGACGTGAATGAGGAAAACGAGGTGCTCGTGGATGGAGCGCAAGAAACGCCTCAAGCTGATGATGAGGTTACTGACCAGGCGGTAGGGGATGAACTTGAAGAATCACAGGATTGATTATCTGACCTCACACGGAAAACCTTTAGATAAAAGCAGTAGCGAATCCAGCGCATTGGCCCGGCTGAGATGGAGTGTGAATTGAAGCTGCCGTACATTTAAATACTACCCTAAAAACACTTTTAGCTTATCAACATCCTTGCGCTTTCTCAAACCGACGAAGTATAGCTCTTTCGATTCAGTTCTCGAAGCCGTCGGCTTGAATCTCTGAACATCTTTGAAGACCCGCTTCAATCGATTTTCCAAAAGTTTGTCTTCTTTGCCTGTATATAGTTTGCACAAAAAGGATCCCCCAGGCTTGAGCAAATCGATGGCTGCAATTAAAGCAGCATCACACAAGTCCATTGACATGCAGTGGTCCTTAATAGCAACACCAGATGTGTTTGCCATCCTGTAATAAGCAGAATTAGTAAAATTGTTCCAAAATCCGGTTGTCTGGGGCCAGGGTTCATACATGTCGCTAATGACTACGTCAATTGGGTGTTTTTCAACATCTTGGGTAGCTTCTCCGGCTTCTCGTTCTTGTTTAGAGAGAAACATAACTTCTTCTAGCATGTGCTGAAAGTAACCATGGTCCCTGTGCAATTGGTCTTCTTGGTATAGTTGGAACCGTTTAGAGAAGAATATGCGTATCAGTTCGTGGGTCTTTCTTGAGAGAATATTTGCTTGAATCGAGTTTACACCACGAGGTGGATTACAGGGCAAAATGTCGACCCCCAATATCACGCCGTTGGGACTTGTTCTTTCAAGTGCTACCTGAGACCACGCTCCTGGCGCATATCCCAAATCCAAAACACTCTGGTTAGCATTTTTTCGGAATAGACGAAACCTGTCATCTATCTGCTGCAGTTTGAAAGCTGCTCGGGATCTTAATCCTTGAACTTTAGCTTCTTTCGTAAACGGGTCCGACTGTTGTCGATTCAGCCATCGAGATTTTGCCGAGGAATTACTTCGGGCAAACTGCCGCAGGACTCCCGATAAAGTACCACAGCTAGTTAATCTATGATACATTGCAAGGGCCCATTGAGTGGTTTCTGGTGTAAACCTCTTCCCTCTGCCGATGAGATGAGCTCGAGACCAATTTTTTTTTCAGTATCATCAAATGAAAACCGGTAATTTACTGACACTTCCGATGGACCAGTAGTATCTACTCTGTCACGTATCGTGACACATCTAAACCATGCTTGTCTCTATGTTTGAACTGACCGTTTTATCGATAGCAGTTCGAAACGCAGTTCATCCATCAAGATTCGACGCTCCTACATTCTTCGAGTGTTCACATTAGACAATATCCCGAGACTCAAGATAAGATAGAAATTATGAGAGCAAACCTTCCACGTTCCTAGGATGGTTATCGAATCCGGTGCGGCTTCAAATCGCTTTGAAAATACCCTGTCAACTACACAACAAAAAATTCCGAGCATATTCCAAAACAGGCTTCGGGGAGATGAATTGGCATCCTGACCATTTTTATTCAACAAAGGCCGAATATTCCATTTCTACACAATGTTGAGCTGTGGGGTACTCCGCAACCAAAACGTCCTTGCTAACCAAGCTTCCGACTCGTTACGATTTGGCAGTCTGGGACAGTTGTCCGCGTCAGGGTAAAACTTTCGGCTTATAAAAAACCAGCAGCATAGATGAAACCATGCGATCAGCCGTCTACACTGTCAAGCTAAAAGAGTTGTAGACTCTTAATCCCCGGAGTTTCCATGGCCATGATGACAAGTGCGCGCTGTCATTGTGTTCAGCCGTACTCACGCGAGTACAGATGTACTCAAACAAAAATCACATGAAAATGAAAAAAATCAAAAATTACAACACCCAGACAACCTCAAAAAAGCAGTCACAGACTTTGACCGACGCACAAGAAATTTTTCAGCATCTCAGAGTCGGCCAAACTTTCCAATCCAGCGTCTCTATGCTGTGCTGAAATTGTTGGTGGTTCTCTTCCTGTTCGTGCACTCTCCACCTTCTGTTTCTTATAAAACCATTAGTCGCAAGCCTTCTCCCGGACCACCAACTAGTATTGGAAGACTAATAAAAACCATCCCAGGATGTCTAAGATTACCTCTACCCAAATCAGAGACAACGTCAAGGAGGTGTTGAAGTACTCCAACGAAACCAAGAAGAGAAACTTCTTGGAAACCGTCGAATTGCAAGTCGGTTTGAAGAACTACGACCCTCAAAGAGACAAGCGTTTCTCCGGTACCTTGAAGTTGCCTCAATGCCCAAGACCAAACTTGTCCATCTGTATCTTCGGTGACGCCTTCGACGTGGACAGAGCTAAGTCGTGCGGTGTTGACGCCATGTCCGTCGATGACTTGAAGAAGTTGAACAAGAACAAGAAGTTGATCAAGAAGCTGGCCAAGAAGTACTCCGCCTTCGTTGCCTCCGAAGTCTTGATCAAGCAAGTTCCAAGACTCTTGGGTCCTCAGCTATCCAAGGCCGGTAAGTTCCCAACCCCAGTCTCCCACAACGAAGACTTGTACGCCAAGGTCACTGACGTCAAGTCCACCATCAAGTTCCAATTGAAGAAGGTGTTGTGTTTGGCTGTTGCTGTTGGTAACATCGAGATGGACGAAGACACTTTGGTCAACCAAATCTTGATGTCTGTCAACTTCTTGGTCTCCTTGTTGAAGAAGAACTGGCAAAACGTTGGTTCTTTGGTCATCAAGTCCACCATGGGTCCTCCATTCAGATTGTACTAAGCGATATACTGCTGACTACTATCGGTGTCTATCACGATGTATATATGTTGTATAAGTGGTGCTAGCTTGCCAGTTAGAAGAAGCCACCCATAAAGGAACACGCATAGACATTTAACCAGCATCGAAGCTTTCTGCTGCTACGTATCATAGTAGACGAGGGCATCTGGGGCAAATAAATGACACTGAAATGGATTCGAATACCTAAAATGGCATCGCAACCTCCAGATCAGCAGAAGAGATCCCACCAATATAGCCCACTTCCCATCCATTCAAGTGCGTCGAGAAACAGTGCTACTCTTTATAGTGGTAGTTTTGAGACTTCCCCTTGAATTTGAACAAGCACGTCTTGTTTGCAACTACCACAACACGCTTTGTAAATCTCAATTACCACTCGACGCATGACAGAGATACCATCAAACATATTGGGCGACCCGCCAAAATACGTCAGGCAGTCTGTAATGAGCCGGTGCATTCAGTCGTCGACTGACGCAACAGACTCAGATCTGGACGCAGATTTAGATGTTGACATGGACGACCCAACATTTGAACTGCCGCTAAAGGCCAAAACAAGACTTTCCAGGTCGACCAACTTCCCTGATTTGGAGCCGGTGGTGAGCTTCGACAAAAGGGTCAGGTTTCAGAGCCAAACAACTTCTCCCTGGTCCTCGACGTTGTCCGAGGAAAGGATTGGCGATTTAGAACCGGATTATATGGACGTTCCGACGCCCAAAGTCATCTCACAGGCTCATCGCAAACCACACATAGAAGACGTCATCCAACATGCCCATAGCCTGAACCGATATCTGGACCAGAATATGGACAAGATAAACTCGTTCCAGTCTGGAATATATGATCAGGAACACGATAACCCGTTCCCACTGAGCCACAACTTTGCCAGTATCATTGCTACTGCTCCTACTACCTCTTCGCGATCGGTGTCGAATTTTCAATTAAGTGAAGGTGATCAAAGCGATCTGCTGGAGAAATTTCAATCCGACCACGATAGCATTTCCGGCGCAATTCTGCAGGATGACACGGAAAGCGAGGACCGCAAAATCAAACAGATACTGTCGAGCCATCAGACTGCAACCTATCCACTTTCGGAGAATCATTCCACCAGGAGTTTAGCCAAGGACGACCTTAAGCGCGGGCCCGATGAACTACATCATGTACCTTCCTTAGTATCTTTGAGGTCGCTAGCAAATGATACCACAGTACCTTGCTCACCTGAAGTAATGAATTTTGAGTTTCTCAAGCCGCATATCTCTCTGCCTCAGCGTCCGGACACGGGGGGAGATGGCCAAGAAATAAATGAAAGTCCTCCCGATATGGACGCCCAGGCGGCCCTCGAGTTATTTGCCTCTACCATAACGTATATTCTCAAGCTGAGCGAAACTGTGGAGATAAGTCCCGAAGATGTGACGCCTCTTTTTGGAGCATTTAAAATGAAGTCTATTCCAACGTTAGGGTATGAACAGTACCTCCAGAGAATCCACAATAAGTTTTTGTTTGCACCTATTGTATATCTCACAGCAGCACACCTTTTGCAAGGGTTGATATTAGAAAAGAGAACTGCTGATGACCACAAACTCACTTGCAAGTTCAAGATCGAACAGTCACAAGTGCACCGCTTAATAATAGCCAGTGTGCGAATAGCCACCAAATTACTTGAGGATTGTGTGCATTCGCACATGTATTTCAGCCGTATATGTGGGATCTCTAAAAAGCTCCTCACGAAGGTCGAGGTCGCCTTGCTTCAATGTTTGCAGTTTGAGGGACTGAAAATTACGAACAAAAGTTTAATGAACGTCACAAAGATCCACCAGGAACTAAGTGAAATGACTAAATAGCATTTAAATAAACGACAGGATACTTAATTAATGAAGTTTGAGATTTTTGAGCATTGCCCAAAAAAACCTTGGGAAGTTCTCCCTCGCTAGTAGCCCCTGATCGCTTTTCTACCTTCATTGGAGCTCATCCCCCAGATCTTCTTAGAAGGTGAAGGATTTGCCCAAAAGGAATGCCATATCTAGCCAGTGAGCACTAATTCCTTTAAGTTCAGAAAAATTTCTCCCAAAGGAGTTGGATTTTGTTGCTAAGAAACACTGCCCATAATCCGTTGGAAATCCAGCTTGGATAAAATAGATCTTTGGCCTTGATTGAGTCAACAGAAGTGTCAGGATATTATCGATCTCATTTATTGTCTACCTGGCCTGTCTGCTCTGAGTATTCGAGTTTGAGGGTAACTCTTTGGGAATCGAGGAAAATTCATTACTAGATAATTTAGATGTTGATCATAGAACTTTTACAATCTACGATCAAAAGGGAATTTAGATCTGCGCTGTTCTTCGGATTGAGCTGTTGAAGTACAACTGTATCAAGGAATCACGATGTGGGACTTATTTGGATGGTGTATGTAACTCTGTGCTTTAGAGATGAAGATTTAGTGAGCCATGTCGCTTAAGCTCTTTAACGTTTGCGCACCTTATACTGACACAAAGCTTATTTTACAGTCAAAGATATTCTTTCCTCCCTAGGATTGTGGAATAAACATGGAAAACTACTTTTCTTGGGCTTGGACAATGCTGGTAAGACTACCTTGTTGCACATGTTGAAAAATGACAGATTGGCTACTTTACAACCTACCTGGCACCCAACGTCCGAGGAGTTGGCAATTGGGAACATCAAATTCACCACCTTTGACTTGGGTGGCCACATCCAGGCTCGTCGTTTGTGGAAGGACTACTTCCCAGAGGTAAATGGTATCGTTTTTTTGGTGGACGCTGCCGACCCTGAGAGACTCAACGAAGCTCGCGTCGAGCTGGACGCTCTTTTTAACATTGCCGAGCTTAAGGACGTTCCTTTTGTTATTTTGGGCAACAAGATCGACTCTCCAAATGCCGTTTCAGAAACCGAACTCAGGTCGGCCCTAGGCTTGTTGAACACCACTGGTGGTGCCAGAATCGAAGGTCAAAGACCAGTTGAAGTTTTTATGTGTTCTGTGGTGATGAAAAATGGATACTTAGAGGCCTTTCAGTGGTTGTCGCAATACATTTAAGGCATGCATGTGCGTGAAGCTTATGTACGTATGTAAAGTTTGTGTATTGAGGAACAGAATTCAGATCAACACGACAAGTAGAGGGTCAAAGTACCTACCGACGTTTCTTAGACCCTGCATCGGCACCCGAATCTGCATGCTGCCTTTTACGTCCATTCTCAGAGAAGTATTTTTTCTTGCGCTCTTTGTCTTTCTCAACCTTGATCTCCTCCAGCTTAGCCAACTTCTTGAGCCTTTCTTTTCTGGCATCCAGCTTCTTAGCCTTGTTTTTCTCCTCCTTAGCGTTTGAAACAGTGAAAACTTTTTGCATGAACGAACGGGCCTTCTTTTCCTCATCTCCTAAAACCACGGCTCTCTTTGCCATGTATGTTTTCTTCTTTTGAGGCTTCATTTGGTGTATTTGTGATTTGAATGGTAGAGATTTCTGAATAGACGATGGGATCTTTAAGCCATTGAAGCGTCTTTCGACGCGCTCTACTTTCGCGTAGGCACTGTCGGGGTTCGTGGGCGTTTCCAAACCCATCTCCGCTCTAATTCTACCGGTCAACCTTAGACCCTTCCATTCTGATTTATTTTGCAGAAGCAACGATGTAACGGGGTTGTAGAATTTTTTGATGTGAACCGGATACCAACTGCGCAAGATGATTGTATCACTCAATAGAATTTTATCCTCGAAAGTGGCTCTAAAATGACCCTCAGGTTTGGACAATGCTCTTTTTATCTCACCGCGAATTCCAGAGACAGTTTTGATTTGTGCTCCTTCAAATCTGGCGACTTCCATAGCGCTTGAAAACATGTCTTTAATAAAAGCGGTGTTTCTGAAAATTTTATAAGGGTAGCCAACAAGCTTTAGCTTCTTCACGATTTCAACGCTAGCGTCGATTTCCTCCACGATTCCGGTTGCAGAAATCCTGAAGTTACCTGTAGTTTCACTGTTCGCTACAACTTGAACACCACAAAAAGTAGTGTTGGGTGAACATAGAGGACCGTAGAAGCTCGCAAAACAATAAGCATGCTCAGGTGTATATTTCAGCATTCTATTCCTGGTCCGCGAGTCACTAGTGGTGTATATGGGTAAGGTCTGAAATCTTCTCCAGCCCAATGACAAGACAAGAGGGTCATTGGTTTTCAAAATCTTCTTGTGCCAACGGTGTCTTCTAATTCGGGCTTTTACGATTCCGAATTTCAGCTCAGCAGGAAGTAACCCTCCCATAATGATTGGGTACTTAGGGTCGAAGTTTTGGACAAATTCCATGGGTAAGCCATCGAAGACGATACGTACGTACGACCCGGCCCTGAAACCTTCAATTTTTTGGCGTTGTTCCGGTGTCATGGATTCCAGCGCAGCATTATTAATTTCTGATTGCTTAGCCATTTTTGCCTTTTGTAATTCATACCATGTATCGTACTCGTTATTAGGATCGTCTTCTTTGAAATTGTCACCCTCCTCCATTTCAAACTGCAAACGGAGGTTTTCTTTTTTAGCTGCATTCTGTTCTCTTTCTTCTTCTGTCGTCAAGTCCTTTTTCTCCTCTTCATCAAAGTCAGCAAAAGAACCGCTACTTTCAGCATCACTTTCAGCATCACTTTCATACTTCGCAGTCTCTTGTTCCGAACCATCACCACCGTTAGATTGTACCTGGCTCTCCGATGCTTCAAGATCTTCAAAGTCACCATACACCTCCTCGCCATCTTCACCGCCTTCTACTTCTTCATGTGCGGCCGAGGCTTTAGGTGCACCCAAAAATCTGTGCTTGATGGAATCAGCGCTAGACCATTTGGCAACAAGCTTCTTGAATGTCTCAAAATGTGGTTTGAATTTCTCAAGGTCGTCATCTACACCCACTTTCTCGGAACCTGCTGCTCTTTGTTTGAAAAAGTCTTCCTCGGTTTCCGACTCTACATCACTCACCGTCTCATCCTCAGCTTCACCTCGCCACCTCTTGATGCAGTCGGCTGGTGAGATATTGTTCATGTAAATGAGCTTCCCGATGTCCCATTTTTTTTTCCTGTTCTTTGACGCTTGGAGCTTTGAAGCCGTTTCTCTGGTCCAAACGTCATCATCGTGGTCAGATAGCTCAAATTCAGAATCGGTCTGAGCTTCAACTGGCTCGCCATTTCCAGAATTGAAATCGATTTCAACCATTTTTTTTCTGGGTTCTCCGATATCATCGAGTTGATCGTTGTCATCTTCGTCTGCTGAACTGAATCCATCCACCTCGGCGTCAGCCTCTTGGACAGATTTGCCATATATTCTAGGTCTTCTTAAGGCAGTTCTTCCGGTGTTGATGCCGTCTCCTTCTTCCTCCCCAGATATATCTTCAGAGTTCTCGTCGACAGCATGCATCTCACGCCCATTACTAAACAGTTGTAAGCCGACGCCATCAAAGTTCTCAGCCAAACTTTTTTCTGCAGATTGCAGCCCAGTGACCAGCTTTTCACCTTCGCCTCTTTCCTGACCAGGCACAAAACTTGCACCTTCGCCATTCTTGGTTCCTACGTCAATAAAAACGGCGTCTTTGTCCATTAGAATGCCGCCAACATCAGACATGGGCGCGTAAATAAGTTTCTGTTTGTCGTCAAGTCTCTTCCGTCTGCGGGGGGCACTTGAAGCTGCAGCGCCTTCTTCCTTCAACTTCTCTCGTTCATATTCGTCTTGCTTTTGCTGGAAGTAAGGTGTTGGACATGGATCTGGCAGTTTCTCTATGCTTGAAATCGAGTAATCGCCCACGCCCGCCAAGTGTACACGGGCTCCCGCGGCTGATGTCAGAGCCGAACCATGAAGGTAGCCATAAAGGGCAACTTTTCGGTCAATTTGTTTTCCCTGGGTCTCCAAAACTTCTGGGTGTGTGATGTCTGTAATACGGTCGGCCAGTAGGTACGGATGCTCATTTCTCCATTTCAGAGGCCTAAACTTCATTACTGAGATGAAACGCGAGAGGTTTAAGATCTCTCGGTCTGGGTACCGACCGTTCACGACACCTGAGAGATAAAAGAGCTTAGCACCCTGGTAAACTTCGGTCCAAAACCTATGTTTTAGCCTTTTTTTCGACGCTCTCAACGTAGATTGGGACTTGAAGAGGTCGAGGTGGGTGGCCACACCAAGGACACGAGGCATACCGTGGTGCTGAGCCAGATTCAAAAATTCCATGGTTTCCATTTCAAACCCAAAATTCCCGTCCATCATCAGCAGAACAAGGTCCGCCACTTTCGCTATGTCGATCATCGAGTTGAGGTCGTCCGCAGGACATTCGATAAAAGTCAGCCTTCTCCGCTTGCCTGACACCACCGTGATTGGCCCATTGACCTCGGTGAGCGACGACTTGGTCATTCTTCTGACCAGCGACTTGATCAGCGTAGTTTTACCAGTTCCTGGGGGCCCGACCACCGCCACAATCACAGGAGGTGGATCATCTTCTGGTGTCCGATCTACCATCGGAACGTGCAGCTTGCGCTCGTTCACGTCGCTCGACCGTTGCATGGTCCGGGCCATCCTGCCCGGAGCAGCCACCGCAAATGCCTTTGCATTGTGGCCCTGAGTGTGAAGTTTTTTCTTCGCCGTGGCCTTGTCGCTCTTCTTCCTATGCTCTCTGTTGGACTGCTCCATGGTAGACACAAGATTCCGCGAGAGGCTCGTCAACTAACGTACTGGTGTGTGTCCGACGTGATGCGATGCGATGCGATGAGATGAGCTTTAAAATTTTCTGACAGGCCAGAGACGGTCACTGTCACATGACCATCCATGGCACGTGACCAGCCAATCAAAAATTTAGCCGCGATTATGGCGTAGAAAACGATCATAGCTTCCAACATGCCACAAAAACCCGACTCCAACCCCTGGGTGCCATTTAAAACACCACTGAGCAGGTCAAAAATGGGGTTTAAACACCAGTTCTTGGACTCACTTGTACCTTTCGAAGCGTGGATTTCAATGGGCTACTTGGTGTTCAGATGGAGATCGGATTGACACGAGTGAGTATTAAAAATGCTTTTCATCTCGGGGTTTGTATCTTGAAAGAAACGGAAACCTAGGTACAGGTTGGACTGGTAGATCCATTTCGAGATAAATCAGCCTTGCTTGTGAAGCAGCTCGTTAAATAGAACTAAGATTGCCATGGAAGCTGCTAATCTGGAAGTGAGTGGCTTGCTTGCCAACGCTATCTTATGATTTAGATTAGCAGAAGTTATTATATATTAATGTTTGTGATTTTTTACCTGAAAAAAGTGTAGGTTGGGAACACCATGTTGACGAATTACTACAATCACCTCTGAATAAGCATACTAGAACTTCATAGGCTCTTGATCGGCTCTAGTTAGGAGCCACAAGAAACCATTAAGACAAAGTACCGATAGTAACAAAATGGTATACTACAAACGGAAACCCATCGTACTGCCGACGCCCCAACCCTTGCCTTCCAACATTAACGTGAATGTTTGGCACATCTATGAGACAGGTGAATGGTTCCTAACGTACACAGAGTATCTGGAGCGCATGGACTTCTACCTCAGCCACCAGTTCACATGCGAGATCACGGGCACGTCGTTTTTGACCTTTTTTGAAGCGCTCAACAGCGAGGAAACACAGTTCAGGCTGGTGGAGGAAAAATTCCCTCTGAAGCTGCGTGAGCCCGTTGCCAAGTTCATGCATTTCAACGAGATCAAACGCGTAGACTTGCTGGTTGAGCGGGTTTATGCGCGCTTCAAGACCGACTTCTACCCTGGGGAACGAGTGTATGTGAGACGCAAAAACGAAAAGCTGTACGTCGCTCAAGCAAATACCGACGAGACTGGAGAGCAGCTGGCCCCGATGCCTGCCGGAGCGATTCCACACGTCTCTTATATTGTGAAGGAAAAAGCAAGCTTCAACGCAGTTGTCGACCTGACGGCCTCAGAGGTTGTTAAACCCGCATTTTCCAAGTATATGATCACCGAGGAATTTGGTGTCAAGTCACTAATGGTGGAAGAAAATGACATTTTCCGGGATCGCTCCACATTCACCAAGCACCTGATAAAATGCTTCTGCAAAATTACCTTACGACGTGCATCTTCGAAGCTTGGCGCCCCACTGTGTGTCCGAGACGAATATTTGCCCATGTACGGTCTTACTTTGGACTGGCCTACTTCTATGCAGAAGTATAGAGACGATTTTAATGAGCTTCGTCAGGGGCAGGTCGGTCACAATCAAGAACAAAGTAACAATAGAGCCAACGAAACAACATCTCGTAATGCGCAGGCGCAAACCTCAAAAAGATCGTTTTTCGACGGAGAGAAAAATCCCGAGGCCAAAAAGAAGTCTAAAAACTCCGGCCCATCACCATCGCCTTCGCAGCCGAACGAAGAGCCAATTGACCACTTACCTCCTCCATACATCGGGCCCAATAGGGCCCTAGAGAACGCTTTTTACTATAATGAGCACTTAGAAAGCGTTCCGGTCTGCCATTCAGGAGTAAGATTTGCGCATATGTACAAATTACTGGAAGTTTATCAGTTTTGTCAAACTTTCAGCAAAGTTCTGGTACTAGCGCCGTTTGGCTGGGACACATTAATTAAAAGTATCAAGTGTTCTGATTTTAAAAATGCATTTAATGTGACTGTCCATGTTGATGTTCACCATCCCTTATTGGCGGCCAGGCGTAAGAAGGAAAATGAAGGTGCGGACTACGTTTCTTCGAGCGTCTTAGAGCATCGGATAGAGAGGGTAAGTCCAGGACTTTGCAAATATTTCGAAGACCTAGGGTCGCAGTCTGTTAGTTACAAACTCTTAGGCAATCAGACTCTTTTGGCTGATGTCATCGACAGCACTGACACAGCTGGGGCCTCCCTGATGGTGGAATGTTTCATTGCCTTAGAACGTCTATTTATCGCAGAAAATGGCGATTGGCGATGTTTAGTGATGGATAAATGGTATGATGAGGATGAGCTGACAGCGAAGACCAACAGAGAAACTGGAGATAGTGTCAAGCCAAAGGAAAATGGCAACAAAGATGAGGACGATTTGCACGATCCTGAAATTTTTGACCTTCTTGAGAGATGTCTAAATTTTCGCAAAGTCTCATGGACCGAGCGTTTATCTAAAAGGCAGTTCAAGAATGGGTTTTGGATAATCATACTGTTGGGGATATACCAAGACTGCATGCATCTGCCAATGTACACTCCCTTCGTCCACAAGTTCATCAAGGCAGTCGTACCTGCTGATGGGTCTGCCACTCATTTGAATAAAGCACTGTGGCGTAACTTCTGTCAGAATTTGAGCTTGGAGGACAAAGTTTATGCTCTTTGGATTTTGGTGGACATGGCCTCTAATTTCTCGCAGGACATCAAGAACTTCATCGAAGACACCTTAGACGTCTGTACTCAAATTCGCAGTGAGAAATTGAAGCTGTCCAAGCGTCTTAAGACAGCCTTGAGCTCTGTTGGCCAGCTTTCAAGCACAAATATTGCAAGTGTCGCACCAAACAATGAATTGTCAGTGAAATTAGACCATCAGCATGACTTAATTGATAGAATCAACCGAGATAGGGATTATTTGACTCAGAAATTAATCGAAAATGATGTTCGAAGGTTGAAGAGCCTGGGAACAGACCGAAATGGAAATAAATACTACTGGCAAGAGCTAAGCGGCGTGCAGAGAGATTCGCCAAATGGAAATGGCGATCTTGGCTCAAACCGACTTTGGGTTAGAGGGCCTTCTAAAAAGCACATGGAAGATATTCTGAAGATTCCACAAGAAACAATAAAACATTGGAAACAGATGGTGGACAAAATGCCTATCGAGCAAGCTGCCCTTCAAGTATTCAAAGTTGAGAGAGATAAAGATAACGTCCTCACATGTGGAGAAGGTCAGGAAAAGACCACTTTGGTGTATGCCGACTGCACAGTCAATGAGTCTGCCATAAAGTCCTCAGCATTCTACAGGAAACTAGTAGACGAAAGATCAAATGCACTGCTTTTAGGGGAAAACTCGTGGGTGTCCATTGAAAGGCCACAGGATGTCGAAGAGCTCATCGGGTGGCTAAGCGCAGACATGAGTGTGGATCCGACCCTCGTTAAACAGTTGAGAGCGATAAAGAAGTCGTTACTCGAGAGTATAAACAAGAGATGGATTGATCTTGTCAATGCGAGATCTACAGAGGACGATACTGTACAAAAGCAGGTGATTGATTGTGCCATTTCCGAAGAAGACCTTCAGCTTGGCCAAGTAACCGAAGTCGACGAAAACGCCGCTGGCGATGAAGAAGAGCTCGAACGAATAGCACATGAGATCATGGAACTAGACGACTCGTCGAAAACAAGAGTGTCTTTAAATAGAATTCGGGAACTTGAGGAGCGTCGGGACTACCTACTAAATGCAAGAACATTTAACGACCACGCGATCAGGATAAACTCAAGAAATCAGCGCAAAAAAAAGCTAGACGACCTCGAAACTAGGCTCAACGAACAAGAAGTTGCCCTTACTTCTTATGTGAACTTCAAAATCCAAAATGTCAATCCAGAGAAAGTCATGTGGATGAATGAGGTTGCTTATCAGTTGTGGAAAACATCTTTGTACCTAGGCGCTTCTGGGAAGCCAATCACCCAAAAAAAATGTCCGTTAAAGCAAGAATGGCCGAGATTTTTGACGGCATGACGAGTTTAGAGGACAAAGAATGAGGCTACCATAAATTTCCAAGGTTACTCAAGATACTGAATTTTTGTTTATAGACTTTCACGAACAACCTCGGGCTCGGTATGACACTATTAGGCGTAGTCAGCCAGACTTGTTTCCAAAACGTTAATAGTGACTCAGAAAAAATTTAATGACTATCTGAAATCAATCAGGCAGATGCTCTCGTGTCGGCCAGCCGAACATTAAATCCAAGGTGTGTTGATTAGCGGAATGCTCAATTTCGCATCCCTTCCAGCTCGCAGCAGTACTTTCCGGACCATTGGACTTACTGGTCATGTCCGGATTTCGCAAATCGCTTCTTTTAGCACCAAGATAAACCAAGCGGATGGTAGAAAGAGAGACAATTCTCCCGAAGAGCTCGCATCCAACTCTCATCTGAAGAGTGCCCCAATAGACTACTCTAATAATGCACCAGTTAATCCCAAAAAAAAGAGGCCTCTGTTGTCAGATTCGAAATATGAAAGTAGGCTTTACCAGCTTCCCAAATGGAAAGAAGCCCTGGGCGAGATAGTTATTCGGTCCTTCAACCTAGATATGGATAAGGTGAGATCTGGTCCTGTGGCAGGCTCGCATTATTATGCTATGTGTAAGGAACAGGGTCTTCAATTCGAAAATGAACCTCTATCAGCCACGGCGAAGTTCTTTTATGAAGATTTGAAGCTTCCCCGTACGTTCTCCCAATGGTTCCAGATTACTATATTACACGAGTGGATTCTGTTTGTTCGCATGCGCGCAATGCCTTTCAAGTATGGGAGAAATTATCAACAGAAGCTGGTGGATAGAACATTCACAGATATTGAGTTAAGGCTATTCGATGAGATGAATGTCAACTCCAGTCGCATAGCCGACCAGTATTTGAAAGACTTTAATTCTCAACTACGCGGGGCTGTCTTCGCTTATGACGAAGGATTCTGTACTGATGACTCCACCCTGGCTGCCGCCATCTGGAGAAACCTATTTGGAGGCAGGAAGAACGTTGATATGATCCACTTAGAGGCAATGGTCAGATACGTTCGAGCCCAACTTTACGTACTAAGCAAAATGTCAGACAGGGAATTCGCAATGGGTGGCTTTAAATTCGTGTCACCGGATGAAACTGTTCACCGTTTGACACCTCAGGAAGAAGCTGTGATGAAAAAGGCTGTCGCAGAGAAATATGAGGCCATGGACAAAAACCCCGATTTGTTACCAAGCGAACGCAGTAAATTATCGTACGAAAATTAGTATATTGGAGACCAGGATAGCATAACTTTGTAAATAGTATGAAATTAAAGAAGTTAAACCGCCTTGACAGTTGCTTTCCATGTTGATGGTTGATTGGCTTGGAGCAGTTGATCCAAGGAATCAATCAAGCTCACTTGGAAACTTCCCGTTCCTTTGCAGCTCAGTGACGCAAGATAACCAGCAGACTTGTATAATCTAACGGCGGTTAGAACAGCAGAGAACAGGTTTTGGCTGTTCGTTATTCCACCAATGAGGCATGCAATCGTTGTACCCAACGAACAACCGCTTGCCGTGATTCTTCCCATAATTTCCAAATCCCCACTTTCGACTTTGAATGCCGGCAACAGCGATGGTTTAACAGAACCCGTTGAAAGTTCATATTTGCCAGCATTTAGACCATTAGCAATAATGTCAACTTTGCCAGTGCAAACTGCTACGCATCGATATCGGTACGCTACGAGTCGCGTTGCCTTAATAATGACGGCAAGATCAGATACAGAATCACCCGAGTCAACACCCCTCATTTTCCCGACGTTCAAGTCAGCAATTGAGAGAATTTCACCAGCATTACCTTTGATGCAGGCAAATTGACCGTAGGCCAATAGGTGGCTGTTTAGCACCAATCTAGCAGATGTGGCACTGAAACCCACTGGATCAAAAACAATGGGCCTCTTTGCCTCATTATATGCACGAATTGCACTTACCATATTCTCTAAAGGAGCCACCGAACCCGTGTTCAATAAAAGAACTGCATGAGGAACTTCAGAAAGTTCTTTATATTCAGCTGCAACTTCTGACATTATTGGAGATGATTTCAGGGCAAGTGCCACGTTAGCACCAAAATTCTGGTGAACTTTATTTGTTATGTGGTGAATCAACGGGGAAGTGGCCGCTGTTGTGTCCACAAAAGTCTCCTCAATAGCACTTAGTTGCTTGACATCCGAAAGGTCACTCACACCATTTGCAAACTCGTAGCTCCTTGAGTCAATCAAGCTGCGAAGTTTTTTAGCAGCATTCCCCGCCTCTTGGGAGGCCATGATATCACTGACTACAGCTATACCATCGATACTTCTCTTCCCATCCTCGGAACACATTTGATAGAGGACACGAGGAATATTGTCAGGATGAAGTCCACCAATAGCAACTGTCTTACACCAGGTAGCATTGGTCTTTTGCAAAGAGTCTAGCAACTTGGAGACTCCTCGAGGCCCCATGGGGCTCTTTTTAGCGTTTTTCTTGGTATTTGTGGGGAAAACCATACCTAGACCGATGTAGTCCACGCCTTCGGGACCCATGGCCGCTAGTTCTTCAACTTCACGTTCGTAGCCAACACTCCAACCAACAATTTTGTCTGGGCCAACCAGCTTACGAACCATAGCGATCGGCATATCATCCTGCCCTACATGAACACCATCGGCGTCAATCGCAAGTGCCACATCAACTCTATCGTTAATGATTAATGGCACTTGGAATTCCCAGCACAACTTCTGCACCTTGAGAGCCTGCTCAATGAACACTTTGGTATCAGTCTCCTTTTCACGCAATTGTACCAGTGTTACACCGTTTTGGAGAGCAGCCAGAACCTGGGACTCCAGAGTGGTACCAGGTGGAAGCATAGTCGAGTCTGTAACCAAGTACAGCGAGTAATCAACTCTCAACTTATCGATCATGGTCACTTGTGATTCGTTACTGTCCTTACTTATCACCCAATCCAAAGAGAGATACGTAGTTCACAAATCTCAGCTTACCAATCGAAGCTACGCCCCAAGAATAGCCTCAACCCTACCGAGTTAATGAAAAGCCACTAGCCTTCCTACCTTTTATACCTACCACTTCGTTTGTCAACTTTCTAAAAGTTTCCTAGTTTGAACGTTTTAAACTAAGTGGCCCTACTTCTTAAAATTGCAAGCACAGGACTTCAACACCAGCCAGTGCTAGCTATGAAATTCACACCGGGCATCGTGCTAGACGCTCCACAGTATTATAACAATCATATCAATGGAATCTGCGACAGTGAATTGACTGTAGTTCTGCGAGACTTGCAACTAGAGAGTGATGACGAAGCTATGCCTGGAGTCTTGGCAAAATTACCCGAAGCTGTTGAAATCTTGGATCTGACCAACAACGAGCTTAGTGTTATGCCAAATCTGCGCGATCGAGCAAGAATACATACCTTGCTACTTTCCAGAAATCGAATTTTGCGGGTTGAAGCCCGATTCCTGCCATGTCATTTGCGCAGGCTGACGCTTGCCAGCAACGGAATTGCAAACTTAGAGGACCTTCTCGGGCTGAAAAGCAGCCCTGCGACTCTAGAAAACCTTAACCTGCGGGGGAACAATGTTTGTTACATGGAAAACTACCGACTTTACGTACTTTCGATGCTACCACAACTGAAGGTACTGGATTTTACAAACGTTAGTAACGAGGAACGCCATCAAGCTCAGAAGTTTGCTTCCCAACGAGCAAATGTGACGCCAAAGAGTGTCGCTGTTAAGCCGCAGCCTAGAAACACGGACAAGGCCACGGAAGTCATGAGCCTTGTGGTCGGCAAGATGGATGCGGATGTCAGAGAGAATCTCAAGCGGCAACTGGAATCGGCCAAGACACTTGAAGAAATGCAGAAAATTGAAAAGCTGCTGTCAGGAGGCGTTTGATCGGTGGACTCTGAAGGCGATGGCGTCCGTCCCATTGAATCACCTTCTGAGATCATTTGTAGTTGTCTATTCGATACTATTTCCAGATGCATCCAATTTCCTGTTGGACAACGTTTGAACCACGACTGGAAGATGATCGATCGGCGTTCCCGAATGTTCTTTTTTAGTTTTGATCTTTTTGCGACCCTTGATGACTCCCAGTGTGCGTGCCCTCTTTGCGCGACTTGGTACAACCGCGGAAACGCTGTCCTGTTGATGCTTCGTGATGTCTTTCATATAGATTTCTTCGAGTTCTAAAAACCGCAATCTATCCAGTTCCTCATGAAAGTCGTCGTTGCTTTCTTCCTCACACATTTTAAGCTCAGACTCCAGACTTGATATGTTATTGTGACACGAGTAACACAGATCATTGTACCAGTAAATAGAAAACTTCGTTTGACATTCCCTGCATGGTTTTCTGCACTCCACCCGCGTGTCACTATTTGAAGTTTCTACCACCCCGCGGGCGTCCACCGAACTCGACAGCTCAGCGCGTGCATTTTCAAGGGCTCGCACGTTATTTGCCTCCATCTGGACGGTACTCTTTTGGTATTCAGGCGAAGATTTGGAATATTTGGAGTAAATCTCCAAAACTGACATACCCTCCTTCGACCTCAGTGACAGAGGTATGTAAGGATTCGGCTGCGTACCATGATGTTTAGGACAAATTACGACCGGTTTGATAAAAGTCGGATCAATACAATTCTGAGCAACAAAGTCAGCGGAAAAATCGAAATCGCTCATATTTTTGAACTTCCAGCTATATCCAGGTGCACGCTGAGCACACGTAACATGGAATTTCTCCGAGCATAGATCACACTGGACCAAGCCACCTCCCTTATGGTCACATAAAACGCATGATGTTTTGGCATTGCCACATAACACTTTGTTCAAATCACCGGCACATTGGAGCTTGCCTAAGGAACTGTAGGGAATATCTTCGTTGAATAATGTACAACTTACATGGCACCAAGACCCGCTAGATGTAAGTTTCAGCGCCATGGGTTCTGCTTCGTCATCCCTTTGGCACAAGCAACATTGATAATTGGTAGATGTGATAACATTCCGCTCATTGGAGCAGACATCACATAACCAATGCATATTTTTTTCAGAGACACATCTTTTCGTTCCTTGGACAACGTGTGGCAATTCCACACCATAGCAGAAATAATGAACCCTAAGTCCACAGCCTTTACATGAAAGCTCTTCCTGATTTTCTTGAAGATGCTGCGCGCAGACAGCACAAAGTTGAGAAAATTCTACACTCTCCTGGAGCTCTACTTTTCCGTGAAGTAGGGAAGGAGATCTGGCCTTTCTCCCTAAATTACTTTGATTAGCATTGGAATATCTCTTATTAGCTTTTTGTAATTGTTCGTAAGTTATCTTTGGAAGCCTTCCCTCGGACCACTCATGATAAAGTGGATTATGTGAGTGATAAGCTGCAAAGATCTTGGTCATGTTTAGAGTAGGAATGATAGGGACATTGAAGGTATTCGTAATCTGAAAACTTGTGTGATCAGACTCTGTCCCTAAAAAGGTTCTCGATGGCGCGACCACAATGGTTTCGGGAGGTTTGACATCCTCATCTGCATTGCGACGAGGCTCCACAGCTTGAGTAGTGATACTTTGGTCGAATTTGAATATGTGAAAGAACAGGTCCTCAGAGAGCCTGAAACTTTCGAAGTCTTCGTCAACTTTTATTTGCCCTATCTTAGTTTTGCCATTATCAACAAGAACGTCTAGCACAATGTCTCCAGAGGGTATGGCAAGCTCGGGTTTTATTTTTAACCCATTCTGCTTCTGCACCGGACCTCTCAACTCTTCTCTTTTAATTTCAACCATTTTATTATCTTCAGTGGATGACGTAACTCTAGCTTCAGCGCTTTTTGGTTTGCTGTTTACTGGTAACTTACTTTGAGAGGCAAACTGTAATGTTTTCGTTTTCTTTGATTTGGCCTTTTTGTCTTTCTTTTGAGCTTCTTGACTAAGGGCGTTAATGAGGATTTCGAGTTCATCCAACAATCTTTCGTCAGAGTCGGCATCTTTATCTGTCAAACGTCTTACAGTTTTGTTCAATTGACCGTGAACAGCAATGCAGTTTCTCTTCATTTTGGCTAAACGCTCAAGATCTCCCATTACTTGGAATCGTTGTTTTATAATGAGCTCGGAGTCTTGTACCAGCTCCCACTCGATGCATTTCTCGAAAAGAATACTACAAGGTACTCTTACAACTGTATTATTACAGTCACTTAAGAGAGAGTCTAATGCAGCGCGTACACTGGAGGAATATTTCCCATTCACTCTCTTTACCACATCCATGGGGGTCATCCACCTAACAGCGTACCTTCTCCACAACCTTGCGCACCTTATGCAGAGCGCTTCCAGATGTGAATTTAGTTCGTTCTTTCCGTTCTTTTTGTATCGAGGTGGAAGCTTATCTGATGTTGATGTTTTCTCATTGACACCTGTAATCATTCTTGTTTTGATATGGTCATCATTGCAACCTCCTGTGATTCGGTACCATAAAGGAGAATAATCAATTTCACAAAACATGCATTTGAAATAAGTTTTTAGTGTTGAAATTTTCTCAGAGTCGAACGACGAATCATCAATATGTTTCCACTCCTTAATATTAGCGTCATTATCCCTAAAGATCTTAGATGGCTTCCTGACTCTTGATTTTTTGTTGACATCCTCGGTTTTTTTTTTGGAACCCATAATACTCTTATTCTTATTCTTTTTCCTGCCTTCGAAGTTACCCCATATCTCTCGCCCATTTGGCGTTTTCTTCCAATAGTAATAATACCTTACAATCATCGCCATCGGCTGCGTGCCGACCAGTTTGCACACAGGATGTAACTCACTACCGTATTTCGAGACGCCTTCTTCAAACTTTTTAATCTCGACCTTTGACAACGTCGGTTCTCGGAGTGCATTTCTCGATAAGGTTTTTTCACACAGTTTGAGTGCATTTTCAATGCTGTAGTCATTGGTCATGAGAATGAACAGGATCATATCCCAAAAATTACACGTCTGAGGTAGTATATCAAGTTTTGGTGGAAAAAGCTCTTGGCATTTTTGCACGTAGCCGTCAAGGTGATTTTCAGGGAGTTTAGAATAGTCAGATTTCCATAGAAGTTCCATATTCTCATCCTCACCTCTCTCGCCGATGCCGGTGTGGTACGGTTTTGGTTCCCAGACGTCACCAACGCACCCATCCCATTGGAATTTGGATCCAGTTCTTAGGGTTTTCATGGGATAAGGAAGCATTAACTCAGGTGTGAGAATATCTCGCAAATTATTCACTACTTTCGAACCAAGGTAATGAAACCAAATATTTTCTGGTCGGCCCGCCAAGCACTTGGCTTGATCAAAGTCGTTGAGCTGATTTTCCAAAGGATCCCAGTGTTGGATGCCATGCGAGCGTTCGACAGCAGTATTGTTACTATTGATACACTTAGAACAGATCCAAATAACACCCTTTGCTGGCTTTCGCTCCTGAGGAGGATCTAAACAATACAGATGCACAGTAATTCGGCATTCATCGCACTTGACACATTGATTTTTTTCACACCAATTCCCACATTCAGCACATCTTTGATCCCACTCGTTTTCGTCGTGTACCTTTGTACCCAAAACATACTTTTGAAGCACTTGCTCAATTGGATAATTTTCTTCAGCGAAGACGTAAGGATACAATTTGGCCAAGGTGCCCAAAAATGTTGAATTAGATCCCAACTTCAAGAGTTGCTGCCGTGTACTCCAAATATCATAATACTGAAGTGTGTATCTGTCGAAAAGTTGATCGTAATAAAAGGTGTTCGGCTTTGCTAGTACGCCATTCTGATCATCTTGGGGCGCCTCTAACTTTGATCTATGCATTACAGTACATTTTCCACGAAATGAGTGGATGGGACATATATCCATATGCAACGAGGCGTAGAGTTGTCTGGGGTGTATATTCAATATTTTTTCTTGCACATCTCGGGGCCTGTAGTACCAGTTCATTTTCACTTGGAAATATTTGACAGGGAATGAGCTAGTATATTTATGACCCTCACCGATAAGATGTCTAAATTCTGGCTTGGGGACGAATTGAACGATTCTCCCTATGTAGTAGGGTTCTCCTGGTGGTTCAGAAACCATGTAAATATGATCATCTCTCTTCAAGAGCACCGAGGAACCTTGGCTCAAAGTATCAGAGTTGACATCTATAGTAGCATTCTCCAGATCCAGGACGTTAGAAAACCGGCTATGTTTTCTGAATGTCGGAGGTAGTGTCGGTATAAAATTCCAGCCAACACTTTTGTCATTCAAGTAATCTTGATGTTTTGATTTAGGAACTTTAATCTTATTCATCGATGCAGCATGCATTGATTCGCGAGTCTTTTCCATATGCTGGATTCGCCTGACGACGTCCTCATCGGCATCCTTTTCGTTGTAATTTATTTTGCGCGCAGCTCGCCTTCGACTCAGTACTGTATCTTCCTTTGTCATGCCCAGCTATATATTGCGGGAAGTGGGTATACCTTAGCGTAAGCTTTGCATTATCATCGCTTCCAAATAATAAAGCTGCACAGCATCAGTGAGCCTAAGACCTCATCGTTCACCGAGCCCATTACGTATATAGTGATCGCAACAGTGTGTTGCTAGTCCAGTAATGCGGGAGAGAAGAATCAACTGGCTGCTTGTCTCGACTAGTCAGATGGAGCGCTTTTAATGGAACATAAAGAAGAGCTATACTCTGCATATCATGTTTGATGTTCCTCTGCGTTTGTTTTCTGGGAAGTTTAAAACCTGCACCACGAAAAGAGTGGTGTAAAATATGTCAGTGCCATTACTGGGTGTTCAAATTCAATCAAGGAGGGGAGTATTATTTGTAGTACGGATTATTATCTGTTTGGCTTTAATCGTCACACAAAGACCTGTTTTGCAAATATGTCCGGAGGTTTTCCAATTTTCAAAATACAGGATAATTTAATCAATAGCCCTGACCCCACAACGAGCCCGAGTAATTGCTGAGATCAGCGTGAGACCCTCGAGACCACCTCGAATAAGTTGTATCTGGTAGCCTAGCTGCTTCGTGTCTCCAGAGATCATAACATGCAATTGTAGAGTGGCCGCTGAATTGTGGTCATGGTCGATAATTAGAGCCCTCAGAGTATGATCTCAAGAACCATGTCTTGTTTTAATCAGAACATGATCATAGAGTGCACTGTACACTGAGTAATTCGTTGTAGAATTGTGCCTTTCTTGATAGCCGCCGACCTACGAACATCATTAAATGGCCCAAAAATGATGAAGTCAAGCGACCTACATGAATCAAATATGCGCTCTTTAGCAACTTCAGAGCTTACAGACGCCGCCCAGCTTTGCTGTGTGCAAGCGTATTCTTTCTTCATCCAGGTAATCTGGTCAAGTTTGGAAGTGATGACAATTTAAATCAACTATATCTTAATTATGAGCATGATGTACGAATATCATGTTCGTTGATAGGGATATTTACGAATTTCAAAAATTTTAAGCTCATCTCATCGCTTATGGTTAGGTTGACAGTCTAGTTGCCTCAATCGTTAGTATCAGCTAGCGGGAAATAAAGGAGACCAAGCTATCATAATGCCTAGAAAGAAGTCTGCGGCTAAGAAGGCTAGAGAAGATGCTAAAAAACTTGAGGTGAAATCCCAAGGGGGAGATTCGGCTAACAAACCTCTTGCTGGAACAGCTAATGAAGATTTTAGCGGTAATGGGAGTGAAGACTCAAGCTCTGAAGAAGAGGATGACTACGGTGAGCTAGTCACGGATGAGGTTGAAAGTGGGATTAACCAGGTGTTGGCCGCCATCAAAAGCAACGACAAAGCGTTGTTCGACCCATCGGTGCGGTTCTTCGAAGATCCAGATAAAAGTGTAGGAGACAAGGCCAAAAAGCGGAAGGAAAAACCAATGTATTTGAAAGATTACCATAGAATGAACATTCTTTCGGGTGAGACCTTTAAAAACGACGAGGAGGGAGACACTCCGATGGGGACCGTTGATGGTAAACAATCATTCGTTGCCCAACAGAGCGAGGAGAAATCTCAGCTTTTGAATGAAATCAAAGATCAGTTCAAAGAGGCTGACGACGAGGATGTGGAGGATGACGATTTTTTGGTGCAGAAAAAACCCACGAGATCCACGAAGCTCTCTAAAAAAGCATTACCTGACCCCGAAGTTAACGACGAAGACTTTTTACAGGCGTTTGTTGGAAGTCAAGCCTGGATACCACAGCAAGGTGACAAAGTTATCAACCTAGATGGTCCTGGTGCGAATGATGATGAAGAAGAATTCGAAGATGCCGCGGAGCAATTCGAAAATGCCTATAATTTCCGTTATGAAGACCCAAATGCAGCAGAAATTGTGTCGTATGCACGTAACCAAGCTACGCTAAGAAGATCAGAGAACACTGCTCGTAGGAGAAAAAGGGATGAGGAAAAGCGAGAAGTATTGGCAGAGAAGGAGGAAAAGGAAACTGCAATCCAGAAGAAGAAAACCGAGAAAGTTAACAAACTCACTGATGTCTTAGAACAAGTTAAAAAGGAATATGGGGCCGATATTGATGAAGCCATGGTAAAAAAACTAACTAGCGCCTTGATAAATGGTGACTTCAAAGATGACCAATGGGACTCTGTCGTTGGCGAGCTATTCAACGAAGAGTACTACAATCAAGAGTCGAAACCTACTTGGGATGAAGATGATGAAATAATGGGGGAGTTTTACACTGCTGAACAAGAACATAGTGAAGACGAAGAAGAGCCGCTTAAAAAAAAATCCAAGAAGCAAAAAAAAGAGGAGAAGTCCTCCAAGAAGAGGGAAAAAAGAAAGTTACCGAGATGGTAGAGAACGCAGTTGAAAGCGAAAAGCTAGCCATTGTGGATGAAGTGGACGAAGAGAGAAAATCTCGCTCAAGATCCAAGGACAACGACGAAGTAAAGTTCCGTTATAGGGAAGTTTCACCCGAATCTTTTGGTCTCTCTCATAGAGAAATTTTTCAAGCCGATGACGCTGACTTGAATGATTTAATTGGATTGAAAAAGTTCGCGCCCTACCGAGCTAAAGAGTTGAGAGCCAAAGACCGTCGTAAGGTAATGAAAAGCAGGAGACTAAGGGAATGGCGACAAAAAGTGTTCGGTAATGAAGAAGGTCTTGCGGAGAGCAGTCTGCCCTCTAAGGATGGGTCCAAGCATGAAAAAGAGGGCTAAGCATTTACCATTTCAGTTCTATCTTTAATATTGATACATAGCATAAAGGAATTTCGTAATCTGGTAACTTTACCGGTCAGCAATCTTACTCATAAATTGCTTCTAAATCCTCAGTTTAAATATAAATACTTTCGGATTACTTATTAATGTCCTTACTTACCTTTGAAAACTGGAAATGGATCTGTTAGCGGCACCCTTCCTATAAGAGTTGTCCTTGTTGACGGTACGCGAGCCTCTTGGCCTCAAAGTGTTCATGATGGACCGGGTTCCACTCTCTGCGGCTTCGTTCAAAGTTG
The DNA here is from genome assembly GCA_900074725.1 of Lachancea dasiensis. Classification (NCBI taxonomy): domain Eukaryota; kingdom Fungi; phylum Ascomycota; class Saccharomycetes; order Saccharomycetales; family Saccharomycetaceae; genus Lachancea; species Lachancea dasiensis. Next base: position 191,418 of record LT598457.1, read on the forward strand.
CTGGCGCTGCAATTCTGGCAAGCCAAACATGAGCAAGGAGTGCGAATGTCAAAGCAATGAATGCCATTACACCAAGGATCCCAAACCACCAACCCAAATTGCCTCCACTTCCACCAGGAACTGGAACGTTCATACCAAATAAGCCAGTGACGAGATTGAGGGGTACTAATATAGTACCTATTAATGTGACTTTACTCAGCATTTCAGTTACTTTGTTGTTCGAGTTGAAGGATTCAACTTGCAGTTGAGCTAGGTAATTAGCATGAGAACGAGAGAAAATCTTTTCGTAGGAGAGCAAGTTTTGAAACATTGTCACAACATGATCCTGAATATCGCCAAGATATAAAGCAATATCGGCTCTAGGTTGGGCTCTCCCTGGGTATATATTAGGGGCACCGTGCCCTTGGGGGTCTCCTCTGGCTTGCGGAGTTTTGTTGAATTGTAGATTGGCGATATTTAATTGGGATGTTAAGGCAGGCCCAATCCCATTCAGTTCGTCCTGACATCTCTTAGCAAACATCTTAATAACATCTGCCTTTCCGCTCAGTAGCCGCATTAAAGTCATCGTCTTCCTTCTACTTTCCCCTATCCGCTGTAGCATGGCAGCAAAGTTCATATCCCGTGCCATGAATACGGAGTCCTCAATAACATCTGCTTCATATTCAATTGCTTGAATAACAGGAGCAAAACTATCCGTGATATCATCAATGAGAGCATAACAGAGCCAGTCCGAGCTAACATCGACGTAGTCCCGCAGTTGTCTCACACGTCGTCTCACATTAGAGCAATGGTATACGGGGCCAAAATGGAACGTCAAAATACCTTCTTTGAATATCACAATGTAAACATTAATTGGTTCCAGAAAATCTTCAGATTCGTGGTCTCCTTCGAAAGTATGAAAACAAACAAAATAGTAAGACTTGAACAGTTCAACCTTCTCACGTGTTTCTTGCATCCTAACATCTTCAGCGGTCAGTGGATGGAGGCCAAAGGCTTTCGAGATACAACGCATTTCTTCATCGGTCGGACATACACAGTCTAACCACCAAGTAGGAGCACCATCTCTAAAAAGCTCTCTGAATGTTTGCCCCGGCTTCACAAGTGATGATATATCAGGGGCATGGACAGTTTCTTCAGTATCGGAGCAGAAGAAAGAGAACCTATCCGGAACTACATACTCTTCGGTCTGAGAGCCATAAGGTGTGTGTACGTAGTCCAAATCATCGTGTTCAACTTTATTGTTTCCGAAAAAAATGCCACTTTGGGAGCCATGTGCTGGGATTTCCGGTTTTTTCTCAGTCACCAAGGTAGAAGAGCCCTTGGGTGTGTACTTCAGAGCGGCGGTAGATGTAGTAGCGGCAGATGAAGAAGAGCCTTCTTTAGTCATGTATTTTTGATTGGCATCAGCAGGTTCAACATTTGCAGTATTCAAAATGCTGCCGATGTACTCTTCCCTGGACTGCATTGCGTGCTCTTCAAGCTCATCGAAATCAATACCGTTAATTCTAGTGTGTTCCAAACGTTGCATAGGGAAACACACATCTTCCTCCGTTTCTTGGGATTCTCGCGAAGCACGCGAGTTATCCGTCTCAATAGATACCCAAGAGAGCCTACGTCTCATTGTTTGGTCTCTGATGTTACTTTCGCTTTGGTTAGACCTTTCTGAAAGCGTTTTATTCAAAAAGTGCAAAGGCTTGTTCGAGGAGGATTCGGAGTTGGTTCTCGCTTTTGCCCTTTTCATATTCCCGGCTTCTTCAGGGCCAGAGCTCTTTGAAGATTTGCGGGGCATCATGGGAGGAGGAGCAGCTAACCTTTGAACAGATCCCGAACTCGTGTACAGCTGCCTTTGATGAGGCATGGAGTGTGCTATACGCGACGGCCTTGCATTTTCGGTGTTAGTCGCAGAAAGCTTCCTGTAGGAGCCCTCAATTTTTAAGTCTTCGTCGGATTCCTCGCCAAATGAAGTTCCTGGTCGCGTTGTATTTGGAGAAACGTCATTATTCCCGTCTTTTCCGTCATTCGACGACTGCGTGGTTCTCAGATTGGGCTTATTAATTTCATAGTTTTGACGCACAGGCAACGAGTCCGGCAAGTTCCTATGGTCGTACAGTTCATTGTGTTCCTCCGTGTCCATCGATGCCAACGATACAGCCATGGACGCAGCTGGTGAGACATGCCCACGTTCGTGAGAATGGTCGGACTCGGAGTCAGAACTCATGATTGGTCGTAACTGTGGTGGCACTTATGTGATAGCAGAAGTCCACAAAAAAAAAAAAAACGACGGTTCAAAGCTTGTTGATAGCTGACAATCTTATTTGTTGAGCCTGAGCTATTATGGTCGATACCTGGCCAACGGAAGCGCTATCCTTCGCACGCTTAACTTTGCGTATTGAACACTGCTCGTACTGATACTCCAGTAATGAACTATCGTGAAACCCAGGTTGCCAAGAAAAATCACAGACTTTCAAAAGCGTATTCAAAAATATGTGCTGCTAATCTGAAAAGCACAGCTGACCCGACCTGGTACGCCCAGAATTTCTTTCAATACACAAAGAGTGCTACTATGAGTTTTTCGATAATAGCAGCTTTTAGACGTTGCTCTGCTGAACCTCCACACAAGTCATCACCATCTGATAATTTACTGATTAGCTTCATTATTTCTTGAAATTGAAGAAGGAAAAATCTTCCCATGTGCACGCTCGTCCGAAACGACAAGTATATAGACATGGGCGGCTAAATTTGAATCGACAATACAATTCATCAACGGATGAGTAAAACAACAATTGGGTAGATTCTGCTCGAGAGTTGTGAGCGATTTACCTCTTTCCATTGCATCATGTAGTGTATCTCACTTTAGGACACCCTTTCCGGGTTTTTTTAGTCTCTCTTGTTTTCACGACCGGTTCCACTGCCCACACGAGGCGACGGACTGAAGAGATTGTGAACGTAGTCGCCCATGTTGAAGTTTGGCGTAGTCAGGAGGTGCGAGGACCGTAGCTCGCGGGATGGAGTGCCTGGAACGGCCAAGGTTGGTGGGTTGAATGTGGTAGGGTTATTGGGCCCGGAGGAGGAGGCAGGGGGGTTTTTAGTCTTTCGAGGAGAGGAAGAAGACATGTAGAGAGAGGCTTGAGGAGAGTCCATGATCTCGGAAAACTGCGAGCTGGACTGTGAGGGTGTTTCGTGGAAACCAGAGTTGGAGACCGCGTGGCTCGGCACTTTAAATCCAAAATGCTGCGCGGAGGATGAAGATTGAGCTTTGAGATGTGAGTTCTGGGAGGGAGTCGTTGGGATGGCCCCATGGCCACCGCTGCTACTAGTGGGGATTGAAGGGGTCTGCGGGCCGTGCTGCGTACCGCTTTTGGCGGACGTGTAGGGACTGGTAGCGAGATACATCAGCAAATCTGCTCCCAAGTCGTTGGTGTCCAGAGGCGCTTTGGGGGTCCTAGGAACAGCCAGTTCCGTCCCGTTGTCTCGGTCCAGCCGCACGCTAGGACGCCGGGTCCTTTGGGAGCTTCGTGGGGGTGTTGAGGGCGTCTTGATAGAGTCTGTTTGCCTTGGAGCCGGGACCCGCCGCGACGCTCCTTCAGACTCGGTCGGCGTCTCTCCTGTAGTCCTGCTACGTTTCAAAGGTGACAGCCGACTTGTGTTAAGGGTAACAAGTGGTAAATCCATCTTCACCGGTGATGTTCGGGCCCTGGGCCTTCCGTTGTCGCGTGAACTCTTCTTAGGAGTTGCCACTTTACTTAACCCCATTTTAAGCTGACGCGTCATCTGAGCGAGCTCTGCTCTTTCCAGGATTTTTAGCGCAATTTCCTGTTCCTTCTGAGGTGACAGTTGGTCTGATTCAAGCGTCATTACCGTTATGTTTACGCGTTTTGATGGCTTTATGGGTTACGACTTGCATTAAAGTATTAAAGCTATTTTCAAAACTTAATATGTCTAGAGAAGGAAATGACCTAGTGGGAAACAATCAGACCAGAATACACCAAAACTGTCAGCATGCTACGTCTACTGAAACCAAGGACGATTTCCAGATGTGCCAGAGTAGCGGTTCCCCGTTTCCAGAGCTCCAACATGTCTAATATGGCGCTCTTTTCCCGATCTTTAAGCGTCAGTCACAAGTTGAGCAATGAGAGTCCCAAGAGCTCAGATTCCAAGATTCCGCTGGAAAGCCTCAAAGTGGATAAGCCCATGATGATGATCGCTTTCACTTGCAAGAAATGCGAAACGCGTTCGTCTCATACTATGTCCAAACAGGCCTACACGGGGGGCACGGTTTTGATCCAGTGCCCGGGATGCAAGAGCAGACATTTGATTGCAGACCACCTTAAAATTTTCTCCGATGATCGACTAACAGTCCAGGACATCTTGAATGCCAAAGGAGAGTCTGTGTCGATGACTACGGAGGACTTGGCATTTGAAGACATTCCTGAAAAACTCAGGTCCCTAATTGGCCATCACGCAAAGGACGCCCCAGAACAGCAGAAGCAGAAGCTGGATAATGAGAGCGTGCACCAGCTGCCTCCTACCAAACCTAACAAGCACTAGATAGGTGATGAAGATTCCGTATCACTTTTTGGTGCGAGTACATACAAATTTGGCGACCAAACTTTCCAGACTGAAAGCCAAAGGATTCTGTAAATAGCTGACCTGTCGCCCGTACGCAAACGAAACTGTCATCTGGCCAATTTAAACCCGTATTCATCCTTTGGGAAGAACCCGATATCTTCGTAGTCAGCGAGTCATCTGTTAAGAAGGCTAGAAAAATGACCAACATATAAGTACATGAGCATCGATACCCGAAACTACTGTGAAGGGAGCGGCGACACGCCAGTTATAGCGGCAAAGTCGATACCCCCCAGTGCTCCAGCAATATGCGGCGCCTCCAATTATTTGGGAGAAATAGAGATGAGAGGTCAATCTCGATGGACACCCGAAGAAACCCAATTGATCGCACGTCTAATGGCAACTCAAGTCTAGAAGACCCCAGGTCAGGCTTGCTTTGGCTACCGCTCAAGATTCTCTTGCAAATTTTAGAGCAATTGGACACAGCCTCGCTACTAGCCTTATGTCGGGTTCATTCCCGGTTTTACGATCTTATCAGCAACAAGTTCTTATACCAACACATTGTTCTGAAGGACAAACTTGCTTTGCTCAAATTTGCGACATTGATACATTGCGAGGCACATACCGCAGAGGCAATAGCCAAGTCAAGGCCCAGTGCTCTGTCTCAAAACTTACGGTTTTTAGTTAGATCTGTAGAGTTTGCAAATCCCATCTGTCAGGATTCGATCCTCAAATATAGCAAGTACTGTGGGAAAGACCAAGGATCGACGATAGGTGGGGCCTACCGGCTTGCTGGTGAAGATGCCCGACAAGGCATGCAAAGCGTGGTGCGGGACAAAACACTCGAGGCAAGTCCAGTGTCTGGGGCGCTCGAAAGGGGACGATCCACTGAAGGCAGTCAAAAAAAGAGCAAGAACCTTTCTTCAACTCGAAGTACACCGACGCAATCCCCCTTGCGATCGTTTTTCGAAATATCTTCGACATCTCGAGCCAGAGTAATGGCCAAATACGAGGGCCACACATACATTGAATTGATGCTTGACATCATTGATTATTGCCCGAATCTTACTCACATCATTTTAAGCGATTTACAGCAAGGTTTCAAGATTCCCCTGTGGTATTCTGCCCTCAATGATAGGTCCAAAGACTTTTATAAGAGAATCATTAAGGGTCAGCAGTCTTTGAATCGAAGCGATCTAAGCTCGTTCGAGTTTTCCACCGAATGGCTCTCCAGCTATGAAGAAAAGTTTCATAATTTGCCTCGGTTTAAGAAACTTGAACTAAGGGCGGCTGCCGACAAACCGCCTATTCAACTACGTTCCAACATGTTGAGCTGTTTTGGCGTATTTGACGAATTAATTCTGCAAAATATGATAATCGATGCAGAATCTCTGGATACTCCGTTAGAGTACTTACCTCTTTATATGAAAGTTAATGATGACGGTTACTTGGACCTTCATCTGCCAATTTCTTCTCTGACCCTGGGTCGTTGCGAAATTGTACCCGGCAATGGCCTAATGAAGCTGTTGTCTTCGTATTTTCTAAAAGTGAAGACCCTAAAGCTACTCAACATACAAAGCAAATATGACCTCATTTTGACCAATTGTTTCGCTAGTTTGAGCCACCTGATAATCGACTGTAATAGCAGTTGTTTCAATCATCAGCGGGTAGTAAAGAGTGACTACTACCACAAATCGCGCAGTCACGAAATAAATGACAACGCTTCAATAGCCGACACCTTAGTCGACGTGCCTGTTAAGCAAGAGTTGGAGACTCCACCATCAACTACCCCTGTAATACTTGCGATGGACGGTGGTTTTATTAAACGTACGAATAACAGCGAAGGTAAGAAACCAGGCATGGTGAGAGATGTACAACAACTTTATTTCAAAGATATGAGGATTGCACCTTTTCATTACTTTTTCCATTACTTTAAGAGCTTATGGGATCGAATTCCAACAAAAAATATCAAGATCTCAATCATTAATATCCCATTTACCAATGTATACCCTCTTCCACCTGCCATATTTTGGCGACAATTGGAAAGCGGCACAGAAGACGATCAGCAAACTTTATGTGGTTCTATCCACGCCGAAGAAGAGAATGCCACACCACATTGGTGGGACGAAGATGTGGAGCGATGTCTGAGACAAACACTGGTAAACATAGATTCCGATGTCGCTGAAGGTCATAACCTCGATCATCAGTTTTGGAATAGTTACCAAGATGCTCGAATATATAAAGATATTCCCAATGTGAATTTGTGGTACTTCTTGAGATCATTGTCAAACTTCAAATCTGTCGACATCAAGATGTTAAGAAAATGGCTGTTATGTACTCCCAGATCAAGGTACGATTGGGAAATTCTATTGAAGCCTATACTGAATGGAGAGGTTCCCGTCACCGTCAGAGACAACGAAGGATTCGTGCTATATAAGTATGGATCAAGCTAGTAGCGAATTTTTTTTTTTTGGAACACTCTTTCGTATGCTCACAAATCGCATAGCCGTCCAAAAATAAAGAGCACCCATACAATCCAGAGGACGCTAGCAGGACGCGCTGGTAAAGGAGCTGCGTTGTTACGTTCCTTAGTCTTTTCTTTATTTTCATCATTATGAGAGCCGTCCGAGTCTGAGTCCAAGTCTTCTGAATGATTTCCGTTACTGTTTCCCTCTGGTGTGACTTCAATTTCATTGACAATTTTGACCTTAGACGGTCCTTTTACTAATTGACCATGGCTATCGTGAATTTTGTAACTAGAAATCAGGTCGTTTTCGTGGAGGGCCGTAAAGCTTCCTCTTTTTTGATCAACCCCACCTCTGATCAAATCTTCAGCAAGATTTCTGGGCACGGTGGCATCAGTCTCAAGGTTTTCGTATTCGTTTTGACAAGAGGGCAATGGAGCAGCGGCCATCGGATTTATTGCATTCTGGCGTATCATTTGGAATTCGTTGCTCTCAACTGCAGAGTAGCGGCTTTGCAGGACAACAAAATCGTCAAGTAAGTGAGCATTACCATCATTGTCGATCTTGACGAGGCCATAATTGTTTGGTTCCTGAGTAAACTCATAAACAAGTCCTCCACTAAACGTGTTGATCATCTCTTCGGAGTAAAGCGCCTCAACTTCTTCAAACGACCGAGGGCTGATAATATTGCAACCAAACTCAGAAAAGAAAACAGGCTTGGTGTATTCTTTATATGCTGATACTAGTTGATCGTAACCCGATGTTTGAAATGTTTGCTGGCCACACCACTGGTAAGAGTTGACTCCGTAAAAGTCAATGCTTGAGTTTGGACGATCTTCGTCACTGCACTCTAGGTACTGTGATAACGGAATTCGATATCTTAGATCGTCCGCAGCCGAGTATCCAACAGGAATCGATCTGGGAGATTTTGCCCTAATATAGTCTTTCATGTCATTAACCACAGCCCTTACAAAGGCAGGTGCTTCTTTAGCTGAAAGTTCATCATTAATGACTTCATTTCCAGCAAAAAAGCCTAATGTATTATTATAGTGACCAAACTCTTCGATCACTTTGAAGATGTGTCGCAAGTAGTTGTGATTGTATGACGTCCAAGGCTCGTACCTATTCAAGTGCTGGTCTGGCATAGGTGAATTTACATCGAGGAGTAAGTAGATTCCCGCTGCCGCCATCATCGTCATGCAAGCATCGTGATCTAAGTCTGGGCTGATTGAGTACACTCGTATTGTGTTGATACCAAGTCTTTGAAAAAGCACAATGTCCCTGGCACAAACCTCTGCATCTGAAAGCGGATCCCGTTCACCATTTAAGCCAGAAGACCCACCGGGCTGGTAGTCAACTCCTTTGATGAAAAACGGCTCATGAGTTACAGCATCGTAAAAGTGCTGGTCGACGATTTCAATCGGATTAACGGAGCAACGGGCTAACTTCATTTTGAATGAAACGAGCGCTAACAGCGCGAGTTTGGAGACTTTAAGAGTCATAGCTTGAATACGGGCTGGTGTTTTTGGTATGGTTGATTGTTTATCGAAGGTTATGTGTCTTGAAGTCAGTTAAAACCCATTTTTTTACTCTGACGCTGACGTTTCAACAAAACACCCACTTTTTCCTGACTGTCACTGGCCGCGTCGATTTCAATAACCGAAAAGATAGCCTGGTCGCTTACATTACAGTATTTCGTATAAATCTAGCAGTATGTTATTTATAAGACGAAGAAACTGCTGTCATCGAATGTTGGATATATAAATCCTTGGTCCACCAACGTTTGGCAGAACATTTTTACATCCTCTTCAGAGATTCCCAGACTTTGTTCGATCAGTTTAGTATGAACGGCAAAACTACTTGCGTCCTTGCCTTGACACTGATCGGTGCAAAACTCCAGAATTTTGTGGAGGGCCGTTTTCGGATCATTGGCCGAAGTGTCTTGGACGAATAGACCTTGCTCATCACCACTATTCTGAGCTCTGTTAGTGTCTTGATATGCGTCGCTTTCCATCCTGCCGTTGGCGATAGCGTGGCACTTCATTGCCGACAAATGGTGGGCGAGTACGTCGTTGAAACTGTCGATGGGCTTAACCACCGCGTACTGGACGTTTTTCTTCGCGCTAAACTCGCGGAGAGCACCAAACACCTTGACATACGTCCCTACCTGGTACATGCGAGAAATCTGCGAGCTATACGAACCTTGTTGGTCGTCCTGTTGGCCCTCATTTGCGTTAGCCATGTCCGTGGGGTCAGCAGTCCATTGACGGACGTCTATCTGGCCCGTGCCATCCTCCACTGTCAAAGTGATGTTCGATGTCTTGTCCACTACATTTCTGACCACACCGACGAAGACAACATGATGTAGTTCCAAATTGTTGATCACGAAGGGGCCATCTTGAACTAGTTGTTTCGATTCCAACACCTGCTTGATAGTCACAGGCATCAGCGTAGATTGCGACGACCCACCAGAAGCTGTGTTGGGCCTGCTATTGTTCTGGGAATTTTCGAATCCGCCACCACTGGCCACTGTAGAGTACTCATTATAGGGTTGATAGGCTGTGTGCAAGAGGTTAGTAAATAGTCAGCAAAAGAGACACATAATGACCTTATATCATACTTGCCATGTTGTTATGCTAAGAAGCCGGGTGTGTGACAGTTTTACAACTCAGAGGGCTTTTGTTTCGCAAGCAACGCTGAAGATAGCCTATTATACCAAATCATCAGTCAAGATTATTATTTTCACGCGTTTCGCGCGCCTGATGTCAGGATATAAACACATGTCCTGACATATCAACACGGACAGGTTCGCCGTGAAGAGGCTTGGGTGGGAGCACGACGCTAGGTTAGCTCAATGGAACTCTTGGCGATCTATTGAGCCTACTTGCACTGAGCTTACTCAGCCTGGTGATTAGTTTTCGCACATTTGATCGTCTACTTCAAAAACACAAGAGAGGAAACATGGCGTAAAGCACAAAATTGAAAGTCCTAGTTTTTTTGTATTCTGTGCAGCACTCATCCAGTATTCGAAGTTTCTTTATTCTCGGTTTGGTGGGGCAGTACTTTGTTGTTACCTAACTTCAAGCTCAAAATGTAAATTCTGGATAGAACTTACACGCGGCTTAAAGCAGCTATAATTACTCTTTGAAGCTAATAGACAGCTCAATATTGAGCTGTATAAACAACCCAATGTCGCAAGTTGTTTTATATAGGCCGCTGGCTGGCGATGTCGATATTTTGAATTGGGCCAAGGAACGAACGTAAAAAAAAAAAGACGAGGTGCTTTTACCCCCTTACTTTACATATAGATACACCGCATCCGACATCCAGAAAGGCCCAAGTCTAAGTTTGAAGGCCCATCTCATGAGCTGAGCTTGTTCTTTATGATCAGTGAGACCAAGTACGCATCCTCGTTCTACATGATCCTTGGTAATGTGTCGAAAATTTTGGCTAACTAAGCAAGCTCATCGGCTACTGGCACAAAACCATACCAGTACTACAGCACTTTACGCGACTCAGCAGAGCTTCCTGTGCTGGTAGACTGCTTGATAGATATAGATTTTTTGCGAATGGAGACCGTACTACAAGCTGCTGTGATTTTGGGCTCGCAGCAGGCTATTCCGGCTGACATATGCGGGGAAGTTGATGCAGTGTGCTTGAGCCATGCCAAGTTGTTGCTTGGTGGAGAATACGAGGTCCTCATACAAGAAACTCTTGGATCAATAGACTTGTTGAAAGACTTTGATGTCCATGGGCCCGTGGGGCTATATACGCATATCAATGCCCAGATTGCCGCTTACTGTGGCAACCACCCAAATTCTGCTTTATTCTTTGCTGTGGCTCTATTGCAGTCTTTTATTCAAAGTAACTTTACAGGACCTGCACCTGCTTGCTCGGCGTATGAGCTTTTACACTGTACTGAGGAGCAGCGACCCATCATCCACGAACAATGTATCGCCCTTTTGAGCGTTCTGGGTCAGCCCGCTTACGAGCTTTGCGACGATGCTATTTTTCTCGTACTGAGCTTGGTGATACTGGAAATTATTTCTGGGCAATCCTCACTACTAGACAAACAGCTAGATGATATTCCTGTGATGGAAATTTCAGAGACGGAAACGTCAGCCCTCGTGGCATGCGCACACTGGTGGAGAGCCAGAGCATTGTTGGTGCAACTTTCGTTACTACCAGAGGTTTCAGGTCCCCATCCAATTGTAGCGTCTTCCATTTTCAATAGTATTGGTTTAGTTTTGGCAATTACTAAGGAGCTTCCCGATCATCTAAAGTCGGACATGGAAAACCAGTTGGGAATTTCTTTTTACCTAGAAAATATCAAATGTTCTTTGGCAACCAACACTGAGCATCTATGTCTGCCTTCACTGATCAAGGTACAAAAATTAACGGGGCTCCAGTTTGTTTTAACTGGCGCCAAAGCTAAGAGGACCAAGTATCAACAAGAAGCTCGCTCGGGTCTAATTATTCTTGCCAACTCTTCTCCAATGGCATTGGGCTTGAGCGAAGACTCTCCTTCAGCTGAGCCAGAAAGCTTTGCCTTAGAGTCTGACCACCTACTGGATAGACCTGTCTTTCAATCCATAGGAGACGAACCTCTGGACCAGCAAATAGTCAAGCGCCAAAAATTTGACCCCCCAAGTGGCCTTGATGACGAAAAGCTTTTACCTGTTGCTCTAAGACAGGAGGATATACCTTTGGAGCTGCGTCAGCTGGACCCTAACCAACAGCCGGCATTAGCTGACTGCGACAATATCCAACTACTTCTTCGTTTGCAAGTCATTCGCCAAACCACGCCTGCGAAAAACCCAATTGTTGAGCAGGAACTTCACGCTATCGTTGGCCGTGTTTTATATCAAGCGGGGCTGAAAAACTGGACAATCTTTTCAAGAGCCTTATGGGAAAGATCTGTTATTGAAACTACAGGGGCCAAGACTATTGAAAGAGGTCTGCTACAGATGCAGTCTTTGGTTGAAGAAATGGGTTTAAAGATTACCACTCGTTTGCTGCCTAAGGAAAATGGAGAAATCCAAGTCAAAAACACAGAAAGAATGCGGTATATACATCAATTACCTTTTGTTCCAAGGTGGGCGTTGGATATGAAGCTGGCTGAGATTTACATGTCCTTGGGGATACTCAAATCGGCCGTCGAGATATATGAGAGACTTTCGATGGTCTGTGAGGCGGCATTATGTCACGCTGCTGTTGGAGATGAGAAGACCGCTGAGGAAATTTTATTAAAAAGGATTCAAAAGTACCCAAATGATGCTAGAGCTCTATCCATTCTAGGGGACATCCGCCAAGATCCTGATCTATGGGAGAAAAGTTGGAAAATTGGGAAATATGTCAATGCCAAAAACTCTCTGGCAAAATACAGCTACAATCCGCCCGCAAGTTCAGGGCAGGATAAGGATTATGTCTCATGCCTCAGACACCTAAACGAATCGCTAAGTCTCTATCCCCTCTCTTTTGAAACATGGTATTTCTATGGGTGCGTTGGTCTGGAATGTGGTAAAATGGACCTAGCTGCAGAAGCATTCACGAGATGCGTGTCTCTGGATTCAACACATTCTTTATCGTGGTCAAATCTGAGTGCCGCTTTCATGGAACAAGGAAAATTGAAGGAAGCGCATAGCTGCCTCAGTAAAGCCACGAGCTCTGACTCTCCCAGCAATTGGAGAATTTGGGATAATTACCTGCTAGTTTCTCTGAAACTTAATAAATGGGATGATGTACTTCTTTCCTGTAGAAGATTGGTCGAGTTGAGGAAAGATAAGGTTGGTGACTTTTCCATCGACTTGCCAGTTGTGGAAAAATTAGTCGAACTGCTCGTAAGCTCAGATTTTCCACTTGACTCGTCTAAGCGTCTCACGCATTTTCAGTCCTCATGCATGGAATTTATTTGCGAAACCTTGCCTGGGGTTGTTACTTCAAATTCAACATGTTGGAAACTGGTCGCTAAAGTTGAGCTGTGGAGAAGAAGACCTTGGGCCTCTTTGGACTGCTTTGAGAAGGAATACAGAGCAATGTCGCATAATCCTGACCTGGAGTTTAGCGAAAAAGTGTGGAATGACACAGTAGATGCATGTGATGATCTAGTGTCAGCATACGAGTCGCTGGGTGAGATGGAAGGAAAGCATGGGCCCGGCAGCTTGGTCTGTAAGGACTGGAAATACAAAGCCAGGTCAGCCATCAAAGCATTGATGAGCAGAGGAAAGAGTAACTGGGAAGATTCCGAGGGCTGGGACAGATTAGTAGAATTGAGAAGTAATCTATAAATTAAGTCTGACTGAGCGAACGTTCCTCAGTATTGCTAAAATAGTAGTTTATATTTTCTCCGATGTAAAGACTTGGGGGCAACTGTGACGTGGCCATGTCTTCTTTTTTTTTTCTTGATGACCGCTTCTAAATCTAGTCTGGAAGTGTCTCATGCAAAAGCTTCGTAAGTTCTTCAAGTTTTAGTAAGACGTTTCTTTGAAATATCTCCTGGTTTTGCTTCATGACCATTAATTCGTGTCGCAGAGAAACCAGGGAGTCCTGGGCCCCGAAACTCAAGTCAATGGGCTTTTGGTTGCTGAAGTCATTTGCCAAAGATTGGATCACAGAAGAGATCTTGTTGTGGTTCATCGCGTACTGGGGGTTAGGAGAGCTAGTTTGCGAGGTATGCTGAGAGCTGATGTGGCTTGGGGTCCCTACGTATTGCTGTAACCCTGGGATAACCGGATACTGTTTTTCATCCTTCTTCTTCTGCTCCTGGTAGCGTCGCATTTGGGTATGCGGAAAAACGGTGATCGAGTCCAAAGGTGGTGGTTGAACAATTTCTTCTTCTTCCTCGTTATCTGCTTCACTTTCTAATGTTGTCGAACTATGACTGTTCAAGATATTCAGAGCCATACCCGGTGCAACTGCTTGCCGCTTGACATTGGGGGTACCGTCGGTCCGTTCCGTGTCAAAAGCCGCATCTGCACTACGTTGTCCCGAATTTTTAGCTTCGTGAGCCATCTCTTGTACCAATTTCTCAAGCAATGGGACATTGCTGCACGTCACCGGCTCACCACTAACAAACTGGTCTCTCAACTTCTCGAATCGGGTCTTCAAAGTCCGGTTTTGCCGATATCCAGCACCCGTTGCCTCGTTGAACGCCTTCAAAAGCTCATTCCAAGTGTTTATGCGATGGCGGTACGATTTCAGGTGCGGTTTATATTCATACATGAGCTCGATCAGTAAGTCGTCCGGATTGCTCATGGTATGCCAGCTGCTGAAGAATCAAATGAATGAAGTGGTGAGAATTCTCGTATCCAGCACCTTGTAGGCATTCCCCCACGTCAGTCCGCTTCTGCAAGTAAGCAGATGAAAGCAACCATTTTCTGCGTAGCGAGATGACTTGTATATTCAATTCTCCCAAAGCTAACCAGAGTCATTATCGACGCGGGTGACGCAAAACTCTCGAACACTGTTGAGAGTGGCATAATTTGTGGAGTAGCCTCTATGTGGTGGAAATTCTCGTGTCATAAAAACTACGAGGCTGGATCCACCATGCCCCACACCTTGTCTTATTTCCAAAATCCCTTTTATTATTCCAAGTAAGTGATGCAACTGCTAACTATAAAGATATATAACCAAACATATGGTCCATATTTATGGGGCTGTGTTTATCGTATGTGTACCCGCCACTTGTTAAAAGCCTATGTAATTAGGTCGCTAACCTTCTCTGTAAACCAGGTGCGATGAGTTGGTATATAACACTTCAAATTTTCAATCATTAAACTATGATCATCCTCATAGCAGACTAGTGTGTCACTGAGTTTGGAATGGGAATCGTAAGTCAAAACGTAGCTCGTTTAGTTCGAACCCAAACTAGAAAAGCTTCAGCAATATCATCAGCAAGCTACATCGTACAGCAACAACAAGCCCAAAGTCGCCGGTCTCAACGCTATTCCACCGAGTCGTTAGAACAGAAATACGAGGCAAAACTTTTGGAAAGAGCCAAAGCAAGTGGATACGAGTCTGTGGAACAACTCAAGGAAACTTTGAGAGAGGACATTGAGAATAAGAAACTCAAGTATAACAAAATTGACCCGTTGAAGGAATTGGAAGAATACGAACAGCGCATGAAAATGTCCCAAAATAACACCAAGATGACGGAGTCTAGAGGTCCCCTCGACCCGGCCAAGGCGTCCGCGCCTTTCAAAACGCTCGATTCGTTTTTGAAACTGGAAAAACTGCAAGAATTGTCGAAGCAAGAGATCGAGTTTCTGTGGCGGGCTCGTTGGGCGAGCAAGGACCAAGTGCTGAACGCCGTGGTGCCGGTGGATGTGTTTGAGCAGATGTCTAAGCACATCAAGGAGGCTCCAACGTTTGTGCTGCCTCTTCCCCGCGAGATGGAGGCGAGCCGCGAGTCCTCTGCGGCGCAAGGACCTTCGGCATCCGACCAGGGCATTGAGCTGCATTATATCCAGTGGCAAAGAGCCGGTGCCAACACTGTCCACTGTATCATGACCTCATTAGCTGAGTACAAGCTCCACAAGGAGTTTGCCAAGCCTCATACAACCTTCCAGTTCCACACCGAGCTCGCCCAGGACAAGAAGATCGTGCTCATGAACGGCCATGTCGAAAAGGACGTTAATGTCTCTCTTCAAGATGCCCAGTTACTGCTGTTGAACGTTCAAAGATTCTATGGAGCAATGGGCGAGGAATCGGTGTCCTCTAAGCAAAGAGTCAAGCTACTCCACGATTTCACCAAGGGTTCAAGCGATTTTTCAGTCGAGAAGCTGATTAGCTTTGCTCAATCCATGGATATTTAGAGACATAAAAAAATCAACTGAGAAACTCGTCATTTCTAAGTATATATACGCTACAAGAGTTGCAATATTGACCCTCATGCTATTTGAACTGGGTTTTTCGTATATTTGGTAGCTGTAAGTAAGCATGCGAAGCTTGGAAAATTGTCATTAGTATACCAGACCCATAAAAAGAACGCTGATACTTAGAGGACATATTTTGCATGGTCAACGTAGCATTCCTAGCCCCATTGGGCACTTATACGCATCAAGCAGCGCTCCAGCAATTTCCAGAAGACAAGCACACCACCTTTACCCCAGTCGACTCTATATCAAAATGCTTCCAGGAGCTTATGACTAATAAAGAACTGGACTTTGCCGTGGTGCCACTCGAGAACTCGACCAACGGTCAAGTCGTTTTCACCTATGACATTCTCAGAGACCTTATGAACAACAGCGATACATATCAGGAGAATGAAGCGGTGCCTATGTTGGAAATCGTAGCTGAACAGTACGTTTCTATAGACTTATGCCTGATAGCTTCAAAGCCTTTGAATTTAAACTCCCTCACAAAGGAAACTAAGCTCGAAATTCACTCGCACCCGCAAGTGTGGGGTCAAGCTGCCAATTATTTGAAACTTTTGGAACAAAAAGTGAGTGCCCTTCACAAGATTGATGCGAGCTCGACTTCAGCAGCTGTGCGTCTATGTTGTGAAATGGAGGGTGAAGAGCAGGGTGGAGTTATTTCTTTGGCCGTTGGAAGCAGTATTGCCGCCAAAGCGCATAACGGATTCGTTCTGGACAGCCGCATCAACGACAAGAAGGGCAATACTACAAGATTTCTCATCTTAAAAAGGCGAAACAGCCAAGGACCTCCACTCGAGGCCAGACCATTTTCGCCGCTTGCAAACGATCAGATGGTATCTATCCTGACGTTTGTTGTTAAGCAAGATAGCCCCGGTAGTCTGGTAGATGTGTTAAATGTCCTGAAGGAACATCGGATCAACATGTGCTCCATTACCTCGAGACCCTACCACTTCCCAAAAGACGATAGAATTCAGCTAACGCCGGAAAATGAGGAAGGCAGGTGGCGTAAGTGGCAGTATATCTTTTTCGTTGAAGTCACACATGACAATCGCTTGGACTGGGCTCCTGTGCTAAAGGGAATCAGATCCAACTCAATGAGGTTTTGCTTCTGGGGTACACTGCATCGGAATGGTCGTTATTACGATATTACTTGAATAGACGGGGAGAAGTACGCATGTATATATGGAATATATTCGGACCAAAATAATATAAAGCGACATATTCAGAGATGGCTCTAAAAACAAAGAAGCCTCGGGTATGCCCACGGTCAATGTTTATGGTAGAGGCGGCCGCGAATGTAGGTCAGGCTAGAAGAAAATCGCTGCGTATTCGTTCTTGTAATTGTCCAACTTTAGTGTACATCTAAAGCAGCATGTCTACCTCGGCCACCCAGACATGAACGTTGCTAGCTAGCAAACTGACCAAGCAACTGTTGCAAGGAGTGAAGGGATACTGCCCTGATAAATTTCGTTATTCCTACAGAAGGAAGATTTCCACCTAAGGGGCTCTATCTGCCATACTTGGCAAACTGCCAGGGCTGGTTATCCAGCGGGCACACATTTCTTGTCTGCAGCCACTTGTTGATGCAATGCAGGTGGAAGGCGTGGCTACATACACCCCAAGCGGCCACACACTCTGTTTCGCAATCAGTCATAGCAGTGGGCTGGCATTGGATGCATGGTTCCATAATATGATTTCTACAGATAGCACAGTTTTCCACTGCTATATCCCACGACCAGAAGGCGACTGCTGTCCATTTCTTGACCTCAAACTTCTTCTTACGTGGTTCACCGGAACCCTCCGATTGTGGGTCGGAAGCCTTAGGTACAATTTGTTCACTATCTTGGGTCACAGGTGGTTCGTCTAAATCCATTTTATCAGCGGACATTGTGTTGGGTATTTGACTTCACGATTGGTCTCGACTTTTGAATGGATTTTGGAATTGGTGGATTCGCTCAGAATTAGGTGACTAAAGTGGTTAGTGATCTAATATTGAATTTCACTTGATAGTTTTCGAATTTAATAAACGCTGTGCTCAGGCGATCGAAAACCTTTACAAAAACAGTTGCTCTTCAAGTTATACAGCCTATTGACTTTGAGGGGTCGTACGATTGAGCACTTTGAATTCATATCAGGATTTGAAGAGCCTCCTAATTTGATTTGGTATACAGAGAGAACTTTTTTTAGTTTCGGTGTGAAAGAATATGTCAAAGAACGCATCGAACGAAATCACAGCGTTATACCCGCCTCCTCCTCCGTACATAGAGCATTTTACAGCTGAAAACCTGCACAAACTTCAGGAGCTAGAAAAAGCTGGTCGCGGTGCCGAATCGTTAGATGATGGTCTAAAATACCTTGTCCCTCCTGATGTACCTACTGAGGGTCACTACAGAGCTTTCGGCAGCGTATGGCAGGTGAAAGACGAGCTGCCAGATTTGAAGAGTATGGGAATGACACAGCTCTACCTGCCGAAGGCTGATACAGACGGCAGTAAATCCAGCTATCAAGACAAAATCCAAGAACTTCACAAGCTGCTGCAATCACTACTGCTTAATTTCCTAGAGCTGACAGGTATTTTAAGTGTCAACCCAGAGCAGTTTCCCGCCAAAGTTGACCATATACAAACGATTTTGGTGAACTTCCACCACCTGCTCAATGAATACCGCCCTCACCAGTCGCGTGAGTCGCTGATCATGCTATTAGAAGAACAGCTTGAATACAAGAGGAAAGAGATTTCAAAAATCGAACAAGTGTGCCAGGAGGTCAAAGAGAAGCTGGCCAATTTGATCGACGGAGGAGACAAATACGAAGACTCCACACTGTCTCAGAGCAAACGGCCAGATGCAGGAGACGTAGAGATGGCAGATGCAGTAGATGTGACGGAGGAGCATCCAACGGATGGCGCACAAGAAGACGGCAACCACGCTTGAGTCGGAACTCAGTCACGTGCCTTTTGGATTTTGGAACAGTACTCGTATTCTTGTTCAGCACAACTCACCAGCAGCGCCCAAACAGCACACAGTTCATGCGACATGGGAGGTCCTGCTCCAAGCCACGGATATCATATCCGGCCCCCGCACATCGGCTCACGCGTGGCTCACGCTTGCGCGCGAGACGGACGAGGCCCTCGAGGGGCGGGTGTTCCAGCGGTCCCGGCACGTGGCAACAATCTGTCCACTTCGTTTTTGTGCACACGGCCGGATAAATTCATCACCAGGTTCTTCCGGGTGCCTGCATCGGCGGTTTTGTTTTTCCGGGCGCAGGCACCCGGTAAAACTTCTACGACCTAGTGCCGTGTGTGGTGATTGTTCCGTGCTTGCGAGTCCACAAATGGCAGCTGACCCTGGAAGATCTCGCTCTCGAGTAACGTGAACGTACTACGGCCTACATGTGCCCATTGGTGGGGCGATTTCACTGTGAGCGCTTTCAGTTCGATTTCGGCTCGAACTACTGTCAGAGAGGAGAGAGCTCAAAAGTCACACCTTTACGGTCTCTCCCTTTCGGCCGCTGGCACACGTCCAAGAATGTCCCCGTTCTCTATACGACTTTTCGCTTCTGAACGCATGGCTACTCCCGCCGCACCGTACTCAAATGCGACATAGCGTGCCAGCGTAACGGATCACCCTCTTTATGTGCGTCATAGCCTACTGGACAATGAGTCCAAGATATGGTGGAGTCGAAGTGAGAAGAAAAAACCAATGATCAGTCATAGGGCCTCTCAGTCCCACACCCGGCGACAAATGAAATGACGATTATTGTGTACCCATGGGTTTTCACTTCTTCTTTAGTTAGTATGCCGGAAGAACGACTCACGCGTCTCACGAGACCGTCACTGCACGGCTGATGATCGCTGCTGGGTGATTAAGAACGCCGGCACCCATCAGTTTTTCCGGCATATTTCTTTTTCGTCATTTTTTTTTTTTTTCCAAGACAGGTCAGATCGACTGGACGGTATCAATCGAGGACGCACTTATTTCTATCGCGAAATTCGATACAAGCCATTTCTGGTCAAATACCCACATTCGGGCTGCTGATGCATCCGGGAGAATAATTTCCAAGATTTTACTAAAGTTCTGAAATCTATATACTCTTCTTCCTAATATCATTCTGTTCGCTAGATCGGTTCTCCACAACAACTTTTGAACGTTTCATCCAGATTCTATTAGGTGTGGTTAGATTCCATAGGTGTAAAATATACCCAGCCATGACTGCAGAAGCCCTTCTAGATAGCGGATCTAACTCCAGCTCGACGAACTCCCTGTTTTCGCTCAACAAGCGAGACAGCTATTCCAGCATTGTCGATCACTACCTGGGTGAGGTCGACGACGAATCTAGTGCTCTCACGTTGCAGTACGCCAGCCGGGGCCGTCGATTCTCATCCGTTTCCCAGGCTCCTCCACAGCTTCCCGCGGCGGATGACAAACTTGTGGTGATTTTGGTGGGTCTGCCAGCCAGTGGCAAGTCCACCATTTCGAACCATTTGATACAGCATTTCAACCAGGATAACCGCACAGTGCACCTGCGCTGTAAGACGTTCAATGCCGGTCAGACTAGACGGAAGCTTAGCTGTCGGAGCGGAGTCATGAAACTGGCCAACAAATCGGCGGACGACTTGTTCAACCCCAAAAACTCGCAGAAAAAGGACCAGTACGCCAAGCTCACTCTAGACCAGATGTTCTCAGAGTTGGACGACGATACGTGCGATGTGGCTATTTTCGATGCCACTAATTCGACGGAACAGAGACGTGCGTTCATATTTGAACGGCTGCGTCTCTACAACGCGGATATGAACCGCAACTATCAGATTACCCCAGTGGTACTCCAGGTTTCTTGCACCGATCGCGCTTTCGTCCGCTATAACATACACAACAAAACTTTCAACCAGGATTATTTTGACAAGCCTTACGAATTTGCCGTTCGTGATTTTGCCAAGCGCTTAGCTTATTACCACTCTCAATACATTCCATTCACCAGTGGCGAGTTCAACACTCAAGTTACGGAGGGAAAAGTTATAGGGGAGGATAACGGGCTGTTCTGGTTCAGCGTTATCAACGCAGGTCATTCCAGTTCTTCAGAGTCTCTCGAAAAACACTTCCCCCCAAAAGCCACGCACTACCTGGGAGAATTGATAGGCTCGATAACCTCTTTTGTGGATTCTTATTACGATCTGTACGCACGTCAGTATGTACAAGACGTGCAGACTTTCGCAAAGAATAAATTTATCTCCAGAGGAGCTTTGGATGTGCCTACTAACAGCAGCGGGGAGATACCGTATGCTACCATCCTTCATGAAATTGTCAGCGATGACTATTTCTCGAAGCTTAACTGATATTCTCAGCAAAAGAGAATTCAAACGATTAATGTGTTCACGAAAATTAAAGACTATTTCACTTCAACATTGGGTACAGTTCAAGGATATATAACGACTGTTTCATTATAAATTTTATTATAGATCATTATCGATTGTTATTATTGTTCATGACATTCTAGTTACATACTTTGTCTCAAAAGTTCAATCCTGGTAGACCCGACATTGCCGGTGATTGGACTCTAGCACCAGGAGGCATGTAATTAAACCCATTGCCCATCGAATCGCCATCTGTGGGTGGCAACGCTATGCCATCTTCCGTTTTGGGCCTGATGGCATTGATGTTATTGTTGATACCGAAATACCACGCATTGACCTTCTTGTTGTTGTATGTTGGATCGTCAAAAGCGTTAGGATCATAAGGCCGTGCTCTTGTCCAAAAGCGGATAGTTCTATCTTTCGATGCACTGGCCAAGATATGCCCGACTGGACTATAGGACAAGGACGTAATACACTTATCATGCGCGTATGGTATATCGTGAAAGCAGCCAGAGGATGAGCTCTGTGGATCTTGAAGAAGATCAAAATGTTTCATTGATCCGTCATAGCAGCCAACTGTAAACATAGTTTCGTTAACAGGGTGCCATGTCAGTGACATGTAGTCAGATTCGTCCCTGTAGACAGCCAGCTCTTTCATATTTTGCCGTATATCAAACACTCTGCAACTTTTATCCTTTGATATAACTGCCAGCATGTTGCCTTTGGTAGGTTGGAATTTGGTGCTGATGATCGTATGCTTAAAACCCAAAACGGTGCTCACACACTGGCCAGACCTGGGGTCCCAGAGTTTGATAAGGTTATCTTTAGAGCCAGAAACAATGAGACCCATAGTCGGGTGCCAGTCGCAACTGCGCACATCCCAATGGTGTCCTGACAGTGTGCTCTCTTGTTGGCCATTACTAAAATTCCAAATCTTCAAAATGTTATCATCTGAGCAGGTCACAAACTTGGAATCAGTACCACTGAAAGAGATTCCTCGTATACATTGAGTGTGGGCTTCATCCAGCACCTTGACCATATTGAAGTTGGGTTGCCAAATCTTTATAGTCCCATCAGAGTCACCACTAATCAACCAGTCCCCGGCATGTGAATACTTCATAACCGCCACAGCGCTGTCGTGAGCCTGCATGATACTCTCAAAGTTGAAGGTTGAGCCATTCCATAGCGAAAATTCACCACTGTAGGTGGCTACCACCAATCTACGGCCCTCGGGCGTCCATTCCAACGCTGGAATTACATGCTTAACTTTATTGGAACTTAAATGAGTGAACTTAGTGGGAGTATTTATGATTCTTTTGGAATGCAGATATGCATCTGCTGGAAGTATGTTAGTGGTGTAACTAGTTTCGGGCTCCACGTAGGGCAGCGGCAGTCCGTGCCTTTTCAAATAGTATAGTCTATCATAAGGGGAGCTCATATCCACCGTGCGTCGCTGCGTGACATATCGTTTATCACCCGATTGAGATTCATTATTGCTGGTACCATTCATCAGAAGGGGCGGTCCTTGGGGTTTCTCACTGGGCAGAGAGATGCGTCTGGAGCTGTACATAAGAAGTAAGTTCCAATGTGACTTTGGTAAATATTAGTCAATGTACTCGCGAGTACATTGACTAGTCGTTACCAGTCAACGACAGCGAACTCTGGATCCAAGGTGAAGTAGCATACTTTGAGGATTGAGCGTACTATGGAGCGTGATATTTGACATGAATTTTTGTAATACATAGCTTGCTTCATATGTAGGCATTTGTTGACCGAATTACTGACTTGAGCTTTATCGGCCACACCATCTTTCGAAAAACTGACTACCTGCAAACCGAGATGGTAGGTAAGAATGGTAGCAATGAGTTGTTTTCGAGGCCTGTGAGGTTACTTTTCCAAAAGGCAGGATCCTTATTGCGGCAGCTACAAATGTGCCATTGGTGACGTTTGTGACCGTTCCGCAGAAGTGGGCGTCGAGCTCGTTGAAACAACAGTCCCAGGTTTTTGAATAGCCCTTGTATGTTTCAAAAGAGTTCCATTTGGCCCTTGATGACTCTCGGATACAGAAACCACACAAAATAAACCGTACCAACCATAACCCAACATAAAAATGGGAAGCATACGAAGCCTGCCAGGTGCGTGATAATGCCCACAGAATAAGGTAGTATTGCGGATCCACACCCTCCCAAAGCTACAGCAATTCCAACACCGCTGACGTGCATGTTTTTCGGCAGCACTTGAAGTGCAACTACACTTGCATTTGGGAACAGAGGGCCCATGAAGACACCGCCCGTAAATATTGCAGCCCCTACGGCGATGAAATATAAAGTGGAAGATCCTGGAAGGTAAGTTATAAGCAGAAAAACCGTGTAGGACATCCAACACATTCCAGCGTAAAATGCGGATGCCCTGTATTCATTTTTAAAGCATCTTTTAGTCACAAAACCCAAAACCATTCTACCAACAGTTAGCCCCATCCAGAATGCAGCAGTCACATAAGACATCGGAATGACGTTTCCCTTTTTGACGTCCAGAAGGTAGGTGAAAATCCAGGCCCCGGTGGATACCTCAGATCCAAGGTATACAAACATGTAGAGGGCATACATGAAGATTGCAGGCCTCCGTACCAGAGATAAAAAGCTAGGATGGGTGTCTTCCCCTTCTTCGCGACCCATTTCGCACAGGTAATTGTACTTATTGGCGGTCTCGAACTTGAATGCATAGGGCACAAGAAGAAGGCCCAAAAAGGCACAAGTCAGAGGCAATAGAAAGAAGAAGTTCCAGTGGCTATACTTCACGAAGTAAGAGACTATTGGAGCCGTCACCATGGCGGCCGCGCCATATAGCCCATGCAACACACCCATCCACTCGTTTTTGTGGACTTCCAGGTTTCCAAACAGAACATTGCAAACGGAGTCCAAAATTCCAATGGCCAGCCCGAGGGGCAGGAAGCAGCTCACATACATTATGAACCACGGTGGCCGTAGGAGTAAAATCGTATAGCACACCATGCACAGCCCAGCAGCAGTCATCATTGCCCCTCGAGCGCCAACCAACGTGTGGATTTTCTGGGTCAGCAGGGAGGCTATCCCGTAGCCCATAAATTGTATAACAAACAGGTTCGCCACCTGTACTTTTGTTACCTCGTAATACGTCGTCAAGGCTGGAACCAGCGCTCCATTGCACTCGTCATTCAGGCCTAGGACCAGAAACAAGGTCAGGCAAGCTGCCATTTGCCATTTGACGATTGGTTCTTTTTGGTAGTTCAATGGGTAGAGATTGATATTTTCACCTTTATATTCGACTAGTTCATTGTTCTCTGGCGATACCGATTCGTTAGAGTGGTTCTCTGCCCCTAAAAGCTCTTCGAGCTCGATGGAGTCATCCCGCTTGTTTCCAGACATGCTAGAAGAGTTTAGCCGTGGCTTGTCAGTGCTCAACTGGTTAATGGTGACTAAGACGTCGTCAAGTGTCTTTTCATTCGAGATTTACTTTTGTCCTTTTGTCGAGGGCAATCAAATGTCCTCCTCAAGGTAATAAGTTAGACATGTGAGAAGGTGCCAAAGTGCCCTAGTTACACACAACGGAAAATAATGATCGCCTCTGGTATTAATCATGCACATTCTGACCACTCGCCACTTTGAATATGATCGAGTGGCCTCGACTTTAGTGATCAGGAAAAGGCTCTGTTGTTGTTTCAATTTCCTACACTACGTGCGAAAGAATGGGAGCTGCGAGGGCTCACAGAGAGAAAAGCTAGCAGTACGACAGTTCTTAGCTCACAATTATGTAAGACTGATACAATATAGAGATCCAAACGAAGGCGGGCAGTCGTAGCTTTACTGTGTGTCGCAGGATACTGCATCTGTCATCAGTTGATTACGCACTACTGTATTCATTCACCCGACCGATGGGCGACATTATGAGAGTATAATTAGATAGCTGAGCTTTCAGTAGTCTATTTTGATAGCTCTGGTTACATTCTTGATTCATGAAAGGGATCGCACAGTCGGCATTTATACAAAAATTCATGTAAGGTGCAAAATTCCACCAGAGCGTCCTGGATGTTGTAGCAATGATAGCAAGAAATTTCTCACGATATTTCTGGCCTTCTTTGGACAGTGATCCGCTTCCTCACAACTGCGATCGATCGGTCAATCGACTCTGACACTTGTTTATCACTTTTTAGAATAGTGACACGGGCTCTTCTACAATGATGAAATTGGTGCTATAAGATGGCACAGAAAAACGTGCCGTTAGGCTGTTGACAGGGGTTACGCAAAACTCTTGACTTCAAATCCCGCTGCTCAGTATTGCTGGCCCGGCATGCTTTCTGTGTCGTTCTTTTCTGCATATGTGTTTCCAAGTGGCCGACAACAGTCATTCTCTTGGGAGTTGTACATGTTTATATATTTTCACGTGACAAAGTCTGTGCAACATCAAAAAGGAAGAACCCATCTTGATTCAGACTAGTTGAAGAGAAGTTAGCTTCTCCTGCAGGCGGCCGCACGATCTACAAGGGTCTGCCGATGTTGGAAAGCCGAGATGGGGCTCTTACCTCGCAGCAAATCATATATGGGCGTGCTCTCCTTCTATCGTTTTTGCTAACAGGATCTATTCTCACTAGTTACGCGATATTTAACAAGCATCTCCGGCAATATTCCAGGGCGACCGAGATTCCATCTAGCAGTTTCAGGAAGAAGTGGCTCTATGGGAAAGTCACATCGGTGGGTGACGGTGATAATTTCCACTTTTTCCATACTCCTGGTGGTCTCCGGGGCGGATGGGGCTGGCTAAGAAGAGAGCCCCAACTGGATAAAACTGATGCCGGGCATAAATCTCTTCCAAGCAGGCTATTCGCATCACTCGCAAGACGGCATATGAGTGAACCAGAGAAATTCCGTTCTTTGCAAGTGAGCTATAAGGGTAAAAGAAACTTGCCCACCATATCGATCCGCTTGTGTGGAGTTGACGCGCCTGAGAGAGCTCACTTCGGTAATCCCGCCCAGCCTTTTAGCGAGGAGGCCCTGATTTGGCTTCGCCATACGATTCTTGGCCGCCATGTGTGGGTCAAACCTTTGGCTATTGACCAGTATGGCAGGTGTGTCGCCAAAGTTGAATATCTCACATGGACGGGTTGGAGAAATCTTAGTCTGGACATGGTCAAAAACGGTTTGGCGGTTGTATATGAGGGCAAAACAGGGGCCGAATTCGACACAGAGGAGGACATATATGTCTTCCATCAAACAATTGCTCAACAACGTCGCGTAGGACTGTGGAGCCTAAAGAAAATGGAGACTCCCGGCGCATACAAAAAGAGGATGGGTTGAATAACTGTGTCATTGAACTTGCAGAGTATATCAAATTTTCATAAATTAGCATTTCACATTAACACCTTTGCGTTTTTCATGTTCTCTTTGTTCGAACATCACTTGCGTTGCAATAAATAGAGCTAAGTTAGCGCCAATCA
Organism: Lachancea dasiensis; assembly: GCA_900074725.1. Classification (NCBI taxonomy): domain Eukaryota; kingdom Fungi; phylum Ascomycota; class Saccharomycetes; order Saccharomycetales; family Saccharomycetaceae; genus Lachancea; species Lachancea dasiensis. Next base: position 218,142 of record LT598457.1, read on the forward strand.
AGAATTTGATGCCAGACCAGGTGAAGAAAATCCCCTTTATCAAATGCACTGTGCCATCGTAGCCTAAACAAAATCCGAAAAGATTGGCGATCATCATCATCCAAATATTCAGTATGGCACCAAACGAGCGTACAAATCTGTACCACCATTTCTTATGATGGCCCGAAAATACCTGTTGTGCAAATATTTCAGGCAAAAGGAACAGTACAATGAGCCAGCCCCATAACAGGAGCTTTAGTTCAATATCGTGCCAAATTGCCACAAAAGAGAATACTGCCAGGGAACTCAAAATTCGATGGCTTGAGCCACCCAGAGGAACATAAATATAACGAACAACCCATTTGTTGAAAGACCTATGCCATGCTCTCCAGAAAGCCAATGCGCTGAAATTATTATTCATACAGCGTAACATATTTTCAGGAGGATCAATTCCGTCAATGAGGGCCCATAACCTAAATAGTCTCCATGGGATAAGGAGCTTTAACCAAACGATATTAAGGTTGAATAGACCAATCATTGAAATTTGGAAGGGGGTATCCCCATCCCAGGCCTTGGCTTTTGAAACGGCAACAGCGTAGATATAGTGTAAGACAGCCTCCATCGTCAGCACACAAAAGACAAACCTCAATGCGTAAACAATAATCGCCCGCCGGTTGATGGAAGGCAAAGTCTGTTGAGACTGATATAAATAGTCATTGAAGGTAATAATTGGCCCAGCAATAAAAAGCGGAGTGTAGGTGATGTAGGCAATGTAGTGCGACAGGGAATAATCTTGGATATGGTGGGGAGCGGACAGTCTCGCCCGCTCTTCGAGGAGAACAGCCTTTTTTCCATTTTCACATATCGTCTCTAGTGTGGATGACGTGGATCTCTTCAACTCTGGCTTACTTGGTGGTGCGGGAGAGGCAAATACAGTTTTCTTTCCCGCTTTAACCTCCTCCCATTTCTCAAGGAAATCCATGTTGAAGCTTAGCGTTCTTAGCAGAGTGAAATTGTAAAAAACGTCCCAACGTTCAATAATGCCTTTAAAGGACGTATCCAAAGGGGATAATGCACTCATGATATTGCCAAATGGGTAATTCCAATAACTATTGTTGATGAACAACGTACTGATGCCATACACCCATGTCAAGAGTACTGCCAGCTTCGTTCTCTTTCGAAAACATTTGGCAATAGCGAAACTGATCAAGACATGCGTCAGCACTCGAATTGCATTGATCCCATGCGCCGCAAATAAAAATATTAGCCCAAAAACGAGATCAAATGTAGCTTTTTGGCACTTGGTTATACCCACAACTGCTTTTTTTAACGAAGAGTGCAGCAGCACCAATCCAACCAGTAATGGCAGATTGTCGCGAAAAAATCGATATTGAGAGTCACTGTTGTCAACCTTTCGGCCCCTGATCCACCCTTTGCTGAGTAAAGGCTCAAACCTCGGGAAATTAGGGCTTCTTTCATTGGTGGCCGATAGAGCCGCATTTATCATTAGTGGAACTACAATTGCAAACATGAGATAATAAAATTTGAACTCCATCGTGTTCCACCGAGGTTTTGTCGCACCTTTACTCACTTTTTGTATCCGCTTAGGGTCCGTCCCCGGATCAAGTCTGGAGTCCAGACTCTTCAAGGATAGGGAAGATGTAATATCTTTCAACCCCATAGCTAGAAATTGCTGTTGTTAACAATTAAACTGTCCTCAAGAAGCGTGTGGTTTGCAAAGGGCACTAGTTTACGCGCCGGAGATACCTTTGAGGATTGGTTAATTACTGTGAAGCTAAAACAAGGTACATACGACGTCGAAAATGATTTCTTATACACTTGTCGCACAGACTGCACAATCCGCAGAAATCAAGCATCACAAGTCCCAGTCTCCGGTATATTAGTTAACTAAGTCGGGACGAGCCTCTGATGCGCAGTTAAGGTATTACAAAACAGTTTGGTATCATTTTAGACGAGTAGTATAGCTTCGACTATTAGTCTCAGGAATGTACCATGCTACATCTGTCTCATTCTATCTCTGAAGTTTCTCGCTATTTGGCTGAATAGATACTGACAGGCAACTCACGATGAGAATACATGGATTTTGGCTCGACTTGGCAGTAATACCATGATTGTCAAATACATTTGGGTGAGACTGAAATATTAAATTACATAGTCAGGCCATATAGTTCCTTTCGAAAATTGAAAAATGTGGGTATTCGATAATGCGTCTAAAGCTCATGAAGCTAATTGTAAGCTGTCTATGAACTATAAATTACACCATATTTGAGACGTGCTGCCAGTTTTCATGAAAATTTCTGGCGGATATATCCTGGGGGCATATAGGATGAAATAACATACATTTTGACCCAACAGGATGGAATACTGAGCTGTTGAATGATCGAAATACTGGACTTGCCATTATTGTGTAATTGAGGCTCTCCTGCACTCTACTGGGCGATGATCCTTGAGGAAGTCAGGTTGACATTATCACTTAATACTATTCTGACACTACTTCGAGGTTAACTCTTATGCAACTCGGTGCTAAAATAGTACTGCTCACCTCTACCTCGCGGTCCCCACAGCAAGGTTCGTTTCAATACAGAAGGATATAGGGGTGGGCAAACTTCCCCTGGAGTTTCAAACACTGAGGATACGTTAGGAAAATACCTCTAAGGTAAGCTCTGGTTGCACCAGAATTAATTGTTTCAACACCAATGCCCACCATTTAAATAGGATATTGAGAGTATTTGGCAGAGAGTCCCCTCGATGTAAATTGCTGTGAGCCTATGGACCCGCGATAACCTCAGAATTTGCTTATATTGATGACTTTTGGCCCCATAATCGAGAATCGGATAAGAAATCAACCAGCACTTGTAATGAGTAGGGTTTGCAATTCGGCTAACTATTGTAAGTCATCTATTTTGCAGAGCCGCAGGCTATAGCACAGCATTGGGGTTGATAAGAGATCAAAACCACGAGCTCCTCACTACCAAAAGCTCACTTATGCTATATTATATTCATCTTCTATGATGTTGTCTATACCTTGAGCACACAAATGATAATGTGTGCCCTGTGCTCAAGTAAATTCATCTTTATGATGTTGTCTGTACCTTGAGCACATAAATGATAATGTGTGCCCTGCTGCATTACAAACCCTATCGAAGACTACAGAGAGTAGATGTGACGGTATTCAGCTCAATGTGAGTCAAATAGTATTAAGTGCTAAGTGGGGACTGGAATGCTTCCTAAATCCCTTGTCGCAGTCACCTCAACAGCTAATTGCACGTTGAAGTTGAAGAGGTAACGATCAATCTACATATCAAGGTCTGTCACCGCACAGACTAATTAAAAGTTCCAAAAATTTATAATAACAAGTGCACATACTTCCAAGTGTTAAGCAAGCTGGAACCTGCAAAGGATGTTCTGGACGTCGAAGTCCAATATTAGCTCCAGCTACTCCTACTCATCATCGCCCACCTTTACAGTAGACCCATGGAATGTCCATTCGGGGAGGCCTAAGAGTAACGGCTCTTCTGGTACCAGCTCGAAAGTTTCAGTATTCATATTCGATAAGAAGCAGTTCGAGAACCACCTGTTAAGTTCAGGCGCTATTAAATCGCGCTCGTCTAGTCGAGATAAGCAGTTTATTCAAAATGCTTATGATATACTAAGGACGCAGGTGAATCAACTGGCGAAATTGAAGCACCCCAATATTCTTGGGTTAGTCGAACCTTTGGAAGAGCACTCGAAAACATTCATGTTCGTTTCTGAATACGTTTCCTGCAGTCTAGAATCGAGTCAGGATAACGGATCAACTGAAGCCTCTGAGATGCTTACCCTCTCTCGATCATCGGGCTGTGGCAATGTTATTACACAACGAGGTATCCTACAGATATCCCAAGGCCTGGACTTCATTCACAACCGTGCGAACTCCGTAGCACTCGATTTGAGACCGGCATCCATCCTTGTTAATGAAAATTCTGATTGGAAACTGTCGGGTCTAGGTTATCTCACCAAACTTCCGCCAGGTTGCAATACCAGCCAGTATAACCCAGACTTTGATCCACGCTACCCCGCTTTCATGCATATTCCACTGAATTACAGTGCGCCTGAATTGATTTTGGATAATATGCTCACGCCAAGGAATGATTACTTTTCACTAGGCCTCTTGATTTACTTCTTGTATCATAAGAGGCATTTGATCTCATGCCAAGATTACATTGGCGACTACAAAGAGGAGTACAGCAAATTCGAACAAGACCTGCTGCGACTGTCCTTTGACAGATTTTTCGCCAAATTGCCCGAGAAATTGAGGCCCAGCATGTCTAAGCTCATGAACAGAGATGTTTTCTCTAGGTTTGATAATATTAGTGAGTTTTTGGACATAGAGTTTTTTCAAGACCCGCTAGTCAAAACATTAGCGTTCTTGGACGACTTACCAACCAAGAGCTCGCAGGAAAGAAGCGTATATTTGAGTGGATTACTTGATATGTTACCGCAGTTTCCGGCACAATTGTTACAACGGAAATTTTTACCGGTACTACTGCACTTGCTTGATCAAATGTGCGCCTCAGACGTCGTAGATTCTGCAAGTTTGAATACACTGGTTACTGTTATATTAAAAATCGGCGAAACCTTGTCGCAACTTTCCTTTCAAGAAAAAATATACCCTCACCTTGCGGACAAAGAATCTTTCAAATGCTTGATCGATAATGCCACAACCAGCTTGATTGAAAACGTCGCCATCTTGCAACAAAAAATAAAGGCTGATCTATTCGCGGGCGAAATTCTGAAGCCTCTTTGTACTTTTGTCTTCTCTGCCACTTCTGGAGAGAACAGCGTTTTGTTGCAAGAATTGTTGATGAAGAGACTAGACGTGTTACTTCAAGTTTTCGATTTTCCAACAGTTAAAAACTTTTTGCTCAAGCTGCTATCGGGGCTCTTTGTCAAAACAACAAGTCTAACTGTTAAGACTGCTTGCGTGGATAGTTTCTGTACTATGATTGAGCGCAAGGCAATTGACAAGTTCACAGGTGTCGACGAACTATTACCTTTACTCAAATCCATGAAGACCAGGGAGCCGCGAATTTTGATGAAAACACTAGAACTGTTGCGGGTCCTCTCGGAGCTGGTGGAAACTGAGCAGGTTTTAGTCGAACAACTGCTTCCTTTACTATGGGACTTTTCTCTCGCGTTGACACTATCACCCAACCAATATGCTCATTTTATTAAGGTGATAAACAATCTTGGTCAAGACGTCCAACGAAAGCACATGGAGAGGCTCAAATCTTCCAACGGAGCCAACGTGAACTTCAGCAAAGTGATTGAGAATCCAGTACCGAAGGCCGAGGACCCAGACTTGCAAGCCTCCCATAAGATAGATGTTCCTGCTATTGTACCAAGAGCCCAGACTGGTACTAACCGAAAACAAATTCATAGACCGGTACCGAAAACCGATTTGCCACGGACTCCGGACACTGGTTCAAGTTCTCCGCTAACACCTCACCGCCTCAAATCTGCTGTCAGACATTCAAAACCTGCTGAGACCCTAAAATCGGGGAACGCGAAATACGCGACTGGGATCGTCTTCAACACTGCTTCGCCCGAGCCGCTTAGAAGTGAACCGAAGCGCAATTCAGCGGAAGTGGACGATTTTGACGACTTCGTTTCTTCGACTCCTTCGCTGAGAAGCGCTCCGTCGCCTCCAGTATCTAGTAAAATTTCAACCAACACAACCGCAAACTTACCTCCAGGGTTTTCAATGACGATGCAGCCCCAGAAAAATGTGTCTTCGCGCCACATTTCATCTCAATCTGCTAATGAATCGGCGTCGCTACTTTAATCTGCTTACAACGGCCCAATGCATGTAGCCAACTGATCACCACAAGACATGTGGTCAAAGAGCGTTTTCTGCTGATGCTTTATGAACCTCGGGCACATTGGCAGAAAACTTCGTCGTGAACATAATACTAATGAGACCAATTTGATAAAGCAAGCTGCGAACATGCTCTCAACTGTGTAAACAATTAACTCTCGACCTCAGTTAGGCAAAGACTACCCATCAAACTATAGAACTATAAATTTAATTTGTAAAATGCGTCTTGGCTAGTCAAATGAGCTCGTTATTGTAAAAGCAAATTGACCACCAAGTCAAAGAACTTTGAGGAAATGCTGCTGTGGTGCTATGGCATCTCTATAAGCTTTCATTCGATCAGCCAGTCAAGTACACATCGAACTCGACAGGCCCTAACTAGCTTGCGTATAAAGTGACCAGGGCTCTGCAAAAATGAAGTACATCATCAATACTGAACATTTCGGCTTGCTTGACCTGTACTAAAGAACAAAATCCACTTGGCTGTTAGCTATTGGAGCACGGAGGTGAAGTGAAGACCCGCTTTCATTTATTTATTAACCTATTTATTTATTGGCTCATTCCATTCATTTGCGGCAAGCGTGCTGAAGTCAGTGTTATAGTGCTAACACTTGAACTATTATTACTCGCTTACTTGCGCATTTTTGAGATCTACCCGAAACAGGAATCACCTATTTATTAGCGGGCTTTTCATATACCGGAAACCTGTTCACAGTCCGCTCTCCCGCTGCGAGTTTCCCAGATTTTCGCTATTCATTGAGACCCCATGAGAGCCTCCACGAGGACCAACGTCACTAATCGTTTGTTCGTCACCACTTTCCTGGTCGCCTTCTCGTCTGTTGCCTTAAGCTCTGCGTTGCCATGTCCCGCCCATACCCTAGATAGTGACGCGCCTATGGCTTCAGATCGCCAAAAGGCCGAGCGCTCGGGTGACAGACCTGCGCCCTCGTCGTAGACGCAGAAGTTGTTTTGGGGGAAAAGGGGTAAATTTTGGAGTGTCTTCGTGAATTCCTAGTCACCAATCACAGAACCGAGTCAGGCATGCGCAATTCGGAACTTCTCGGCACAACCTACAGAGCCATACTCGGAACACGTATGACAGCATATATTCATAGCATAATTTCCTACCCAGTGTATATATATTAAAGGGAAAATCGTTTTTACTGAGAGCTGTATGTCTGGACAATAGATAGCGTGAATGTCTGGCTCAAAAGAACTTATAGTAGTCGATGCCTTAGGTCAAGTTTTTACTCCGATGAAAGGACTATTGAAAACAAAGCTTTTATCAAAATAGACACTTAAGTAAAAATATACCAGAGCTCTCGCATAGCGAATCGCACTATACTGGACTAAATATGGCATCACTTGGCTTCATTGGCCAGGATATCTGCCTTCTCGCTGGCCATTTTCGAATCCGTGACAAATGACATACTATATGATGAATAGAAAAGTTACGGCAATGCATACAAAGCATAGCACAGTCCCACATCTTGGTAGCGTAACGTCCAGCCATGTCTTTTGAAGAACCCAGACCCTTGGAGAGCGGCGACACTGCTTCTTTGGCTCCGCCAGCTTTAGAGGGTGCTCCTGTTGAAGAGACGAATGTTTTACCGGCCGATGAAGAGGCGTTCGACGAGGGCGAACCTGAGGTTGAGGATGGAGAAAGTCTGTATTCGCACGAGGAAGAGCGAGATGTTGCGGAGAAAGAAGACAGTGCCACTCCTGAGGTTCAGACTGCCCCAAATGAAGATGCCAGCGAGGGATTAGTGGACTCAGGAAGTGCCGAGACTTCTGCATTTGTTCCAGCAACGGACCGAGACGAGGTCGAAATTGCGGATGCAGCAAACCAGGATTTTGAGAAAGAGGCTGCTGATGCAGGGGCTGCTACCGAAGACTCTCCAGATTCAGCAAAAGAAACCGTTGAGGACACTGAGGGTTTGCCACAGCAGAAGAACTATGGGCCACAAGACAGTTCTGAAGCCAACGAACCAGGTTCCACCGAAGATGCCACACCAGCTGAAGTGATTCAAAATACCGTATCAGAAAACGTTGAAGTGGAACCTAGGAACCAAGTAGGTGAAGTTGATGTTGGTGCGACTCTTGAACAAGATTGGCCAGAGCATGCGAACGAGGAGCCCACCATCGTGCCGGGACATTCTGAACAGCCCAAGCCTTTCGATGTTAACAATTTCACGAACGGTGATCGACAAGAAGATGTCGACTACGATTTGTTACAAAGACAGGCAACCGTGATCTTGCAAAGTCACCTACTAGAGCTGCCCCAATTTCAACGATTGTCCGACTCCGAGAAACTGAATGCAGTGATAACCTTCCTAGACTCAAGCTCAGAAACTGCCTTACCTTCTAAAAGTTTGGCCGCGGCTCCACAAGCGCAGATGGCTCAAGAAGCAGCAGGAAGACCTAATCTTTTGCAGCCTATGAGTCCTGCGGAACGCAAGCGCTATAATGAATACCTGAGGGGAGAAAATCGCATCACCGAAATTCAAAATATTCCTCCTAAGTCCAGGCTATTCATCGGAAACCTTCCTTTGAAGAATGTGGCTAAAGACGACCTATTTCGAATTTTTTCACCCTATGGACACATCTATCAGATCAACATTAAGAATGCCTTTGGTTTCATACAATATGACAATCCCCAGTCTGTAAGGGCTGCAATCGCTGGTGAGTCCAACGAGATGAATTTCGGCAAGAAGTTGATCCTTGAGATTTCCTCTTCTAACAGTAGACCTCAATACGACCACGGCGACCATGGAACCAACAGCAGCTCTACATTCATCTCTTCTTCCAAACGGCCATTTGATGAAGACGAGGAAGAAGAAGACATGTACAGCGAAAGTCAAAAACGAGGCAAACGCCGTGTACCTGAATGTCAAATCTTTGTCAAGAGAACGGCGGACAGATCTTATGCAACCGAGGTGTTCAACAGATTCAGACAGGGAAGCGGTTTGGAGACTGACATGATATTCTTGAAGCCTCGCATGGAGCTGCGTAAAATGATCAATGATGCAGCTTACGATGGCGTTTTGGGTGTGGTTCTGGTCAACAAGACTCGTAATGTAGATATTCAGACATTTTACAAGGGCTCCCAGGGTGAAACCAAGTTTGATGAATATGCAAGCGTGTCTTGCGAAGATGCCCTTGCCATTTTCAACAACCTCAAGGGTAGTAGAAATGGTCATATGAACATGCCTCCACAACACGTCCCTCAGCAGCAGTATTACGGCGGATATAATGTCCCGGCACCTGCGGCTCCCCCACACCAGGGCCAGGCCTACATGCAACAGGCCTATGGAGCCATGGCTCCGCCTCCACAGGCTTATGGTGCACCAGCACCTCCTCCTCCTCAAATGTCACAGGGCTATAGCGGATATCCGGGCCATCCGATCCAGGCTCCTCCCCCTACGCACATCTCTCCTACACCTGCTGCTGTACCTCCTATGGGCGCGACGCCTCAAGTTGATCAACAACAGTTGTTCTCGGCAATTCAGAATCTGCCTCCAAACATAGTAGCCAATTTGTTGTCGATGGCCCAGCAACAGCCCCAGCAACAACATCAACTGCTTGGAATCATTCAGTCTATGCAACCACAGGGAACCCCCGCCCAGGGCCCTGTGCCTGGCCCAGGTACTTATACAGGGTTCCAGCCTATTCCGCCTCAACCCACTTCCAATTCTCCTCAGCCAGGCCCCAATATCTCACAAGCTGTTCCACACCAGCAAGCACATATCCAGCCAGGATCATTCGTGCCTTCGCCTAAAAATCCTCCGGCCCAAAATCCGGTCCCACAGCAACAATCGCCCTCGATGTCTGGTAACAATAACGTTCAAAGTCTTCTTGACAGTCTGGCTCAACTACAGCAACGGTGATCGCAGCTCAATGCGCGTCTCGTACATTGTCAGCAGCTCTGGGGTGTAAGAAGCCCAGGTCAGAGTGCTCGATCCACTGCTGCTGATGTCTTATTCGAAGCTCTTATTTTACTTCTAGCATCTAAATGCTCCCGCGGACCTGCTGCAACCACCGGACCTATCTGGCTTGGTACAAACACTTTCTCTTGATGGCCTGAACTCTTAAGCGACCCTTCTGGGGCTACATATCATCGACACACATCTACGCTGTGTATTTTCTTTTGTCTCTGATGTAAAATTACGAACTACTCAACTTGTCAGCTGCAAAGCTGAATTAGGGCGAGTATAAGACTACAGTTGGCCGTCCAAAGGTTCAAACAAGTCTAAACTCTCTTAGTGCTCTTGAACTACCAATCTTAACTTGAGGATGTGAGCTCGGTTGGTGCGTTATGTGTAAAGGACGATAACTTGGTACGGTTGATCCTATTCAGTATCGGACGTCCGAACAAGATCGACGGGTTCCCCTTTTGACGAGCTCGAGAGAAGAGAACTGGGTCAAAAGCATTCTACAACTCAATTGAGAACCGAAGATAGATAGGGACCACAGTTTTGCTGGCAAGAAAGTTTCAAGGTTCAAAAGTCCAGTATTTAAGCGGCAAATATCAACATCGGGATTAAGCTAGAATGAGTTTAAGCTTCGACGTCAAAAACATCAATATCAATGGCAATTCGAGCCGAATACTACTACAAAATGAAAATGGTCCATGTGCGTTGATCGCATTGTGCAACGTGCTGCTACTGTCGCCACAATTGACGGGACCAGCCGGGCCCTTGATAGAACTGGTTATGGCTAAGAGCGAAGTGGGGTTGAACGAGCTAATCACGACCCTGGCCAACATTGGGATGCAAGTGCCACGAGGTGCCCAGTCAGATGTAGATCGGCTTCTGCAGCTGCTTCCTCAGCTGCACACTGGACTGTCAATCAACCCGATTTTCAATGGATCTTTCGAGGACGGCGACGAAATGGCATTGTTCAGGCTCTTCAACGTCAGCATCGTACATGGGTGGCTAGCCGACCAAGCAAGTGACCCTCTTCAGTACGAGCATGTGTCGAGCTACTCGTACGAAGGTGCTCAGCAGGCTCTCATCGAAGCCTACGACCTCCAGCATGGCCATGTTACTGCAAACGAACAGAATCGTTCAGCAGCGGAAGATGCTGGCTTCATCAAAACCTTTCTGGCTCGGTCGGCTACCCAACTGACCGACTGTGGTCTGGAACACTTAAGGGAGCTGTTGCTGGAAAACTCGTACGCAATCCTTTTTCGGAACGACCACTTCGCCACGCTTTTCAAGAATAACGGCCAGTTGTACACGCTTGTGACCGATATGGGGTTCAAAAAGGACCAAGGTGTAGTCTGGCAATCACTTAAATCCGTCAACGGGTCACAGGACGCCTTCTTTACTGGTAGCTTCATCCCGGCGACTTTCAAGCGTTCCTCTACTCACGCCAGTTCCACCACCACGGATGCCAGGGGAAATTCTCGAAATCCGTTTTCCGATCCCTCGATTTCCAACACCAATGCCTCGGGTCCGGATCCCAATTTCATGACCGACGAACAATACGCACGCCACTTACAGGAACAAGAAGATGCGCGCGTGGCTAGAAATATCCAGAGAAATTACGAAAACGCTCAGCCTAACAGAACGGCGAATGCCGACAAATCAAAACTCGCCAAGAACGCTAAAAATACGGGAACGCCCAAACGCAAGCGTGATAAGCTAAAAAAGAGCTGCATAATAATGTGAAGCTCATCGGTGAAACAAAGTAACGTTACGATTTTCCGGCATGGCCTATCTTGTACTAAAAAGAATATTCCACAACCAACCTACGTGTGAGTTTCGCAACTTTGGGACCCCATCCACCACAACTTGATGACCATCCAATGCTCGAGGCCGGGAGACAATCACCAGACACCTCGACGACTCAATCGTAATATATGATATCAATTCATAGGTCTACTGGGAGACTATATCAATTCCAAGGGGCGAGGGGCAGACTTAAGACCTTCACAAAATTGAATCATCAACCGTCAGACAGTAATATTCGAAACGGTCCCGAGAATAGCAGGATCGTTCATTCTTACTGTTCAAGTGGTAACTTGTCAAGTTCGAGACTGCCTTATTAAAGATAAAATCCGGAAGGGGCTTTAGAACCTCGGTAGAATCCACTGGTTTAATTATGAATTGTTCTGACTCAGCCGTTTCAAGGAAGATATTGTTCAGGATTTCAGATGCCGAGGGCTCTGGACTGCAGTTCCCAATAGGTAGGGCGTCCGTGAAGGATCCGGAACGCTTTGACAGAGAGGATAACTTTTTGTTTCACGAAAAGAGCTTGAGTAAGAAGCATGCAGTGCTATGCATCAAGCGTCTCTTCCCTGCGGAAAAGGATCCATATGTTTCGCTATTGGATCAGTTTAGGATTTCAGTGCAAGACTTAGGCTCCACGCACGGTGTGGTTGATTTACAGTCGCAGGACGCAGACGCCAAGGTGATTGACTTGAAAAATGGCGAGCGATTCGGGCTTATCAAGCTCTACGAGCCTCTCGCTGCTGGCCAGTCTCGAGGCGCTAAGCTCAAGTTTCAGGTGTTTCTCCGGACTAATGAACTCCGCCCAAACTCTGACAACCTGGAACTCGTTTTGAGCAACGTGACTTACAATGACAGTCCATACGTAAGCAGGCCTTCCACCGTTGGACGGACAGGAGAAATGGACGAGATGTCCAACTCGGGTTCGTCTTCTGACCTCAACTTCAGTGAAGATTTTGACTTGGAGCTAGACACCTATGAACGCGATTGCAGCGCTCCCCACGAAGCCAGCTGTAGCAGGGAACAAGCATGCCAAGTTAGGAAGGAAGAGGATGACGGTGACGAAGTTGTTGGTGGCAGCGCATGTAGTAAAGAAAACTATAGGGATGCAGATGATGACGACGAGGATGATGACGAGGAAATTGAGGAAGATGACGAGGTCGAAGGAGTTGAGGGAGGTGAAGGAGTTGAGGGAGGTGAAGGAGGTGAAGGAGGTGAAGAAGGTGAAGAAGGTGAAGAAGGTGAAGAAGGTGTCCAGTGTCACTTCGGGGGCCAGAAAGTCGTTGCTCTGTCAACGGCCGCTGCCGATGATGACAACAGAAGTAATGTTCTAGATAGAACACTTAATCCACCGGCCCTATTCGTTAGTGAAAGCGAATTTGAAAAGTTAGACAACTTTCCTGACGTTGTGGGCACAAGTAACGGGCCTTTTGCTTCACAATGTTGCCCCGTGATCGAAATCAGTTCTTCTCGCGAAATTACTCCTCAATGCTACGAGAGTGCCACTACTACCGCGCTGCCACTTGAAGAGATGACATCCAAGCACACTGATGTCGCCTCTTGTGTCGTGTCAAAAAAGAGGGGTTTGGATTTAGAGTTTAAAGATGTTTCGGCACATGACGATGTCAAGAGAGTAAAGGCCAGTGCTGCTACTGCGGAGCCACGCCGGCCATTATTAGCCGAGACAAGACAAGTGGTAGTAGGAAGTGTGCTTGGGTTTTTGGCTGGCTCTGTGGGTACTTTGGGTCTTTTGGTAGGTATCGCCAACATGGGGTAATCGGTGGATTGGCGCTAATATTTTTGGTTGTTTGACAAGGTGTAGGTCTTTTACATGCAGGACAAATAAATGCAAAGCTAAAGAGTTTATATACTACACTTTTACTTCAGAAGGTGTTGTGTTTCATAATCTAATATTGTTTCGGTATGACATTCTGAAACATACAATTCTTATAAATTCAATGCTAAAATCATAATGTTGCAGTTGGTTGACCCATATATAAGGGGACCAATGAGCCGTGTTAATACAGTATTTCCGCTTTGAAATACCCCAAGATGGACTCTCTCATAAGTGCGACAGCAACTGATGCAATCCAAGCTCCACAAGAGCCGTTGCAATTGGTTCCTGAAAAGCGCCAAGATCTCGGCATGCCGAGCAAGGTTACTCGAACGCCTTCGACTCGCAGGAAGTATAGAAAGTATGCAAAGAAGAAGGCTAGAAGAACAAAAATGATTGCTTCGGCTTCGGAGTTGGAGTTGAAATTATTGAAAAGACAAGAAAAGGTGCAAAAAAGTAGTGCAAACCAACGAAAAACATTCATGAAAGGGGTTATATGTGGGTCATTCCTTGGTTCCGCGTTCAGTTCTTTGGCGATAAAGGTCCTCATCCGAAGATTCTCCAAGTAACTGAGAAAGACTATCTGTCCGAGGCCTTTGAAAAAATTCCATTTCACGTATCATGTCTGGAAGTTTGCTGTCTTTTAAAACTACCCTCATAACGAGAAGAGCCATCGCGAGAGTATGCGTTACGTTTATTAATGCCGTTATTGATATGATTGTTGACGTTATGATGATATGATTTAACAGCCTTACCTTGCTTATTACCAGTCCCGAAGAGTTTCTCTTTTTCTTCTTCCGTTAATTCATACTCCAGAAGCTTTGCATCACCCAGCTCCTCTATGAAATTCAGCAAGTTTGAATTCTGCTCAGCCATGGTCCTTTGGATCAATTTCAAGCTCAAATTTGGATTTGGGTTGTATCTATTAACTTGGTTTTGAATGCTTTGAATAAACTGTTTATCCTTTCTAACATTATGGAATGCATTCACTTTGCTCGTATTACTGTCTTCAATGCCCAGCTCAGTCTTGTGTTTTTCTCTGTTATTGGAGATTTTGACAAGCCACATCCTGCGCCTTTCTTCTCTCCATTTACGTATATCTTCCTCGGATGCTAGCGTGATCGAGGTTCCTGGTATTACCACTGGGGACGCTTCTTCCTGTGAAAGTATAAGCTCGGGTTCTTTTTTCGTTTCATGACCTTTATGTTCTAGATCCCCTTGGCAGTCGAATGTGCTGGCACCCTGATCTTTCCCATTCGTCCCCGCAGTGGGTCCTGGTAGCTTGCTCACGTCTTGTGGAAAACATGACGTAGAATCAAGTGTTGAAACACCACCATGATTATCTTGAGGGTATCGAGCCTTAGAAAAACCGTAATAAGAATTGGCATAGTATGGCTGTGGAATATTTTGCGTGGGTGCACTGTAGATGGGGTATGATCCATAGTAGAAATGTGGAGAGCCTTGTTGATTAAAATGTCCCGGAAAATGTTGGTAATAAGGTGGCGGTTGACTGTGACTGTGCGCGTGCTGCGATGATACCTCCAGTCTAGCACCAGATCGTCCAATATGGTCAAGAACTTGGCCCGAGGATGTTGGCCTTGGGATTTTAGGGGACTGACCTAACTGATTATCTGAAACTTGATGATTGCTCGAACGATAACTCATTACTGGCCTGCAGATGTTTATGCTGAGCTACCGTAACTGAGAATACTGAGTATTGGATGGCCGATGAGTAGGATTTTCACCATGTCACTGAGAACGTTCAACAACAAAATCACTGCAAATCCACCAGTAGGAATGTGTTTGATCTGGAAGCAGCTAAGCTGCTCCTTCTCTTTTAGACCCCAGCTATTCAGTAAGCAATGTTTGGGCCTCTAAGTTGGCAAATTAGTCGATCTTTCCTCCTCATTACTCCCTTGAAGATATCAATTTTTCAACAGTAAAAGCTGGCCAGAGCGTAATTGAGGAATATATGCTGATTAGCCCTTAACAACAACAGTAAGTTGTTCTTAAACTCATCGTCTAGAAAATCACTGTTGACACCTTCATTCATCTCCTGGAGCATCTTCTTTTTCAGCATTTGATACGGTTTTCAACAATAGGCCAAAAATCTTTCTTGAACCATCAATCCTTGTTAAGTAACTGCGACCCTGATAACCAGCAACTCGCCGAATATTATCTTGATAATAGCGATCTCAGTCGTCAAACTATCAATTGTTCAAGTTTTGAGCATTTGAATTATCGGAATAAAGCCAGATAGAAATAGTCAAAAAAATCCAGGATGTCTCAGCCCGCTCAAAAAGCCGTCACCCAATCCCTAGTCAGCCGTTATGTCAATAAAGAAACATTAAAGTACGTTTTCACAACACACTTCTGGGGTCCAGTTTCTAATTTTGGGATTCCACTCGCTGCCATCTATGACTTGAAGAAAGACCCCGAATTGATTTCAGGTCCAATGACTACAGCCCTGATCCTATACTCGTCCGTCTTCATGAAGTTTGCCCTTACCGTACAACCTAAGAATTACTTGTTGTTTGGTTGCCATGTTGTGAACTCATTGGCACAGACTGGCCAAGGGTTCCGCTTTGTCAACTATCATTACCTCGGAGGTGCGGACGCGAAAACCACTGACGCAGCGGCCAGCAAACCGGCAGCACCACAATGATGGTAATGACCATGGTTAGCCTGAAGATTCGACCAAATGAAAAGTGCTATTTTGTTTCACTTCATCCCAAGTATAGCATGTGTAATGAATTCATATTCCAGCTCTTAACACGTAACTGAGCCCTGCCTCTGAAATTGCATTTGTCCTCACGTTGAATCAAAGTTCAAACTAACTAGTCAAAGAGACCTTTAGGTTTGTCTTTTTGAGTAGGTCCAAACTGGTCTTCGAGAGAACTCTGGTCATGCTTTCTTGATTCTTCCTGACGTTTCAGATCTCGCAAAAACCTCTTCTTTTCCTGCTTGAGTAAGTCTCTTTGATCCAAGTTTGGCTGGTTATTATTATCTAATAACTCTAGAGAAGAATTCCCCCATGCTACAGTAGTGCGCGTTCTCTGGGCTTTCGAGTAGGTATCGCTTCTTACATCAACATTAAAGCCGGTATCATAAATAGGATTTTCAGTTGTAGGCCTTTTTCCACGAATTGGGTTTTTCCATGCTACCTTCTCTTGCATGGAATCGTCCTCAGTTGTAGAAAATAAAGACTTGGGCTTGACCGGACTAGGGGTGCCATTATTTGTGAGCCCAAGCCTTGACGGACCTTTGTACTTTAAGGGCGATTTTCTTGGGCTTGCCAGCTTCACAGAAGCAGCATCTTTGAGTGGACTACTTCTAGCAATGTCGATCTTTCCATCGGTAACACTTGCTGTCCCACAGCTATCTGTTACCTGCACCAGCTCGAGACGAAGATCTGTACCTTCTACTTCCATTAAGATTGGTTCTCCAGGGCGACAAAACCATATATTTACATCTTTTTCATCTTTCCACATGGTAGCGGTATTCACGAAGTTTTTAAGACCTTTCATACCAAAGGTTACCCCCTTAGCTAGCGGCCGTTTTGTTGGTTCATCTTGAGAATTAGTGAATAGGCAGTAATGTTCTAAATCATTCGTAGCAACCACATTGGTAGCTCGCATTGCGTTCCGTAATACATCATTATTTTTGGTGTAAACTCCCTTCGTGAACGCCGTCAGACTGAGCTTTGCGATAGATACTTCCAATTTTGCCTCTTCTGTATTACTTGTGCTGCAGCTATCGATGAAGTTTTTTAAAAGCTGGCGGTTGCAACATAAATAATTGATCTCGTCTTCTGGCCTCAGTGTTCGGGCGCGTTTACTGGTTGAGGAAAAGTCACTGTTAAAGTACGAAGTCTCCAGCTCTCTCTGGAGTTTACCAAAAATCTCCAGTAAGCGTGGATCCAACTGCTCCTCATTATTTTCACGCGAGCTACAGTAAACATCCAGAAACCTCCTTTTATATCGGAGTTCTATAACAATAGGATCATACTTTTGTGGAACGATGTGGGGGGCATATTCTTTGACCATGAGGTTCTCCGTGTGAATTTTTATCTGAAGTCGGTTGGCTAAGGCTTCTGGACAGTTTGTAGTGTTATCGATTGCCAGGTGAAGAAGTGTTATGTTATCATTTTCAGGTTTACGGAACAGAATTGCTAAATGTTTTCCATGTACGCTAAAGGAGTATAGTTTGTGTACAGTAAGCGATCCATCTTGCACTTGCTGTAGTCCATCTTCACCAAATACCGTTTCTTCTGGTCTGAAGTGAAACTGGTCGAAAAATGACCGGGCGAAATGCGCTTGGCTCATGGATGTTTCTGTGCTATTCATGGCCCATATTATTAGGCCTCTGTGAGTTATGGTGAGCTTAATATCCTCATTCAGATAACTTAGATTCTGCACAACCCTTCTCCAAATATTGTGACTTTCGAAACTGGATATACTAGCCTCAAATATCATCCTTGAAATGGGTCTATGTTGTGGTCAACACCAATTTAGCCGCTTAAGCTGATGGTAGTTATGCTCAATTTTGAATTTATAAGATGGTTCGTATGTAACTATATTTACTTCAAGCGCACGACCTACAACGCAAAGAACATTTTATGGCTAAATGCAGTTACCCGTTTAGCCCGCTTCATCAATTTGAGCTTGAGAGTTGCCCTTCTTTTCTTTCGAGCTCGACTTAGACTTTGACTTGGATTTGGACTTGGATTTTTTTTCTTGCTCACAACCACGACTTCTTCCTCAGGAGGGTCATCCATACGAGAGTTAGTAGCAAATTTGGCTCGAAGTTTCTCTAATTCGGGCTGATGCTCTGAAATGTTTTCTGATTGGCCATCAGAGGTTAAACTAGGGGGGCTAAAATCGAAGTTTTCAAGCTTGGATTGCATCCGAAGATTTATCGCATTGGAATTTTCAGTAGAAATCGCATTGTCGATTCTATCGTGACTTTCTTTGGTTAACTCAGCATCACGGGGTAGATCCGGAAGGCCCTCTTCGGTCAAGACCTGAGCTTTACTCCTACTGTTCTTCTTCTTTTTCCTTTTCTTCTTAGTTTCATCACTATCCTTGGGACCTGTGTAAGGCAAATGCAACTCGCTGAAGCTCTTTACCACAGACAATTTTGCGTCATCGTCGAAATCAAGAAGTGGACTTGCATTTTTAATGATCTCCGGTTCACCCGTTTCAAGGTAGAAAGGATTATCCATTCGTTCCTGCTTACGCTTCGCTTCTGAATATTCACGTTCCTCAGCACTCATCTTTACTTCGGACCCTAATTCCCGAGCCAATGGTTGCATGTAGCTGGTTAGAGAATCATCCTCATCTGAATCTAGCCTTGAGTCTATGTCTGAAATTAAGCCCGAATTTTCTTCGTTCTTGCCAGCCGCCTCAGCAAGAAGTGCCTCAATTTCCTCTTCGGTCATGAATGGCGTTTCTAGGTCTAAGGTAAAGCTACTCTGGAGTTTCTTCTGTGTCCCGAGAACGATTGGATTTAGATCGTATGCATCAAAAAAGCTAGGCAACACCTCTGTTAATAGTAAAGGCAGTCCTTCTTCTTCCTCTTGTTGATCAAGTGATTCTTCACAGAGCCTACAAAACTCTAGAAATTCGACGCTTCTTTCCTGAACTTCAAATGATGGGGAGGTGCTAAATCCTTCATAGAATTTTACAAGTTCCTTTAAAGTGTCTTTTACTTCAGCGTAAATTATATCACCACTTGTATTACACCAGTTGCTGAATATTTTGAGCAGTGCTTGCGCCAACACTTGCTGAACGTCGGGTGGTAACCTTTTTTGCTTAACGAATTCTTTAATCAAATGATTTCCATCTTGCAGCAACGCTGAAAACTCGCCGATACACCAAAAACCCTCCCTTAGGATCATGGGCATCTGTTGGCATATATCTTTGTTTACCACCAACGTTATAATGGCGCTAATGAATTTAGGTCTCATACTAGGTACTTTCACCATTATATTTCGTATCTCGTCAGCAAGTTCGTGGCCTAGATTGCTGCTATTGAGGTCTTGAGATAACACACAAAGGTCTGATAGAACAGCGATGTACCAATCGAAATCAGGGATATTGGCATAGCTTTTCATGGAACAGATCTTTAGGATGGTGCTGACCATTTTCAGCTTGTAAGAAAGAGGTATCTCGATCTCCACACCTCCGGAGCCCGGCTGGCGGAAGAGATTTGTAGCAGATACCATGTCTTTATCAATGAATTGTTTGATCAGGATCTGAACAATGGAGGTTATGTTTTCATCATTTGTGGCTCCTTCTAAAAGCTCCAAAGCTCGGCTTCGTATGGAAATGTCAACATCTTTCAACAAGCGAATAACCAGTGTGTTGAATTCATTGATAAACTCGGCGTTGATCTTCCCAATTTTGTAGAAAAGAACCACGCTGATGTAACGCAGATTTGGGTCAGTAGAGTTGCAAAATTTGTTGAGCTCCTGCAAACAGCTCGACGCTGTATCAAAGTCATCTTCCTCTAACATTTGGCCCTTTACAATGCAGTTGATGGATTCGTATATGACGGATGTAGCGGATGTTACTTCCATGAGTTCTAAAACTTTAGGTAATATCTTGACCCTTAGCTTAGGCTCAACTTGGGACAGATTAGTAAAGAGTTTCAATAGACGTATGATGATCCAATTATTATCAACGGTTAGAAGCATTTCGTAAAGTAAAGGTGACAGTGCAATGAATGGTAGAGGATTTTTCTTTGAAAGCTCACATATTACACTTACAGTGGCTGATACAACTGATAGATCTTCATCCTCCAGCTTGCTGACAAATTTATCAAAATTGTCGCGAAGAGCTTCAGGATATTGCAAAAACACTTTGAACAATGCAGCTACAGCCTTTTTTCGAATGTAAGGTTTTGAGCTACCAAGCATAGAAAACAGATCATCGCAGATATCACTGGCAAGGGGTGTCGTAACCATGGTTGAAAGCCCGCTCAGCGTAACACCCATCTTCAAGATGTCGTTGCTGCCGTCGTATTTAAGGTCCTTCTTTAACAAGTTCGTTGCCAACATCAAAACATCAGAATCTTTATAAAAGGACTGTGATGCGGCCAAATAGCCAACACGCTTGTGTTGCAGCTTGCTGCTGCTCATCACCTCTAAAACATGAAAATTTGCCCAAGACATGTCAAAACCGTACATTTCCAAGTAGGTAAGCTTCACCACTGCGTTCGCTTTTAAGTTTAGGTCTGGAGATCCCACTTCCTCACGCGACTCGCTCAATGCTTTGTTAAGGACCAATTGCAACTCCTCAGGGTTCTCGCCAGCGCTCCTAATGGCCTTTATCAGATCCTTTAACGATTTCTCGAAAAACAGACCAAAAGGTCGTAATCTACGCATAACATCATCCGCTGAAGGCGCATATAGCGATGTCATCTTTTGCTCTGCGTTTAAATCTTTCCTAGGATTACTATTATGGTAGCGGCCCAAACTTCTGGCTGTTGTCCTAACATTAGAATTTACTGTAATTGATAAATTAAACATCACCATGTACTAATGATTGCCAACTCATCGAACAACCAGGCATTGGAACACAAGCTAACAAAGCTATGAGTGACATTAGTTCTAGTGACCTGGGTTCCAGGTCTCGAACTGCTAGTATCGACTCGCAAATGTTTGCCATTCCGGATGACACGGAAGAATCCAGGTGGCAGCTTTCGGAGAGTAGCAGCAGTGGCCGGGAAGATGAAGATAGCTCTAGCGAAGAAGGTGACGAACAGACTAGCGAGATGTTAGAATTGGATCGAGTTGGACAAGAAACCAGTCATACATTTACTATGGGGCAGTTGGAAACACCATTGTTCGACATTTCCAAATACATATTTCAGTCGCTTTCACAGGCCCTTAATACGGCGGACTTCTCTCAGGCCATTGCCGTCCAAACAAGAACCTCAGGTTTGATCAATTCCAAAAGCAGAGAACTTCAGAAACTCGTGAGCACACTTCAAGAAAAGCTAGAGCACTTTGAAGTGCGCTTTGCTCAGGGAGCACGTACGTCTAATCGCATTTCCAAGAATTTGGGGCAGTGTGCGACCCAAATCGAAAAGATCAACAGGGTGTTCCAACGAGAATACCCAATTGAATTTAACCAGGTTCGAGAAGAGGTCTTAGAAAGAAAAGGTTCTAGTATTCATTAGCCCACTCTCCATACTTCTAGGTTTACTATATGAAACTTGCTTCCCTCGCGGCTTAAAACTTCGTTCCCAAAGGTGAGACTCGGATCTGAGACTCCATTCATGAGCCCATCATCGCACCATAACCCGTAATGGCCATCTCCGGCACCCATTGAGAAAAAGTGGCTTGTGCTGTAAATGACAAATTCGTTTACACCTGTGTAAGGAAATCCCTTGAAACGCCACCTATGAGCAGAATCGTCGGCCAAATTCTTTGCATCATCGCCAAGATTAATGTTCGCAACTTTTTCTAGTTTCCACAGGAAGCATTCGCCGTTTCCGTAGTACCGTTTGCTTTCTGACAGCCTGAACGGCTCATTACAATATGCTCCAAAAAGCCCGCCCCTGCGATCTTCTATCAGCAGTACATATCCCACACGGCCAGGATTTTTGCTCTCGGGAGCAACATGGTCATATAATGAATGCAATGAAGCGCCGTGCTGTTGTAAACTGTATAATAAGTGCCAATCAGGGTATAGCTGCACTCTCGTCGGCATCAAGTTTCTTATTTCATCACATATCTCGGTAGTCAGCAGACGGCTCTTTGTAGTTTCTGCGTACCCACGTAATGTTACTTGTGGAAGAATATCCTCTTCATCAGCAAGGCCCCAACCTTTCGTGACGCTACTTTCTTGTTGCGAATAAGAGTTGGAACGCCTTCGCTCGGGACTGCTCCAACCCTTAGTTAGGTTCGAAATACCATCTTTGAAAGCTTTCATTATGGGCAATAAAGTAGACGCTTAAAAGATCCCTCCAGAAAACGCAAAGCGCTGGATTAAACGTTTTGTGGATCCCGATGGCCTTCCCTTCATCGAGGCGGTCCTTAATAAAAGATGAGTGAGACGTAACTTATGATCACTCGGCAAGCTGGAAGAAGTAGGTTGGCGCGAGACCTCAGCACTAATAATCACCTTTTATGAACGTATTTACCACTATTGCCGTGTCTGATGAAGTTTTACACTAACTTACGTCTTTGCGAAACTTCCGTCACGGGAGTTGTATCACCTTTTTCACCTATAAATTCACTCTCCATACTTTTCGCGCATTCAAGCATTGTTCTAGCTTGTTGAGCAATTTCTTCCAACTTGTTAAGCACCACGCCATTGCCCTTTGTAAATCCATAAATCGAATAAGTCAAACCTACTTTCTCGCAAAATTCAATCACAAAAGGTTGAGCGCTCCTCAAATTATGACGAGGGACTCGTGGAAACAAATGGTGGACGACTTGGAATTGGAGTCCACCATGAAAAAAGTCCAGCCACCTAGGACAATCGACGTCCATGGACGTCCGCAGTTGTCGCATAGGAAAGCTCTCTGAAACGCCTAGGTCGGAAGTTGACATCGCAAAGTGAGAGAGGGTAATTTGGACGTGCACTATCATGGTCGCGATGTGAGATACCAGAATGTATTGCAGACGCTCCCATGCTGTTTCCAATCCACACCCACAGACCAAGTAGAAAAACCAGTAGTTAAAAAAAACCAAGCCTAGAAGCTCGAAGTACCGAAACCACGCCGCCTTACCATGCCGAGGACCCAGTCCAAATAATACATGCACCCAGCTTAGCCTATAAAGATTGAACCTGCCAAAGCTTAAAATCGGATAATACAGCAGTCGTTGCAGAGGAATAGTCTTTTGCGCAAGCTTGTCAAACCACAAAAACCGATCGTAATAGGTGGAATATATATTATGGAACAAGCGCGTACTGACAGCAAAAAAAGGTAAATGTTGGATATCTGGATCGTGAATTGGGTCATTGGTCACCAAGTGGTGAACATTGTGATTTCTCTTCCACCATCCGAGCGAAAGACCGCCTATCCATGATGATATGACCATTCCAATTATATTGTCAACTTGGTAGTTGTGAGTAATTCCAATATGACCTGCGTCATGAGCAATAAATACTAGCTGTTGCCAAGCGGCGCCCATAAATACGGCACTCCAGAAGTTGTACCTCAAGGCAAAGAGCAGATAAAAAGAGATTCCGAACAACACCCCAATTCTAGCTGCTTCCCTGGCATAGCGTAAATAGTTACACTTGTACAACCCAGCGTCAATGATCCTCTTGTGCATCTTGTTATACTCCTCCGATATCCAAGCTTGAGTTTGCGCGTCTAGGCTGGGCAAATTCGCCAAGTCACTGCGCACCAGCTTGTTATCAAAATTCTCTGCCATGTCGGCTGGATCAGTGACAATTTTTTGCTCATAAGCTTGGGTTAAATCGAGAGACGGAATGACGCCTTGTGGTATCTTGGGATAGAGTTTGACATCTGGCTCACCGCACATCTTTTTTTTTTGTGTTAGATCTGAAAACTCGTCCTGCTTCTCATTCACGCGCCATTTCCTGGTATAAGCACCATTCTCGCAGTCTTCACCGAATGTCCCACCTTGGATCGGAGGCAAAAAGTTTGTCCATTTTCCTGAAACCTTACCAATCCTCCACTTTTTGAAGTCCAAAACGGAATCATCGCAATGATATGCATTCATTTCATCCGTAGCATCACGTCCTATCATATGGTGGATAGCTTTATCACCGCCAGGGTGGTATTTAATCCATTTGTCAAGTTTCAAAACTAATCCATCATATATGACAATTGCTTGACCTCTTGATATCCGATCTTTAATCTCTGATTGCTCGAGAACTTTATTCATAGCCTGTAACACACATATACCTTCTAAAGGAGGGCCAAAAACTGCTATCAGAGCGGGTTTGAGTACACAAGTGACAAGTCGATAAAGTGTTTAAACTTTTTATTATTCTATCAGCCTCATCACGTATGTATTAATACCGAAAAAACTCGAGATGGCTATACGAAAGTCATGGGTATTGGCTACACGTCGTAGCTGCCGCTTGCCTACTGCTAATAAATAATGCAGATGTTTGGCCATTGAGCTGCTCTTCAACCAGCCTATTTCTATGTCTTCAGACCACGAAGTTGTGTAGTGAACAAATATGAAGGAAGCTAAGGCGGAGTAATAGCCTAGTTCTCATTGTAATCATTCGTCCGGTAATGGGGAATCCCCGACGCCGTGGTTATTCTGCGAGACATGATGCTAAGTGGATCTGGAGAATAACCACTGATTATCATGCCTTCAAACCCTTGGGCTTGAGGGTCGCGAATTTTGAGTGTCTCTGCATTGGAGGCTGGTTCTTGCAAGCTTCGAGCTAATCATGGCCTAAGTCATTTCCTCCAACCTTGAAAATAAGCTATAAATCTATTCTACAATATCTCTGGTGGCCCGATGTCTAAACTTCGCACCTACCTACTCATCTTACGTAGATCCCGAATCTATCATATTTTTTATTTCACCTTGGTCAATAGTTTAGTCTCCAACCTTTCTAATCGAAGGTAATCTTCTTGGCCTTCTTAGTAGTGTCAATATCTTTGTAAAAAGCACCGTAAGCACTGTGCTCTTTCTTCTTAGTGTGCGTACCAAATTTTTTGAGCTCCTCAGGGACTGGTTGGCCGGCACCATTGAGAACATTAACCAAAGCGCCAGCTAGGTGCTTCTCTTGCTCGGTGAAAAGAGTATGGGCGGTACCAGTTTGGCCTGCTCTACCAGTTCTTCCGATTCTGTGGACGTAATCCTCGACCGTGAGGGGGAAAGTCAGGTTGATGACCGTTTTGACGTTAGGAATATCCAACCCTCTAGCAGCAACGTCAGTTGCAAGCAATAAGTTGGAGACGCCTGATTTGAATTCCCCTAGAGCCTGGGTTCTCTGTTGTTGAGACAAATCTCCATGGATTGCGGCAACCTTGTAACCGTTGTACTGCAAGTTTCTTTCCACGCGAGAAGCCTCCTTCTTGTAAAGAGCAAAAATCAGCACTTTCTCATTCTTACGCGCGCCTGATTGATATTTCTTCAGAAGTTCGAGGAGTTTGCGTTCCTTCTTGAAAGGCTCGACTACTTCAACAATTTGTGTAATGCGCTTATTAGCAGAAAGCTCATCTCTGTTCCCAATCGAGATTTTCACCGGGCTATTCATAAAGGTACTCGCAAGCTCGCGAACTTCCTTGGGCCATGTAGCAGTAAACATCAGCGTCTGTCTTCCGGTGGCCTTGGTGGATCCTATGATCCTCTTGATATCCTCTTCAAAACCCTTTTCGAGCATTCTATCAGCTTCATCTAAAACCAAGTAGCTGACATTGGAGAGCCTTGCAGAGCCCTCGTCGATTAGGTCGAGCAATCTGCCAGGAGTAGCCACGACGACTTGGGCTTTCTTCAGCTGAGCTCTTTGCTCGTCCTTGGGGACACCCCCGTACACGCAACAACAGTGAACACCAGCCTTCTTAGTGATCAAAATCAAGTTGTCGTAAATTTGAGAGGCCAGTTCTCTCGTTGGAGAAATTACCAGCACTTGAATTCCCTTCTTTTCCGATCCTGCGTTCATCAAGTTATGGATGGCAGGAACACCAAAAGCAAAAGTTTTACCGGACCCTGTTTCAGCAACACCGACAACATCCTTGCCAGACAGTAGGTAAGGCCAGGATACGGCCTGGATTGGTGTGGGCTTGGGGAACTTGGAGATCTCATCCTGGATCTCAGGCGACAAAGAAATATGACTAAAAGACAAGAGCGGACGCAGGGATAATTTCGAAGGATCTTCGACGCTGACTTCATTCTCCCTGTAGAATTCATCTACTTCACTTTGGGAAACGTGCGAAAGCTTTTCACTTTGAACATAGCCATTTTCTTGCACCGGAGCTGCTTCTACAGAGCTTTGAGTTACACTAGATTGCTCATCCACATTTTCAGCTTTTAAGTCATCCAAGTCCTTGCTCTTCTTGTTCGACTTGTCTTTCTTTTCCTTCTTCTCTTTCTTGTCCTTCTTCTCTTTTTTGTCCTTCTTTCTCTTTTTGTCCTTCTTGTCCTTCTTGTCTTTCTTGTCCTTCTTGTCCTTCTTCAGCTTATTTGGAATTGCTGTCTCAACATCATCGTATTTCCGTTTACGATCCTCGACTTGGCCTTTACTCATTGTAGAAGTTTGGATGAATACTTGACGGTTTTGGTTCTCGACGTATTGGCGCTCATCTCATCTCATCTCATCGCATCTGATTTTCTTCATTGGCATGAAAATTTTCCAGCTAGTTGTGATGACACAGTGAGAATAAAGATTAATTTCATGTCGCTGATATCAGCGCCAGTATCAAAAAATGTAGCTCATTTTGACTCGTTGGTGCTATCGGTCGGTAAGTACATTCGGCTAACGACCCGTATTTAAGTTCGTATTTAAACCTTATATGTGGTAATTGGACGTTGTTCTTAGGCACTCTCGTGACACGTAGATATGGCAGTGCGTGAGATGCACAGATTCTTTAAATGGCTGAGCGACAGTGCAATTAGAGGTCCTACTATGCCCTTCTTAGGACGCGTTCCTTGCATAGTCACCATCTTTCATGCTTTAAACGCTGTGTGTCAATTGAACTTGTATGTATATACGGAAATGTCAAAGATTTACTATACAGGCATTAGCTTACCATTTCGGTATAAGTACGTAAATGAATTATCAAGAACTAGAGCTCAATGTTAGCCTACTCGATCAAATATGGATCATTGGCTTCGGCAATCTCTTCCTCCACCGCATGGAACTCATGACGAGCCTTCAAAACCCAGTATAACAGAGCGAATGAGATATAGCCCACGATGCACACGGAGGCGTAGTTCATATTGTCTTTATCGGCAGGCATGACGAATGGGAAGCAAAAGAATACTAGAGAAAACAAAGTCCAGCCTAGCAACACAATATTGCAAAATAAACCAAACCTCCCTAGCCAAAATGGACCGGTCTTGATGTCCCGCTTCTTAATAATCAGGCAAATTACAGGAACCACGTAGGAAAGCAACAGGAACATGATACACCCGGTGACTAGGGAGTTGAAAGCGGTAGTAGAGGCCAAATACAGAACGCCCAACAAGGTAATCAAGACACCAGACATCAAATGAGCATTCAAGGGGATCTTCAACTTAGGATCCACCCTCGCCCAAATACGAGAAAAGGGCAACCCCTCATCTCTGGCGAAGGACCAGCACAATCTTGCTTGCCAGGTGTGGCACGAAATGACGCACCCAAACGACGTCAGTAACACCAAAGAACCGAGCACTAGTGCGCCAGCCTTATTTCCGAGTGCTTGGAAGTATATATCCAAGATCGGAGCGCCTGTGTTAGAGCTGCTTATGGCCGAGAGATTGTGTAAGGAGAAAAACATGGCAATAACGTAACAAAAAGAGGTGACGAACCCAATGGCGACTGTTCCCAAAATTGCAATAGGAATTACACGTTCGGGCCTCTCCACTTCAAACGCCATGTGCGTAGCGCAATCGAGACACGAGAACGACCATGCAGGGTTGATCAAACCAACGATAAACGCGATCCCACTGTTCTTCCATCCAGTTTCGTTGAAAAATGTGGCAAATACAAACTTGGCGTCATTGTAGTTGCCATGAGAGCAGGCCAAAACAGTAACAGTAATGGTAAAGAAAGAGAATAGCGAGATGTATAGCGCGCTGGCTGAAACAATCGCTAGCGATCTCCCATAGCAGTTGAACAGCATCAGCAAAACATGCAGACACTGGAAGCAAACAAATACGTGCCATCTCTTGACGACAAAATCAGGGTGAACCAGCGCATACATGCCCACGAGTTCTGTGGCTACCGACAGCGTGGTAGACGCACTGGTGAATACGGAGCCAGCGTAAGCGAGCGAACCACAGATGTAGGCTGCAAACCGCTTGTATTTGGGAGGAGCGAGCTTCAAAGACCACCAAAACTGGCCACCAGCATGAGGAAATGCCGACGACAGTTCTCCTAGGGACACAGCAATACAGACAGAGATCAATGCAATAATGATGATACCGTACACGATCATCATCGGACCTCCTGATGAGATCCCGGTGACCATTGATACGGAAATACCGAACCACGAGTTGGTAAGGCCAAAGCCGACGCCCAAAATCGACCAAAGCGAGAATTGTTTCCTCAGCCTGACCTCGGGCTTGCCGTCGGAACTCTTGTCTGTCTCGGTGACGACAAATTCATCCTTCTTGTGGACCTCGCGCAGTCCGTTCTCGTCTTGCGCGGAGCCGTGATAAGATGTACTTGCAGTGGACATCTTATATCACAAGTGTTGTCTTCGCAATCTCTTTCTCAGCCAACAAACACCAGCCAACAAACACCAGTTAAATAGTATGTTTCAAATACCAAATCCAAATAAAACAATGGTTGAACCCTGTCAATCGGCGTAGGTCACCACTTTTACGATTGATGCGATTCATTTTATAGCAGGCCACGATAAGTGGAGTTCATCATTTTTTTCGCCTAGTTAAAGAAATTTTCACATGGAGGAGATTAGACACGTTAAGGTTATAATGCACGGGAAATTGGCTCGAGAAGCGAATGCACCATTGGCGATCTTATCTGATTCAAATTATGGCAATTGAAAGGCTGTCTTGGATATTCGACTTCGTAGTGCATATTCTTCAATTTCATACCGTCGTTGCTCAATTATGTATCCATAAAGAAGCTAACATCTACTATTATACACGCACTGTGAAAAATACCTTGACAAGCTGGGACATTCAATTGCGGAGACAGCTACATAATAATAAGTATGGTAGCGCGCAGCAATGATACCTAGAGACATGTCAATCCAACTTTTGTTGTTCCAAAGTTACTCAACTATTATAAAGCTCATCAAACGGGCCCTTAAGAGTTCGCATTAGCAGCTTAGTTCATGGACTTGACCAATTTGTTGATGAACTCTTCACGGTTACCGAAAGAACCACCTTGGATAAAGTGCTTGAACTTTCTTGGAACACCCCAGCCACCAGATGGGTTGGACAACTTGAATGGCCACAAGAAGTTGCTGGCTTGCTTGAAGTGAGGACCGACAGAGACGATTTCGTGGATCAAGTCATCGATGGAGACAATACCGAACTTGCCCAAGTTAGCTTCGACGATGGCATTGTCAGACAAAGCAATTCTTTGCTTGTTGATCTTACCGAAACCTCTCTTGTACACCAACTTTCTGACAGTGGCGTAGGATGGGTAACCGTAAGCAACGTAAGGCTCGATCAACTTCAACAATTCGGAAGTGGCCTTGGTAACCTTGACGAAAACACCGGTGTTGATTTGGTTCAATCTCAACAACTGCATGATCTTTCTTGGCTTTGGAGCAATCTTGTTAATACCCTTGATTCTGACAACAAACACCAACTTTGGTTGGGCGTCAATGTAGAAAGAACCATTGGCCTTTGCTTCACGCTTGGCGTCGATGACAGCTCTTTGAGCGTCAACGTATTCCTGGTGGTAAGCAGCGTTTCTTTCCAAGATAGCGGCTCTCTTCTCCTTGTTAGCCTGTAACGCAAACACGAGTTAGTAAACATATTATGAAACGGAGGGAAATTGTTTCGCGGGTCAGGGTCCACATCTGTGTCCGATGCTGTTGGGCATTCAGCGTCTCTCTTCGCACCGAAAATGCTTTGCTTTCCGGTTTATCTGTACATGTCAGGCGAAAGATGGTGTAAGTTTCGACAACATTGCCGTAGCTAGTCGATCAAAATGATAATTTGGGAAAAGTTCATCATAGTAAAAGAAAACGAAAAGAGACGACTGACTGCAAACAGATAGATCCGTGGTTTCTGTGAGCTCACAGAATAGCAGACCCAAGATAGGACCCGGACATGAACGACGACAAACAAAAAGCATTCTGCCTTAATTCAACATA
Organism: Lachancea dasiensis; assembly: GCA_900074725.1. Lineage (NCBI taxonomy): Eukaryota > Fungi > Ascomycota > Saccharomycetes > Saccharomycetales > Saccharomycetaceae > Lachancea > Lachancea dasiensis. The sequence goes on from LT598457.1 coordinate 248,506, forward strand.
CAGCCTTACGGGCGACTCTTTCGGCGGCAACTTGCTCAGCCGACTTTTGTTGAGCCTTAGACTTCTTCAATTGGGATTCTGGGACCAAGACCTTTCTATACAGAGGGAAATATTGTTAGCAATTGCTCTACCGCATGGGAACAAGCTTTTCGAATACAAAGTCGCATCGAACTGAAACACACCACGCTTCATTCGATGACAGGGAGATGCAGAGACCAGTAGAAGGAAATGGAGAATACGAACGGTGATGCTCAAGAGAAATACTCACATTCCAGCTATCCAAGTCTTTGTTCCGTGAAACACGGAAAATCCCCTACGACCTGCACACACAGATTCTGCTACAAAGCTGAATCTGAGATAAGTGCAGTTTGAGAGTGTTTGAGCCGCTGACTCAAAAGCATAAATGCAAGGCCTGTGGAACTTGTAGTTCAGGTCCGATGCAACTTGTAGTTCAGAAAAAAACCAAAGAAAAAAAAAGGTAAGTGATCAAAGCATTCTGCTCCAGCACTATTCGACATACTCAGCAGCCATTTTCGAATTGAGTGTAGATGCAGATTTGAAAAGAAAACAGTAATAACGTGGTAGCGATGACAGTCTGCTTTTATACACTTCTAAGAATTGGCTTACTGCAGGATGGAAATTTTCAGTCATGTGCATCATAATAAATTGAGTGGGTACAGTCAAACTTCATGATCCGATTTTTTCATAATATTTGTCTAATAATTCAGGGCCTTCTCATTTTTTGAAATATGTATGGGTTTAAAGCAGTCAAACTTGAAAAGTTCTCTTGACCGCTGTCCTACGCAGATGCCTTATGCCCTGTGATGGCGCATGGAACCTCTATTAGCCGCACGCACCACGCTGCCAGCAGAAGAGAAACCCATCACTAGATATTTGAGTAATCGGGAGCTACACGGCCCCCCTAGCATGCGATTTTACAATGGTTCCAGCATTTCTTATATCACCGCTTTGCACTATCTACATTTAGTCGTTATGCTACTGATTGTATCATCTACTTTTGCTTCCATTAGAACAAGAGGGCCTTTCTGGCTGGTGTCGCAGGTTTGATCAGTCCCGAAAGATGGTTAACGTAGTAGACAACATCGCCGTAGCTAGCCACTGTAGAATGTTGATACACTTTTCATCACCTAAACCTGGACACCGACAGTTATTCGACGAGTATCAGCTATGGACTCATAACTTCGGAATACGCGACACGGGCGGCCTAGTGGAGTCTATGAAAGTGGCAGTCGTCAAGCTAAGTTCACCGATGCGAATCTCAGCTCTTTTCAGCCAGAAAAAAAAAATTAAAGAACCACGAAGCATTTTAGAATCAACAGTTAGGGCTTGCACTGAACATTTATCAGATCACCTGTAAGTCACGTGACCTATGACGGATGCTTCGGGCCACAAGAATACTATCCTACGTAGTCCAAGTGGTCACAATTACATCTATCCCACTCAGTACTTCAGTTTTTGGGGCCAGTATCAGTAGCCACCTTACTCATTACGTTAGGTATCTACGCGATGCTGCGACCGCGACAACACAAAAGTTTATGTCACTTTGTACTATTCTGGCGCAAGGCCCTGGACCTTTCTCTATATATATATATATCAATGCTCTTTTCCGGACTCTTGTTTTATGATTCCAATATTATGCTGCAGCTCTGTCACTTGACTTTTGAGATCTGTAACCTCCGTGGTCAAAACGTCCAATGCCGCGTGCATATGTCGCAGCTGGGAGTGGATTAATGCAAGATCGGCAAAACGGGGCTCAGGGTGGGATGTTGGGACCTGTTCGGTGGGTAAGTCCGTCGGGTGGATAACCTCGTGCAATGCACCCGTACGTGGAGGCGGAGGAGGGCTCTCCAGGTTTAGAATATTAGGACCTACGGTTGTGGGTGCAGCATTCAGCTCCAGACTGCGTCCGTTCCCAAATCGAAAACGCTGAACGCACATCTGCAATCTGGCCTCTAGTACCGATTCTATGGAATTGGATTCAATGGCGCCGCCTGTGCTGCTGCTGCTGCCACCACCGCCTCCGCCGCTGGTACTGGCACTGGCACTGGCACCTGAGATGTCGTTGGACGTGACTGAGGTGCTCGACGACGAGCGCACCACATTCATGGGCACCAAGAGCTCTCGCGAGAACAGCAGATTGAAGCGGTCTCGACATTGGCGGCTGTTACGGGCTAGACCACGGGTGGCATGCAACTCGTCGCTCACAGCCGCCCAGAACTTGGTTCTCGGGTACGAGCGTATTGGATCTGCAAGCTTGTCGCCCAGTGCCAGCACCGAGTCCACAAGCGCACAGTCGTGATGCGCAGTCCACACAAACTTTTGGTTGCGCGCGCTGCGCATATAGGAGGAGTGGAAACGAAATGGAACGGAAAAACAGACGCAGGAGGTGCTGTGTGTGGTGTATGGGCTCCTTTGCTGCGGTGTTTGGGTGTATCTGCTCGCCGCCGTTTTCCTCACCGGCCACGTTGAAGGAGGAGGTGATGCGCACGAGCGAGAATTTCAGCCGACTGGACTGCTGATCGGCGGTCGGTCTGGTGGTCAACAAAAAAAGGGTTGAAAGGAGAAAGAGAGAGAGAGAGAGAGACAAACACAAGCACGAACTCTAGTCAAGGTTTGCCTGGGCCCACTCGCTATTTCTAGTTCCCAGGTGTGTCGATCGGTCGATATTTCTGTTCCGGTCGCAGGCCCTACAAGCCCGTGGCGAGTCAAATTTTTTTCGGTGGTCCAAGTTCCAGCGAAAAACGCGGAGCGCTGAAAAGGATCGGCAGCGGGGTCGTGTTACAGATCGGGTTACTCATTTGTGCGATTGTGTCGCCCCTTTTATGAGAAAGACGAAGCCATGGGATCGAGTATGAGCTTTTTCCTGGGCAAACGATCGCCCACGCCCACTGCCGCTTCTTCTGCGCCGCTACTGCTGGTAATGGTGCCGTTGGATATGCGCTAGTCATCGCTAAGGAAAAAAAAATCCCAAAATCTGTGCGAAAACATGTTGCTGGCGAATACAGTTGGGACATACGCAGGCATGAAACAGGAAGAAACTGGCCACCGGCACCGCCAACGCCACGCTTAGTCATAATTCACAATTCGGGAATTGTGGAAATCATCGTCTGGTAGCTTCCCCATCGGTGGCGAGATGTGTGCAGTTTTACGAGGCCTTCCCACCAGTAGTTCCATTACCGGTAAGTCCCGACGCATGCCCACAACCCTGCCTATGGACCAAGTGCTACTGGCGCCATGCCAGGGTTTTTGCCTACTGCGACGGCAGATTGTCAGTGTCCCTCCTATCAAAGAGCAGCTTATATGAGGAAGAAAGCTGACTGGTTCCCTACACGCTGATGTCACAGATGCAAAGCTGACTCGGTTGAGTCATCATGAGTCGCGCTGAGTCATGCGCGCCATACCGCCGCCTGCTTCTCTGAGCCCGGTCAGCGGGACTACATTCTCCTGCCATTCCTCGCCGACGCGGCTCGTTCCGTGCAGCAGGCACCATTGACCTGGCAAATGCTCTTATGCTCGAGTACGCTGACGTAACCCACCGGCTTTCTCTGTGCATGTCTTTCTGCGCGGCAGACGCACGCCGCAGATCCTCTGTGTTATTTCATACTACACGTCAACGTGCGCCGGTGGCGGTGTTAGGAGTTCTTGCCATTCCCCGATCACGGGCCTGTCACTATGGTATACAATGATAAGGCAAGGGGCGTTTCATGCGCGTACGGCGTTTTCAGCATAAACGTTGGGAGCACCTTCAATCTGACACACGTACCCGAAAGTACCCACTTTCCAGTGTCTGCAACCGATAAGTACGCATGTAGTATATAGCTACTACCCGTTTGGAACCCACTTGTAGTGATCCGAATCAACCCTTTGTAGGTCGACCGTGGGACGATGGAGCACGCTGGGGTGAAGCCTGTGGTCATTGTAGTTTTGGGTACTGGAATTTGTAGTTCAAGCAGAACGAGGAATGAGGAGTCTGGGCAACGCTTCGTCCCCGCATCTCCGGCCACCTCTGAAGGCATTGTGCTGTAAGAGGTGCATGCTATATCCAACTCCTTCAAAACGGCACAAACTAGACCTTCGTTACAGTCATTATCTAAATCTGTCGTTAAGTATGGTCGCAGCTCTTGACATCATTTACTTTCTGCGGGCTTTGTCGTGCGTTTGTTGGTCTAATGTCCACGAATATAACCAAATCTATAATATTAGTTACTGGCAGAAATGGTTCACCTGCCCTTGGGCAAAAACCAAAACGACGCCTGAAATCCTCTCAAATTGGAATCTGCCTAGAATGCTGCTACCTTTTAACCAAGAGAAATCCTCTCTGGTCCATACTATACCTTTTGTATTTTTCTGCCGGCTTCTCAAGTGCGCGGCCAAGAGTAGTTCCTCTTTATCTACGTTTAAACTTTAAAGTTGCGTCCCTTGTGCTGGTGCAGGGTGTGCAGAGCGTAGGCTGCTGCGACGCAAACTCCCAATCCGCTCAGCCCAACGCCCATGTACCAAGCACCACGATAGCCGCTCAACACATCCTGCCCACCATCATTCACTCGCGATTCGATTGTTCCCGCAAAGCCTAGCCCGAGGGAAATAGAGTAATTGACCATTGTATTAACCAGGGAAGCAGCAAGCCCTTGATGCTCATGGGGCATACAATTGCTCAACATAATCGTTGCCGCTGGGAATGACATGTCCATGCCCCAGGGCATCACGATAATAGACACAAAGGTCTGAGCCCAGTAGCTTTGGTGAACTGGGGCTGTGCAAATCAAGATGCATCCAACAGTGAAAGCCGTCATTGCAAATAGCATGATGGAACTTGGGGGATAGTGGGCAAGGGCATGGCCGGTGGTGATGGCAGCACACAGGCCACTGATTGCCACTGGAGCGACCTGAGCGCTGGCCAAAAGTGGCGTCACTCCTCTTAAACCTTGCAAGAACCTCCACAAATAGAAAAGCCAAATTCCAAAACTAGACCATCCAGTACCAACACATGCAAGCACAAATATAGAATCTCTCGATAACGCCTGCAGGGGGACCAGTGGGTACTCAGCCCTGGATTCAATGAATGCAAATAGCACGAGAAAAAGAATACCCACGATTAATAACACATAAGTGTACGGGGTGGGCCATCCCACGACAGGTCCCTGATTCCAGGCAAAATTCACCAAGATCAGTCCAATAACTCCTGTGACCCCACCCATAAGGTCAATCTGCTTGACCACGGAGGTCACCTTGTTAGGGGACGGTGTGTGGGGGATGACGACGATGCCGCTTATGGCCAGAGCTAAACACGCAATACTCATTACCCAGTAACTCCATGGCCACCACAGCAACTGGCTGAATATGGAAGAGAAAGTGGCTCCCAAAACAAAGCCACTTGGGGCGGTTGCCCCAAAGAGGCTAAATATGAAGTTCTTGCGACGGCCCGGCTCGTAAATTCGTCCAAAAATGGCTAGTGCATTAGGCAACAGTAGGGCCGGTCCCAAGCCTTGAAATGCACGACAGCAGTCGAAAAATATCCGGTTAGAGTATACACTAAAACCTGCCAAGAGAGACCAGAGTGAGTACCATAAAAACCCCAGGACAAACAATTTTTTGTGGCCATATAGGTCACCCAATCTGCCTGCAATTAGAATGAAGGTTCCGACCGTCAGGGAATATCCTGCCGCAAACCAGCTTAGCTCTCCAGGGCTTTGGATTCCAAAGCTGTCGCCGATAATGTCCAAGGGTGCAATAGCTTGCGCCAAACCGGCCTGTGTCATCAGTTGAGCACAGCAAACTACCGCAACAAAGGCAATCTCTTTCAAAAGGGAGGCCGGCTTGCCAATGTGGTTCGTAACCGTGTTGAGAAGGATGATTGGGCCTGTTTCATCACAGGGATTTTCAGTTTTGTCACTAAAAACCAAATCCTTTCCTCTCTGACGTCGAAGACGTTTGTTAGGAGCGTACATTTCAAATTGTTCCGAGCGTACTATGTGAAGTAAACCAAACTTCGTGAAGGAAACTGCCTTGTAAACTAGGAGCACTATATATCCGATGATTTGGTAGTGTGTACTAAAGGAAGTCACGAATTTGTCAACGTCCGGTAGTTCGCGAACATAAACACAAGTAATGACCGGAGAGCAGAGCATGGACATTGCTCTTAAATATGAGCATCGTTTCACATTCGTCTCTGGTCCTCGGAAGCTGGCTGAACCACTGGGAAACCACTGGTAAACCGAGGCGGCGCTTTCCGCTCAAGTCTTCCGCAATATCCGCAATTCTGGCAGAAGATCCCTTGGGTTATGAGAGGGTCTTTTGAAAGCCTATAAAATGATTTAAAACGGCCCGATCACATCGATTCAAAATAGTACTTTCCTTATTCTTGCTCTTCAGACCTTGTTCACAATCACCGGAGAAACTTATAGCACTGGCTAATTCCATGAAAGCCATAGTGCTCAGGCGCAACTCCAATGCTGAGACTCCCTTAGTCGAGCTTAAAGAAGTCGGTATTCCAATCGTACCTCCTGGCTCCGTTCTAGTCAAGGTTATTGCGTCTGCTATTCAACCAAGTGACTTGATCAATGCCCGGGGTGGATTCCCTTACACGACGTTCCCTAGAATTCCAGGCCGCGACTTTGCGGGCTACATTGCCACAGGACCACGCTGCGGTGAACAAATATATGGATCAAGTGGATATACCCATGGCTTCACCTGCGACGGTTTCCATGCTGAATACCGTGTTATCCCGGAAAGTTCTATCGTGACGAAACCAACGAATATATCATTCAAACAGGCTGCCTGTATGGGCGTCCCATTCTCAACAGCAAGAATTTTGCTAAGTAGGGCAAATGTTCGAGATGTAGAGACTGTTTTGGTGATAGGTGCTTTTGGTTCCGTTGGTTCAGCGGTTACACAATTGGCCAGGGCCCAAGGCTGTTCGGTAATAACGGCTGGGCGCTCTAAGAATGCAGATATTGACACTACGATGGACACAAACCTTTCAGGCTTGGATAGTATTACCCAAGGTCGCGGCGTTAACGTGGTTATCGATACCACCGGGGTTCCAGCTTTGATTGAGGCTGCCATCAACAAATTAGCCCACGGAGGCAGAATTGCCATAATTGCGGCACTTGGAGATGTTAAGCTCTCGATAGACATCAAGGATTTTTACCGTCAAGAGAAATCTTTAATAGGGTGTAATTCTTTGTCTTACAGTATGAGCGAAATAGCAGAACAGATCAGGTCGTTGGGTGCTGATTTCGAAATCAAGAAGCTCATGCCACCATCCCAGGGGCTTTGGACAGAGATTGGTTTGGAACAAGCTGTTGAAATTTACAAGAGTGGGAGCGCTAGTACCGGCAAGTTTGTTGTAGTATTCGATTGAACATCTGTCGTGACCGGCAACTTGGAAGCAGTGTGAGCAACTACTACGGTGGTTGTTTTACTCAACCTTGATTCCAGCGCTGTTTAAAACGTTGAAAAATCCCTCTGCATATAGTGTAAGGCATTGGTAGGGTCTAACAATGCATTCCAGTCGATATCTGGAGGCTGATCCGGCGCGACATAAGGGTTGCTTTGAATAGCACTTTCTAACAGCGCGACCTCGAGCTCCTTCTTTTTTAGAGAGTCCTGTAACAAAAGTTTAACCGTAGTCTGTGCCTCAATGGCAAGATGTGTTCCCAAAGCCGACACAATTTGATTGAAGAGATCATTGGCAGAACCAACGCGTGCGAGGCTTTCTTTGGTGTCAATGGCCATCAATGTGCAAACATACTGGAAGGGTGCACTCAGCACATTCCACCATAATGCGTTGTCCTGCACCAAATCAATGCTCATTCTCAAAGCACTGTCACAAATATCCATGATTTGTTGAACACCTCTCTTGTCAAGGGTTTGATTTAGCAGCCTTAGGCGGCGGTAGAAAGAAAGTGCCAAGTCGGCTTTTGTTAGACTCACAAAAGGATGAGATTCTTGAAATTGGTGCAGATGGTTCAATGCGTCCAACAGTTGTACAATTTGGACAGATGAACTCGAAGATGTCGTTTCCAGCGGAATCATGCGTGCAAGATCGCTTATCTGGTGGGTATAATCATCATTAGTAGGTACCACATGTTTGCAAGTAATTACCGTGTTTAAAGCCACATTAGATCTGCCGTAATCATACGATAAGATGGTGTTGATAGACCAAGCGCACCAAAAAAGCCTTCTAGCCCTTTCAGACGTAAGCGGGTCTACATTGTTGTTGGCGGTTGTGAGTTCAACTTCATTGGCCTCGTGGTGTAATGCTGTGGCCTCTGCAAGATGTATCGTAGTGCAACTAGCAAGCCACGCCACTTGAGGACGAGTAGTCGCTCGCAGATAGATGGTGCGTAAAACCCAAGCCGAGACTTGCTCGACAGACGGCAAGCGACTGAATTTCGGATCTTCCAATATTCCTTTGGCGTACTGCACAATATCTGACTCCCGAGGGTGGCCGCAGTTTCCAGAGAAGAAAGATCCCAGCGCTACTATACCCGCTATCACTGCTCCTGACGCAGATACAGTTTTCGAGTTCCAGTACAAGTCGAAGCTCCTCTCTGTTTGTCCCTGGTCCAAAAAACCAAATATGGGATGCACCACCTTAAAATAGCGATCAGAGAATCTTATACATTCCTCTTTAGTGATGATCGCGGATAATTCCAAGTGCGTTTCGGACTTTTCTTCATCCCTAATTCCACAGTGCCATGCAAATGAATGTAAGTGTGGTGGGTCTGTCGAGTTCAGCTCAAGTGCAAGAACTCGAGGAAATGCAACTGCAGAGCTCAGCCCCATGTATCTTGACTTGGTAGGATCAAGAATCCCCTTCTTGGTCGTCGTAGTCGCATATGTTGAGGAGGTTTTCAGATTTTCTTCGCATTGTTCGACTTCATAAGCAGCCCTAATCGCTGATCGTCGAGCAAAAGGTGCTGCGAAGTCGTTGTTGTTCGTCTCATACTGACACCTGTAGCCATAAGTGCTGCACATAGCACAAGGTAGATTACCGTCGCATTTCCTCTTGCGTTGCCGACAGGGGTAACAAGCTATGCGAGTTCGGACACGTCTCGTTGAAGTCATTCGAGCCATTTGAGTGATAATGGGCCAAAGAGAACCCAGGAAAGGTGCTATCTAAGGCATTTTTTTTTTGAGAGCCGGATTTATTAATGATTAAGAGCTGAAACCAGGTACATAGAATAGACGGATCTAAATCGATCGATCAGGGCCAACTGCCAAGAAATCTCTGAAGGCAACTAGCCTTGATCGTTGTTATTTTCGTTGATAGGTTAAATTGTCACGATTACGTCAATAAAAGAGATGGAGGCGTTTGTGAATGCATTCACATAAGACTCTTCACGTCTTATTTTCTACTATGCTGCTCCAGGACGTACACTATGTTTGCTTCATATTAGCGGCCTCTGCATCTTTAGTAGCTAACAGCATGGCGGCCCGGTTCATTTGCACCACGTTAGCCACTTGCTTAAATATATACCCGGGCAAACACACACCTGCCAAGATTCCGCCGATGTGAGCTGGGCCAATCATGGGAACATTGAAATACCATAGTTGTGGAAATGCATACAAGTACAATCCCAGATAAAACAGCTCATTGAAAGCACAGATGGTGAAGAGCGCCCAACGATGGCTATAGTAAAGGTGCAAGAGCCATTGTTCTTTCTCAATCTTCTTGTGAGAGGCACCTCCGGAGCTCAGCGTAGCGTACATATGCATGTAATGGCTTGAAAGGTCCAGGGATATCAGAAGTTGAAAGACTGGCGCATACTTAGGGAACGCAATGCACAGGTAGCAAATCAATGAGGAGGTGGTCGATCTATCGGTTACCATATCCAGTACGGCACCAAATCCACTGGTTTGGTTGTATTTCCGAGCCATGGTGCCGTCAAGCGCATCCAACAGGCAAGAAACTCCGTATATCCAGGTTGTCCATATTGGGTGTTTGGACATTAAGAAGAACGACACAATTGCAGTCAACACTCTTGTATAGCCGATTTGATTTGGGATGTACCACAACACCTGCTTTGGAGTGACATTAGCCATTTTGATTTGCCTATAGATGTAGAACTTCCCGGGCTGGCACAGGAGTGTGAGTATTATTGTTCATTATTGGGTGGGAGCATAACTATATTGTTACTATAATGCTTTTCATCAATACATCCCATACGTGCATGATGATATGGTGAGTATAAGCTATAACAGACTGGAACTTAGCAGGTCTCTTTGCTTTACTTTACAAAGCAAGCTGTTGAAGCTTATTGGCAAGCTATCCTACAAAATTGCGGAACACTAGAAATGGAGTTGTACAAAGATGTGTGTCAAGGTAAGTCGTAATTTGGGTCTTTGGCCATTCCCGCTCCTTATATTACGTGTAGAATGTCGATAGTGTCATTTACTGCCGCCCTACGACCACCAGCCAGCACGCGGTTGGTCTGTCTGACGCTTTGAATTTGATACGATCTGAAGGTGTTTTCTGCGAGCTTTGACGATCGTGCACGGAAGAGAGACACGTATATGCAAAGGTTGTAAATCATTTACACTTCTTGAAGATTAGTGAGACGGCATCCCACGGCGCACAGACAGTGGTTACATGAAAAGACGTGATCCCCGTTCACATCGACAGTGGTGGAGTGTCACATGAGAAATCTGTCCTAAATCGTCAAGACTTTCATTGAGAGGCAATATCAAACGTAAACCTAACATTAGATGCGGCCTCATTCCAGATGATGCTGCTCGAAGATTCTAGATATTTAATGTACAGTATTCAATCCGCAAGCTAGTTCAAGAAAATAGGTATGATTTAAGATGGAAAAAGTTTCTGTAACGAATGAACGCCGTCGGTAAGGTTAGCGATGCCACTTCAAAAGAAAATCGAGCCGACTTCGTACTGAGCTGCCATCAACATGGACTAAAAATACCACACACCATAAATCAGGTATTGTATTTTAGTTCCACTAACGCAGCTTTAATACAAAGACGGCAAGGAGAATCCTATAATGGCCCTCATTGACAGCCCACAAAGCGCTTCAACAAAACTTAAACCTATGAGATTTGGGAGGTTTTTGAAAAAGGGGAGTCTCTTTTAAAACTATTATTTGAAGAAAAGTACAAGGTAACAAAACATCAATAGCATGGAACCCCGCTTAGGCAGCCTCGGAAGCCTTGGCTCTTTGGTCTCTCTTGACCTGGGCCTTGGCACCGACGATACCACCACCCCAGTGCTTCTTGACTTCGTCGTACTTTTCCAAGTAGTTGGCGTTGACAGTAGAGACCAACTTGGCTAGAGCAGCTTCGTCTTCCTCTCTGACTTCGGTCAAAGCGGCGACAGCGGCCTTCTTTTGGTTAACCAAAGTACCGATTCTGGCCTTACCCTTGACAATAGCGTAAGGAACACCCATCTTCTTGCACAAAGCTGGCAAGAAGACAACAAGCTCGATAGGGTCAACGTCGTTGGCAATCAAGACAAGCTTAGCCTTCTTGTTCTCAATTAGAGAGACAACGTGGTTTAGACCGAATTTAACAGCGTAAGGCTTTGGAGAAGCTTCTTGTCTGGACTTACCTTCGGCGACAGCGGCGGCCTCCTTGGTGAGTCTTTCCTTCTTTTCAGCTTGAGATTCAGGTCTGTACTTGTTGAAAAGCTTGAAGGTCTCAGCAGCAGTGTTTCTGTCCAAAGTGTGTTGGAACTGAGCAATGGTAGGAGGAACCTTCAATCTGATAGACAAGATCTTCTTTTGTCTTTGCAATCTAACGTACTCTGGCCACTTGACGTATCTGGACAAGTTTCTCTTTGGTTGAATGTCTTGGCCGATACCAAAGCTCCTTGGAGTGGAGCTGGTCAAAGGGTTCTTAACCTTACCGGCCTTGCCGGCCTTGGAAGCCAATGGAGCTGGTGCGACTTTCTTGGAAGGAGCCATTGTAGTAATTGTCTATGGTTTCTGAAAGAGATATCGACTAACGTCCAGTGTACATGGGGTCGATGAGGACGAAGGTTTTATACGCACACAGGATCATTGGGCTACCAGTGGTGAAAAATAGAGCGCTGGTGCGTGGGTACTTGTTTTGCGTAGGTTAGACTTTACGAACAAAGTTATTTCTCAAACTTTTTTTTATATTCTATAATTTTATGTTGTGACTGCTCTCAGAAATGTATGGGTTTCTACCATCTGTAGAAATGGTGATAGTAGGGCGCCGCCTCGGATAAGACAGTCATCAAGCTCGCATTCGAATGAAGGGGGTCTCGAGAGAGAACTGGACTTATAAAAGGTCAAAAAAAGAAATCTGAAGTGAACCGTGAACCTCGAAATCACATTTGTGGAAATTTAGTCGGTTTTGTTCAAAGCCTATTTGGCTCCCACTTGCACAAGGTGATTGATGCTCTGTTCATCCTTTCCTCGTTTCAATGTACGGTAATTGTTGGAGCTGACGGCGAACTAGTTAGTTTGAAGTGTCGAGTAGCAATAGTAAACTTCAACGTAGTGTCATAATAGTACTAAGTGATGACTTTTATGTATGTGAAACAACAATGCATAGGTGGATGAAGAAACATAGAGATACGCCGGTGGGCATTTCTGATCATTCAACAGTCCAGTTGTATCGAGCTGTTGGATTATCCAATCCTGCCCGGCGCCCATAATTGCAAGCCTCCGACGCATTTATCACTATTTCTCTCAAATACTTCATAGTACAATTCAGCACGCAGACGAGGGTCAATGATGACTGGTTCTGATAGGTACACATACCAGCTGACTAAGAGACTTTAGCGTCAAGATTCCAGTCAGTAGTCCAAAAAGAACCTTGCAGGCAAACTAGAAGATCTTTTCAAAATCATCAATACTTTAAAAATCATTAAAAAACAGTAACCAATTACAGTGGGGAATATATAATATTAATCTCTCTCTCTCTCTCTCTCTTTCTCTCTCTCTCCCTCTCTGGCATCTCAATCACATGCTCTTCACGGCAGAATTACTCGCAGCACCTGTTCCTTCTTCCACGATATCCATCCACCCCTTACATCTATCGATTGCAGCCTCCCACAATCTCCATTTCCTTCTTCTATCGGTGTCCAGTGACTGGGATTTGTACGTGCAAGATTTGGATGGAGCGCTGCCGTCTTGGCTTTTAGCACCTTGTTCGACACCTCCGTACCTTATCCACTTCTTGACGTCCTTCAGGTCCTCCCACAATACGCGGTCTTCACGCTTCTCATAGGCCATCGCGGCAGCAATAGCGGCTCCCAAAGCAGTACATTCCGAAGTGGTGGAGGTCCGCACTTTTACACATGGTCCCAAAATGTCCGCTTGAATCTGCATGACTTCCTTGGATTTTGACATCCCGCCATCAACTGCAAGCACTGACAGCGGAGACTTCTCATACGTTTCGTCCACGACTTCTTCCAAGAAGTCGCGGTCCTTTTGACCCTCTCCAGCAGCGTCCGAGCTCATGGCTTTCAGAATAGCTCTTGCTTGGAAACACACCCCTTCCACTGCTGCGCGGGCCAAATGGGAAGCGGTGGTGTGCTGCGACATACCCATGATGGTGGCCCTTGCACTAGCATCCCAGTAGGGAGCAAACAGCCCAGAAAACGCAGGTACAAACACCACGCCCCCGCTGTCAGCGACTCTCGATGCCAGCGGACCGATATCTTCTGCTTTTGGAATTAGACGCAAATTGTCGCGTAACCACTGAACCACGGCTCCTGCAACAGCCACGGAACCTTCCAAAGCAAAATGGGGTTGCGAATGTTCCGGGTTCTCCAAGTGTGGAAACCAATACCCAAAGGTAGTGAGGGCTCCGTGAGACGATATTAATTTTTTGGTGCCGGTGTTGTAAAGCAGGAAACAACCCGTCCCGTAAGTACATTTGGCAGCGCCGGGTTTGAATGCCATTTGACCCACCAGCGACGCGCTCTGGTCTCCTAGACATCCCTGAATAGGTACTGGGGGAGACCGACTGCAAAAATCCGTCAAAAGGGTCCACGCCACCGAGGTCAAGTTGGGCTTAATGCACTGTGGGACGGTGAAATCTCCATAATACTGGGAGGACGACACAATCTTGGGCAGATTGATCTTGTCGCGCGAGATGTTCCAGTACTTCAAAAGTTCGTCGTCGTAGTCCAGAGTGTCCAGGTTCATGAAACCCGTGCGAGACGCATTGGTCACGTCCGAAACAAAGGCGTGATTCGCGGTCAAATGGTACAGCAGCCACACGTCCACAGTGCCAAACATGAGGTCGCCCTGCTCGTACGCCTCAGACACAGCGGGCTCGTTGTCTAGCAGCCACCGCAGTTTGGAGCACGAAAAATACGTCGAGTACAGCGGCAGCCCGGTCTTGGCCCGCAGGCTGTCCTGCAGCGCTTGCGGGGTGCTGTTGCGCTTTTCGGTGACGATGCCCGTGGTCCGGGTGTCGTTCCAAACAATGCCGTAGTCCACGATGGGCTTTCCAGTGGCCTTCGACCACACCAGGGTCGTTTCACGCATGTTGGCGATGCCCACGCACCGCACGCGGTAAGGCAGCAGGCTGCGGGAGACGCGGTCGCCGTTGATCTTGTCCATGGTGATCAGATTGGCGGCAAAACACTGCACCACGTGGGCCAGGATGGCCACGGGGTCGCACTCCACCCACCCGGGCCGCGGGAACGTGAGCGTCGGGTTCGTGGGCCGCTCCAGGTCCTCGATTTCGAGAAACTCGTTGGCCTCGATGGCGATCCCCTCCGCCGAGAAGATCGGCTGCTGCGCCTGCCTCGCCGCCGATGGCGAAGCCGCGCCGCTGCCCGCGCTGCCCGCGCTGCCCGCGCTGCCGCCCCCGGCCGAGTCCACCGAAAACCTCCTCGCGCCCCCGGACGCGAACTTCTGCTTCGACGCCGACGTCGAGTACTCGATTTGGTGCTTGGACACTTCCTGGCCCAGCTTGTTGAATAGAATCACACGTGACGACGTGGTGCCCACGTCGATCGACGCTACCAGCGGCTCTTCTTCGTGTGGCGACTCTGAGATGGTCATTTTACCGACGAGCAACAAAGAGCAAAGTAGAAGGAACCGTTCTTGCTCAAGAAAAACACCCCCTTATATACCCGCAATGCGACAGGCGGCAGTTAATTGGATGCGGGGAAACAAATTAGGCGCGATAACTCCGGACGAAAAGAAGACAGTCCGGCTAAACTCCGTACCACGACTGGCTGTCACGTGGGTCGGTGGTTACAACAATGGAGACAATATCAACAACGACAACAAAGAGGATGTTGAATCTAGTGTAGAATGTACAATGTACCGGGCCCTTTCCGGTTGTACGCTGCTCTTCCAAACACGGTCTCACAGTGCCACTTATATAGCAATCGACGCACCAGGCGACGCAACGCGGAGCGCCGAAAGTCCGGTCTGTGCGGTCGCGACGCGGATTGCGGTGCGAAGCCAGGCTCGACAATCTCAACGATCGCAGTGTTGGAAGGCCGGGATAATTAGGCAGGGCACAAGGCCGATGTTGCTGTCATCGGCTCGGCGCACTGACCTGTTCCAGGCCTGTTGTGACTGATTGATTGATTGCTACGGGGAAAAGGGAAAATCTATCGGGGGGGCTTGTGAAGGACGCGAGCACGTGACCGAGGCGTGACTGCGAGACCGGCCAAGCATCCTGGCGGCACGTGACACGGTGGCTGGCACCGTTGTGCAGGCTCATCGGCGCTGATTTTGGTCTGGCCCTGCCAGGCCGTACGGTTGTGAGCAAGAAGGTGGTGATAATGGGCCGGTGAGGTAGGTGATGTCAGCAGGGCTGGGGGCATGGCCAAGCGGTAGAAATTAAGCGGAGATTTACCGGAGGCCCACGTCTAGATGACAGATAGAGGCGGAGTTCGATAAATCGTATACGCTGGCGAGGGAGCTTGAAGCACGACGGTCGAACGGCTGCCAGCAAAGGCCGGGGTAATAATGGCGCCTTCGATGCGTATGTGTCGAGCTCGACTGCCCAGCAGATAGCATGTGACCTGGCGAGTGCGCGTGGCACGTGATACGAGGGGGTTTGCGGCCCGTATCTCAATATGAATGACAGAGCAAATCACGCGTAGTGGTCGAACGTGTACATGACTAGCAGCCCAAGGGCACGTGGTTTCCCGGCCGCTCTTCTTAGACGTGCCATCAGCTCAACCTTCTTGAGACCCCCCATCCGCAACCGATTCTTGACATCATCGTGCCATACTGCGGTCTTCCCCATCTTAGTACGACCGCAAGGGTAGGGAGTCAGCAAACCAGAGGGGCGAGGCTGGCTCACCAGATTGACAAACGAGAAATGCTACTGCTCGCGGGTTGGGGAAGCAGGTAAGTGGGGTTTATAGCTTTGGGCATTTGGCCACACCGAGAGACTCTACATACCGCTGGGTCTCGTTTTTCTGCGAGTTGGAAGCGCGATCGGGGCCACGGAGTTCAGCATGGGGAGGGGGCACGCTAAAGGGAGCGACACACACAAATGGTATCACCTGGGTATTGAAGAAAAATATGCTACTTTTTGTCGGCACCACTTACCAAATACAGTCTACCAGTGAGATTGGCTTTCCGGAACGGTTCAACAACACGAACTGGCCATTACGAGCCACGGGTAGGCTGCCAGAAATGGTTGTGAAAGCAGCGTCAGTCTTCCCACCATGCTCAATTAAATGTGACACTGACATCTTTGACATAAAAAAATTACCTGACGTATCGTTTAAAAGTAGATAGCGGACCAAACAGCCATATAACACCAGCTCCCATCGCCCATTCGGGCCCTGATAATTGGGCGACGCACGTCGGTTTTGGGCTGCCGGCGATGTCGCATTTTGTCGGGAATAATGTGAGGAAACTGATGGCGATGTGCGTCTAATCGCATAATCAGCGTCAGTAAATATGTGACACAGTGGTACAGAATGATTGTACACAATAGAGGCCATACAAATAGAGCTACAAGCTAAGACAAACCGAAGAGAACAACTATTGTCCAATGGGATTGGCCATTGATAAGTTATCGGTAGTGTACGGCATTGAAGCCGTAATCCTTGGGCAATAGAATGATCTAGAATTGGTGATTAATAAACGTGTTGACCAGAGTCACCGAGTGAGAATTGTGTAAATACCTGGTTTTCGTTCAGATAACTGAACCAACTCTAATGCCTAAAATAATCACGGAGAGATAAGTAGAATTCCCTAGATCCAAGTTACTCATCTTACAATGACTATGTCCGACTTACAAGACAAATTTAGTAAGCTTTCTACCGATGAATCAGATTCGCCTCAATAATAGTGACCACGTCTGACTTACAAGACAAATTTAGTAAGCTTTCTACCGATGAATCAGATTCGCCTCAATAATAGTGACCACGTCCGACTTCAAACAAATTTAGTAAGCTTTCTACTGATGAATCAGATTCGCCTCAATATTTTACACAACTCCTGTAGGTCAGCTCCTTTCTTCTACTGCTGATCGGTAATATCAAACCGCGGCCATGCTCGTGTAGTGTTTGTTCCCCACAATGTATCAAAGTGGAATCATTGTTATGCTGTTGAGGCCGTTTATTTTTCAATACTTCAGAGTACTGTCGCCAGGGTCGAAAATTGACACTGTTAAGGCGACGACAGACGGAATTCTTCCATTGTGCCGCCATGTGTGTGGCTAAGTGTGCCACTATGTTTGCCACTATGTTTGCCACTATGTTTGCCATTATGTTTGCCACTGTGTGTATTAAATGTGTATCTATTGCCCACAGATGGCGTACATTACAAGTTCGCGGTTGCTGGCGGCTACTCTGATACTGCCGCGAGGAGTGGATCTAACCAAGCTCGTCCGTCGGGTGTGGCATGAGTTATACTAGCACGAGAGCCTAAACACTCTGCACAGCAGCCGACTTCATCGTGCCTTTCGGCACGGACAGGAGGCAAGAAGATACTCGATACTAAACCCAACGCCGGAAACTAGCGACGTGCCCAGGCCATCGTCGATACGCTGGGTAGTTGCAAACGAAAGCGCTGATGATATGTGCTGTAGCCACCATGAATAGAGGGCTGTGAGCCTCTGGAAGCACAGTGAAGCAGTAGTGAGCACAGGGCACCTAAAGCGGTGGCGAGGACCTCATTTGGGTCGCAACACACAATGATACTCAAGAGATATAAGAGTGTTCACTACAAATCGAAGCGATTGATACTCACGAGATATAAGAGTGTTCACTGCAAACCGCCGCGGTTGACACACCAGATATAAGAGTGCTCACTACAAACCAAACCGAAGCGGTCGTATCCCCCTTTATGCTTGAACACACTATTGTGTTCAACAGGTTGTGCTACGTTTTTCCAAGCTACTACCTAGAAGCCGAACACTTTAGCAAATCCAACAGAAGAGGAATGCCACGACGCTCCTACCAGTATCTCCTCCATCCCCTTCCATCTCTTCACTGGACTCGGTACTTTTTTGTCAAATCTCTTCCCGCGCCCGCAAGTCTATATCTCATCCAACGCAGAGACACCAGACAGTACCCAAAAATTTTAGCGAGAGCGCCCGCCCTATAACAAAACACCCCATAACAACACGCCCCAAACATCAAACTCTACCAGACTCCCCGCCGATTATCAATTTTACGGCTTAAAGAAGCTCAGATTGCCTCATTCCCACCGATCCCCAGAGCTATTCCTCGTCTCGTCCAGCGAAAACTCCTATCTGACAATCAACCGTTATGTCTCTTGACTAGCCAAAAGGTTCGTCTTTGACCACTCTTCACCAAAGAGCCGATGACTGGGGAGATAATCGATACTCGAATATTACTCGTACCGGAACGTTTTGACATGTCAGTTTTTTGCTATAAAATTTGTCTTTGAAGGTAATTCCATTGCTTTATTTATGCTGACATCACTGAGAATAACACTGTTCAACGTTCTTTAGATTGGGATAACTCCTTGGCGTTTCATCCGTAACCTGTAACTTATTGGTTCAGCTGTCTAAGTTCCTGTTATGACCAAACGGAGCGGTTCGGAAGAACCAACAACCAAACAACCTCAGGAGTATATGAACGAATACTTGACCGAGAATGATGGGGCATCGCAGGCGTCCCAGGACGTAGCCTCGAGCCATCACACGGAGAATAGCTATCCCAAGCGCAGTAACAGTAACGCCTCCAATACCGGCAGACACCGGAGCAACACCGATGGCCAGTACATCCCATCGCGAGATTTTGCACCACAGCACCGCATTTCAGCCTCAGCAAACTACGTGCCTCGCAGAGGTGGCGAATCCAGTGACAGTGCATACCCGGTCGCACAGGTAGTGCCCAACACCCAGCAGATGTCACGTTCCAACTCGGCGGCTCACTCTACAGGCTACCGTAACCGAGCCCAGAGCAGGAGCTCCAGCCACAACATGAATAACCGTTCGTCACAGTCAAACATCCAGTCCACAGCCGGCTCAACCCAAGATATACACCAGCCGGAAGCCGCGGATGACCCACGAGACTCGGACGTGCCTCTGAACATCAAGCCCAAGACGCTGTACCAAAACCCACAGACTCCCACGGTGTTGCCGTCCACTTACCACCCGATTAACATGTGGTCGACGCTTAAACAAACGTATCTGAAGGAGTTTCTGGCTGAGTTTATGGGGACCATGGTCATGATTTTTTTTGGCTGCACTGTCGTCTGCCAGGTTAGATCCGGCCAACAACAGCAAAGATTGACATTTCTCGAACGCCTGGCAGGCTCTTCGGATGTTCCGGCGGCTGACAAAATTTCATTAATGCAATATCTTGAACCTGTGGACGCTTTCGGTACTTTCGACGACGTAGCCCTGATCTGGGGTGGAGCTGTTGTAATGGGCTATTTTGCTGCAGGTGGCAGTGCTCTCTCTGGTGGCCATTTGAACCCAGCTTTGACTCTTAGCAACTGTGTTTTTCGAGGATTTCCATGGACCAAGGTGCCAATTTACTGGGCTGGCCAACTCCTTGGTGCATACGTCGGTGCTATAGTGGTATTTATTTACTACCAGCCTGTTATAACCAGTGTGTTTCCGGACTGGATGGGCAATGAAACTGTAATGAGCATGTTTTGCACATTTCCGCTGGAGTATTTAACCACTTCTCGCCAGTTTGTGAGTGAGTTGGTGTGTAGCGCTTTTTTGCAAGTTGGTATGTTCGCGTTGACCGATCCTTACACCTGCCTGAGATCCGACCTGTTTCCGTTAATGTTGTTCGTTTTGATTTTCTGTTTGATTGGCGCTACTTCCCTACAAACTGGGGCCGGCCTAAATCCCGCTAGAGATCTAGGGCCCCGGCTGGCGTTAGCTACAATGGGTTTCAACAGCGAGCTACTTTGGAAGGCTCATCACCACTACTTTTGGGTACCTATAGTGGCCCCCTTCTGTGGTACCCTACTGGGCGGTACTGTGTACGATATTTGCATTTATCAGGGTCACGAATCGTTTTTGAACTGGCCATTTTCTTTGATCAAAACTAAGTTCAGAAGGCTATGGACTCTCCGGCCTCGGTTTTACAAGAAAGAAAGGAATGACGATGGCAGCGACATAAGTGATTGGGACTATGATGACGAAAGTAATACTGGAAGCGCGAGAGACGAAGAATTTAATGACGGCCCCAAAACTGGATTTTTCCACGAATCTGATCCACAAATCCAAAAACAAGTGCAGTTCAAGAGTATGTCGCGCAATTTCAATGGGAAGAGAAACCCGGTCTCAGGGATTCCAACGATTTACGAAGAAGGCGGCGGCGATGTCGGCGATGACGACGGAGAGGAGCGCAGCAGCGACGATGGCCCTGAAGATCAAAGCGAATCTGGTCCTGCTAGGCCGTCGTTAGCCAAGAAAAAGAGCAACTTCAACGAAAAGAAGGTCAAGAAAAGCTAATAGTAATTATAGACAAAACTAGATGTTCAAACAATTTCGCGGCAGGGTCGTACCTTCACATATTCGATTACCAGGTGAAAAATAAGAATAATATACAAACTGTAATTAGGCCCGCCAGTATCACGGCGTTTTTCTTTCTTCTCGTGTTAATCTTGGAAATTATCTGATTGATGCCCGGGACCCGCTGCAACGTGAACAGCATTTTATCGCTCGCCGATTGAAGTGTAACTCTTTGTGCCGCAAATTGGTCTCTTGTTTGCCATGCCTGTGACAACAAGCTGTCCACCACATTGTGCGACTCCTCAATTCTGCGACTTTCATCCTGGATGTATGCATCTGGGCTCTCTTCCGACTGTTGGGCAATGTCCTTCTTGACGCTAAACAACAAATTCAACCTGTTGCGCTCCTGCTGAATGGATGATCTTAAGTTCCTGAAATGCTGCCGGTGTTCATGCAGCACCTCCCGATGCCGTTGTACCTGCAAAGTCTTAGATGACGAGATTCCTGGGGTCTCATCGCATATTTTGCTCAAAGAATCTACCACCTCTTGCCTTTGAATAAGTATGCTTTCGAGTCGACTGTCCACGCTTCTCTCTTTGGATGTCGGCTCCGAGCTTGTGGCCTGTGCGAACTGTGAGAATTTCGACAGTAAAGATTCTGTTTGTGATTCTAACGAGAGGGCCTGTCCTCTAACTGTAACAAATGATGCCATTGTGGTAGGATGTAGCCCGCTACCTTTGTTTTGTCGAAAAGTCACCTTGTATCAGGTTGCTGTCGATTTATCAACACTTAATCTTGACTAACTACATAGTGATCAGAATAAATAAACAGGTTGGAAAACCCCGGGTCGAAAATAGTAAAGTAGATAGAACACCACCGCTCCAAGTAGCTTTCTTCTTGATATCCAACTATCTCGCCAGTATCACAACCGTGAATGCTGTACCAAAGATCTCTACCTGTGTTGTGTATGTAATCAGAACGAATGGTAAAATCTTGGGTATTAACCAGCGTAGAAACATCTCCTGGAAAGGAGAGTCTTTGAATTTCGACCTGATCTACAATCCGAGTTTCCCATATCTTGAATAAAAGCTGCGGCTCTTGGTATATTGTGGAGTATTGAATTAGGATTTGGAAGGTGTGATCCACCAGCTCAGGGTGACGTGCCAAAATAACGACGCTGCCATTGTGCTTTAGAAGTGACAGCTCGCGGCACAGTGGCCAGCGCCGCAGGATCGGTACCAGCTCTGTCTCGAGCTGCTTTTGAAATATGTCCTCTGCAATCATTTTATTGACAACTGGGGAATTGGGAGGCAGTCTGGCGGAATATTACACGGAATTACATGGACAGGAGAGGCATCGGCCGAGATCAACCTTACAAGGCAAGCAATTATGTTTTGAATCTCAATAAATAGAACGATCAATTGTAAATAAGAATAAATAAGTTTTGATAATAAATAATTAATAACCAGTCTCCCTTGGAAGTCTATTCCTCAATGTTTGTGTGTGCAGGGAACGGGAGAGGATGCGAGCAGCAGCACTAGCCGAAGACATGCATGGGCCCAGTTTAATCGGTGGCCAGAGATTTCTTGATCTCAGCGATGGCTAGACCTGGGTTCAACCCCTTAGGACAAGTTCTGGTACAGTTCATGATGGTGTGGCATCTATACAACGACATGGAGTTCTGCAGCATTTCCTTTCTAACCTTGGACGCCTGGTCTCTGGAGTCAATCAGCCAGCGGTATGCCTGCATTAGCACGGCAGGTCCCAAGTATTGTTCCTGGTTCCACCAGTACGATGGGCATGAGGTGGAGCAGCATGCGCAGAGAATACACTCGTACAAACCATCCAACTTCTTTCTGTCAGCAATGCTCTGCAAGTTCTCCTTGCCATCCTCAGGGACGCTGGTTCTTTGCAGGTATGGCTGCACGGACTTGTATTGCTTGTAGAATTGAGTCAAATCAGGAACTAGATCTTTGATGACATACATGTGAGGTAGCGGGTAGATTTTAGTCTGCTTCGAAGTATCCGGGTCGATCTTACATAGACACGCGAGGGTGTTTCTGCCCCCGATGTTCATGGCACACGACCCGCAAATGCCTTCTCTGCACGATCTTCTCAACGTCAACGTGGAGTCTTGTTCGTCCTTGATTTTCAAAAGAGCATCTAGCACCATAGGCCCGCACTTGTTGAGGTCTACTTGGAAGTCCTGCAATTTAGGCTTCTCAGCTGGCTTGTCGGGGTTCCAACGATAGATCTTAAAAGTCTTCAATTTTTGAGCCTCCGGAGCCACTCCAGTTGCCAGCCCACGGCTGAACACGGACATGGCCGCATTTCTCTTCAACAAATTACCCAACATTATCGTAAGGCCTGCGATATGTCTTCAAACAAGCTATTTCCCTGTCTAAAGGTTACGAGCTGATGCTAGTGATATTTGTCCTATTCCGCTTGGTTTTTTCGATGGTCGTTTATATAGTGATAACAAACGTTTTTACTAATTATCGGAGCCGATCGGCAAGGTGGCGACAGACGGGGCCAGAATGATATGAAGAATGAGCAGAGGGTTAAACCTAGGCTTAACATAAACAACGGGTGCTGATACATGCCATTACATGAGGTGTTGGCTGAAGAGTGTTCAGGGAGCATAAAGAATGTCACACACACTCATATATGTTCATTATCTTAGTTCGCCTCGCCTTTGGGTTCCTGTCATATAAACTGTGAAATATATTAGGTACCTAAATCCTAATTAAAGGATTGGCTATCTCGCTTGTCGTAGTCAAGCGCTATCTGCTGCTTACAGTTTTGTTCGAGAAGGTGTGCTTTCGACATTGTACAGCTTTTTAGAGCTATTATTTACCGTCACTGACCAGATGACAGTGACGTTAGTCGTGACATTACACTGCGTGTTATCTTCAAGCTTGGTTGGCGATACGGTAATGATCGCCTTGCCCCATTTGACAGCTGGGCCATTTACTCCAGATCACAGCTCTCGAAAGTTTTTTTTTATGCGCTGGGCATGCTGTTGATTCGCTTTTAATGCGGAATTGCTTATACACCACCAGATCTCCATTTATGACCTTAAGAGCAGGAGCCTGAATTTATAGTTCTACAGCCTTGAAACCAGGGCCTTTGAGACATTTTGATAAGCAGCACATTTTGTCTATATAGCATATACGCATTTATTTCTCACCAAAATTTAGAGTCATACTCCAATAATGCGCTAACATCATAACTCTGCTTGGCAGTATTTGTTATATTCGTTAACCGCAATGGAAATGTTTTTGTATAGAAAGCGTTTTTCCTCCGGATCCGAGATAGGAACAAATAGTTCCGTGGAAGCATTCTTCAAGGTTATCACCAAACCCACTCTTTCTAACGTCATGGAGCGCACATCAGTATAACGGACCTTCCACATAATCTCCATGTTTGACAGCCGCACCTCAACAACATGTGAAAGGGATACGATAACGGCGAGCTGCTTACCGGGTAGAACAACATGGGCAAGGTACTTATCTGCAATGCACTCACCACCATTGGCACTCTTGAGCCAAAACTGGCCTTGGGACTCACGCAAACTGAAAGGTTTGATTATTTTGTCGAACCCAACGTATCTGGGAAGACGGATCCGGTTTGCTGATAAAGGATCCATAACTGTGGTAGTATTTCTTATACCTTCGCTCACATTACTGGCGAGATCCAAGACACCGATTGCCGTTTTGGTGGGTAATCCGACCAAGCCCTTGCCTATACCCTTCAGAAATCCGGGGACACCTTCTCTTGAGGCGCCAGAATACGGATCATAGGCTACACCTCTCAAACCACTAGTCACCCCGTTGACGAACGATGTAGCACCGGAGCCAAATCCATTGATGCTATTACTATGCTTTGCCTTGCGCTGCTCGAGTCGACGGCGTTCCTGAAACTCCATGTCTTGA
This sequence comes from Lachancea dasiensis, assembly GCA_900074725.1. NCBI lineage: Eukaryota > Fungi > Ascomycota > Saccharomycetes > Saccharomycetales > Saccharomycetaceae > Lachancea > Lachancea dasiensis. The sequence goes on from LT598457.1 coordinate 273,327, forward strand.
GTGGCGACGGACAGCCCCTTAGCGACAGAGCCAGTTAGTCGGGCAAAGCTATCTGAAAGCCCAAATACTGACTTTTTAACGAAGCTGAGTCCACCTTTAGCAATACTTATACCAAGTTCTTGAGGTCTATCATTCAACATATAGCCTTGATAAGGCTCGTAAAAAATATCCCATACACCAGAGCTGATATTGTTGAATAAGCCTACAGGATTTCCCAAGAAGTCTGCGGAGCCCAAAATTTTATGGATTTGATAAAAGAATTGCTGACCATAGTGCGTTTGGATAGCATTCATCAACATGGGCACCGGCACCTTAACATTGTCCAGAAATAATGAGTTAAGTTTGATGGGCGCATCATTTATATTTCCCAGCGCCATCGTCAACACATTTGCAAAAAACATTAAAGTGTTCTGAGGAGCCACCTTATCGCTTTCCGCATTTAGGTGCTCTGTCCGAACGAAGGAGAGATGAAGCATGGTAGGTTGCAAATGAAATACTTCAAAGTAGATGTCGTGATTCCTTTGCAGTTCACTTGGATAAGGTAGCATATAAAACTCAGTCTGCAACTCTTCCTTTAAGTCAATGAGCCATGAAGCACCAGGAACCTTAGCAAAATCGATGAGGGCAAACAAAAAATCCTCATCCAGCTGTATGGTCAGTTCTTGGAGTAGAAGAGTAGCGTGCTTCAGGTACAAGACACCATGTGTGTCATCCTTGACTTTGGAAATTGAACCGGAAAGAAGGGGATGGTTGTTGAGCTCTTTGAGGTTCTTTTGAATAGCCGTGGGATACAAAATGTTGGGGAATATACCACCAAAAAGTTGGTTATCAATTTGCATCCACTTTAATTTTAAGCTGATGGTTTGATAGAGGTCGGACTCGTTATACCTTAGTTCCAAACCGCTCAAGGTAATATAACACAATTCTTGTAATCGAGTGTTGATGAGAGAGATGCCCAAACCCTCCAGAGAGACGATAACTTTTGTGAAAATATTTTGATCATCTTCTCTTACCTCAAATTTGTCTCCCTTTTCGGAGCCCAAAGATGAACTGGTCACTTGCCCTGATTTCAATTTATACAAACTGTTTTCAGGTTTGTAGTTTGTGATCACTAATGCTTGAGTCGGACCATCAGCAACTACATTCAAGTCAACAATCGAGACAGCTTCTGCTGACGTACGCCCAGAAAGCCGCATAGGTCTCAAATTACCAATTTCCGCTAATTGAACTTCCCTCTTATGTTGCCTTGAGACTAAAACTAACTTCTTTTGCCTTGCAGCAGGGTAGTCCCAAGCATAAGACATAGCACTCCTGGGGGGAACCCTGTAATATAAGGGCTCGTATTTCATATCGCTTAGGTCATCATATAGGTCATAATCTTCGTCGCTATCAAAAGTGTGAGGATCGCGCTGGTAGAAAATGAATTCATGATCACTGAAGTTCCTAATCGAGTATGGCCAGTCACCATGGGCTTCAGCAATGTCAATGAAAATTGTTGAGTCTTCGAGAACAACGTTCAATTTCAAAAGTTTATGGCCACTTCCGTCTTTCAGAACCTTAACATAATTTGATCCAATATCTTTGATCATAAAAGGAGATGACCACTCAGACTGGGACCCTAGAAACTTGATACTCAAATGCTTGTTGACAACATTCCTCATCTTGTAAAGGGGAAACGAAACATTAGAGTTTGCCCTGACCACGGAGCTGGAGCCAAATTCACTGATTTCTAAGTCGACGTCCAAGCTGTTCCTCAAAATGTAACGTGGCAAAATTTTAACGATTTTACTCATGGAATACTTGCCACTGCCCTCAGAGACTGCTATCCCAACGTTGCTTTCCTGGTTTCTGTTCGGTATATTTACGGCTAGATCGACAGACTGTCCAATTGCATCAAAAGATGTTTGAATACTCCACTCGGAGTCTTTGAATTTGAGTCGAGCTCTGTTCTTGTTAGAGCGATCACGTTCAAAAGAGAACATCATAGGTGTAGTGTACCTTGTAGTGCCGTCAGGCTTTAATAGAATTTTCGAAAAAGCCACATTGTGTTTATCTCCTTCCACCTGTAAATCACGATCAGTTCCATTGAATATAATGTAAGGTGCAAAGACACTGATTACCTTTGCTCTAGAGCCTTCCAGATTTTGATAATGAAGTTTTAGGTCTAGCTTTTGCCCATTATCGTACCGTAAAGGAACTTTGCTTTCGGGCGTCAACTCGGACCCAGGCTTAGTATTGATCAGGACTTGCTCGGACATTTTTAGCCCATCATCGAGTGGTTGTAACGATAAGAGCAAGTAGTCACTTAGCGTAACGCTGTGGATCAAGACGCGCTTTCCGCGTTCTAAAGTATGGAGTGAAGTTTCACATTTACCGCCTTGACGATGCGCTCCATCCGATTTCCAGAACAATTTGTATTTCATGGAGTAAGGCAAGAGGTTCTCCAGAACTAGAGGGGATGATATCACCACCTTCATATGAGGATATATCCTGGCAAGGGGCTCATTGATATCATACCTAGCATCAACTTCATAATAAAATGGAGTATCATCCGTTTTAGAGTAACAAGCAATTGACAAAGGATTTGATAGCAAATTTTTCCATGCTATAGTATCTTTTGACCATTCGTAATCACCTTCAGGTTTCAAATAAAAACGCGAGCCATAGGCCAGTTGCGCAGAGACCGACCTCAATTCACCCGGTTTAATGACCCAAACATCAGACTCATAGTCAGAAAGCTTGAAGTATAAATTTGCAGCCGTCGCATTCTCAAGAACTAGAGTTGATCTGATAGTAACGAGCTTAACGTTGTCTTCACACAGCTTGAGTTCGCAGGCCAACCTGGTATGAACGCCTTCGATTGCGGGATGCAAAGTAAAAACATCTTCACCCTCGGAAGTCGCATCTATCTTAAAAGATGTTTGGTACACTTCCCCCAAAATACTCACACCTAAAATATTCATAGCATCATCTGTGTCCAGGTTTTCCCTTACTTTCCTCCAGTCTTCAAACTCCCAAGACACTTGAGTTCCCTTCTTCAAAAGAGTTTGTCGATTCCTTTCTTTGGATTCTTTACCAGGAACCCAAATTTGCAAGTCTAATCCAGAGTCATTGAAAATCGTGTACGGTTTGGTTGCACCCCTCGCTTCAGTATCTTCCTTCTGGTATATCGAATTCGGAATTTGAGAAAGTAGAGCTATTGTTCGAGATGAGAGAGAGATCTCTGCCAATTTACGTGAAACCACATCAAAATACATCGCCGCATCATCTCCAAATCCTTTTGATAGGTGGAATGATAAAGGAACCGTCTCAAGTAGCGGTTCCCAACTAGATCGAGAGTAGTTGAAAATATTTGCGTAAGTTTCCAATGACACTAGCACTTCAATATTTTCAGACCAGTCTTTTGCTGACACTGTAAATGGTTTGACACACATATCAATGATGGGCAATTCGTGAACATCACCAATCAAGACCAATCTCAGTCCCTCCAAATCTGCTTCTAGTTTCTCGTCTCTAACTATCGTGCTGTATTGATTATGCGAATGCCGATCATCTGTCGACCGATTACTTGCGGAGGAGACCAAACTTGGAGCATACCTTGCCAGAGTTTTTCTAAATTCCTTTGAAAATGCCCCATAGTTCCCCTCATCGTCATTCGACTTTACGTCTTCCGAAAATCCATGCTCTTTGGCAAGAGCCATCGCTTTGTTGAATATTGCCATCGCCAGTCTAATATCTCTTAGCGAAAGCCTCAAGATAAGTGGCCCAACCGAAATCTGCATATGAGTCAGCAATCTTTCCAAGGTTGCATTCCTCCTATCAATCATAATAGATGTAGAAAAATCATCTAACAAACGAATACGATTTTTATCAAAAGAGTCCATTTTGCACAAGAACATCCCCACGTTATTGGCGTTGGCACTGGTGACGTTTTGCTCCGCTAAAAGCAACTGCCCAACGTTGAATACAATAGCTTCCGTATTACTATCAGATGGATCTGACAGTAAAATAAGGGAACTGTCGATGACGTTAACTGAGTAATTAAGCTTGTTTTGTAACTTCGAGGGATATTCATCAATCAGCTGATTGTTATTCTGCTCCTCTGCTGCGGTTAACAGCCTAGCCGCTGGCTTTAGGTTGATTGACGCATCCATGAATGCCTTTAACGCAAATAAATAATCTAGGGCTAAGATTACTCGCGGACTGTCGACAGTTACATTCACATTGTCAACGTTACTGGTCTCAGACTTTTCTCGCTTGAAGGATGCCATAAATTGGTAGCTATCATGGTTGGCTTTTGGTATTATATCAGTGTACTGATTGCGTTTTGTTTCCCTGATATCGTCAACAGTGAATGAGGATATATGTGTTTCGGCTTCGATACCTGCACCCTCATCGACGTGCAAAGTTAGCCCCATGTCATGAAGACTGACGCACGTTATTCCTTTGTTAGCAATATCCAAGACTGAACTGGTTTGGTTGTACACGGTTAGAGAAATTTGTGGCGCGCAGAATTCGAAAAACACCTCCATTGATCGAGACGACTGGGACGATTCGGTTACTTGTGATTCTGATGGGGCCTTGGATGGAACTTCCCTACTGCTCTCGGATGAGACAATAGTATTAGCAAAGAGGGCAGCATTTTGAACTTCATTAAAGTCCTCGTCATAGTCAACAATAAAAGCATTTGGTAAGTTCTGTGATAGCACATAAAGATACTGTAATTGAAGTTCCGTCAGCTTAGCACGAAGCGGCTCAAACATACCCTTTACCACTAGTTTAGGGGCTTCATTTGCACCTCCCTGGTGATGATCGATATCAAAATGAATATCTAGATTCTCAATGAGGTTCAATTCTTGGTTAATCCCATGCTCTAGATGAAACAATGAAGTCAGACTGCCAGATCTTATACCAGCCTTAATGTGATTGATCAAGTAGCTGTCACGCCTAGAGAATGTGTTTTGAACTGACAGCTCACCTAGAAAGAACGAGACATGATCGTAAGTATTGTTTCTCGGGTCAATGAGCTTTGGGAACGAAATGACAGGTGCTTTGATTGAGATATCGAGCTTGACGTTATCCACCGAATCAATCTTTGTAGCTTGAGTGTAAGCAGCCTCTCGAGCATCATCAAATAAAACTTTCATTTTTTGAAATTTAGCAAAGAAGTTAATGATGCGGTTCACTGCGTGGTCCTGGAAATTTACATCAATCGAACCAGTTTTGAACCCAAACTCTGAGCTGTAGTTTAGTTTCTCGTCTGAATGGCCATGAGTTTCATATGTTAGCTCGGCGAGTTCTGTGCCATTCATACTGATAAGCTTTCTCATTGGTGAAGCAATTGGAAGTACGTCATGTATTTCGTTAGTTAGCTGCATTGCACCAAGTTTGGCGGATATTTTCATTTTCTCTGGCAACAGGAAAAGCAGGACATTAGCCGCGCTCAATTCGAAAGTTGCTAATTTCTCGTCATCATCATTTAAGACAACGATGATATTATCCATATTCATGCGCAGATTTATTTTTTGAGGCGAATCAGCCATATCAGGAGAATTAAACTTCAAAGCATCTACAGGCATATCTGGCGCATCAGGGTTAGTGAAAGTGGTCAGTGTATAGTTGAGCATAGTCAATATAGACTTTGGAGTTAAGATGAAGGTTAATTCAGTCATCATTATACCAATATCTAAATCAAACACTTCTATGAGCGTTCCCCGATATGCCACTATTCTCTGAGACCTTGTAAGTTGCAACCTGAAGAGTGGCGAGTCGGGTGCGATCTCGTTTGAAGAGGACACCAAATTTTTCAAATGGGCGGGAGCATCACTGCTAATACAATCTTCAATTTTGAAAGATTGAAGGCTTAAGTCAACATTCATATCTTGTGTTCTTTTTGCGAAACTGAGCTGCAGGTTTTGACCCACTAAATCAACTAATAAGTCAGATTTCATACTTTTGGCATCTGAGCATTTAAAAATCAAAAGCTGAATGACATCAATATCAAAATTGAGCTGAAGGAGTCGTTGCTCAAGTTCTGCCTTAGTCATTTTATCGATTCGATTTAAGGTCTGCCGTAGCATACGGGTCTCTTTACTAGTTGGAATTTCACCCCTGCTTCGGGACCAAGCCATTACGGGTCTTAAATCCCTACCTTCAACAATAGGTTCATCTAAATCGGGTAAGCAGCGGTCAATAAGTTGCATCACAATTTTGTATTGGTAGTCATTCAAGCATACTTTAAGAATGGGTAGTTTACCGTACACCTTAATCTTTGGCAAATTCAGAGCCTTAGGAAGAATGGAAACATCAACGTTCAACTCTATCTCCAAATTGTTGAGGATGGTGAGTGAATTTTCGTTTTCGCTTAAGCTCAAATTTGTAATTGTCGTCCGTATGTCGGGTCCAATCAGAAACTGAGTGTCAGTCAGATGAAGTTTGAACCTGTCAAACATCAACCTTTTGATGTCATTGGTGTTTAATTTCTCGTATTCATCAGGACTTAAATTTTTGTATTTTTTAATCGTCTCCTTGGGGACTAGATCACTGACTATAGAAATGTGACCAGCATCTACAACAGCACATGGAGAATCCCATTGATGTGGATCTAAAGGTATGATAAACAATGGCGCTTGTAAGTCCAAACTTAGGTTTACCGTCTTATGATCCTCTAATATTGATTCCAGACCCATTCTACTTTGAGTTGTCCAACTTTCAACTGTCGCTTCCGCTGCACTCATAATCGCACCGATAGTATCCAGGTGTTGTTGTGGTGGACGAAATAAACCAATGATTTCGTTGATGAAGTGAACATGGTAGAAAACAGTCATACTGCGAAGCTTAATGTCAACCTTATTGTCCGCAGATTCGTCAAGTGGTTTATTTTCAACAGCAACCTGAAAGAACGGCTCGTCAGGCTGTGGCTCGTCCCTCTGATCATCAAATTGCAGATCCTTGACGCTAACAATGTGCTTGTATAAAGTATTCGGCGAGCCATCTTCCACTTTTAGCTCATGAAGTTTAAAAGAGGCAACAAACGAGTCGGTGCGCTGATAAAACTCTGTTTCTGATTTCTCGAAAACCATTTCTCCCAATCTGATATCCTTATCTTTGTCAATTATAGAAAGTGAACCCCGATTCAATTGACATGAAATTTTGGTTGTTATTCTGTCTCGAGGTTGATCAATTGATTTCACAATATCTCCATCTTCACTAAATTCGATCGCATCGTAGAGCTCTTTCTTTTGTTCTTCTGTCATAGTAAAACCATCACCGCTTTCACTTTGAGAGGTGTTGCCCGTCCACCAAGAAGATAACCACCCCGATGATTTAGCCTGCAGCGTCTTCGTGTCCGATGCCGCTTGCTTAGTTTCCAGCTTCTCAGTGGCGTAAGATTTCTTTGCGAGGGCTCTAAATAGCTTGATGTCGTCAAATGAAAGCATCTTATGCAGCTCATTCAGCATTTGTACGTTTTCCTCGTCTGCTGCTTGTTGTTTCGCGTCAGTAGCGAGTTTGAGTTTCCATAGCTTGATATATTCATTCCTTTTGTCCCTTCTCCACTTGATATAGTCCCAGCTCCATTTGTAATTCTTTTCGTGGACTTCCTGGAGAACGGCCTCCGCCGCGTACTTTACCCATGCTCTAGGATTTTCAGCGACACTATAAGTGGGTCTGGATTTCCTGTATTTGAGAGTTTTCTGATACCAGTGCAGCTTTGAAAGGGTGTTCAAAATATCTTGATACTGGCAGTTGTTGATATCGAACCCGAATTCGTCGAACAAGAGTTCAATGTCCACATGGGGCATCTCATCGGTAGCACCCGCTTTATGCAGCACCAGACGTCCGGCACCAGTGACTGGCCTCAGTAGAAATTGGTGGTTAGGAACGGTATTTTTGTTAGATATGCTATTGCGAAGACGTCTGAATAGCTCGTCATGGTCTGGATGGAAAACACTTTTCGTGTCGGCATTCCAATAAACAGCTAAGGAATTCAGTGTCAGAAGCTTCCGAGCAATGGCACTTGTCATAGATATGAAACTTGGCTGCCAGTTCTCATCCGTCGAGACGACGGAAATCTCACTGAGGGTCATACCGACGGAATATGGAACTTCTGCAAAAACATTCTCCATATCTTCATATCTTACATGAATATTCTTTATCGATACCTGGACGTTGTCAACAACTTTAGTCACCAGCGACTGAGTAAAGCTTTCAGCATTAGCAGGATCGTCTTTGCTTGGAGCTTGAGCCTTGCTCAAGGCTTCAAACTCCTCCAGTTTTTGAAGTTTTAGTCTTAGTTCGCGCTCAGCATCTTCCGAAGCACTTTCAGAAGATTGATCTCGCGGACCACACAATAAGTATACGTCCTCGATCAAAATCTTCACAGGTTTGTTCTTGAGGCTTGACCACGGTACCTGTAATGTCAAGTCTCCCAAGAATCCAAATTGAACATCAATGGGTAGATCAAGCGCGTCCAGTGACTCCTTTTTCAATTTCAAGTTTCGCAACTTGACATCCCCACTCCAGATGCCAACATTTAGCTGTTTGCTATCGAAATTCTCAACGTAGGCCCCTAGGAAGCGGTTCAAAAGACCAGCAGCGATAGACTCTAGCATTCTTACAGTGAAAGATTGTCAAGAAGTCAAGCTGCGACTGGGTCCACGGCTAGTTTCCTTTCAAGTAGTTGTGCAAGTCCTTACAGCACTTTGATCTTGTGAGGATTGCTCGAACCCTTAGTCGTTACGTACGAGTGTTTAGCTTTAAGGTGTATCTACATATCGCCACTGTCAAGACATAACGAGCCGACCACACCATTTCAACATAACACTAAGGTCGTTCAAAAGCCCGAAAATAAGATACAATGGCACTGACTGAGATTCAGGAATTGCAGCTCTTGGAAAAAGCAGACCTAAGGTTCGTACTGGCTCCGGATGAAAATGCATTGGAACAGAATCTGGATGTCTTCTTCCCGGCGGTGCTTCTTAAGCTCGGCTCTGAACATGCAACGGTTCGGCAGCTGGTGTTTCAAATAATAAAAAATGTCATGGGGCGCATCACCTCATTGAAGAGCGTAAAGCTACCTGTTGCGAAGCTCGTAGCTCAATCGAAAACGGGTACCATGGAATCGCCGGCCATAAGCCAGTATAGTCTGTTATTTGCCGCTCGAGGCGTTGAACGCATGTCTGTACCGGAAATTAGCGCACTCGTTCCCGAGATGATTGTTGGTTTTTCGATGCTACCGGAAGCCCTTAAGCCGCGAATGTTCAGCATCTTCTGCAAACTCCTACTGCGTTGGGACTCCCCACAAAAAGACTCTCAAGCGGAGGAGGCGGTACGTAAGGTCTTAGACGTAGGATCTATCGACGACAAGAAGTCTCTTCTCGAGAAGTTTACCACGTTCTTTTTCTTAAATCCCGTGAAAGTAGATGCGCAGACAAAGTCTATTCCCCGCGGTTACAGCTGTCCTGGAATAACCGTTTCAGAAGTCGAATTCTTTACCTACAACGCGGGCCTCAGTTTTGGTAAAGAACATCTGCTTGCTTATAAGGAAGCTATTTTTCGGTTTGTGGTGAGCGGCTTTATGTCGGATAATCAATATCTACTGAAGTTCCTTATTGTAGTCTCGACGGACTCGTCTGATCTCTCTAATCATGCCACTGCTTTATTGAAAAGACTAAACATACCTTATGGGAACGAAGAATTCATTGACCAGATGATGGATTTATACACGGGCGATGCTGCTACATCTAGACCACCTGTTAAGTCGGATCTGCAGGAGAAAATTATCTCCATTCTGTCTCATAGTACTTGCGCAACAAGAAATCCCCACAAGGTATCAGTAATATCATCCATTGGTCTGAACTCAAAAAAATTCAAGCTTCGATCCGCAGCGCTAACATTTGTTCAACACGTCGCAGATCGAAATCGTTTGGCGCTTTCCACCCCAAGTTTGCCAAGTGACTATTCAGCCAATATTGCGTCTTTGATACGCAATAACCTGCATACCGAAGGATGGCCCCAATTTCGCCTCGATTCGTCAGTTGCTAACTTTTCTTTGAGCTTAGAGCAAAGGCGAAAGCAATATGAGACCTTGGGTATAATCCTAGCGCAAGGCCCTTCATATGATAATGATTTTTCCTTCATAGAATTTCTTATCGATTCCTTAAGAGGTGATTTGAGTACATTTAGGACCACTATTCACTTAGCTTTGAATTCGCTGAGTCCCTTGTTGAAAACACTTCCTATCCAATCCAAACAAAAGTTGAAGCTAATTGCACGAAAGACTCTTTCGGATAATTATGATTTATACCATGGCAATACTGACGATAAAGATGCCCTAATGCACTGTAGGGCTGTAATGATCAGATTTATAAATTCGACGTTCGAATATGGCGAGGCTGATTCAAGAACTTTGAATATATTAGGAACATTGCGCAATAACCGCAGTGATGTACGAGAGGAATCGATCAAAGGTTTACACCCTTACTGGTTTAAAGTGCAGTACCTGCGGAATTTGACTACTTCCCAAAGCTTTGAGCAAACAGTTGATAATGGGGCCAAGGAAATTCTTGGTCCACCTACAGCTCAATTGATAGATTCATTCAATGAAGGATTTAAGCGATCCATCTCTGACGCAACAAGCTCCTTTTACCAGACCACTGACCAAGCCATTAAGTATATCCTCAAAAACCTAATAAGCGAGGCGGTGGCTAAGGATGATACAACTATTCTCGATGAGAATTGGTCTCTGAAAACCGAGAATGCCCTGAGGATGGACGGAGCAGTTCGACAAAAGGTTAAGAACATACTTATCGCGGTTGACAGCGACATTCTGTTTGAGTTCATTTCGATCATCGTATCGGAGTTGGCAAAAGGCAGATATATGATAGACGAAGGGCCATCCAATGAGGATGATACGCTCTTCTGTTCGAATGTTGTATATTTTGTGGAATTTGCTCCTCATTCAATCCTGAAAAAGCTCCGCTTCTTACTTCCAGAGTTATATAACTCTTTCACAAATAATGGGCTGGCCACAATAGGGGTAGTTGACCATATATGCAAACTATATGGTCTTATATTTGCAGCTAGTGGCACCCACGATGATTTGACAATATTGGTAGAAAAATTGGAGCCTAGCTTAAATCCCCCAGAACTCATGCGAATTATGCTAGCCGCTAGTTTTTCTGTCCCCCTGTGTGCCTTGCATGGTAAAATTACCAACGAAGAGCAAATACTTAATTACACCAAGCTGGTGCAACACTTCCTAGATGTTAAAGAGCTGAGCTCAGTAGGATTAAAATGTCTGAAACCGTTGTTAAAGTATGGATTGTTGCATCAACTTACACCTAATACAAGAACGGAGACCTTGCGACAGCTAAGTGATTCGGTGAAAAAAATGAATTTGAAAAACCAGCAAAGTATGAAAGCATGGACTTACCTATCCCTTTATTGCGATGATTTTAGTTCTTTGATAGTATACCTCGATGTCTTAAAAAGCTTTCACTCTTTAAAGGACCTAGATACAAATTTGCAAATTGGCGAAGCGATAGCAGTCCTTGCAGGTAGATGGAACTGTAAACTACTAGTTTTTGAGGACTATTTGGATGAACATCAAGTTTCTTCCATGAAATCGCGCTTTAGTGACAAATTTTCGGAAGCGATTTTAGAGACGCTGCTAGCTGAATGTCAGGTAACGAAGCCCTCAATGCGCAAGGCAGCTTGTATATGGCTCTTGTGCTTCATCCAGTTACTTGTCAACACAAAGACCGCCCAGGACCATGCTGAAGAAATTCATCGTTGTTTTGCAGTTTTCCTGGCCGATAACGACGATCTGGTACAGGATTCAGCAAGTCGCGGCCTTGGCCTGATTTATGAAATCAGTAGTAAAGAGATGAAAGATAACATGCTAAAAGGATTGCTTAAAGCTTTTGCGGATCCCAAAGCCGAACAAGGCATGTCAACTTTGGCAATAACTGCAGACTCTCAACTTTTCGAACCCGGATCAATGAACACTGGCGATGGGTCACTGTCCACCTACAAAGACATTTTGAGCTTAGCTAGTGAAGCAGGTGATCCTTCCATGGTTTATAAATTCATGCCATTGGCTAGAAATTCAGCGTTATGGTCATCGAGGAAAGGAATGGCTTTTGGTCTTACGTCAATATTTTCACAAGCCGGCCTGGACAATATTTCAGAAAATAATGCATTAAGCACAAAAAAGCTAATCCCGTTACTCTTTAGGTATCGGTTCGACCCTTATCGCAACGTTGCAGATGCAATGAATGGCATTTGGCATACTTTGGTAAAAAATCCGGGACAGATAATTACTCAATACCGTATTCCCATACTGGATAGCGTTCTTCAAGGTATGACTGTCAAAGACTGGAGAGTGCGAGAAGCGAGTACTGTTGCTTTGATGGATCTTCTGGAGAATACACAGGAAGGTGACTATTCTGACAGATTAGAAACAATTTGGACTTTAGCTTTTCGAGTGATGGATGATATAAAAGAAAGCACTCGAGCTGCGGGTCTCAAATTAACAAATAAGCTCTCGAGGACTCTAATTTCTTCTGCGAGCAAAAATGGTGGCCAGAGTAAGTCTTTGCAGAACATGTTAGAGAAACTTATTCCGTTTTTCTTGGGCCCAAAGGGTCTTAACAGTGATGCTGAGGAGGTTAGAAGCTTTGCGCTTGGCACCTTGACAAAACTTGTCAAGGAATCCAGTGGCGCGCTGCAGAAATTTGCGCCATCCCTCATCTATGAATTCTTGCTTTTATTGTCACCACTAGAGCCACAAGAAATTAACTATCTGACAATGAATGCCGACAAATATAATATCGATCCCTCGGCAATTGATACTCAGAGAGTACTTGGAATTCAAAATGCGCCCATGATGAAGACCATAGAAAAATTGTTAGAAACTTGTTTAAATGAGCAGCTTCCAGATGTGATAGAGGGAGTTTTACTAGCCTCTAAAAAATCGATTGGTCTTCCTTCAAAAATAGGTTCTTCCAAGGCAATTTCCTCACTGGTAATGCTTTACCCTAACCACCTTTATCCTTTTAGTACCAAACTTCTGAAAGCATGCCTTGCGGGCTTGTATGACAGGAATTCTGCAATTGCCACATCGTATGCCGCATCATTTGGGCGTGTTTGTAAGGTCTGCAAAGTAGAGCGGGTAGCGAAATATGGGAAAAAGCTCGTTGCAAAGTTCTTCGAGTCTAACAATAGTACAGAGCAAGAGATTGTTGGTGAGGCATTCAACTATATGTACCAGTATTCCGTGGAAATGTTTCACGGTGTTGGCGTCGAGCTACTCCCGCTTACTTTTATTGCGCAACATAACGATTGCGAGGAGGTTTCAAAGATATTCACAAAATTATGGAACGAAGCAAACAATTCTACATCGGGCGGTGTTAATCTTTATATGGTGGAGATTATTGAATTGGCCGGCCTACATCTTACTTCACAGAATTTTAACACGAAGTTAATGTGTGCCAAAAGCATCTGTGAAATTTGTAAGTTTGCTACTCCCGAGAGATCTAAGCATATCGCGAGTGAACTTTTTGCGGCAGTTCTCGAAGCATCCAAGGGCCGTCCTTGGGAGGGCAAGGATGTTGTCATTGAAACACTGATTACATTGGCCATTAAATTTAAGCCTACTTTTTCGGGCATGCTAGAGCAACGAAACCAACTTAACGATAGGCTTGCCACCGAGCTCTCGAGGAACAACCGAGAATATGTTCAAAAAGTATTGTTGTAGTTTTTTTTCTTTTGTTTGCGCGTATCCCGAACCAATGCTTTTCGATGAGGGCCTGAGAGTAGCAGGCAACGTTGTCGCATTCTTAGATAACGATGATGACGCCAGCAGATTTGACGACAACGACTCTCATCACAAGAAGCAAAGAGTGACTTCGAGCATTACCAAAAAGTCGCATCAGAATAATATCGTGGGGGAAGAATACAAAATCAAACTATTAAGAGCATGCACTCAGGCATTCAAAGCTTCCCTATCTGTCCAGCGTTCAAGCGAGCTGCTAGACTTTTTGTCTAGTACAGTCTACGGCTTATTTACTTCGACAGGAATCATCAGCACTTGGAGAAGCCAGCTTGTGGTTTCAGAGATTGGTTCTGAGCTTACGAAAAGTGTGGTTGAACGGCCTTCAGCCGAGTTAACAGAGTCTCTGAGAAAATTATGGTCGAAGGCATTCGAAGAGGCTCTTAAAACCGAGACCATCGAAAATGTCAAGGTCATGGCAATAAGGTTTGGGAAAGACTTGATAAATGCAGATGTGGTGTTCAAGTTTGGGGTTGAGCATGACTTGAGAGTACTTCTGGACTCAGAAGCTACTCCAAAACTTGTCGTTGAACTCAATCAGGCAGGTATTTGTTAGAGAAGGGCAATAAATTACGGGAAATATGTATCCTATACACACATCGTGCCACATGTCGGCCGTCTTTTTAACCTTACTTACTTACCACCTCTCAACCTTAGAACAAGGTGCAAGGTAGATTCTTTTTGGATATTGTAATCGGACAGCGTTCTGCCGTCCTCCAACTGCTTCCCTGCGAAAATCAACCGTTGTTGGTCTGGTGGAATACCCTCCTTGTCCTGGATCTTGCTCTTGACGTTGTCAATAGTGTCAGAGGACTCCACTTCGAGAGTGATGGTCTTACCCGTCAAGGTCTTGACGAAAATCTGCATACCGCCTCTCAACCTCAAGACAAGGTGCAAAGTGGACTCTTTTTGGATATTGTAGTCGGACAGCGTTCTGCCGTCCTCCAACTGCTTCCCTGCGAAAATCAACCGTTGTTGGTCTGGTGGAATACCCTCCTTGTCCTGGATCTTGCTCTTGACGTTGTCAATAGTGTCAGAGGACTCCACTTCGAGAGTGATCGTCTTACCCGTCAAGGTCTTCACGAAAATCTGCATTGTACTTTTAAACCACGAATATCACTCCTGGCTCCCACACGGACTATTATATCCTGAATCTCTCAGTTAATCAACAAAGTACGTCGGTCTTTGTAGTCCTGTTGTTGTGGTAAACATAAGTGGCAAAAAAGTCTCCCTGCTCGGAACCCCCCAGCTATTTATACTCCTTGCTTGAAATACTATGTTTGTCTGCCTCCCTTGGTCCTGTGTTATTAAGCAGGTGTGATGACCGGACAAGTTCCCCCCTTGTTTTCTGGTCGCTGTGAGTTGCTTCTGACCGCACCGAGTACTCACAGTAAGCACGTGGTTAATGCTAAGTATCACGTGGGTATATCGTTATGGACGAGCATTTGTCCTTTGAGCCGAAGGTAGCGAAGCACGGCTCGTCACCTGACACAAAGCTGGATCTTCCGTATTATGTGACTCAAATTGGAACTAGAGTCCTCTCCGCGCTTCGGAGATGGGCGAAATGGTGATGAAGAGCACACTAACAGGGTTTTAGTGGCAACTTGGGAAGGGGTTTCAATAGAGCACGTTATCCTATCAGGCTACTGCTAGTGTTGGGGTTTTAATAGAGCAGCCGTTTTATCAGGTAACTGCTAGTGTTGGCGGCCACCGGGGCGGTAAGTAAAATTCTTGAAATTTATGTGTACGACACTGACACAGCGTAAGAGACACGAAGCTTAGCGGAGTGTAGTCTATAGCGCGAAGATGGTCGTTTTCTCTAAACCGGTGTGGCTGGACCTTCAGCTATACCGGTTGGTGGGTGATGGTGAGAATGTCTGCGAAAAAAGCTCTTGAGGATGACGCGGCTTTTGTTTAGAAACCTCCTGAGCAGGAAACAGCACCATTAAGCAATGTGTAATTATGCGACCACCAGCGTGCTTTTCTTGCAATTTTTCCTTATGAACACCTCAATTCGTGCTTTCCTGCAGTGGTAAAATGGGGACCCAGGTGTTAGTAGTGCGCGATTGGCCACTTTTTGACGAGCTGGTTGCCTGCGCTGGAATACGACAAAGATATGGCCACAGGGATTGTTAGGTAATTACACGGTTGGAGCTTCTTCGCGTGACCCCGTTTCTCCTGTAGGCGACGGTTTCATCGTCCCACTTACACATGTCGTAGCTGGAGGTGGCCGGATTTTCCTTGTATAGCGAATCCTCCTCGCGAAGCGGCCCCAGGACAGCTTTTGACGGGTTTATCGATTCAATTGCATTTTTGAGAGGGCTTGAGACCGGCGGTTGATTTAAATCGAGGCTGCGCGTCCGACCACCACCACCCGCTCTTGGCACTACTCCTGCGCTTCCGCTGTTCCCGGGTGATACCCGTAGGTGACTGTTGTCTGTGGACTTCCTTCCCGGAGTCGATATGCTCGACCGAAAAAGTGTCACATCACTGCGATGCTGCTTCAACAGCTCGTCATCACGCAAGAGCTCTGACAGAGAGCTTGCCAAATTTCGAATCTGTGCAGCCATTGTTTCCCTACCCCGACTGTTCACGCTGAATTCCCGCAGCGTGTCTATCAGATATGAGTACGATCGTACCCAAGCAACAAAGTCATTGGATCCGTTATTGAGCAGATATGAAACTAGCGTCAGTGTCTTGAGAATGTGCACTGCGTTGGTGTGTGAACTTTTACGGTAGTTCCCGCTTAGTCGTTTTTTGATAACTTGAGTGATTTCTCGCAGCGTTCTAGGACTGAAAGTTAACACCGAAAGCTCATTCATCAAGGAGCCTGTGGCTCCGCTGTTTTCATCATCGTTTGTCGCATCCTTGATCTTAATTTCAGTAGGTGTTTGACCTAGGTTCTTCACAGTCTTGAGTAATGACATCTTTAAGACAAGGAGCCTCAGCTGCGTACGAAAAATACCAGGTCCACCTTTTCCTTCTGGCACATAGAGTGCTTTATAACCTTGAATTGGTAGTTTTAATGAGAGATGTCCATATGCCATATCTTGAGCTGAGCGTGAATAGTGACGATGAGCTCTTTGAGACTTTAAGTAATCATAAAGATGTAGTGCCCAACCTTTGAGTGCTGTGTGCTTATACATTTTGTTAGTATGGATGCTTACGACAGGAAGGCTGACTATCCTAGGATTCGGGAAAGATAGCTTTGGGTTCCACTCGAAAGATTGTAACTGCCACACAGAGGCCGTTCAATCAACTACACAAAAGATTCCACGATTAAGTCTGGTAAGGGGGCTCGAAACAAGTTTAAAGGAGCACCTAGCGGCAAAACAGCTGATCTGTAGCTCAAGTGCAAGAACCCGAGCCTTCGCCTGTTGAAGAAGTAGCAAAAACCCGTCAGTTCGATTCATCCGCTATCCGGTGAAAATGCCCCTAAGGAGTGACGATGACTTTTGCGCAGCGTGGGGACTTTTGATACTTATAAGTATATTAGCCGGAACCAATCAGCGTCACTAGTAGATAACCTGTTGGGTTCACTGTAAGAACTATCAACTATTGAAACGAGTCTGTGTCGGCAGTAGATAACTTGCTGAAAGGTTCGCTCATCGAATTGACAGACATCGTGTGTAATGTGTCTGGAGCTTGTAAGACGACTTCTGTTTGTCCCTCCGTGATTATTTGGGGACATATAGCCCATATACATGCAGGAATAGTCTGGGTGCAGTTAGGGCTAATATTTCAACAACTGGCATTCAACAACTGGCCAACAAATAAATTTTTAGATTGAAATGGCTAGCCAGGGCATTGCTGTGTAATCGCTGCTCCTCTTAATCCCATTGGTTCATCATTCGCCTTGTCCATAC
This sequence comes from Lachancea dasiensis, assembly GCA_900074725.1. Taxonomy (NCBI): domain Eukaryota; kingdom Fungi; phylum Ascomycota; class Saccharomycetes; order Saccharomycetales; family Saccharomycetaceae; genus Lachancea; species Lachancea dasiensis. The sequence goes on from LT598457.1 coordinate 291,027, forward strand.
TTGTTTTACTGACGTCGACAATATCACTTCGTACTATACTGACACTTGGTTAATGGTTACTAAAGCAAAAGGACCAGCATGCGGAGCTTCGAACTGACCTTCCTATCTAGCTCAATGACATGCAATCAACTACGTAATTTTTAAATCAAATACTTGAGTGTTTGTCAACACTTTTATGATTGCCGAATTGGCATCCCATAAGTAAGATAGGTCCCGTACGCCTTCCAATGAATCAACTAGGACACATTTTTGATCCCACTTCTTAGCCGGTTTATTGAGCTCGTAGAATAATATCGAGCATGACTCACTCTGCATTTCATCTTCAACAACTAAAAACAATTCCTTCATGCTTGGATCCAACTCCCAAGCAACTAATCTCTGGTCATTAAATGTAACTGGCTCCATGGCGAGAGTGTTTGTACTTTTTCTCAAATCAAAAATTTTGAGCTTCTTAGAAGTTTGAACCACCAGCCAGTAGCCATTAGATGCGAATTCTGCGGATTTTATGGGCCCCTCATTGTTTATATCATGTTCAAATTCTATGGCTGTTCTTTTCAGATCCGTAAAATCGTGCACAATTAACCTGGAAGTATTTCCTTTCAGCAGTAGGAGGCCATCCTTATGCATGTGTGCAAAATCAGTGGGAAACATTTCTAGCTTTAAATCTAAGACACGGTTTTGTACAACATCGGCTAATGAGACGACACCACTGGAACTTACAACAACATAAGCATCCGCGTTCAGCACTTCATTGTATGATACTAATACAATTGCATCCTGATCACTACCCTTCATGGAGGGGAAGGGTTCTTGTTGATCGGTCAGACTGAAAATGCCGTGGGCACCTAGTTGTGTCCCGAAAGCTACTCGATTTGTATCCAGCGGTGCAGCAAAATTGAGAGAGTCACCGGCCCTCAAAACAGGTTTTAAATCACCCACATCACAGTTTTTAACTGACAGTATATTGCATGCACCTGTTGGGTCGTGATAGACCACCAATTTTCCATTGGCAATATTGCCGTTGATAAAGGCAGAGTCCAAAGAGCCATTATAGGTAGCTTCGGTAATTAACTCAACGTTTCCTTCTACTCTAGAACACGGCAATGGCCTAAATTTATTTTTGCGACTTTCTTTCGCAAACTCTCCTGAATTATTAATACGGTTTCGCAGAATTTCTGAGATACGCTCATCCGATAATTCCCCATCACTAATATCAAGCTTTTCAGGCTGAGCCGGCGCCAAGTTTTGGGTCAAGACACTCAATTCTTTCTTTAAACTTTCACACTCTAACGTAGCCCTTGTGGCAACATTCATTGCAGCTTCGCGTTGATACATAGAGGTCGAGAGCTCTACTTTGAGGGCTTCTAGCTGCTGCCTCAGCTGAAAATTTTCGAGCATAACTGCATCCCACTCATCTTGCAGAGATGATAATAGATTTGGAATGCTGTAGTTCGACTTTAGGGTGGAGGAGTTAACAGCATTTGACATTGCATACTGTTCGGGAGTATGTCCTATTTCGACAAGTTGCCCAATCTCTAAAGGATCTTTTGTGATTGGGTCTACACCATGTTGCTGGATGTAACTTTCTATCAGAGACTTTTCAAAGACACACTTCGAATTTGGTGAGAAAACGGCGGCTTTCAAAGGTCGACCGCTTACTTAAATGATGGTTAGTATGATTAAAGCTGAAAAAATAATGAACAGGGGACGTACTGGCACAAAACATGACTCTATCTCACTTTGTTTTTGTATACAACATCCGTGTTCAGAAGCCCTTCTTCTTATTTGAATCTCGAGTCTATATATTCGTATCAAACTACGCGCCTATTGCAAACATTACATATATGCGGTAGATTTGATAGACCCTACTACCATCGATGCCAATATAAATAAAAGGGAAAGTTTAAGTATTGACAAGCAAAGGAATACCACTTTTTCTACTAGCTCTTGCTTATGATTTGGGATTAGCCTGGTCAGCTCTCAACTTCCAGTTCTTGTTTGGGCGGCTAATTTAAATGTAATTAGTCCTACTGCGTACCCTCGAAAACCAGAAGTATTAAAGAGACAGCTCTTCGATAACCATGCAAAAAAGACGAATTTATAGACGAACGATCGCAAATCATAAGATACATAATCATTTTCACTGTCCACGACCATAGACCATATGGCTAAAGATGGGTCAATGAAGCTTTTTTATTTGCCTTCAATGTGTTGGAAGCTCACATCAGCCACAGCCAAAGAACACCATGTTCGCGACCGTTCCAAATTCAATAGAGCAGGCTAAACATTTGCAGTATCTTCCAATTCTTTCCAAATCCATTTCCTCCATATGTCCCCTGCCTTGCTGTACAGTTCATCAAACGAATTAGAAGTTTTATCGTCATCACCGACCTCTATCAGCATGTGATTGGCCAAAGAAGAGGAAGTTGGCCTCCTCGAAAGTTCATCTGTCTCAGTCTCGCTAGAGCTAATCGATCGAGATTCCATTTCATTTTCGTAAAGGTTTCGATAGTTGTGGTCATCCGATCGGGATAGTGAAGGCACGTTATTGAAAAACTCTGAAATTTCGGCTTCTTCAAACTCTAGTAGCTTGAATTCATGCTGTTGTAAAATAGCCATGTAGATAAAGACAAGTTGCACATGTGCATCCAGTAATGAGAAGGGGATATCAACTCCCTTCTTGGTGACGGAGCCGACTTCTTCTCCATTTTTTTGAAAGTCGATTTCTAATTCATCGTCGGATAAGCCGTATTTGTTTCGCTTCACAAGCTCTGTTAGTACCTGAATGTCACATCTCAGCTCCTGAGACCCCAGCTTCAGTGTTTCAAGGTCGGGAAACCAAAAAGCATCGTGTCCGTATTTACAAATCTTTTGAAAAAACTCAGTGTCCATGTGAGAAGAGCTTCTGCTTGAATAGAGATGGTCGAAAATTTTATTGTTGTAATTGAGGTAGAAGTTCAAAGATCTCGGATGTGGTCTCCAGCCCAACAGCACGTCCCATATTCGACCTCTATCTTGTTTATGAAGTACACGGGCCCCCGAACATTTGAACCACCAATACATCCAATTTGTCTTTTTTGAGGGCCGCAATGTTTCTTCGTCACTTACAGGTTGATAAAGCTCGGGTAAGATGACAGAAAATACTTTGAAGAACATTTGGCACTGAAACGCAATATCCCCCCCGGAAAGAACTGGATAATACTGTATAACGGACCTTCCCTCGGATTCTGTTTTGGCTAGCTTTTCCGCCTTTGGGATGTCGGGTGAATGCAATATGACGAGAAGCAGCCTTTCATATATCTCTCCGAAGGTGAATTGCGCATTTTTCGGAAGATTCGACTTAATATCCTGGGGTAGATAATACTCCTCAAACAATTTTACCGGGGGTCCATGTCTTTTCCCTGGTAAGACGCTGTCGTCACCATCGATAGGGACCCATTCGGCTAGACCAAGCGCAATCCACGAAAGCCCACTTTCGTACTTGAAAAATTGCCCCCACTTTCGCAGAAACTTGAAGATGCAGTCCTTGAGAAGTGTGATGATTCTATGTTCCTGGGAAGTGATGTGTGAAGGTGGCTCATGGGAGGTTTGCACTCCGTTGGGCAGGTTCCCACCTGAGCTTCTTCGATGAAAATATTTACTTAAATCATGCAGAATGAGTTGCTCAACCTCTTCGTTCGTCTTTGTTTCCGGATGATAGCGCCACTTTTGATTCTGCGAATCCCAAACTAATGTATTTGACATCATATTGGGGGAGATTACCATTGGGTGGTATTTTAACAATATCGGCCACACATTTTTTCGTAGTTGAGGCGGTATACCTGTTGTTCGGGCTATAAGTGCTAGCGAATCGTGATCCCCAGCATTGATGAGGTCTACCACTTTGGATATTAATTCACGCTGCCACGCTTTCCGCTTCTGATTGCGCCAGTGGATGTGTGAATGCACAAGTTTTTTGCGGTCAGTCATGAAAATGCAGCAAGCGGTAGCCAAAAAGCGCTGTTGGAATTGCTGATGCTGGCGTTATCCAAGTTCGATCACTCGGACCAACTATTGGCTTTCTTCACTACATGCCACATTTTCCCCGAGTTCATCTGCTTTGCATATTACGTCACGTGTTAACTAAAGGCTACAATACTTGCTTGCACAGAGTATCAAAGAATAAAATAAGGGCCCAGGTAGAGCCAGATCCTCTTGTGGTGTCTACCAAGACTCTTATCTATCCCACTATAAACTATCAGTGGGGAATTTGCGTGGAGAAATGCAAGACTAGCAAAATATTGCGACTTTAACAACTTATGAGCGGTTACTGCTACTTTGGTACCGCGGAATAATGATTTTGGACCGCACTTTCTGAACATACAGATCGTGGCTCAACACGACAGCTTTGTGAGACGAGAACTTCAACAGTTGGTTTAGGCACATCACTAATTACGCGATTTACAGTGACGCAGCACATCACTTCCTAGATCTAGCCAAGGGTCAAGGTCGCTAGCAGCGTCTCCTGAACAATTATATCTCACAACTCATTTTTGGCGCAGCAGACAAATAGGCTCAACATTGAAAATGTGCGTACAAGCTTTCCTAATATTATTTTGTATTTCTTTACTTGATGGACTACTGAACTGTAACACAAGTGAGAAGACAGTGCTTATTAACTTAGTCAGTTTCGTGTCACCCAGCAATGTTCTTATGCCTGAAAGGGGCGCAAACGTACAAAATTTATTCTTTTTTCTCCTTGCCCCCAACGTCGGGAGTAGGATGAGGCTTACTACCCAACCCATCAGCTCCACATTTCGCTCATATAGAAAGGCTCCCCAGGCAATGGCCCTCAATGTCTTTGCCAGATTCGTTTTCCAAAATTGCGTGCTTGACAAAGTCCGAAGATGTATTGATGCTTCTGCAGATTTGAAAATCCCGTGATAATAAAAATAGTTAATATTTCGTTTATGAGCACGGACCACTACAGTCAAGGAACTTTTTAATCTCAGTGTCTCAACAGGCTAAAGGATTGTTAGAAACCTCATAAAGTCAGCCCTAGTTCATATGATCAGTTGGCATTCCGCTGTTTTTAACTGGATTTTTGTTACAGTTCTATGGACTCACTTAACGACAGTTGCGGAAGGAGCACAAACCTCCTGCTCCTCTCAGAATACCGGAACGACATCGGCAAAATGGACGCAGTTTCAGAGCAACGGCTGGTGCTCTGGTGCCTGCAAAGGATATTCTTACGCTATCTTGCAAGATCACAACTGCTGGTGTTCTAATAGTGGGCCCTCTTCCCAGACTGCTTTGGGCGACTGTGATTCGGTGTGTCCGGGCTATGGATACGAGCAGTGCGGAAACCTAGACGAAGGTTTATTTGGGTACATCTATTTGGGAACTTCTAGTGAAAGTGCAAGCTCTGCGAGCTCTAGCGGGCCTGACAGCTCAAGCTCTTCTTCCAGTCTACCATCAAGTTTGTCAAGTTCAACATCTCCCTCATCATCAAATAGCGCAAGCTCTTCCTCGGTAGCTGCTAGTACCCAGAGCATTTCATCTGAGAGTCCTAGCTCTTCTCTTACAAGCTCAAGGGTAGCATCAAGCTCCAGGGGTAGCTCCTCTGTTTCGAGCTCTTTGCTTACTCGCTCTTCATCGCCAAGCTTAACATCCTCAAGCTCCTCGTCGTCAAGTGCTACTGCTTCCAGTCTTTCGTCGTCAAGCCATATTCCATCGAGTCATTCATCGTCCGGTGACTACTCATCAGACCACTCCTCGAAAAGTTTATCATCGTCACACTCTCCTACCACAACTGCTTCGAGCTCTTCCTCTAAATCTAGTTCTTCAAGCAGCCCTTCTTCAAGCAGCCCTTCTTCAACCAGCCCTTCTTCAATCAGCCCTTCTTCAACCAGCCCTTCTTCAAGCAGCCCTTCTTCAACCAGCCCTTCTTCAACCAGCCCTTCTTCAACCAGCCCTTCTTCAACCAGCCCTTCTTCAACCAGCCCTTCTTCAAGCTTATCTCACTCCTCTTCTACTCTTTCAACTTTAATGTCAACCTCTTTCTCCTCTGCATCTTCGACGCCTTATACGCCATCGACAAAATTAGTGACGACGATTTATTACTCGGCGCAAACAGTCAGTGCTTCAACAACCAATGGGGGAGGCGCAAGCAACTACGTTTACACAACTCGCGTTATCACGACCGTTTATTCTAGTCCCACTGACGGAGTATCCCCAGCCTCAAATGCTAACACCCTTAGCGGCCATAACTCTAATTCTAATTCCAAAGGCTTCTGGGGATCTCCCGGCAAGGTGGCTGGCACTTTTGTTGCCGTTGGAGTTGTGGTTCTTCTGCTTGTCCTCCTGGCACTATTATTGTGGTACAGGCGCAAGAATCAAAGAGACGAAGATTTTGAAAAAAGATATAATGACGTGGTGGCTCCCGTGGGTAGTAACAACAGTGTCGGCCCCGCATCAACAGCGTCGCCGAACGGTTTTATTTACGCCGATGAGAAAGGAATACAGGGTCCTCCACCGTCGTCGGAAAACAACGACAACCGCAAATCCCAAGCAACTACCATGGAGGATACCGAAAGTGTTCCCGTGGGAGAAGATAGTCCTGTAGTTGTTGACCAACGACTGGATCCTAGACAAATGTTTTTGATGCAATGGGAAAACGGGGGAAGTAAAATGTCACTGGCTGACGATGTGGACTACTCGAGAAAGGTCTTACGGGTAAGAAATGAGTGAAGATACATTCAATCCAACAATGATAGATATATAGTTAATTTTAATTGAATCGGCTTTGGTAGCCTTTAAACACCACACCACACTTAACGCCGTCGACGCTATCGGTTCCCTGCCCTCTTCAGTTAGCCATTAACATCGTTACCAATCTCCTTTATACTGTCACGACAGACGTAATTGGTGGCTCATGCTAGAGACAGAAAAGTATATATTAATTGAGGTGGAAACAAGGACCCTGACAACGATATAAGAGCTTACCAGCACTCCATAATTTTCATAACCAAATTGGCACGACAAGGAAAAAGAGAAGCCTTATAGTACAGTATAGCTCTTTTTCTGGATCAGTTACTCCTACCATGGCGCCTCTGAAAGATTTGCTCAATCACGACGAAAACGCCGGTTATCTGTCTTCTCCACCCAGTGAGGACGAGCGAAAATACTGGGGCAGATCGAGCGGCAGCGCTGAATCCTCTTCTCCTTCTGAAGTTTCAGGCTGTGAAAGTGACACCGGTGGAAACCTGGTGTGCGAATGGGACCAGTGTTGCCAAAGATTTGCCGAGCCCGAATTACTGTACCACCACCTGTGCAACGATCATGTGGGTCGGAAGTCTCAAAAAAACTTGCAACTGAAATGCCACTGGGGACAGTGCACCGCAGAAACAGTCAAGCGGGATCATATTACTTCGCATCTCAGAGTTCATGTACCTCTTAAACCCTTTGCGTGCTCCACTTGTGCAAAGAAATTCAAGCGGCCTCAAGACTTGAAGAAGCATTTAAAAGTGCATTTTGACAATGACACTATCGTCAGACGCAAGAGGGGCCCCAAGCCTTTGACCAACAAAGTGGGCAAATCCAAAAAACCAGCTTCCGAGACCGCACCAAAGCTGCCGTCAATTACATTCGAATCGTTCCTCGCTAATGAGATTCACCGCTATGAACCCTCCTACACTCCGCAACTTGAAGAACGTCTGCAGACAATCATGTTACCTGCAAGCTCTGCAGTCGGAAATCGTTCTACAGAGTTCGTTTTCGGTCAACCTCTTCCCCCAGCACCACGGCCTACTTCTTCAACCGTAAGCGTTTCCCCGCATTCGGTCCCTCAAGACTTAAGATCTGCGACAGGCTTTTTTTCAAGTTTGGCTAACGATATGAGTCGCAGATTACCCCGTCTACCTCACTTGAATTCTGTTCCCACGGCGGCTCCTGTTTCTCCACTTATGCCATCCTCTGCTCTCCCAAGATATCCATCAACACTCCAACTCCCCCCTATTCAATCTGGTGCCCAGTTTACTACTTCGGCCAATTACCCGCCTTCGTGCGCTTATCCCCCAACTATTCCATTTGTCTCTTCTCGATTGGATTCATCAGCTAAATTGCCACAATTCCGTCGTGCAGATTCGTTCAGTATGCATCAAAAGAACTCCGGTGGAAATGACCAGACCTCTGACCCAAACGAACTCGGGGGTATGTTGTCGGCGTTGGCCATTGATAATAAACAAGAAGAGCTTGTTGATGCTTTGTCCAGGGTCAATTTTATCAGAGACTACTTGATGTGCACTCTATTGGAGGAGGAATACGAAGAGGATGAATTTGAAGACACTACTAATTACAACATGGATGTGGCCAGCGAGGGACTCCTCGTGACAAAGCCGTTGGCCAAATATCCAACGGTAGTGGTGTGAATCTGTGATTTGCTCAGGTTAGTTTTATTGCTAATAGCGCCGCCGGGTACTGTGTGTGTAATTTTAGGTTTACGGAATATTAAAGGTTGTTTTATTGTTCATCACTATTGTAGTTGATAGTGATCATGTGTTGATTGAGTTTGAGTTTGTGAAACAATCAATGGCTTGGAACACTAATAAATGTCACTTGGTTCAACTAAAAGGTACGTGGTACAAAGATTGAGTAAAACGAACCTCTAAGCCACCTTGGCTGGCATCAGAGGACTGTGATGTTGGATGGTATGTACATGTAAAGCTGTATGGAGCCGACAACTATATGCGGGCCAACTTGATATTATCTTAACAAACGACCGACTAACCGTTGAATTCCCATCGTAGCTCGAAACTCCGATGATATTTTGAGTATTGAACCTCAATATGACCAGGGCCTTGAGGATGATGATTCTATAAGCTCAATAAGTGATTCAGGTGATGCGGTCAAATCCGATGATGAGGTGTTTTCCTCCTCGTCCAGTGAGTACGACGATGATGTGAATGGGAATATTGATGCTGAATCAGGTAAGGGCGTTGATCAAACATATGCTGAACTCACTGATTTTAAATGGCAGCACTTTAGCCAAGAATTGGGGGTCAACACTTTTATTTTGAATGAGAACAAATACTGTATCATTTTGGGACTGAAGAAGTATCAAGAGGTTATGATATGCGGAAGCTTCCAGCTGCGAATCTTGAAAGGAGGAATTACATACAATGATGTCCACTACAATGCATCTCGCGAATTGATAAATATATGGCATCCCACTTGCTCTGCGATGTCTCCAATTGGAAGCTCATTCTATGCAGGATGGGACGAGCGTAGTTTTATGGTGAGTGACGTTGCAAAAACTGGGATAGAACATCAAGAATTTGAGTGTGTTTTATCTATACAAGATCGCTGCTTGGGACTACAAGATATTTCTGGGCTTAATACAGTTTTCAGAGATTTATGGGTACCCCAGCATTTTCAAAGGTTGGGCCACTCTTCAAGCGCTTCTTTTTCTATTGTTTCAAAGGATACTCTGAGAGACTTAAGTAACATTTTGACGCTCACAATCTCCCCTTCTTGGTCAGCAAAACTAGCAGAACTGTCTCAATTTCATCAAGCAAATCTACATGATATGAGGGTTATGGTTCTAGGAGGTAAAAATTGCGGGAAATCGACTTTTTTGAGATTGTTGCTGCAAAGATTATTGCATACTAATGAAGACGAGCATGAACCCATTTTTTACCTCGATTTGGATCCCGGTCAACCTGAATTTTCCAGGCCTGACTGTATATCCCTGAGCAAGATCGATAAGAGTCTTGAGTTGGGTAATCCACTCGCGCAGTCAAATTTTACACCTATAGCGGAACGCTATATTGGCACGAATAGTCCGTCCTCTTTTCCTACACAATACTTGAAGGAAGTGAGCGAGCTCTTCGACAGTTTCTCTAGTGAATTCCACATGGGCACAACACTGTTAAACGTTCCAGGCTGGATAAAAGGTTTTGGAATACAGATTTTGAACTATCTTATTAACAACTTCAAACCCACCCACATTGTGCTTGTGGATTCAGGATCTGGAAGGCAATCGTTTATTAACGAATTACAAATCAATTCTTCCTTTACATCTTTTCAGAGAGAAAACTATCAGGCTCAAATTGACAGTATTGACGGTTATCATGGTTCCAGCTTCTCGACTTTCCGAAATCGATTTCACGCATCTCATCTAAGGCAATTTCGACTTCTTTCGCATTTTCACACATTATCTTCTTCCAAAAAACTCATCAAGTATGACTTTACTCCCTTGGTGAAAACGGCACCATTAAGAGTGTCATTTGGTGATAATGACCCAATTAAAGGCTTTGTGATCGAACAAAACACTGTATCATGGTCAGATAGCCATCTAAAAGATGCTTTGGAAGGCACTATAGTCGGGATCTACAAACTTGATGGAAACTTTTTGGCAGAGAAGCTAGATTCAGTTCCTGTGTTAAAGAATGTAGGGGATGGTTATTTTCTTAGCTTGGGACTGATCCATTCAATAGATACGACTGAAGCATACATCAATATTTACCTCCCGTTCCTGCATCATAGGGAGCTGATGGCTTTAGAAAATGACCAGTTGTACTTGAGAAGACGGAAAACCGAAACACCGCAATGCGAACTGTACCCTTCAAACGAGTGCTTAGTGCCTCAAGGTGAAAGCGATATTCCCTTTTTGTCTTTCAAACGACAAAAAAATATGAATTTGTTTGGAAAGTTCGCAGAAATATCCTTAGAAGAGGGCACTTTAAAACGTAGTCTCTATTGGCCTAACCTACGGTACTATAATACAATGCAATTAGTTTATATAATGGGGCTTTAGCTTCATTCCTCAGCGTCATCAATCCACCCCATTTTTTTGTTGAGTCTCTCATATTTCAGCCTGTCTTTATCACTCACAGAGGGTTTTACCTTCTTCAAAGCGTCGGTGAAATCCTTCATAGTAACAATCACATCCGTGCCGGGTGTAGTGGTGAGTTCTCCGAACTCCTTTTCCAGATTATTTTCAGTAATGGAATGAATTTCCTCACTTCGAAAGAAGCTTCTCTTTAGCGCTAAAACTGAACTTTCTCTAACCAAGGCTGCCAAGTCTGCACCAGAAAAGTTTCTGCAGCTCTCGCTTTTGATAACTTCTTCAAGGTAAACATCAGAAGCGAGAGGAGTTCCATTTGTTCTGGTTAGAGTTCTGATTATATCAAGCTTCTCCTCGAAGTTAGGAAGTTCGACGAATAAGGTTTTATCTAGTCTACCAGGTCGAAGCATCGCAGCGTCAATCATATCTGGCCGATTTGTTGCACCCACAACAAATATTCCACGTCTGTCGTTGAGTCCGTCTAATTCAGTAAGTAAAGTGTTGACAACCCTAGAGGACGATTCCGACAAGGAGGCATCTCTACGTGGTACAAGTGCATCAAGCTCGTCAAAAAATATGATGCAAGGAACTGAAGCACGCGCGCGTGTAAAAACTTGTCGAATGGCTCTCTCGGATTCACCCACATACTTATTAAGCAATTCCGGCCCTTTGATGGAAATGAAGTTAGCTCTTGATTCGTTTGCAACCGCCTTCGCAAGAAGAGTTTTACCGCAGCCAGGTGGGCCCCAAAGCAAGACCCCAGCTGGGGCACTGATACCAACTTTTTCGTACAGTTCCGGGCGCTTGATTGGCTGAACAATTGCCATGTTAAGCTCTACTCTAATCCTGTTCAATGCACCAATATTGGCCCAGCTCACATCTGGAACAGTAGCAAAACCTTCTCTTTTGGCTGTGGGTTGAATGGTGGGCAAAGCTTTTAAAAAGTCTTCATATCTGATCGAAAGCGACGCCAACTGTTCTGGCCCAAGTGGTTCCGGAAAGTTTTCAATAAATTTTTGTACAGTCGAGAGAGGTAGTGGGTCTATCATGTTCGCAGTGTTTTTGAGTTCCGACTCGATATCATTACCTGTAATTGCAACATCAACATCCATGAAGTTGTTTAGGTCTTGATCACGAGAAGCAAAGTTCTGGAAAATACGCTTTATGGCGCATGTTCCGGCAGCTGTGCTTAAAGCCTTTAAATCAGCTCCAACAAATCCAGGTGTTAGTTTTGCCAGCTTCAAAAAATCGATATCACCATCAATTTTCAGGTTGGCTGCCATTTTTTTTAGAATGTGCAACCGTGACACTTCATTTGGGACATTTAGACAGATTTCTCTGTCAAACCTTCCGGCACGTCTCAAGGCTGCATCTAGAGAATCAGGTCTATTGGTAGCGCCAATCACTATAACAGGTCTGCCGCCCGTTTTCTCGAAAGACAATTCATCCATAGAAGTTAGCAGTTGAGCCACAATTCTCCGTTCCATTTCTCTTTGGGCGCCACCATCTCTTTTAGGAGTTATGGCGTCTATTTCATCAAAAAAAACCAAACAAGGAGCTAGATTCTTTGCTTCTTCAAATAGATCTCTCAACTTTTTTTCGCTTTCTCCCGACATTCCACTCACCACAGATGGTGCAGATATGGAGATAAATGGCACTTGCAGTTCACCTGCGAGTGCATTTGCTATTGAAGTCTTACCACAACCTGGAGGCCCATGTAGTAATACACCCCTGGGAGGCTCTACACCGGTTGTCGCAAAAATTTCGGGATGTAGTATAGGGAGACCAATAAGTTCCATGAGTTGAGCAACCACATCGTCCATACCTCCTAGAGAAGATAAATCACACGTTGGAGGTGTTCTATCTTCCCCTGTCTTTTGTCGTTTCGGCTTACTGCTACTTTCTTTGGATCTTTTCTTAGTAGTGGACTTTTTATCTGCCTCGTCTTTGCTAACTTCTTCAAAATTAGCTTTCCCCCATTGGCTAGTAATACTTTTGTTCATACCATTGGTATCTTGGGCTACCATCATATTTTGTTGAATTAGAGATTCTTGCGGAGGCTCAGATGCTGATATTTTAGAGTTCTTTTCGGCAAAGAATGGAGCAAACTGTTCTTCTTCCTCAGCTACTGCTCTCTTCAGTGACTTTTCGACCGTTTTTTCAAGTAGAACTTTCTTTACCCGTTGCATGGACAAGTCTTTGGATTGAACATATGCCATGACCTCACCAAACACTAGATCCCTAGCTAGAAAGACCTCCGCAAAATCATCATCTGACTGGCTACCATTTTCTAAATCATCTTCTGAGAGAGATGCTTTCTTAGCCGCATTTAGCCTTTGCTTCTCTAGAGACTTCTCATCTAGCATCCGGTATATAAGGTCTGAAATTTTGTCGTCAAAGCTCTGAGACAAAGAGGATTTAGACTTCTTCATTTTCACCATGTTCTCTGAATCAGTCTGCACAATAATTACGGTATACAATACAGTGCGATACGCGGAGTATTGGCCTTAAATATCTTCTAATTGTTGTTCATAATGAGCGATGAGATGAGGTGCTTGGCGGATCGATTTTTTTCATTCGTTCCCAATGAGATTTCATGAAAACACATTAGAAGACGCTCAACATCTCAAAGGAAATCGGTGATTAAAGACAGTTGAGCCATAACAACTTATGCCAAACGTTGGTCTTACCATAACTACGAAAAATGCCATTATAACGTCTCAGAAGACTCTTTTGTTGAAACATGCAAAGTTTTTTCCTCCGCACAACATGATCAATGAGTGTGCCCACGACGAAGTGATTAGGATGTGTTACCGGCGCTTCATGAGGATAAAACCACTTGTGTCTCAGCGACAAATGATTCAGACCACGTACGTACAGTACTTGCGGTATAAGTTCAGGACCGAAGACTATGAAGAAAAATTGAAAGCAAGTGGGATTACTCTACCGAAAACTTCTTTTGATGATTCGAGCCAAGTGTACCGCAGTCTTCTCTTTTGCTTAAAGGCTGTGTCGACAGTGAAAAAGGGGTTTTCTGGAGAAAAAGATGCCTCCGCTGAGATTAGGAGAGCCCGAAACATACTGAAAAACATCTTGACGGTTGAATTCGAGAAGTCCGCACTTATTGCCAAAAATTCAGGCCAGAACTTCACAGTTTTAAGGAAGTCATTTTCCTACTTGAGACCGTCAGTAGAAAATGCTGCCAACGTTTCTCAGTTTGCTCCTCTGAGAGATTTTGATAGGTGTTTGTTAGCATTGAATATAACACTGGGTACCCGACTTTGAACGCTAGTCAGCAGTTAAGCTATAATTTCCGTTCAAATGGGATTCGCCATCAAAATATTTTGTGGGTACATGTAAGGTTCGACGAGTGAGCCCAATTCTATAGTCTTGCAGGACTTGACCTGCATTCCCTTCGACTTGATGTATGCTTCGACAATTCCTGATGCTCTCTGAATTTGCTTTTCATCAATGTCGCAATAGTTGATTCTTATCACTCTACCGTCGAGTGTGGTCTCTATATCTAAAGCTTCCTTGAGCGTGGCAACCACTGTGTTAATGAACTCTGGGACATCAGAAATCTCACTATGGAGAGTAATTTGCCTCTCAAGTGCCAGGTGCGCAATTAATTGTTCAGCAGCTTCAGCTGAACTGTTCTCATTTCCTCTTATCTCTAATGCCTGGTTAAAAATTGGCACTTGGGTCGGAAACATAATGTAGGCTCCAGTTTTGTGCTCAATATGTTCAATAACATCAAGGCCGCATGTTTGGCTTGCACGTAAATGGTAACGATATTGACCAACAGTGAGGTTGACATATGTTCTGGGCTGTAGGCTACTGTACTCCCCCACAATGCGCTTTAATTCGTCCTTTGCTGGGGGTATCGATCTTCTATTTTTATAAGGGCATCGAATGACAACATTGTCATGTCTTATAAAGCCGATGTTGCCTTGACAAGATCGCGCGGTATTTGAAAATTGGATGAAAACGTTATGTCTTCTCATTATAGTTTGGATTATGGAACCTCGAGTGCCGATGATGGGCCTATGATATGCGTCAGGAATGAAGAATGCTTCTTCAGCGGGTAACTCATCATTCAAAAGCTGCATGCCTCTTCTAGCGTCGACGAATGACTCTGCTAATAAAGAGACGAAGATGTTATCAGCACTTTGACGACACTGCAACGATATACTGCATTTTGCATTGTCCATGATTCGTGTGATTTTCCCGTTCTTTTTGCCAGCTATGAAATCTTTGTAGTCGGGGTGTAGCTCAACGTCGTATTTTATCTGTACGTCCCCGGGTAATCTCAACTCTTCTATCAATGTAGCGGCCTTGGCCACGTCTTGCGAAGAACCAACGAGTACGAACCTTACCGGTACGCCATCCAATCGTAGCATGACAATATTTTTTTCTGATGCAATTTTGTGCAGAGCTGAGTTAAGGTATTGCAGTGAAACGGGGCTAGCCCCATTATGAAATAGATATTGGACTTCAAACACAGGCATCAAGACTTCTAGGGTGAACTTTTTTACGGCCATCTTCAGTGCGTATGAGGAAGTTCCCACGAAGTGAACCACTGACTCTTCAACCTTGATGAAACAAACATGTTTTTCCATGATAGCTGCGATTTGTCGTTGTCGAAACTTGCTTACATATTGCAGTTTCAAAGTAGAGGAAGCCGAGATTGTAGCATATAGTAGATGTTCTCTTGCCCTTGTCATCATGGTCTCTAAACGTCTCTTTGCCATCAAAACCAAGGAACGGACCTCCCCTGACACAAAAATCGTACCCCCCGAGCTCGCAGAGATACTGGGTATGAGTATTGTAGTATTGTATAGCTCCTTGAAGCAATGCAAAGTGTGGCGGTCTACGCCCACGCATGTCGGTATCATAGCCGGAGATGGCAAATCCACATACTCTACAATCTGATCCTTGAACAGCTGTAGCAAAGCCATTACACTTGCTTCGGCTGCAGCTACTCTGGCCTCAAATCCAAGGAGGTAAAGGGCTTGCCCTGACCCCACAGATTGAGCTTTCCTAGAGTACAGCCCGCTAGTCGCTACGAGGACGTCGATCTCAAACTGATTTGCTAACGATAGCAATTGCTCTTTCTCCGAGTCTATGAGAGTCTTATCGATAGCTATTTCAGTGCATACCAGTGAATTGATAAGCTCTGTTCTGTTGGTTGTGCAGCGGCATAGAATACAATTATCGTAGACTTCAAAAGAGTGGACAAAGACCCCAGATCCGACTTGGCCTGCACATATTTTGTCGCGTCTTTCAGTAACACCAAAGAAGCTGGCGTTTTCCGCTTTCAATGGTTGCCACAAATTATTTGTGGTGAGCTCCGTCTCTTCAGGTTTAAAGAAAATCGTTGTATGGAAAGGATAAATGAAGCTTGACTCCGTCATTGTTTTAACTTCTACCGACATTCCACACGTATCTGATTGATCGGCTCAAAACAATATCAGTTATGATAACACCGACTGTGCCAATGCTCATTGGCTTGAGTCAAGTTCCCATTATTTACAATTCCATATTGTTCCGTCATTTAAAAGAGTAAACAAACAAACCTTAAGCTATTTTATTAGAGGAGGGTAATACTCCATATTTGAAGTGAGCAGAACTAAATGGCGGATTAAACAATACAGCTTGTTTTGAAGGAAAGACAATCGCATATTCGAGTTGTCTCTCACAATGGCCACAAAGAAGAAAAAGTCCCACAGCATCAAAGGATTCCGTGGCTCGCAGGAAAGCCACCATGCTTCTACCAATGACGCGATACGATTGAGACCAGAAAATGTCGGCGCACTCGTTCACGATGAAAGCGACACAATATCGTACAGAGTTTATCTAACGCAAAATGTGATCAAGGCCAGTGAAATGATTGACATTCTAACGACACAAAACGTGCCACAGTTAAAGGTACTTCCACCGCGCATTTACCGAAACTTAAATGTGGAAGCTGTCCAAGACAGTGTGGCGGCTGAAAAGGAAGAAATAAGCAGACTAGAGACGCTACTTCAAAATCATAAATTTGAGATGCCTCTGGGGTTTGCAAAATTGAGTGAGATGTCAGCTGCTTTGGTCGGAGAAGACGTCAAATGCGAATCGATGGCCGCGATAGAGAAAGAATACATGGCCCAGTTTGGGAAACGTCTCCAAAATGATCGGGTTGTGGTTCATTATAAGCAGTTTCCGCAATTACGTGGTGATCTGTCTGAGGCATCAGCCGATTATTGGGAGAAACGCCGCGAGATCGTGGCCAAGCAAAAGGAGGAGGAAGCCAAACTAAAGGCTGTACAAGAACAGGAGGAGGAACTAAAGAGGCAAGAGGAAGAAACTGCTAGGCTGCGACAGAGGCAGGAGGAAGAGGCAATGTTCTCGGATCCTTTCGGTCAGCAACAGCAGCAGAACAATCAGCAGATTCCCGGCGGAGTGATGGCATACAGTGGAAGCGGTGTTGAGAGCCAGCAACAGCAGACCGACGCTTCCCAACAAGGGATTTTGGGCTCAATATTTGGAGACATGAATGGGGAAAATTTTAATAATGGGTTTGAAGATGAGTTCGGTGAGTTGGACACCGCCTTTTTCTAGTATACAGAAAGCACTTGGCTTTAGAGACTTATTTAATGTTCGATGTAATTGAAAGTTGACTGTTGTCTTAACTACAAGGGCTAGTAGAGAGAATGTCAACCGCGGTTTTGCTCATTTCCAAAATAAGTTATTGATTTGTCTGATTAGCCTGCCACTAGCGAAGGCTATGGTGACTAAAACGATTACCACCTGAATGACAATCAAAGTCAAACTGGCAAACATGAATCGAGGGCAAAAAATTTTCCACACCATCAAGTGTCTTCTGAAATGCGTAACCCAGACAAAAGAGCTCAGACACAAGACTGTGTTGTATATCAAGAGCATACCACAGTTAGATACGACACGAGCCAGGAGTGTTTGAGGTTTTAAAACAGTAGGTGGCTGTTTCCACAAGGTAAGCAACGCAACAGACAATGCTATTAGGATGTGAGGGCCGAAGGTATTCATAGTAATTCCCAGATGCGTGAAGGGGAATGTTATGCGTTCCGTCAATACAAACCCAACGTCCCATTGAACAGCAGGAATGGTTGCTTGGTGTCCAGTAGAGAAGAACTGCTGATATGCTAGTAAACCCATGGCAACTGGGCCGATGAGGTTTTCCTTCAACTTCAAAAGATCAAATATTTCCAACAACGAAAGAAGCTGGTTGCACATGAGAAACAGTGATATTTGGGCGAGCGGCTTGTTGAACAACATTATGCACAGTAAGAAGTTGATAACCAACAAAAAAAACTGAGATCCATATACATTCGTGTAGCCTAATATGGTAGCCTGCTGTGACTTAACATCATTATTATGTATGTTCAGTTTCACACAAAGCGGTCCCATCATCCAGCCAACGTTAGCCGCAATTAGTGAAAAGCCAGCGATAATTCTCGATATCGTCAGCTTTAGTATTTTGACATCCCAGGAAAAGCCCGGGATAGTGTTTTCCAAAGCACAGATGGCCCAATAGACGAAATTCACTAGTAAAGCCCATCGCAGAAATTGGCCGATCCATATAGGTGCTGCCGCCTGATAAGATGAACAAACGTTGTAGTAGCCCTTGACACAGGTTGGTAAAAATGCGATAACAACGAGACAGAGTAGCAAACTCCAATAAGAATAGTTGTTTGCGGTAGTAAAAGTGGCCTGACAGTACTCACCTTGCTCTTCCCTACAAATCGTAATCGTAGAAGCAAGTCTAGTGCACATAATTAGAACGACTGAATGGTAAGCACCCACCAGGCGAGCAAACCTCCCTAAAGGAGATTCAGAGATGGATTCTAAAGGCTGCTTTCCCTGCGCAGAGTTTCTTCTTTCACCCATGGCTGCCGCTAATAAAGCGGTCGTAAGCCGTCTTTTTGGCAAAAATGTGAATTCATAGAGTGTTAACAAGCCCAGTGTAGCCAGAAAAAACCCTACAATTCTATCCTCCCAGATCGTGAACGAATTGGAAGTAAAAAGTAGGGCATGCAGAGTAATAAAAAGGGCTGCTATTCTCGACCAGTAATCGGACAAGTCTTCCACAAACTTTCTACAGAGCCAGCTAGCGTTGTAGCGATCCAAAATTGTGATCAAGCATCCACTTATTATCCCAATAGCTGTTGCTAGTAGTGAACACCAAAACCAGTTTCCAAGGAATGCAGGCTGGTGGAGGACGTAAAATATTCCACTGAAACAAACGTTTGAAATTAGCGAGATTATAGTAATTGATGGAACAAACTCTGAAACCATTTGTCCAATTACAATTGAGGGAATCAGTTTTGTAATAATAATGAGTAAAACCAGGGAGGCTGTTAATAGCGCTATTCCTGTTGCTATACTAGAATAGTCAAATCTTGCCCACAAATCTTTGCATGACTCCAAAAAAAGTTGTTGATATTCATAAGCTTTAGAGCTGTCAAGAAGGGCGCTATTCCATAGTTCTTCTAATTCTTCTTTTTTCCTGGGATCATTAATAACTTTGCTAACCTCGTTATAGTCCCTGATTTGGTTCACAGTAATGCGACGATAGCTATCCAGATCTTCTCCAGTACGAGCAATTTCCTCGATAGGCCAGCCTATATTATTGAATGGAATTGGTAAGCCGAGAAGAAGCGCGATGGAAGGGACTAGATCTATCTGGTGTACATGGCGGTAGCTTTCACCAAGAGAGGTTACATTGTAATATGACGAATCAAAATTTCTCCACATTTTTGGCTGTTTAGAGTAAAGCCATAGAGCAGCCTCTAATTCCGCTCTAGAATCGCCCCCATGATTACCAGTGTGGTCCATACCGTGGTCTCCCATGACCACCAATAGAGTATCGTCATCAATCTTACCGCAAATCTGCTTTATGAAATCATTTGCTTGAAGCTGCTTCTCCTTCATAGTGAAGTGATCTGGTCCATACTTGTGTCCGACATGGTCAATGCCTAACATATGTCCAATCAAGATGTCCCAGTTGCTGGACTTCGCTGCGTCCGCCAAAAGATGCTGTTCAAAAAAGTCGATAACCCCATTGTCTACAGTGTCTAGATCCCACACGTTGAGCGACTCGAAAGGTTTACTAGAGGGAGAGAGAAAGGGCTTAAACAAGGCATCCCAAGTGTCGTCACCAGCAAAATAGACCGTCTTATTGTGGAGGTACATCTGCTTGATTATGTTGTCCTCCTCTATTACTGAGCCGTCAAAGTTAGATCCTGCATCTATAAAGGTCGGCAAAGATCCCGTCGTGAGGCCCTTTAGCCGCTGTAGAGTTGTTGTAGGAGGATCTGCCAAAAATTTCAGGAGGAGGGAAGAGCTCTCATTGCCGTATGTGTGGAAAACATCAAAGTTGTTGTGGTAATTGGGGTTATACTTATGATCGGCAGAATTGACGGGTATTGTAAAATCAAATCTTAGAGCATCTATCACTAATATCACGCATTTGCTGAATTTTTGTTCAGATAGCACATCAGTTGCAACGTCGTCCAGCACATTCCGCGTCAGTAAAAATCCTTTGGCGAAAAACATGATTGCAATGATCTGGAGAATGGCTAGCGAACCCATCAAATATATGTACAATCGATGAGTTGTTTTAAACCGCTGCAGACGTGACCAGTGAAGCCGTTTGTCCTCAATCGAGCTATTGAATATACTTTTCTTCACCCTCGTTTCATCAGACACATCTATTGGAGACATCGCCTCTTGGACTGGAACACTGTTTTTATCTATTGAGAAACAACTGATCGGAACCGGACATTATGTTTTCTTAACCCGAACAGCAACCAAATTAGCGATTTGACAATTTAGTGAAGAGTGATGTTGCCCAATTCCTGCTTTGACATGGTGCCGAGCATCGTTCGGGAATAGGAATAACGAAAAATAATACAACTCGTATCTCTACCTTTCGAATTCCTCCCATATTAGTACACTTTAAGCTACTTTCTATAAACTTCGAGCTATGCATACCATATAAAATAAAGGTTGAAAGCAAACATTGTCCCGAATTCATTGAGTTGTGAACTCTAAGATTTCTGGGTAACTTGCGGCTGAGCGAACGTCAGTGACATGTGAGCCTATGGCCTTTAACATCCGCTGAATATTTTTCAGCGATTCAATGCTAAGCTGTTGAATACCAACACTATAATATTTGGCGTATCCCGGTAGGCAACTTGTTGCGTAGTTACTCTTGGCTATGTCGTTCATTGACATGGATTCGTACCTGTTTAAAGCTGAAAACAATTTTTTACAGTCAAGTAGCATCAAGAAATGACTGTTAAGCTGTTTCGCGGCTGGGACTAAAAACTCCATTGCCATACAGTCATTCGTGGTCGATAAGATGCTTCGAAAGCTAGCCAAGATAGATTTTAAAAGCTGGAGCCTTTCGGGCTGTTTTGCGGTAATAGAAAGGTTCAGGGAAAAGGAAAACCTCAGCGTCAGGCCATGAAGCACAAGCGTGACTCTATTGTACACGGGTGACATAGTATTCGCCAAAATGTAACGCATAGGCTTTGGTGTTACTTCGAATAAATGTCCAAAAGAGTAGTCGTAATAACAGTTGAAGAGCGTTTTTACTATTCTTAAACAGTCAAACAAGTGGTCCTCGAAACTTTCAAAATGCTCAGCCGAGCAAGAATGTTTATATTCTTTCTCAAAGTAGAACATTAGAAGGGATGCGTTGGATAATTGCTTGACCAGTAGAGCAAAACGCGTTTGCAATACCGCAATTTGCTTGACTGATCCGATATTGATTGGAATTTGGCCGGCATTGCATAACAAGTGAAGGGGCAAATCTAGGTCGAGCTTGTTGATAGTGCTGGCTTCGGGGAAACCTTCTTTGAAAAAGAAACTCAGCCTTTCGTTCTCCTGAATTTTGTTTACTAAAAAGTCTTCGTTACTATGATGAGATTCCTCAATATCGCATAGAGCCTCCATAAATTGATGATTTTTTAGAAGCATAATATGGTAATCCAGCTCTATCTGATCGTCCAATGGCAGCTCTTTTTGTGAGATGAGCCTGTAATCATCAAATACTCTTTGGTGGTCTGAAAATTGACGAATTTGATTTGCTTTGAGAAGTGAACTGCCTCCGTTCAGCGTATGTTCATGCAAGCTTATCGAGCACGTTGAGAGCCACAACTTCCGCCGGTACAGTTGCTCCTGTACAGTTGCGTTGGAATCATTTCGGGAGTTATTGACATCTAGTGCATTGTTGAAAAGATTGAGACTGATCGCCAGGTGCTCCAAGTCATTGAGCATCTCTTCCTCACCCATGCCGTCAACCATCCACATTTTGGGGTCTTCCAGGACTAATAGTTCACGCAGATATATCAAGCAACACAGTCTCATCTCTGTTGGGTTTTCGTAAATGTCGAGACACCGTTTGACTAGCCCCACAACGTCTCGAGAAACCGGATTTTCACATAACCATGCTTTCAATTCCTGTTGGTACGCTTCGTCTGCCTCCGCCCTTTCATTGGTAAGGCACAAGCACATGTACCCCATTCGGCTAACAATAAGTAAGATGGCCAAGAATGGGAGCGCTTCTAAACGTTCGGCAGAGTCCACATTCAGATGAAGGGAACCATCTGAATTCGAAAGGACGGTTTTTTCGAGAAAAAGCTCGAACCTCTGAATGTTGAGAACGGGCATTGCAGTGTAGACGTTCTGATAGAACTGTATTTTGTAGGACTCCACCGCCACCATGGGTGGCAGTGCACTGGCTATTTCGCCCACCAATGAATTCAAGGTTGCACCGCCAACTGGAGACACGCTACCAGCAGACGGCGGGGCGCGTGGGAGTGCTAGGGCACGAGTTTGCGATTTCAAAACCTCATTGAAGAGCAGAGTAAGAGCAAACCAGACATGGCCCATGCTATTAGTGTTTGACTGGCTAGCTAGCTGGGGACCGCAGACAATTGCGGAAACTGCGAATTCAAAGACAAACGGGTCCTTCTCGAGATGAGAAGCAAGGCTCAGACTAGTCGAAAACTGGGCCTTCAGCGCGAGTCTTGGTGCCAAGATCGCATCAGCTGCAGCAGTCTGCGAGCGTGCTTGGGGCTGCCCGCTGTAGCTCGCACCCTCCGCGACCGGAGAGTAGCTGGGCATACGCCTCAGGTGTTTAGGGGGAAGCTCGTACACGCAGGGGATATTAAGCCGGGCGCAGCGCTCGCAGCGCGGCTTTTCTCGAGAACACCGACGTTTACGCTGCCGGCAGCTTTTGCAAGTGAAGGTGGCCAATGGGACTTGGGTCGCAGCAGACGACTTGCTGACCATTGCATCTCGGGATCGAAAGTGGTGCAACACAACGAAGCTTGTGAAGTGTGGACCCTGGTCAGAGTTTGTATCGTTTGCGCCGGCTACAGCGCTGAGTGCCAGTTGTGGCCTTTGAAGTTGTTTTACAGAAAAACCTGCCGTGTGTCTCGCCGGTAAAGTACCTCTCCTACGTTGTACCCATCACATTCTATTTCTATGCGAAAACCGTTTGTGCTTTGTCGCTAGGCGGAAAGACGAAAATGGAATCACAACCGTGGTCAAACTGCACGGAAAATAAAGCGTTGTGCCTTTCGAGTCATTCTTCGCATTGTCAAAACCTGTGATAACTCGGTGACCTCTCGACACCCAATGTGTTGGGCCCCTCACTGTGCTTCTTGGGACAAGAAAAAAACCCACAAAAAAAATACAACCGCCTTCAGCTGTCCCTAACCAATCCTCGGTTTCCCACACAATTGTTCGGTCGTTCATTGGGTGTTCTTGCGGTGCCTCGTGGACCTTACCGGCTGCACAGCTGACAACAACCAAGTGTTATCTATCTTCTTGGCGATACTGGATGCGTAGCGTATGTCTCAACTGGAGATGTCACCACAGCGAATCACTTGTCAGTCTCCCCATCAGCACTGGCTGTGTACCACCGCTGTCATCTGAAGGCACCCATTACTCACCGTTTTTGTGTCGGCGGCTTTCGATCTAGGCACGTGGGGCCATACGAAGCCTTCTGGTTAGCGTTCGATGGGCGTGCCTGGCCCGTGCCTAGTTAGGACGGCTTCACTTACGTCATGCACAAGCGGGAAAAAAATAGACGCCGCGGCGAACGTGATCCGACGGTCTGGGCGGGCCTGGAGCCGGGGCCAGCCTCTCCTGTGCACGTCCGAAATGGACCCGAGAGGTCACACCCGAACAAGCAAAAGATAAACACACGTCAGGCACGCCGCACACGTGATCGGCCCGTGCACCAAAGCTTTTGGGACCCATACATCTTTGAGGCCGGCGTGTGCTTTTCTCTAGTCGTTTCTCGACCCGCGTGTTTGATTTTTTCCTCTTCTGCAATTGTTGGACGGAAACGGAGCGGTGTCTTCCGTCCGGACGGCACCATTTCCGTGCTGCCGTCGTCGCCTGCGCTGTTACTAGCTGGCCTGCATACGAATGGCAGGCCACCAGCTATCTCACTAAAACCACTGGCTTTAGTTAGTGACACCTAGTGCATAAGTCAGCATCATATAAGTCTCTGGCCGCATCAGCCAAGTTCGACGGGTGTGTGTGTGTGTTTTTGTATGAGTGTATACCGCAATCTTACTTTTTTTGTCTGCCTTGCCGGTTATCTTTCACATAAAAGCAGAAAGAAATCGAAGCTAGCGTTGAATCATTGACCTTCCATTCTCTGAGTGATCTTGGTTGATTGTGGAGTGTTGGCTACAGTAAAACAGCTTTGAAAGCTTCTTTTGCAGGAATACTAATAATAATACCGATACCCAGTCCTTGCTAATAGATTTCCATCTGCATTCCCCATGTCATCCACCGCACCATTGGTCAGCGCGTCGGAGAGCTCGGAAGCTAAGACAAGACGGTCGTCGGATCAGGGCAGCCATGGCGTTGACGGCCACTACTACATGGATGCCCGCAACACCAACAACGTCAGCCAGAACAAAACAACAAGCGGCGATGAGGCCGTTGGAGCACGTGACACGGGCTCGGAGCTGGACCCTCTGGTGTCGGCATCGCAGCCCAGCGAAGACGGCGACGACGAGTACGCGGACGTTGTGCAGAACCTGGAGGCCAAGGAGGCGGCCTCGCAAGCGGACCCGGACCTGGAGCTGATCAGAACCGGCACCAACGCCACCTCTGAAACGAGCGCCCGCATCAACAGACGTGTGAGTAGGTTTCTCAGTGGGTCGCACATGGAGCCCGAGAAGACAGGCATCGATTACTCGAACTGCCTGCCCATGGGTGGCGACAGACCGTTCCCGCCCGTGTTGCCCGACCGTGAGCAGTTCGAGGTGGCTTTCGACGGTCCCAACGATCCCCTGCACCCATACAACTGGCCCCATTCAAAGCGTGCATTCCTGTGTGCCTTGCTAGGTCTCAATGCTCTGAGTGTGGTGATGGGATCCTCTATTTTTGCCTCCGCAGTGACCCAGATTTGTGAGATTTACCATGTGGCCCAGGTTGTGGCTATTCTCGGTGTCACTCTGTTCGTGTTCGGGTTTGCTGCCTCTCCGGTCATTTATGCACCTTTATCGGAGTTGTACGGAAGACAGAAAATGTTGATCATGTCTTCATTTGGGTATGTTTGTTTTACTTTTGCATGTGCTGTGTCCAAGGACTTGCAGTCCATCCTCATCACTCGGTTCTTTGCTGGTTTCATTGGCGCAGCTCCCTTGGCCATTGTTCCTGCTTGTATGTTCGACATGTATGACAACGAGAGTCGTGGTACAGCGGTGACTATTTTCGCCATGGGTGTCTTTATGGGTCCCATCCTTGCTCCCGTGTTCGGCTCGTACATTACACAATACACTACTTGGAGATGGACTCAATACGTGACTGGTATGTTTGCCGGCGTGGTTACGCTCCTGTTGGCGTACTTCTACGAGGAAACGCATCATCCAACCATTCTAGTCAAGAAGGCACGCAAGATGCGTGAACAAACCGGCAACTGGGGTATACGCGCCGCGCACGAAGACGCCGAGCTTTCGCTCAAGGACATTGCACAAAAAACCATTACCAGACCCATTTACATGTTGGTCACGGAGCCCATTCTCTTTTGCATCACTCTATACCATGCCTTCGTTTATGGTATCTTATATTTGATGTTGGAAGCTTATCCCATCGTCTTCGAAGGCAAGTATCACTTTTACAAAAATGGAGAATTGCCTTACATTGCCCTTCTCGTCGGTATGGGTGTGAACGCAGTGTACAACGTTTACGAAGAGAAATTTTACATCCGTCAAGTGCGTGCCAATGACGGTAAGCCTCTACCGGAAGCTCGTTTGAGAACCATGGTTATCGCAGGTGTTGTGTTCCCCATTGGTATCCTCTGGTTCTGTTGGACAGGTAACTATCCTGACAAAGTCCACTTTATGGTTCCCACTGTTGCAGGTAGCTTTATCGGATTTGGTTTGATCGGGATTTTCTTGCCTTGTTTCAACTACTTGATCGACTCTTACCTATTTTTGGCTGCTTCTGCCATCGCTGGTAACACGTTCATGAGATCTGCCTTTGGTGCCAGTTTCCCTCTCTTTGCTGGCTTCATGTTTGAAAACATGGGCGTTAATTGGGCAGGTTTGTTGCTAGGTCTTTTTGCCCTGGCAATGATACCAGTGCCATTGCTACTCATGAAGTATGGTAAGCAGTTAAGACAGAGATCCAAATTCGCATTTGTGTTGTAACATATTCAGCTCTCACACTTTTCTGTTTTTAGTATTAATACGTGTGTAAGCAGAGAACATTTTAATTCATTCAGATATCCAATAGACAGAAAGACATGGGGTCCGGAGTGCACAAGGTACCTCTATACAGATGATGATCTTGTTTAAGGAACTATTTCACGCACACGCCACAGAGGACATTGACGCTTAAGCGGCTATACACCTATATAAGCTACATCACATTGCTAGAGTTCTAGTGTCATTAATAACGATAAATAGGTGTAAAAGATAAAAAAATAAACGAGATTAAATAGTTAACGTCTCACATATTCACAACCCTCCATATGTCAATGCTATAGGTGAAACCTCAACACGTTCCCTTATCTGTCAATTCAATAAGGTATTAGCATCATAAAAATGACGACGAAGCAGAGCACACTGAATTTGAAAAACTCCCTCTCTTCTATGAACACATATGGCAATCCCCATAGCTCGCCGCTGTCGCCACCAGGCAGACCGGCCAGGCCATGTGCAAACTGCACATGTTCCCCGGGCCTTCTGTCAAGGCAAAACCGTAAATCTTCGCGCTTGTTGAGACAAATGGAGCTGCGCAAGAGGCCCTCACTGAACGGTAGCGGAAATGGGTCCAGCAGGGATTCTGTGTATTCGTCTGACACCATATGCCAAGCCAAAAATGTAAACACATCTGAGCGTCTTTTAGAACTGAGACGCAAGATGGCTAGCCACGAACTGTGCTGCTATATTGTCCCAAGCGAAGACGAGCACCAGAGTGAGTATGTCTCCTTAGCGGATCAGAGGCGTTCATTTATCTCCGGTTTCACGGGCTCCGCCGGTGTGGCTTGCATTACGCGCGATCTGCTCAACTTCAACAGTGAACATCCAGAAGGAAAGTCTTTGCTCAGCACTGATGGTCGCTATTTCAACCAGGCTTCTCAAGAACTCGACTTCAATTGGACTTTGCTCAGACAGGGCGAAGACTCCTTGACTTGGCCCGAATGGTGTATTTTAGAGGCTTTGGAGATGTCTGAGGCGCTAGGAGGTCAAGAAACTAGGATTGGTATTGATCCAAAGCTAATTAGCTACGATCAAGTCACGAAATTCAAGAAAATAATAAATGATAAGATGGAAAACGCCCAAGGTCGTGTGTCCCTAGTTCCTGTCAGTGAAAATCTCATTGATCAAATTTGGGGTCAATTTGAGGCCGTGCCTGTGAGGGAAGCAAATGACTTAGTGCTATTGAGCTCACACTACACAAACGAATCTTTCAAACAAAAGAGAGACCGCATTTTGTCATATCTGCACGAAAAGCAGCCAGGATGTAAGACATTATGCGTTTCTACTTTAGATGAGATATGTTGGTTATTAAATTTGAGAGGTTCCGATATCGAGTACAACCCCGTTTTTTACTCCTACGTACTCTTGAAGGGTAGCGAAACTATTTTGTTTACCGATGACCCATATGATGATAAAATTAAACAATATTTCGAAGAAAACCATATCACTGTTGAGCCTTACTCCGAAATTTGGAATCAGCTATCCTCTACCGCTGGTGCTTACTCTCAGGCGAGGGAATCAGTCGCGATTGCTTCTGGAGCCTCCTGGGAAATTGTTCGCAATCTTGCCGACACGCTTTTCAAACAGATCCAATCTCCGGTCGAGCTTTTCAAATCTGTCAAGAACGAGGTGGAAATTTCTAACGCACATGCCGCACAAGTGAAAGATGCCGTATGTCTCGTTCAATATTTCTCTTGGCTGGAAGATCAGCTGGTTTCAAAGGAAGCTTTGGTAGACGAGTTCAAAGCAGCCTCTAAGCTGTTAGAGATCCGAAAAACGCAACGAAATTTTATGGGCAATTCATTCGAAACCATATCTTCTACTGGGTCTAATGCCGCTATAATACACTACTCGCCAAGCGAAGAAAATTCATCGATGATTGATCCAACGCGAATTTACCTATGTGACAGTGGCTCCCAATTCATGGAAGGTACAACGGATATCACAAGAACCTTGCATTTCAGCAAACCTTCTCAAGAAGAGATTCAAAATTACACTTTGGTGTTGAAAGGCAACCTTGCCTTAGAAAGGTTGGTTTTTCCCGAAGGAACGTCCGGCTACAGCATTGATGTGATTGCTAGGCAGTTTTTGTGGCAACATGGCTTGGACTACAGACATGGTACAGGGCATGGAGTAGGGGCGTTCTTGAACGTACATGAAGGACCGATAGGCATCGGCATCAGGCCCCATTTGCAGAACTTTCCCCTTGAGTGTGGTAATATAGTCACCAATGAACCAGGATTTTACAAAGATGGCGAGTATGGTATCCGCATAGAGAACGATATGTTGGTCCGGAGAGCTGAGGGCCTCCAGTTCGGAGAACGCAAGTTTTTGAAGTTTGAGAACATAACTTTAGTGCCTTATTGCAGGAAGCTCATAAATGCGAGGATGCTAACGGCTGAAGAGAAATCGCAAATAAATGCTTATCATAAGAAAATATGGGCGAGCGTCGTACCTTTTATTCAGCCCCAAAGCATAACCTACAGGTGGTTGAAGCGTGAAACAGCAGCTCTATAATGAGAATAGAGAGATAATAGGCCACAAATAGCCAAGCTGATGATATATACACAATTAAGATGTTTAATTTTGCAAAAATGTTCAAGACAGTGTGGCGTGGGAGTTATGTGTTCACGTATCCATTTAACCTTACTATTTTGTGACTATTGATTCCATAGGCCATAGTCACTCTAATTGGCTCATCGCTCCGAGCATTCGTTAATCATGATTTTGACTGGTTATTAATTAAATAAAGTAGAGTCCTTTCTTGAAAGACAGTAATTCCAATACCATACTGCCTTTTGAACGAGACTTGACAAAGATGCGATCTTCTGGAGTGTGTCGCTCCTTGACTGGCATCTGGAGGTCACCGGCTCAAAGATATTTCCCACTATCGGGTGTAGCTTTGAAACATACCTCAAGCCAGACTTCGAATAGCGAATTTTCAACTTTGAAGTCAGATAATGTAAGATCTTTGCATACAAACCATGTGCAAAACCCACTGGAAAATGCTGGGCCAGAAAGATGGAGCTTTAATTTTGGTGGCAATAATAAGCAAAATTCGATCTCAAGGCGCAAAGAGGCCCATGAACCTGTTACTGAGGAAAGTGTCAAATTATCCAAATGGTCCACCTATACAATGCCTTCCAAGCAGACGCTTGCCAAACAGCAGGAGCAAGGTGAGTTGCAGAAAAAGGAAGCGAGTGAAAAAATAGCCGGGCATCAGATAAAGAAACCAAAGAGGAAGCTGAGACCTCGTAAGGCGTTAATTTCGCTGACTCCCAACGCCATCGTACACTTGAAACTACTGTTGAACCAACCAGAACCAAAATTAATAAGGATAGGAGTTAAGAATCGTGGCTGTTCCGGGTTGACTTACGACTTGGAATACACGTCGGCACCCGGTAAATTTGATGAGGTTGTAGAACAAGATGGTGTGAAAGTGATTATAGACTCCAAAGCACTATTCAGCATCGTGGGGAGTGAAATGGACTGGATCGACGATAGGCTGTCGTCTAGGTTTGTATTCAAAAATCCAAACTCTAAGGGAACATGTGGGTGTGGTGAAAGCTTTATGGTCTGAGAGGTCTGAGACCAATTCTGTATAGCATACAGATTATTTATTATTTATGAAATAACTTATTCGAATTATTGGAAGAGTAGGACCACTGGTAAACAATCCAAGGTTACTGAGTCTGAAAGGGAATTATTTTTAAAGTTTTCGTAGAATTATAGCAAATTGGGAGAGGAATTTGAGAAAATGACACTTTTGGACGGTACCTAACGAAAGATAAACACAAAACCAGCTCAGTGCATTCTCAGAGAATGACTAATGAACAATCAGTAAGACAAGTGTCATAAAATCTTGTGTGACATTATATCACGTTATACGTGTGTGACATGCTTAAATGCCTCTCACTCGTATTTAGCGATAAAATTTCCAGTAAGTACTAGAAAAATCGAAGGGGACCCGGAATAATCTAGTGATTCTACCCGACCATCGGATGACTTCTGGTGATAAATAGTATAAATTGACGTGAATTGATACCTTTTCAGAGACTAGCTATTCAACGTTGCTATTATTTCGTCAGTAAATTATACCATTAATTTTTCCTACACCAGAAAGACATTGTTACGAAGATGGATGATCAGACACAGTTCACCGAGAGAGCGTTAACCTTGTTAACCTTAGCTCAAAAATTAGCACAAGACCACCAGCATGCCCAATTGCAGCCTATACATTTACTAGCAGCTTTTGTTGACACTCCGGAAGACGGATCGGTCTCATATCTGCAAAATTTGATTGAAAAGGCTCGCTACGACTATGATGCGTTTCGCAGATGCGTGAATAAACATTTAGTTCGGATTCCCCAACAAAATCCAGCACCATCCCAGATTTCTGCAAGCTACGCAACAGGGCAAGTCCTTCAAGAGGCCACCAAAATACAGAAACAACAAAAAGACTCGTTTATTGCCCAGGATCATATATTATTTGCTCTATTCAACGACTCCAGTATTCAACAGATATTCAAAGAAGCCCAGGTCCAGATAGAGTCCGTAAAGCAGCAGGCTCTAGAGCTTCGTGGTAACCAGAAAATTGACTCCCGCGGAGCTGACACCAGCGACACCCTGGAGTACCTCACTAAATATGCTATCGACATGACAGAACAGGCTCGTCAAGGTAAATTGGATCCCGTCATTGGCAGAGAAGAGGAAATAAGAGGCACGATTCGTGTATTAGCACGTAGAATAAAGTCCAATCCCTGTTTGATTGGTGAGCCGGGGATCGGAAAAACTGCGATTATTGAGGGTGTTGCCCAAAGAATCATCGACGAAGATGTTCCCAATATTCTCTTGGGGTCCAAATTATTTAGTTTGGATTTAGCGGCCTTGACTGCAGGTGCCAAGTACAAAGGTGACTACGAAGAGAGACTCAAAGGCGTGCTGAAGGAAATTGAACAATCAAAAACTTTAATTGTTCTTTTCATTGATGAAATTCACATGCTAATGGGTAATGGTAAAGATGACGCTGCCAACATTTTGAAGCCTGCGTTATCAAGGGGCCAGCTGAAAGTCATCGGCGCAACAACTAATAATGAATACCGTGCAATTGTCGAAAAAGACGGTGCGTTTGAGAGGCGTTTCCAAAAGATTGACGTCCAGGAACCTACAGTGAGGCAGACAGTCGCTATCCTAAGAGGCTTACAACAAAAGTATGAAATTCACCATGGCGTGAGAATCTTGGACAGTGCCTTGGTTACTGCCGCTCAACTCGGTAAAAGGTATCTTCCTTACAGAAGACTGCCAGATTCGGCTCTGGACTTGGTTGATATCTCATGTGCGGGAGTGGCTGTGGCCAGGGACTCGAAACCTGAAGAGTTAGATTCTAAAGAACGCGAGTTACAGTTGATTCAAGTTGAAATTAAAGCTTTGGAAAGAGACGAAGAAGCTGATCCCACTACTAAGGACCGGCTTCAGCAGGCTAGACAGAAGGAGGCTTCTTTACAGGAGGATTTAGTGCCGCTAAGACAGCGTTACGACGAAGAGAAAAAGAGTCACGAGGAGCTGACGAGAGCCAAAAAGAAATTGGATGAACTTGAGAACAAGGCCATCGATGCCGAACGTCGCTATGATACTGCAACCGCTGCTGATTTGAGGTATTTTGCCATACCTGACATCAAGAAGCAAATCGAAATGTTTGAAAATGAAGTCGCGGAGGAAGAGAGGAGAGCAGGATCTGGAGCGATGGTTCAGAATGTTGTCGACAGTGACACAATCGCCGAAACCGCCGCAAGGCTAACAGGCATTCCAGTCAACAAATTGACAGAGTCCGAGAACGAAAAATTGATTCACATGGAAAGGCACTTGGCTTCGGAAGTTGTCGGTCAATCAGAAGCGATCAAGGCTGTCTCCAATGCAGTTAGACTGTCCCGCTCGGGCTTATCAAACCCAAGACAACCCGCATCGTTCTTATTCCTGGGACTCTCTGGATCAGGAAAGACCGAATTGGCCAAGAAAATTGCGGCCTTCCTGTTTAATGATGCGGATGCCATGATAAGAGTGGACTGTTCCGAACTTGGGGAGAAATACTCGGTATCAAAGCTGTTGGGAACTACGGCAGGCTATGTAGGCTACGATGAAGGTGGATTTTTGACCAACCAACTGCAACGGAAACCCTACTCCGTTCTGCTCTTTGACGAGGTTGAGAAAGCTCATCCAGATGTTTTGACGGTCATGTTGCAAATGCTAGACGATGGAAGACTGACGTCGGGCCAAGGAAAGACCATTGATTGTTCCAATTGCATCATTATCATGACTTCTAACCTGGGTGCCAGCTTCATCATCGCACAGTCAGGCTCCCGAGTGGATGACTCCACCAAGTCACTCGTCATGGGGGCGGTCAGACAACATTTCAGACCGGAGTTCATCAACAGAATATCCAGCATCGTGGTTTTCAACAAGCTGTCGCCGAAAGCTATCCATAGGATTGTCGACATCCGACTCAAAGAGATTGAAGACAGATTTGAAGAAAACGACAAGCACTACAAACTTGACGTATCAGCCGAGGCCAAAAGATTTTTGGCGGAGAATGGCTACTCCGAAGATATGGGTGCCCGCCCACTCAACCGGTTGATTCAAAATGAAATCCTAAACAAAATGGCCATCAGGATTCTGAAAAAACAAATCAAAGACAAGGAGACGGTCACCGTCGTGCTGAAACACAACCATGGCGACGAGCCAGACGAGCTGGACGTGCTACCCAACCACGAGATCACCGATGCAGATATGGATATCGACGACGACTGGGATGATTTGGAGGACAGTATGACTGACGCTGCTCCGCTAGACTAGCCAAAACTATAGTAATGTATAAAACTGGCTCCTAGATGTAGGATACGATTTTAAATAACGTTAAAGAATGTCTAAGATTAGTACAACTGTAGGATACTATTTTAAATAACGGTAAAGAATGTCTAAGATTAGTACAACTGTATAAAGTTAGTGATATCAAGTTTCTGATCATGATTCTTTTGCTTCTAGCGGCAACTGCTCTTGAACTATGAAGCCCATCATATTTTTATCTCTCTGGGCCTGTTTGTATGTAGTGGCAGGGTATGGTCCAAGCCCGCTCAGATGATCTGCCTACTGCCCAGGCTGAGATAAGCTGAGGTAAGCATCTTTCTGGAGTCCAAATGTATCATCACGTATCCCTCATGCACCCAGCATGTCGGACTGCCACACAAAGCTCAGTAGTCTTCTGTCATCTAGCTGTGCCTCCAGTCCCAGCTGTCACACACTGCATAGAGGCTCTAAGAAAAGCTTGTGGGGAGCACTAACATTATCTCGGTAGTCCCTCGAGACGCACAGCTAAGTAAGACCAGTCACATGCATGGCCCACATAATGAATGCAGGCTCGAGAAGTCTGCGCTCTCGTCTGTTGCGCCTTTCCGCTTATGGTCGATTTTTGAGGCACAAGAAGCGTGTTTCAGGCTCAAACGCGTTTGAGCCTGAAACACGCCAAGGATAGGGATCGAGCAATTGCTTCTCGGCCGTTGGGGGTTGCCCACGAGTTATGTGGGGCCATTCACACAGCGTCAGATCAGAGCGTAACGTTTTGAGGCGGAGGTGATCCTAAGGAGTTCAGGGACCTAGGTCGATAAAAAAAGGTATAAATACAGAAGGTCTATCGAGGAAGGACGCGTCGCTTAGTGGTTGTCCGAGCCAAGTATATCGGCTAGGAAAGTTGACTGTAGCAGCAAGGGCAGATCACAGTCCTTGATAGCATAAGCTAGAAAAGCAGACGGAGAGCGAGGACCGTCAGAGGAGAGCCGTATAGCTCAGATACAGAGCAAGTCACCATCAACCCGTGCAAACCCGCTCTTCAAAACCACTTGCTGGAAACCCGATTTTGCGGGCGCGACTCAAATACACCACTCATTGCATATCACTCTAGCCGACACGTTTGTGATTTTGAGGTCTAATAACCAAACACCCAAACACCAGGAGTCGACACCCAGACACCAAATCACACTGGTGTCAGTGCTAGCGTAAGGTAACGACACACACACACACACACACACACACACACCCAAAAGGGCGCTCCGTGTGCTCCGTAGCTTGGCCAGTTTTCAGGCGTGACCGAGCCCCGACGGAGCGTACGATGTCGTTGGGAACTCCGCAAATGGACGCCACAATGATCGTGCACACTCCTTCGTCGAGTGCGAAAGGCGAGCTGCTGTCGCCGGATTTCAGCGACAGTATCAAGCAGTTCTTGCCTACGGAGGTGTCCGGATCTGAAGAAGTAGAAGACGACGAAGATGACGAAGAGGATGTCGAGAACTTAGATGAGGATGACCATTGCGAGCAAGAGAGAGAGGCAGACACAGCTACAGGCGCAGCAGATAGCCAGGAGCCACAACCTGCTGCTACGAGTGCGGCTACCACGAAATTCCGTGGTCGCCCCTCGTCATGTGTGTTTGTCGCGAGCCTGGCTGCCTCTCTTTCTGACGACGAGCTGTGTCTTTCTGTTACGGAAAACTTTAAGAAGTATGGCCAATTGACCATGGTGAAAGTGCTCAGGGATCCTGCAAACAGGCCCTATGCTTTTGTACAATATACAAACGACGCTGATGCTAAATCTGCCTTGAATCAAGCGCAGGGGGGCCTTCTAAATGGGCGCACTATCCGCTGCGAGCCGGCGCGTGTGAACCGAACGCTGTTCCTCAGTTACAAGGGTCGATTTACCAATTTGGACCCACCCTCATTGGTTTCCGCGGCTGTTGTTAGTAAAATGATGGCCAAGTTTGGGGAGCTAGAGCAACTGGTTGCCTGCAGAGACCAATATCCACATCGAAAAAACTATTGTCAAGCACCTTCTAACAGAAGTAACGCGTGGTTCGTCCAATTTGCATTCCGAGACGATGCTATTCGTGCCTTTGCCAACCTCAAAACTGATTATAATTGGGTAGTGGAATGGGCCCAAAATATAGACGCAGCTCCTCATATGAACTTGTTGAACAATGGTGACGGCCTGGCTATATCAGGGGATAATCAATCACCAGATGAAGAGTTTGTAGACAATTTTGGTGTCGTCAATGAAAACTCTAGTACACAGATTAGAGGGAACTTCAGCGACGTGGTCATTGACCAAAAATCCATTTTCATCGGCCAGTTGGATTCAAAGGCGACCGAAAAAGGCCTCTATGACCGATTCTCAAGGCATGGTCCAATTATCGACGTAAACTTGTTGGTAAAACCAAATAATGTTTTTGCATTTATCAAGTTTGCTACAGAGGAAGCTGCTGTAGCTGCTCTTGAAATGGAAAACCATGCTATTTTCTTGAATAAAACCATGCACGTTCAGTATCGTGAAGTGGGCGGTAGTAGGAAGTCCAGGCGTGGTAGTAGAAACACCTCCCTCAGTCATGTCGACAACCAACAGGCAAACCACAATTCACATCATTACCACCATCAAGGTTATTGCCCAGTTGCATCTGGACCTGCCATTAGTGGTGCAGGTAACCATGGGCTTTCCTACAAAACTCCATATCAACCACCACGTTTAAATTTAGCTCCTCCACCCATTAACGTGGGCAAAAGAAGATCAAGTACAGGCTCTGGCCCTCTCTACTCCACATACCCATCGTACCAAGAACTCCATGGTTATAATCAACAGCATCAAAATCAACTGTCTGTTCTATCGGGGCCTAAAAAGTTCAAAACAAACTCCCGGCGCAAGAGTGTTGAAATCACCAAATCCCAAGGCGGCCATTGTGATTCGAATAAGGATACTAAAGTCGATAACTCGATTGCTGCCGACGAAAATTCAACTAATCATTCATTCATCGCAGAAACAACAACGTCAGACGACTCAGTATCAGCAGATACTAATGATGCATCTACCATGGCAACTTCTTCTCACTATACAACATCCGCGGGCGGAATTAATTACAAAAAGAGACTTGATGAGTATAAGAAACGCGGAAATTATCCCACTTTTGATCCGTATTATTATCCACCGTATTACTACCCGATCGATTATGCCATGGGACCGGCCCCACCCGCAGGTCACATAACACCTTTAAACTCCTCAGGAAGTCCCTCCCACTCTGGCCTTGGGGCTAATCATTCTTGCTTCATGTATTATCCTGTTCCCCACATCAGTGGTATGGAATCTGGTGAAGTGCATAACCTGATGGGAACCCCTCACCTTGCTGCATCGCCTGGGGCTCTTGGGCATGCTGTAATCCCAATACCGATTTCACAGCAGCACTTTATACCTATGGATACCAATCCAAAATTCAACGGGGGCGCCAACAGAAACCTCGACTACTGAAACTTCCACGTATTATAGCAGAGGATCCAACTTGTGATATTTCCTCTTAACATATCGTCCTATGCGGTTAAACCCCACTTTCAAGCTAACTATTTCCTATTCGCATCTATCGCTTAACATTCATTAAGTCAACAATTTTCTCTTTTATGAACCAAACGAGGCTTTATTAAAGTGAGAAGCATCTTTTTTTCACCGTCATCACCAATGATTAATCTCTACTAAGTAATTGCCGAGTGCCTGACTCACCTTCCGAACTTCGTGTCGTGAAATACCTTCGCGAATCTGTACAAGTTCTATAGGCGTAGTGCCGTTGAAATATTTGACCATCTTATGAAATAGAATTTGAATTTCGGATGGCTGTCCTTCAATGCATTTATATAACCATCTCTTCTCCACAGCAGTAGCCCTTTCGGGGTCCAAGATGATTGTGTAATCGGCACGATTCAAAGAATCCTCATCACCGTTATAGTAGTAGTAATCGATATCATCAGGAAGATCAGAGCCTATAATAGTGTCATTTTTTCTGGTGTTTAGGTCCTGATACTTTGAGTTTTTGGTAATCCTAACCCCATCCTTTTCTAAGTCTTCATCAACTGCGATTTTTATTCGAGAGTCAACTCGAACCCAAAAAAAACTCAGCAGCTGGGTCAAGTAACCATTTCGGATGAGCCAGCTCAAGGCGTTTAAATAAACATTTTTATGGTCTTTCGATGGTATGATGCTTCCAAACGGACGTGGTTTGGTAGAAGATATCATGCTTAAAAATGAGGAGAGTGGTGGTAAGGATGGAAACTTCTTGGCAAAAATCTCTTGATTCTGCAATATCAAAGGTTTGTTGTTTAGATTTGCCGAAGTGTTGTCTTTCAATGTACCTGATATTGGCGCCAAGGGCGAAACGATATAAGTACTTTTCGAAGATAAGGGAATAATAATTCTAGCATGCCGCCAATACATTAGATGCAACGCCAAAGACCGTAGCAACCCACTATGAAACGAGTTGCCTTTACCTTGAGTTAACGGATCAGATGGTCCCATCACCTCATCTACCAGATACTGATAGTGCCGCAGGGGAAGCGTTGGCTTCAAAGTCTTGACCAGAGAGGTTAATATAACAGAGGCCATGTCGTTTCGAAATGCAGAGTACTGCAATTCTTGAAGTATATTAGCGGGCTCGTCCAGTAGAAGGAGGGCAAAATCCAAAAGGTCGCTGTTTTCATTAACGTCTCTTTCTGAATCTTGAGCACCTGTTCCAGATCTTCCTTCCAAAAACGTCTGGTTCAAAATCGAGGTCAAAAAAGACCCTCTAAGTACCGGATTCGTTTTCAGGTTTGGGCATACTGAGAATTCATTTTTCATGGGTATTTGCAAGGATATTATTTTGTCATCGTCAATTTCTAGGTTAGCAATTTCATTTTTGACTAAAGCGTCGAAACATTGAGTAATGATCCGTGCCAATGGAGATTTATTCAAAATTCGTTGATAAAGGTATTTCCCCTTCCTTCCACTACCTTTAATCATTTTATACTTCTCTGAAGATTTGAGTGTCCGATCGCGAGTCCTCGTAATTTCTAATGCTTCCTTGGTGACGAAACTTGACTTATCTTGAGCATATCTTAATATTAGGGACAGTCTTGAAATAACATAGTGGTACATGTCGTCTACTTTCTCATTGTATTCGACCAATTGTGGATTCATCAAGAAGCAGAGGTGGAACATATTGACGCTATCTTGAACGTCTTCAGCGTCATCCTTGCCCTGAGTTTCTTCAGACTTCAATATCCTTGAACTATCTTCCTCAATCAGAGATCCGTCTTCATCTGAATTTGCGTTAGACATCTGTTGTTTCGAGTCATTTCTCGTCCTCAAGCCGGAATTTGAATGCCGCAGTCGATTCCCTGCCCTTCTTTTTTTTGACTTTCTCCAGTGCCCATCTGCGTTTTTATGGATTGGCAGCCCTACCAAGGTGAGATCATCTATGGACAATTCGAAACGTGTGTTACACATGTCCTTCGGGGGCGAGCTTATTTCAGCAAAAAAGTCTGTATCATATCGCAAAATCTTGTTAATAGCCTGAAACTCGACGCCAAAGTACTTATCATCGAGCTCAAAGTGCAGCTCCTCATCATCGTCGGACTCTGTTGTTGTTTCAAGAACAGGTCCCGGATCGACATCTCTACCTAGCGTGTTCTTGGATACAACAGAGTTGCGTTTCGAATCATTTGGACCCAGAAAATGGGGTGCTCTGCTTGCGTTGGTAGCTGGATCAAAGTTGACACTCCGTATGGAGTTTCCCAGCGACTGAATACTTGCATTGTGATCGAGCGACAAACGCGGCGCTGCTAACTCCTCTACACTGATTGGTTGATGAAATTCTGAACTAGCCGAGCTAGACTCAGAAGATACATCAGCAAAGTCCGTCGAAATGTCACTATCGCTCACACCTGTGCTGACCTCATCATCAGTGCTATCGCTGATATCTGTATCGTCTAAGTTTTCTGTCTGTGCAGAATGTATGGAAAATGTTGCATCGCTCTCTCCGTCTTGTTGCAATCTCAACGATTGTTTTCGAAAAAGAGTGTTGTCAAATTGAGCTCGTCTCGATGTCTCGCTATCTTCGTAATTTCTTGGGCTCTGTTGTATTTTTGTCTTCTTGTGTTTGGAAAGCAGGTCAACTGGAGGGTAATGATAAACTACTTGTGGCCCAGCATGTGTTGATATGGTTAAAACAATTCCCACCAGACACGGGTTGGGCAAATTGGAGCTCATCAGACTTCGTCCTATATGGTCTGTCAGTTTTTTGGGCTGTTGTTAGCACATTTGGAAATTTAAGATGCATCCTATAGCCGCATGTGACTTGAACGACAGTTGGGTTCCTTCCGACAAGAAACAATGGTCAATATTATTATCTACAGTAAATGTGAGTAATGCATGAACATTGCAGTGGCATCAGTCAAATGACCTTATTGACACAATGCTTTTCAGTGTGCAACTAAGCTATTTAACCCTTCCAGTTAATGGTCTTATTATCACACAATCTACCCATGATTGCAAGAAATCAAAATTTGAGAAGTGTACAAATGGCGCACAACGTAAATCGGGGTAAAACCAATTGAGCTTTACAGGAAAGGTGATCCTTTTGCTCATCGAGAAATACATCTATAAGTGATCGGTAAAAAGAAGGATATTCGATCGGATTCTGATTATCAAACTATTGTTTACACACAAAATGCAAAAATGCAACATGGTTTGTCATACTTGGTATATTATATATCAATTATCATACTTTCATTAAGTGCCACTTTAGTATAGTGGTTAGTACACATCGTTGTGGCCGATGAAACCCTGGTTCGATTCTAGGAAGTGGCAATTTTTTGCATGTCGTATGATTTGTTCGGCAGACATACTTATACATGGTATGGTAAGGTTTGGGTGCTAAAACTTGCTTTAGTATGTTCGAAACTGGGTAAGGTTAACCCGGTTTGATATGGACGTATTTATCTCTCATACATAAGAAGTGACCTCGAAAAACCGCCTCAAATAGTAGATTTGAAAAAGTGAGTTGGCCACCACCACAGTGAGCTGGAACACTGACCACCATTTAACACGATCGTTAGTAGACTCGGCAGTATTTCTGTGCGTCCTTTCTCTGATGACAATGTAGCTCTGTTCGTTTTTCAACTCACGAGTCAATCTAGCCAGCTGCTTGACGGCACCATCCAAAGTATCAGACTTGGGGTCATTCCAATCGACGTAAACAATGCCTTCGATGTTAAATGTCACGTCCTTAGTGGTGCTTCCTGAATTCTCGTTCGAAAAGCAGTATTCATATTTACCATCGTATGGGACTGTCACGCGCACATCGCCATGAGAGACTTGCCTAAAAGCCTTAATAACCTCGTGGTTGTGAGGACCGTAGACCACGAAGTCACCCTTCAACTGCTCGGTCGATTCAAGGGCTCTGTCACCAAATTGGTATGAAACCGCCAATTCGTCCTTCTTGTTCAAGGTTTCGTAAAAACAGCGTTGACCGTAAGGAGGTAACAGAACATTGTGCGCACTACACAGAGTGAGCCATACCAATCCCACTATGCTGCTAATCAAGAGTTTCATCCTAATGTGATTAGATTCCAGTGTTGTGCAATGTGTTTTGTGAGTTTTCGCGCAACGCACTTAACACACATGTTATGTTAACTTTTTCTCTATAGGCAGCGCACAGTATTCGATCACTCGTTTATCGTGACATGTTTTAAAATAGCTTGCCACCACGAGAATTCGTAGAGGGACCTGCTATGTGATATTGAATAACCTCCACTTCGAGGGTTATCTTATGCCAGTTAGGCAATTCGCTCGACTCTTTTATATGGTGAGTCTACCAACCAATTAATGAAGCTTGTTCACCAGATAACTTTCCTCGAAGTTTTCTCTCAGAGCTACTTAGTTAATGTTGTTCAATGCTATGTGAAGATAATTGCAAGTAAGTTGGAATGGCCCAGGGATGCGTACTACTATGGTATCCCATCGCGTTCACTTGCTATTTGTAGGGAGAGTTATATTCTACAACGTGATAAGCCAAGTGTCAGTGACACTTTGTCAGTAAAACAAATGACAGATTAAAGTAAAAATTTAGGAAAAGTGGGTCGAGGTAACATATGATAGCCCTAACCTTGTCTGAGGCATCGTTCTAGGACTCTATTGACGTATAATAGATTACTTTTGGAGACCGGTTAAAAGTTCTGCTCTTAGCTTGATTACTTGCATACTCACTCTCTGATTATCTACTGGATCAACATTCTACTCCAAACAATCAAGGTTAGGACAGTCGTAGCACGGTCGGATTTCCCGCATTTCATATAAAGGCGATTCGCAACGTCCTTTGGTACGTACAACAAAGAACTCACAAGCTCCTAACTGACATAATTGACTAAGCTCATAAATCGCCTAAACTCGAGTGGCTGGATAGTTTACTTCTCGACCTAATAAGTGAATCGTTTCACAAGTTAGCATAAAAGTTCAGACGGTCCACCGATGGGTCGCCGTCAATAAAAGTAGACGATATCGCGGTTAAGACTGATTTAGCACTGTTTCAGAGTCAAATCAAGGCAATATGGTCAACTCGATATAGCTATTATCTAGGGCCTTCCACATATGGAGTATGCAGTCTGTAGTTGATCGGATTACACGCGAGTTTTTGTTTACTTATCAGCTACGTCCCGAGACTGATCGCGAGTGTCGATAGATCGGAATCGAGAACGGCCCCCTCGAGCTTGATACGCGATTGCGCCCGAAAGAGAGGATCAAGTAGACCAACGGACAAGTACTCATCGGTACCTATCAAAGGAAAAGATTAATTCATAAATTCAACTTAGAGTTCATATAAAAAGCATACTGTTAAGTATATATACAATAGGAAAGGTAAGACCAAAGCCTGTTCAAGGGGATCGTAAAGTAAATTCTCAAAGCTAAAGTACACAAATACAAACGAGGTTTATAAAATAATGGGAGTAAGATGAGGGAGGGGGGTAGGTGGGAAACAATCGCAAAATGCGGCTGGGTTTGAGTTTATAGTGGGAGAAAAGAAAAGGGGAAAAAGAGCGCCAATAGGTTGCTTGCCACTCACGCTCAAGCAGCAAAATCAAGCGCAGCCGAACGATAGTAAGCGGAATCCACAAATTCGGTTTAACAAGGACTGTGTGTCTTCTTATTTCAAATATCAGCCTTTCTTGGCAACGGTTAGTGCGTTAGCATCCTTTCTTGCAAATGATGCAATGTCGTGCGGATCAAATACACAATAAGATCAGGTATCAGACGATTATCAAATGACGCTAGATCCACGCGCTTCTAGCCTTTCATAAATTTTGGTGAAGACCGAAAAACGACTAAAATAAAACGAAATTCTGCTCACTCAATCAGCAACCATCGGTGGCAGAATATTGACCTCAGGAGAGGTAACTTGGACTCCAATATATGCACGAACAATCAGTTCGAATCACTAGTCATTTGAAACAAAGAGAGGATGAAGGACGTGTTGAAATGCAAATAAACTGACTCTGATGCAACTGAAGAAGAAAACACTGAGCATCATAACGAAGGACACACACCTGCAAACTTGACAGTTGGTAAGAAGTTCGAAGGCAAAGAATATCGAGGTGTGGATACTACATCATTGTGCTAGTGTACCGTTGAAACACTTATTTTTTTTTTTCCCTTCCATTTGGCATTGGCCACTCTTCTAAGATTTCTTTTCACTGATCACCACCAAAACTCGTGAAGGTGGAGACTTAGGTAAAAAGTGCGATTTGCTCTCGCTCCAATGCAAAGCAGATCCCATACGAATGATTCCCACTCACCGACTCCGCGGAAATACCATTTTATAGCTTATCAACACTCGCTTGCTTATTTCTTCTTTTTGCCCTGTGGCCTGGGCAACGTCTTTTGGGCTGGTTTCAGAATCTGGAAAGAGCAGAGCAGACTTTCGTCCACGCTCATCATGGCACCGGCATTGTCGAACTCTCCACAATAGTTGGGTGCGCTAAACAACGTGACCAGCTGACGCTTACTGAAAAACTCGTATCCATCTTCTACCACTTGGTGGGCTCTGCAGATTAATTCCATATCCTGTTTTTGCAAAAAACGACTAACCACGTCGGGTCCAAATGTAAAGGAAACACCGCGGTCGTTTTCGGACCACCCCACTATGTCCTTGTCGGGATCCGACCACAACAGGTCACACAGTAGGCCCACGTCGGGGATGTCTGTTGGACGCATCACGCGTCTTATTTGTTCCATGGTGTTTAGGTCTGGAGACAACCCACCGTGCATGCAGAAGATTTTTTCGTCAATAATGGCAGCGATGGGGAGACAGTTGAAACAGTCAGTGAAAGTCTTCCACAGCTTGATGTTGTAACGACGCTTACACTCGTCGTAGAAGCCGTAAATACGGTTGATCGAAGCGCATTCGTGGTTTCCTCTAAGAATGAAAAAGTTTTCAGGATATTTGATTTTGTACGCCAGCAAGAGGCAAATAGTCTCTAGCGATTGTTTACCACGGTCTACGTAGTCGCCGAGAAAAAGGTAATTGCTTTCGGGGGGGAACCCGCCATATTCGAAAAGACGAAGCAGGTCATAGTATTGTCCATGGATGTCACCACATATCTGCGAAATATTTGTTAGTAAGGGTCACTCGAGAGAACAGAGAAGGAGAACAGCTTAGCCCGAGGACGAGAGGCCCGATTAGCAGAACGAAAAGCCGCAGCAAGCTGTCACAGGTAGCATGTTTCTGAAGCATGAATTCAGTACGCCATAATTCCTTAGTTCCCATATATTTCCGTATCATGTTCCACGTTATTTTTTGACGGTGGCAAAAAAGTTTGTATGGGAAATTGACCCCATCGCACTATTGGAAAGGGGTTCTCAATAGTAAGCACAGTGAGGAAAAAAATATACGGGAAATGGGGGGAACTGAAAACGTCGTCGTTGATGAAGTCTTAAAATACGCTCAAGGTTGTGGGCAAAGATAAGCGACAAAGCGTCTCATGGGGAAGGGCGTACGATGTACTACAAAACGAGGCCCCTGCCAACTTTCTGCCACGCCTGTAGCGTACTGCAGGAAACGTTTTGTGTGCAAGCTTGCCACCACTCAAATTTCGAATTTTGCTGTCCTTCCTTCTCTCGAACCATTCTTGATTCTTTGTAACATACTTTAATAGGAGCCTCCAGTTCTAGGAGAATGGGCTGTTTGATGAAAATGGACCGCGCCTTCGAGCACAGAAAGCGAATCTCGTGTTCTTCCAGATCCACTTGCTGGCCCGGTTTGGAGCCTCTGACCTCCAGCAACCGGTCGATGATGTTGTCTAGGTCCACAGCCGGCGTATCCATCGTTAGCGTGGGTCTGTGTTGGTCCGTTGTTGTTTCTCGGCTGAAAACGCTAATGTGAGAGAGTCGGGTACCATCAACAACGAGAATTGAGCCCGCTATTTTTTTTCCCTCACTCTATCTTTGGCAAAAAAATGACTTTCC
Source organism: Lachancea dasiensis (assembly GCA_900074725.1). Taxonomy (NCBI): domain Eukaryota; kingdom Fungi; phylum Ascomycota; class Saccharomycetes; order Saccharomycetales; family Saccharomycetaceae; genus Lachancea; species Lachancea dasiensis. The sequence continues at coordinate 335,962 of LT598457.1, forward strand.
CGTTTGCGGTGATAGAAATGCATTTCTCGGAGGACGGAACAAGGTGATTTATATCACTATATACGTTTTGGTTTTTGATGGATCCCAACACTACCAGAACAAGAGACGCTGTCTGCCAGATGAACTAGTACTTTCCATTCAGCGAGCGCGTTTTATAAAGTCTCCCAGAACATATGCAAAAACAAGAATCGGGGTGTGGAGAGAAAACCTAGTGATCACGTGATTGTCATTGTAGCGTGCCCTCGGTTTGTGGTTAAGGTAGACACCTTGATTGAGATTTGATGTGACTTTCGAAAAACAGCGATGGGATGGCTCATAGTATTTTCTTGGGCCTTGTTTTTATATCTGTTTCTTTTGTTGCCTTTCATAGTTCCGCCATACGTTCACCGCGTTCTGAAAAATCAGCTGAAGCCGTTTTCTAGTGAATACTTGCGCGGGAGTGAGACTCGACGATGGCTCGTTGCCTGTTAATAGTGTTATTTATATTTCCTCGAGGCTTGTCATGATTACAACCGTCACCATTAGAAGGTGATGTAATACATTCAATCTAAGTCTGTGACACACAGGTAGGACGATGATAGAATAATGTATTGTCATCTCCACATTCTTTTAAATAAGTCCGAAGCTGAAGGTCTAAGCTTGGCTGAAGCACGCAGATAAGAGAGCGTGTAGTATCTAATTAAGTGCTGTGAAATGTTGGTGGATGCTAAACGTTCAAGCAAACAACCACATTAGTGGAACAATGCTGGGCTAGGAAGCATGTGAACCACATCAACTAAGGCTCCGCGCGATAGTCATTCTTTTTCAAAAGTGTGGTGCATCTAGTGTCGTAGAACGACAGGAATTAAATATGTCAAAATAATAAGGACACGTTATGAGACAAAGCTCAGCAAACGAGTCTCCATGGCTACGAGAAAGGATAAGGCAACATGAGGCAATCCACATTAGCCCTCGCTAGAGAAATCAAGATGACTCGAGTCTGACGTTAGCGTGGCCCTACTCTCGGTTGGATCAGAGCTAGGGTAACCGTACAAAAGGTGGCCGGTGGGCCAGAACATATCAAATTGTTGAGAGAGAAGACGTTGAGCCAACAGTCACGATATAGAGATATATTGTGGTTCTGATAGCCATTGTTTTACTTAACTTTTCATGAAGTTGACGTTGGGATTTTCCCCTCGAAAGTCACATGGAGCTCCCGATTATGTTATTGCATTGTTGCGATACCGCTGTTGATACTTTGTGACCCATTGTGTCCCAGTCGGGATACAGCGCTATCGTGACGATCGTAGTCTTCGCGTTCGAGGCTCTCCAGATGCGCCGATGTTTCAAAATGGAAATCCTAGTTTCGCACTCATAATGATGAACGAACATGCGTGAACAATCTCTGAGTAGACCAAAAGTCTGCGTAGGATTATAAAACCTGTTGCCTTCCTTCTGATGTGCAAACATCTTGTTTTTTGTTCAACCTTAGCGCAGTAGTTAGTGAGCTGGTCGTTATTACTAAGCTTTGGTCTAATACTAGATGTCAGACTTGATCGAGCCTGATTTTGATGATCTGCTGGCCACCCCTGAGCTTGCTTCGGACGGCAATGGATTACATGGTCGTTCCGGGCCCCGGGTTGGCCGCGGTACGCTGGATGAATCAATTGCTGCCACGCTGAAAAGAGATGTGCTACAAATAAATTCAAGACTGAAACAAGTCGTCTACCCTCACTTTCCGCTCAGACAGCTTCGCGGACGTTCCGATCCTGAGTCTATGATGCCAGAAAACACCAGTGGTCCAATAAGCAGTCTCCAAGACCACTGCGCTGATCTTTGGGCACCTTTATTGTTTACGATTTCTTACAGCGTTGCACTATCTCGGGCGAGCGAGCAATTTTCCAGTTTCTTTGTGCTGGCCTGGTCTGCAATTTCAATAATGGCTGTCCATTTGACTTTGATAAAACCACCCCAGAGTCAGAAAAATGGCGGGAATCTTCCATTATTAGCAGCAATCTCAACTTGTGGCTACTGTCTGTTTCCGCACGTTTTGAACGCTGTGCTTAGCGCCTTGTTATTTCCACTTTTCACTGCTGCGGTATTAAAGGAAGACTGGCGATTTCGCACGCTGACAATTTTGAGAGTAGTTACATTCGCAATATTTTCTTTCTGGTCACTGAACTCTGCTTTGAAGGCTACTAGAGTGACCGGTCGGACGGATCGATTTCCATTAGTATTGGTTCTTGTAGTGTTGAGTTGGCCGTGTGTGGTTTCCTGAAGTAAAAAGTAACTCAGCAAGCATATTCAAGTGAGTGAATAATGATCAGCTACATTTTATACAGTCTAATAGCACAGCTCATTCGTGTGCCTTGGTATACAAGTTTCATTTCATCGTCGTCAACTTCGAAAGTGCTCCATCCGTAGAAGGTGCTTGATTTAATTTGCTTCGCTTTGGCCATATAATTTACTAATTAATCCTTCACAGAATGGTAAGAGTAGCGGGCCCTTAAGCATCAAAGGTTTGGTTGGGTGGTCCTATAGATTTACTCGCTGGCGGTAGAAAATGATACCACTGCTACCGTCACCTGTGTCATGCCATAAAACAGAACTACCGAAACTCTGTCCTGATCAAGAGGCATCCCTTCCGGCATGTAAAAAACGAGCATTGACTCTCGACTGCAGGACAGGCGCATGTATACTCTTGGTCAGATCTGGTGTATTTGTGCATGGTGGACTAACCGTTCCGCTGGATCTTGCAGAGGTTAATTCAAGCTCAATACAGCGGGAACTTATCATGTACTTCGGCCGCGAAAGAGGATCCGGGAACTTCCAGAACCTTAGCGATTGGATAAGCCGTGAAACATTCTTTCTGGACCTTATAACGCGCAAATGGGAGCATGTTCCAACAGCGGAGGACATAGAATCCTTTACCGAGCAAGACAGTCGGCAGTCGTCATCGATAATGAAAGGGCGGGTGTTCCATTCGATGGCGTATCACGAGGGATTTATTTACATTTTTGGTGGATTGGAAGTTTCCCCCCAATCTGGCTATGAGCTTATGGCCTCCAATGAGTTGTGGGCTTTGAATTTGGCGACAAAGACATGGAAACTTTTGAGCAGTAATCCATCCATTACTAGACGTTTCAATCACAGCATGCACGTGGATTCAGGTGGTGAAGAGGGTGTGGACGCTCTACTTTACATTGTTGGTGGACTAAACAATATGGATAGACCTGTCCATGTTGTCGACATATACAATTTAACCCAACGAAAGTGGGATTCTCTGGATGACGACAATACCGAAGCTCAAGAAATTGTAACCAATATTAACGGGCAAAATACCCATCTTCTCCAAAACTCGAACTTTTCTTTGTTGATCAGGGATCAGGTTACTGATAAACCACTGATTGCAATGTATTCACCGGTCGGAGACAAGGACGACGAGACTGTCACAAACCCATTAGTAATTCAACCGCTTAAAGCCGGTCCTATTGGCCAAAGGATGCCCATTTTTCAAGGGGATCAAAGGTGGTCTGGTCTGAAATACAAAGCTCCTTACAACTTACTATATCCGTCGGGTGATTATTTCGGACACAACATCATTGTGTCAGGCTACTACCCAGATGTGCAATCCAATAACTTCCATTGTTTTACTTATAACATGCCAACCGGGAAATGGACTGAAATTAATACAATGTGTGATGACCCGATGTTTAGTACCCGACATTTATGGCAACTACTGGTTTGGCATTCTCACCATAAAGTAGTATTTTTGGGTACTAACGAGAAGAATAATCACTTACCAAGTGTTCAGAAGTTCAACAGTATTCTTTGCATTGCTCTCCCAATGATAAACGTTTTCCACAAGGCTTTCCATCGCACAGTTGAAAGAGAACGAAGTACTGCTAGTTTTGATCAGCTGCCTACTGGGCAAGACGCCTTTGACGACTATTCTCGGTATTCTGCGCCTCCTCTCCAGATTACTACAATAACCTCGGTGTTTCCTTCGCATGCTATGGCACTGGGTAAAGATTCCCTAGAGCTTTGTAAACAACATTTATCCGACTTTGAAATTGTTACAGAGGATGGTGACTCTGTGCGTGTACCTGTTTACCTCCTGAGGAAAAGGTGGGGAAGATATTTTGATCAAGTTTTAGCTCATGGCTACGTCAAAGCATCTTGTGACTTCGAAAGCCGTAATAGAGATAATGAGTTCTCGAAGTTTTCGACAGATTCTGCTTTTCAGTCTGGTACTCCAACCCGCCACCATTTCGATAGTTCCAGTTCGAGAGGTCCAGTAGAAACTTCTTCACAAGGATCCATGGAAGGAATACCCTACAAAGGGGAATTACTTCAGGAAATTCATCCTCTTTTGGCCTCTCGAAAATCGGTTCCACTATTTTTCGCTAACAAGTCTACATCAAACTTGAAAACCGAAAGCAAAAACAAAGATGACGCTTTTGACGCATCTAACAGGATGCCCCAGGTTGCGCCTATTCTCCATCACTCAAAGTCTGATTCATCGGCTGTGTGCTCATCAAATGCGTCTTCAAAAGGTTCCAAAGGACCAACTGATCATATCAAAGGAACCCCTGCAAGTGGAAATGACTCCACGGTAGCTAGCTTATCGGGCGGCTTGGTTTTCAGATTACCATTTCAAGAAGGAAGTCGCGGTGCTGTGCTTTCTACGCCATTGGTCCACGACGCTTCTGAAAAACAAGCAGGGATGGTAGGCCGGCGAAAGTCTTCTACCTCTACCCCTCACACGGCAGATGGTGGTCAACAAGGATCTAGAAGGGCTTCTCATCCTATCTTTATTAAATCCGAGGAAAAATCTGGACTTCCAGCCACTATGGTGCCCCAAAGTCCTTTCGGTTCTCGTAAAGCTTCCGTGACGTCTCAGAATAGCTCTATCTCATTCGTCAGCTCCGCTTCTGACAGGATGGGAAATCCTGCTCATCGTCGAACCTCTCAAGACAGCGGGATGACCAGCTCTACTTTAAATTCTTTGAGCTCCCAAATACCGCCTTTACAACCAATGCCCTCCGAACCAGTTCCCGTTGCCCCACATCATCTTCAAAATGATGCCTTTTCGCCCGCGAGATACAGCCCTTTTTCGTCACGGAGATCATCTTTGTACCATGAGTTTCTCCGGCCAGGGCTAAGCAACACTGTATCTCAGTCCTTATTGGGCATACATGAAAACCTCAATCCGGAAAGTGCTTCAATCTATGAGGTTGACCCTCATTCAATCCGCAAGAGGTCATTAGACAGACAGCTATTGGAAGATAACTTAATTGACGTGGAGCTAGAGGCAAGTCTCAATACCGCCTCTCATAAACAACCCGACAGCAAAAATAAAGGTAAATCCAGGCGAGGTAGCTGTGTTAAAACCTTACCCCAAGCCGAAAGCAATCGTCCTTCTTATTTATCTATGGCAGAGAGTGGTGCCACCTTTTATGAGAATTCGATCGGTGACGTGGAGCCTCTCTTGTTACCGCGGTCTCTTTACATGCCGTGGCCTACAACCACTATTCGATCGTTTGTCGAGTTCTTTTACACTGGGCAAGTAAATGGCAGATGGTTATTATCACCTGTGGCTCTCAATTTACTAGTAATGGCGAAAACTTATGAGATTCCACTTCTTTATGATCTGATGTCAGAAGCACTGTACTCCATTTTAGGGAAAAAGGAGGAAAGTTTAGTGACTACTGGCGATGCCTTGAAGCAATTGTTCCTCGTAAAGCATTTACGAGCTCATGATGGAAATGAAGAAGAAAGCAAACGAGCTCTCGAATCTCATGCAATCTTCAATAAGTTCCTTGAGTTCGAGCAATCCCTTCAGTCCATTGACAATGGATTTTTTGATACTAACCTTCTGAAGAGTATGACGCGACAGGGCTCGGGGGTTAGCACTGAAAGCGCTAGTACTACAAAACCGACTGCACGCGAAGATCGGGAAGGGGCCTCTCTTAATGTTCCCCTTTTGTTTTCAGGGCACCCTAAGGAGAGTCTCACTTCTCTTGATGGGCACCTTGCTACTTCTGGTTCGCCAGAAGTTCAATTACCGAAGAATGATTCGAAAGCAAAGAAGTCAAGCTTAAGCAAAGATGTTCCTAGTATTTCTTACCACAGGGACCCGGAAAACTACAATGAGGATGGAAGTGTTACCACGGCTAGAAGAAACACAACAGATCGCGAGAATAAGGCCGATAAACTCGAGCAGCAAACGTTAAGCAACCTTTCTCAAAATGAGGAGAGTGAATTTTCTGACAGGATCATTGACTTGAAGCACTCAAACCGTGAGGGCTTCTCAGAGAGAGAGACTCCAACAGCAGAAACGAGCAAGCCTTACAAAGAAAGCAGTGTAAAACTGCCAGAAAATGAATCAAATTCAAGCTCTGAGTCAGATTTGGTGGGTACTGGCTTTGGTCTCTCATCATCCTCAAAAATTTTCAAGAAGCTACGCAGGCGCGGCTCAGAAAGACCAATTGATCCTCTTTCCAAGACGAGTGGCTCCGAGGGATCGTCCTTGAAGAACATTATTGAATACTTCAAAAAAGGAGACAAGTTTTCAAAACCAGATAATAATTCCGGCAATGTAGATACTTTAACTCTCGCAAATATGGCTTCTGCGGACTCGTTGCCCCCCGTTGACTATGTTATTGAGCTCATCCATGAAACAGCAATATTAGTGCATGATGTGCGTCTAATAGTGAGGTGTGTCAGCGTTATCAAGCTTTCGAAGAGATTGAAGTTGCTAAAGCAGCAACTAGACTATGAGATGACACTTCTTGATAATGAGGCGTTAAAGCATCGGTCGTCGACTGACATCATGGGTCATCTGCCGACAGCGGTTAAAGTGGGCGATGCGCTTCCAACCACCTCCAGTCCGACATTGGATAGAGTTCCCAGGGCCCCTTCGAGCGTCGGGTTGAATAAAAGAAGTCTGAATCCTGTGAATCCAGAATCGCCTGTGATGAGTGGGCTTGGGTCTGAGAGCAACGCCAGATCGGCATCCTCCGATCAAAGTCTTGCGGAAACCGATTCTGTCTCTTTAAATACCAAGAGTTCTAGGCAACATTCCAAGCCTCCAGTGGTCAAAAGAGTCAACTCACACATGGCTACAAGTGGTTTAAGCGGCGCGGCCTATTTCATGGCGGGATCCTTGGTACCGACAGTACCTAAAGGGAAGAAAGACTCCACCAGCTCCTCTGGAAAGGGTGGAATATCTTTTTTTGGGAAGAGGAAATAAGTAATTATTTAAAATGGGAGTATTCGCATAGTCGCTCCTGATTACACCTTGTCATTGTGATTTTCCACGGGTGAAGATATTAATGGAGTAAGGAACAACCCAATTCACTAGCGAGCACGGCATGACTGAATTGGATAATATACGTCGATTTTTATGAAGCACAACACGGGCTGCCAGACAGTTGCTATCCGCACGCGTAGGCTGATGAATGGCCAGCTGGCTGTGCTGATTATAACAATCTTTCCATCATTTGCTCAGTCAAGAAAGACCGTCACTTTGCACCAAACTAGTGTCCGGCTAGTATAGAAAGTTTTTAAATAGACAAATTTTTTGCCTTACGTTTTAAAGCCATCGAACCTCAACTACCACCGTAACCTCGCTGACGTTCAAGAGCGGAGAGGGAGTTACAACATAATGGATGAAATTGAAGCACCATGAACTACACACAAGATAGATTTTGTCTAGAATCAAAGAAACAGCCTCGGTATTGAGTTAAGCACCGCTATTAAGGTGGTGAAGTGGCCACAGTGCAATCCTCAACGACCCAGGCAAAGCCAAGAATAAACCCAGCTATGCGAGGATAACTATAAGGACGAGTTGTGTATCAAAAGCCTTTCATCATCGACTGTTATAGTTGATGAGGATTTAGAAACAAAATGAAAACAATTTCAAGTCAATCTTTGATTCTTGATTTTAACTCTTTATATACGCACCGAAAGTACTATAAAAATTTTATCTTCGTATACAGAGATACTAAAGCAAGTCGAGTAAAGTCAAGTGTTAACAGGTTGGTGAGCTTTCAAAATGATCAAGTTAGTAGTCTCCAGCTCCAGGTTAGTATGAGTCTTTTGTGTGGGTCTTTAGAGGGAGCCGGCTCATTGCTTGCTTCCGCATTTCAAGATTCATCTCTTTCGGCAAGATTTCCTTTACTGAACGAAGTCATTGCAATTCTGGATAACAAAGACATTGAAGTGAGCGATGAACAAGAAAGAGAGATCTTATTGGGTCTCGTCGATAGCTTCATGTATATCAGGGAAAGGAAATCTAGTGACCTGACTATCGTGATATTTGGAAAGCTGCTCGAGCGCAATCCTCAGTTATCCGGTCCTTTACTCAAATTCATCAATAACACCGTCGTTAAGAAACCAGGCATGCGTGCACTTGCGGATTATATGAATCTTATGGACTGGATTAATGCCCTTCTTAAGGTTTGCGCTCAGCAGCCATTACAGTTTGAGGCAGAATCGGTGCAATTGTTACAATTGCTCTGTTTTACCGCCCATGACATTGAACTTGCCCTTGACGGACATGAACAAAATAAAAGTTCAAAAGCTCAGCAGAATCAGCACCGGAGAAGAATACGTCAAAGTGTGTTGCAATCGATGACCAAGACACTCACCTTTTTGCTGAGAACCAGCACGTCGACCAACTTTTCGGTCGAGTTTGTGCAAAGCAGCACCCTTCTACAGGCTTCGGCGGCCAAAATTCCTGCTGGTGGAGTTATAGCACTAATGGGAGCTTTAACAAAGGCAGCTACTCAGCTATTGCAGTCGCAACCTATGCATCATGCCGCTTTGGCCGAAAAGCTAACGGGTCCATTCTGCGAATATGTGGGTAAAGACGCAATTTTGAGCAAAGAGGGGGTATCACCATTTAGCATTGAGGTCTTTTTTCCCCCATTTGCGTGTGAATTTGTTACCACGGAGCATTTTAGGAATTACATTCTCCCAAGTTTGGAAAAGTGTATTCTGAGAACCTCTGAGACTGGATTTACAATTGCAAATGAACTTTATCGCAGTGTCTGTCCACAAAAGGTTGATCTTGCTTCCATATTTGTCGAATCCAAATTAATGACCCAATCGTTTACTGCTCTCAAGAGTAACAAAGAAACAGTAAGATCTGCTGCATTGACTTCAATGATTAGCCTTTTAAGTTGCATTCCCGAAACTTCGTTGTCTGCTGTGAACCTCCAAAAGTTTTTGGCGGAATTGTTTAAGAATTTGAAGACCAATCTGAACACTGACTACAAAATAGCGGCTGCCGCTTTAATACTAGCTATTCCTTCCTTGTCTGGTGCTATATCATCTGAAGTCATGAAAGGTTTTGCGTCGTACGTTGGAAAAGAATCCAACGAACTCACGCTGGCACCTATGCTTAAAGCTTATTTCAAGCACTTTTCATGTATTGAACCCCATTCTGAGTCTTCGCTAGCTATGATCAAAGCGGGTCTTAATGATAAAAAGCAAGTTGTTAGAAAAATATGGATGTCTTCGTTTCTAGACGTTATCGATGAGAAGTCTGTGGAGGCGTTGGGTGATCTTTCGGAAGAGATCCTTTTTTTTATGAAAGACATCCTGACCTCTCCTTTCAAGTTTTCGGCTCGCAACGTCTTGAGCTGCTTCACGTCCATTGATCGCATAACATCCATGCGAGCAAGTGATCTAGCTGCCAAAGTCACAACCCTGCTAGTCGAGGTCAATCGGTCATCCCATTCTATGGGTTATGCGTGGCTCATGGCTACCACGTCGATTGAATTGAACGCTCAGGAGCGGGCTTCCGGGTTAGCTTTATTTTCAAAAGCTTATCGAACCTACACCGACGTAGTCGGCTTTGATATAGTAAGAGCACTTGAGGAGGAAACAAAGCAAGGGTTTTCTTCAACTCGTGGTGGTATCACTCCTCGCTACTTTACGCCTTTGTTCACCACATTAGGTCAGCAGCTCAAAGATCACGAAACTTCTGAAAAAGTACTAATCGAGTTACTGGTCATTTTACAATACCCCAAAATGAAATTAAGGAATGGATGGGCGGGTTTAGTTTTACAAGCCAAACAGGATCCTGATCGCTTGGTTGCCAAATATGCCAAAGACATTCTCACGAAGTTCAAGAAGTTGACTGACGAAGATCCTATTTGTACTTCCCCATTAGGGCTTGCGGCCGTCAAATCAGTATCTTATGCTGCATTTATAAATTTTTCAGCAATTGCTCCATTAATCGAGAAGTTGATAGAGGAGGAACTGTGCGTTTCCCGACTAGAGGGCATTGACTCTGAGCAACTGTCAATCTGGAATGGTGTTGAAGGCGAACTTGTCATTGATGTCTTGGCAAAGAAAAACAAATCCGTGGACAACAAGAATACAAGAGACTACGAAACTTTGAAGTGGGAGGAAGCCATCAGAGAGAAGCAGGCTAAGAAGAATGCAGTGAAATACACCAAAGAAGAGAAAGCCTTAATTGATGCTGAGCTTTTGAGGGAGTCTGGTATAAGAAAATCTACCAATATTCTGGTAGGGAACCTTACTCGGACTTTATTGTTGCTTCAGCTACTGAGCCAGGAAGCTCAAATTGTCAATAATGGAGCCGAGATTTGGTTTCCTCAGGCTGTATCGAAGCTGTTAACTGCATTGCAACATGATATTTTTGCTCAGCTATTAAAGGGTTTAGGCGTTGATACATTTCTCAAACTATCTGAAGTGACTTCCAAGAGATTAGGTGCTATAAGGCATTTTGTAGGCATTGCCACACTTAGAATCTACGGAATTCAGAGCATACCTCATAACTTGACCCAAGAGCCGGTGCTTGAACTGATATCGAGAGTCTTGTTCCGCACCAAGTTTGTCGCCAATAAAAAGAGGTTCGAGTCGTTAACTTTGACGTTCTTACTACCGCTCATCATCAAAGTATTAGAGGACGGTAGAAGGGTTGCTGTGAAAAATGCTGGGAAACCCTTGGTTAAGAGTGAATTCATTGAAGAGGACAAGGAAGAGGAGCATCTCCTGTTGGCTATGGACATTATTTCGAGCCATGCAGAATCGTTTGCTGACCCTGCAATCCCCAGACGGCACATTTTGGAAGTGCTACTGTCACTATTATCGGTAGCATCCAAAGCAAGGTCTGCCAAAGAGTGCTTCCTCGCCTTGTGCCAAAACATATCTTATGCTCCTAGTAAAGATGATTTGGACTTGATCCTTGGAAATTTAATGTCGGCCAACCAGTTCGTCAGAGCAACAGTACTCGAAGCTGTTGATGACGAATTTGACTTGGCTCCTCACATGAACTTTTCCTCCGAGGTTTTTATTATGATGCAAGATGCGAGTGAAACCAACAGGGAAACTGCCGCAGTCATTTGGCAGGTGAACTCATTCAGCATCACAGAAGAGTTGATTGAAAGTTTATTTGATTTTTTTGCTCAAGAAGACAGCGGATTACGTTTGTTTGTTGCCCAAGCTTTTGCAACAGCTTTACAAGTTTTGACGAGCCAATCGGCTGACTTGTTCGGCAAATACCTTAACAAGCTCACAAGTTTTTATCTACTTAAAGCTCGCATCCCTGAACCTATTATAGATGAGTATGGGCTAGTTGTTGTCTCATCGGAAGCCCAAAAGGATGCTTGGGAGGAACGGAGCACTGCAGCAATTGCTTTCAAAGAAAGTAGCGAGATATTTCCTGACGAGAGCGAGTGGCCTGTCGAGTTTGTCAAGTTTTTGGTGAACAGCGAAGCCTTGGGTGATCGCGAGAGTTTGGTAAGACAAGAAATGAAGGAGGCTGGTATTGAGATTATTGCTAGACATGGCTCCCGTAATGTTGAGAGTTTGATTCCAATTTTTGAGGAAGGGTTGACGACTACGAGAGATGTCGCAATCAAGGAGAATATCATTATATTATATGGTACTTTGGCCAGGCATTTGCCAGCACAAGACCCAAGGGTAACAACTATTGTCGAGAGGCTTCTTGCTACCCTTGAAACTCCCTCCGAAGAAGTACAACAAGCTGTATCGGTTTGTATTTCGCCGTTGGTTGACCTTCTTGGACCCGCAGCTGAGTCATATCTGAGGAACACCTTGCAAATATTACTAAATCCAGAAGTTAAACTTCATTCTAGAAGAGGGGCTGCATGGGGTTTAGCGGGTTTGGTAAAGGGATTTGGAATAAGCGCTCTGGCTAAATTTGATATCATTCGTGATTTAATGGACGCTTCGGAGGATAAAAAAAATGCTCAAAGGCGAGAATCGGTTGCGTTTGCTTTCGAGTGTCTCTCCAAGGCTTTAGGAAAGTTCTTCGAACCTTACGTTATCGAAGTTTTGCCCAATATTTTGAAAAACCTGGGAGACTCAGTTCCAGAGGTGAGAAACGCTACTGCTAACGCAACAAAGTTTATCATGTCCAACACTACCGGTTTTGGGGTAAAGAAACTAATTCCTGTGGCTGTCAGCAATCTAGATGAAATTTCGTGGAGAACCAAGAGAGGCTCTGTTGAATTACTGGGTAACATGGCTTATCTGGATCCTGCGCAACTTTCTGCCTCGTTGTCCAGTATTGTGCCTGAGATTGTTGCGGTCTTGAATGATTCACATAAAGAAGTTCGCAAGGCCGCCGATCAGTCTTTAAATCGTTTCGGCGAAGTAATCAGGAATCCTGAAATCCAAAAATTAGTGCCTATTCTAATAAAGGCAATCGGCGATCCAACAAAGCACACTGAAGACGCGTTAGACGCTTTAATTCAAACCCAGTTTGTTCATTATATCGACGGACCTTCTCTCGCGCTCATTATTCATGTTATTCACAGAGGTATGCGTGAAAGATCTGCCAATACGAAGCGCAAGGCTTGCAAAATTGTTGGTAATATGGCTATTCTTGTAGATGCAAATGATTTGGTTCCCTATTTGCAGCAACTAGTGGATGAGGTTGAGACCGCTATGGTTGATCCCGTACCAAGCACCAGAGCAACAGCCGCGCGAGCTTTGGGTGCTTTGGTTGAGAGACTGGGTGAAGAGCAATTCCCTAACCTTGTTTCTCGTCTAATGGAAACTTTGAGCGACGACAGCAAGACAGGAGACCGCCTAGGTTCAGCCCAAGCACTTTCGGAGGTTATAAGTGGTCTCGGACTGTCGAAACTTGACGAAATGCTACCCTCCATCATGGCTGGCGTTACAAATTTCAAATCTTATATTCGTGCAGGTTTCATGCCTTTGCTGCTATTTTTGCCAGTGTGTTTTGGTGCTCAGTTTGCCCCCTACGTCAGCCAAATCATTCAGCCGATTTTAGCAGGATTAGCTGACCCTGACGAGAGCATCTCAGACACATCCTTGAAAGCTGGTAAGTTGATTGTGAAAAACTACGCAACCAAAGCAATCGACCTGCTACTTCCAGAATTGGAGCAAGGTATGTTTGATGAGAATGAACGGATTAGACTGTCATCTGTTCAACTGACCAGTGATCTCTTGTTTCAAGTAACAGGCATCTCGTCCAAAAACGAATTTGACGATGAAGAAGGCGATGTCAACCACGAAGTCACAAAGCAACTTCTTGAAGTTTTGGGCCCAGAGCGTAGAGATCGCATTTTCTCTTCTCTCTTTGTTTGCAGATCTGATACATCAGGTGTTGTTCGTGCAACTACGGTAGATGTTTGGAAGGCTCTTGTTCCGAACACTCCGCGTACAGTCAAGGAGATTTTGCCTACCCTCATTAACATCATTGTGGTCAACTTAGCATCCACATCTGCTACTTTGCGGCACATTGCAGCTCAAACACTTGGTGACCTGGTGAGGCGTGTAGGCGGCAACGCCTTGTCCCAGTTGCTACCAACGCTGGAAGCTTCCTTGGCCGAAAATCGTGGTTCTGACTCCAAGCAAGGTGTCTGTATAGCTCTATGTGAGCTCATTCAATCTTCAACACCCGAATCGTTGGTTGAGTATCAGAATGTCATAGTCAACATAATTCGCAGTACTCTTGTTGATGATGATATTGTTGTTAGAGAGTCTGCAGCATTATGCTTTGACGCATTCCAAGAAGTCTTTGGGAATACTGCCGTTGATGAAATAATACCTCATCTACTCAACATGTTGGGCTCTTCCGATGGTTCTGAATATGCCCTACTTGCCTTACAGGAAATAATGTCCACCAAGTCTGAAATAATTTTCCCAATTTTGATTCCAACCCTGCTATCACCACCCATTGATGCCTTCAGAGCCCGCGCTCTTGGATCTCTGGCCCACGTGGCAGGCTCGGCCTTGTACAAGCGCCTTTCGATTATCATCAACGCTTTGGTCAGTACACTTTCAGCGGCGGTACAAGACCAAGCAACTAAGATTGCCTTGGAGGAAGCGTTGGATAGTGTTCTGTGCTCTGTTGTTGATGATGATGGCGTACATCCATTGTTGCAGCACATTTTGAGTCTGATGAAAGACGACAACAAAGGAAAGCGAATCGTGATTCTGCAACGCTTGGCGCACTTCTTTAAGGAAACTCCTCTCAACTTTGATATCTACATTCCGGAACTTGTATCCCAATCTATTGCCTTCTTTGATGATGAAGACCCTATTGTTTTGCAAAGTGTATTTGACGAACTCCTAGTCCTAGTTAAAAAACAGGATAAGTCTATGATTGAGAAACTAATTAAACCAGCTAGACAAGCTCTTCAGCTCACAGGAAGAGAGGATACAGAATTCAAAATTTTTACGTTACCTAAGGGCCCCAGCTGTATCTTGCCAATATTTTTGCACGGCCTGATGTATGCGTCGAATGAGGACCGTGAGATATCAGCCTTGGCAATTGCAGACGTTGTGAAGAGGACTCCAGCAGCAAATCTCAAAGCTTTTGTTACAGTAATTACCGGTCCACTGATCCGGGTTGTCGGTGAACGATTTCCAAGTGATGTGAAGGCTGCTATCTTGTATGCTTTGAATGTCTTGTTTGCGAAAATTCCTCAATTTTTGAGACCATTCATTCCTCAGTTACAAAGAACATTCGTGAAATCTCTGTCAGATCCATCGAATGAGACCCTTCGCCTCCGTGCTGCGAAGGGTCTTGGTTCTCTGATTGAATATCAGCCAAGAGTCGATCCACTGGTGGTCGAATTGGTTGCCGGTGCTAGACAAGCAACAGACTCTGGCGTTAAAACTGCCCTATTGAAAGCTTTGTTGGAAATTGTATCTAAGGCCGGTAAACAGCTCAGTGAAACATCTAAGAGCACAATCGTCAACTTAGTGGAAGAACAAATTCTGACGGTCGATGACAAACTGGCTACTGCTTATGCCAAATTGATAGGGTCTTTGTCTGGTATAATGACAAGGGAGGAGGCTGAGGCTATTTTAAATGATAAAGTGTTAGACGTTGATATCGGAAGCGACTCAGGTCGCTTTGCTATCTTAACTTTAAATTCCTTCCTAAGGGATGCACCCGCACATATACTTCAATCACAGTTTTTGAAGGAATTTGTTGAGTACTTGGTAGGCGCTGCAGGTTCCACGGTCCCATATGTTTCTGATAACGCCCTAACTGCTATTGGTAAACTCCTCCTTCTAGTAGGTGAAAAGAGATCGCCATATTCTGTCAAGGTTAGTGAAACGGCATTTGAGCTGGATGAAGAACACGTCAGGAGCCTCATTGGTATTTTGACTAGAGACATGTTACGTCCGTCCAGCAATTCCCAGGATTCAAGAAGAATGAGTTTGGTAGTTGTGAGAACGTTGGCCAGGTTTAAATATGAGGAATGTATTAGACCCTACCACGACGAGTTAGGGCCTTCTGTGTTTTCCTGTCTGCGTGATGTTATTATTCCCGTTAAGCTAGCTGCGGAGAAGGCATATTTGGCAATTTTCAACATGGTAGAAGAGGCCGACCTAAGTTCTTTCGAAGGCTGGTTCTCTGGCCTAACTGGCACTACGATTGAAAACAGCGTGGGTGACTCGATCCAACTGAGGTCCATTGGTGACTACACGAAGCGGGTGGCTAAGCGATTAGCGGGCGTCGAAAGAGAAAGAATAGCGGCTGGTGGTGATTTAGAAACTGTATTTTCGGATAGACTCGAAGACGAATCTGAAATCTGGGCAGTGGGAGGCGTCGAGATGATTAGGGAGGCATAGATCTTTGTGATAATAGTGCAATGTATATATGGAACTATATGTGTTGATTTTTTTCAATGTAGTCAACTAGCTTCCAGACAAGCTTCTCAGTTGGCCGTGATTTTTGCCAAAATAATTCACATCGTTCGCTATTAGTAGGACATCTCAAAATCCATTGGTAAATCCAGCTCAAGAAGGGTCTTTTGGTAGTCCTAACTACTAAATTGACTACAAGAAGACAACACAGGACTCTTGCTATTGCCCGAAATTCGGGCATCGTTGGCCAAGACATATAAATGTTCTGTGGTGTAAATGTAAGGTGTTCAGTTACAGGAAGGTCTAATGATCATTAAAGTAGGATTTCAGCGCACAAGTCGGACTGAATTCTTGGTACGAACAGTTTCCTCTTTGGCAAAGTCATTCAAAATAGTCCTTACGATGATCTGGGTATACGTTGCTTGAATGATGCATGTTTTTTTGGACTAAAATTGCGGCTAATTAAATTATATAGGCTCGGTTCGGTGCGCACTACAGGTCGAAGCTTGAGAAGTATTGCAACTTCAACGATCGCATTACTATCCTATGACTATTGTTACATGTTAAATCGTTTACTTTAATCTGAATACTTTTGGTACCTTTCATATTTCCGAAGAAACGCGTAGAGGGGTAGGACGTCACACGAACTCTCCGACCCTCATGCAATCTTTTTCTATGTTTTCGACTCTTGTCATATCAGTCTCTTCGTTGAGATCCTTGATCGCATCTTCCTCTTCTTGAGTCAATCCGCTAAGATCTTGAGTAGGGATTATTTCCTGATCCATCCTCACACTCGGAGCACCTTGAAGATACCTGATGTTTTCTAGGCATCGTATCCTTATGTTCTCCAAATACCTCTTGGAATTTTTGTTCTCGTAAAGGTTGTCAAGAACCGGATGAAGAGAGAAATCGGGCCCAAACCAATCTCGAAAGGGTATATCCTCGGGGATTTCTTCGGGTATGGATACACCATTCAAGAGCGCTGTTTCGTAGGCCCACAAACGGGATACATTTCTGGGCGTATAGCCACCACCTCCAAGGACTAACATCGGGAGGCCGAAAGACTTAATAAACTTTACGCACTCACCGTGAGCTTTTACATTCAAATTGAAACACCCCAGTCTATCGTGGCCCAGTGAGTCGGCCCCGCATTGCTGGATTATGACAGTAGGTTTGAAAGACGTGATCAATGGATCCATGATGCTTTTGAAGAGATTAATATATGCATCGTCATCTATTCCGTCATCCAAAGGAACATTCAGAGAAAAATGTTTACCGCGAGAGCACCCCACTTCATCAAGTCTGCCGGTCCCGGGAAAGAATTCGCCATTATACTTGTGGAAAGAAACCGTAAACACTCTGTCGGTGGTGTAAAATGCTTCCTGAACGCCGTCTCCGTGATGCAAGTCGATGTCTATGTACAAGACTCTGGGGTGATATCGCAGCAAATTGAGTATGCTGAGCACAATGTCGTTAACGTAACAAAAGCCCGATGGATTGTTTTTTTTCGCGTGGTGCAACCCACCCGACCAATTGATGGCTATTTCGGACTGACCGCTGATAAGCTTTCTGGTGGCATCTAACGAAGCACCAGCGTACAGCGCGGAGTACCGATACAGGCCCTGGAAGATTGGGCAATCGTCGCCAATGTTGAACTTTTCCAGCGATCCGCGCGGGAGTTTGGTCAAGTTGTCAGGCGACACGCGCGCCAGAAACTCGATATAGTCCTCAGAATGGAACTGGCTGAGCTCCTCGCGCGTGGCTGGCCTGGTCTCGTACAAGTCCATCACATTATGCAAACCATACGACGACACCAGGTGGTCTGTAAGCATGAGCCTGAACGGCTTCATCGGATGCTTTACACCGTAGTGGAACCGTGATACGTCCCCATTGAAGTGATACGACACATTTGGCCGGTACGGTGAGTCAAAAGCGGAGACCGGCAAACCTCCCTCACGTCTCGAGCCATCCTGGAAAGTGCTGCTCATAACTCACACACGCGTACACATACACATACACACACCTTCTGGAGCTTGTCCTGTTGACCTAGTTGTTGGTAGCATGTATGTTGATGCTTTATCCTATCATCAATATTGAATTGTATTCGTTCTACGTGATCTCATCGCTAACTCCCATCGCCCTACCAGCCTCTCAACGTTTGCAGTTGTCCTGGATTGCGGTCTTTTGTTTCTGTCTGTCCGTGACAGCCTTCTCTGTTGCTCTGTTTCGCGCTTTTTCTTGCGTTCTTCCAAGCGATGTGGCATGTCACATCTCACCGGCAGAAAGACATCTCGGAACTGGAGAGCTATTGCCCAATTGGGAGTACAGTATGCCTGTTTCAAACACCATGGTTCCATAGCTTGTCTAATTTTGTTTTGTATTCGACGACGTAGCATCCATCGCCATCGAGGTACTTGATACATATCACAATTTACAGAAAACTAGTCCCAGACTGCCCGCTCAACGGGCTCCGCTTATAGCACAGGTGCATTTGGATGGATGATTTGTAGCAACAGCACATTTTGCTTGTGCCTTGTTAGCTGTTTGACTTGTAAACTGTGGACGCGATGAGCAAGACGCTCGGGTTTGGTTAGATATATTAATGACAGTGATCTTAGGCAATTATCGAGAAACGACCCGCAGGTCAGGAGGAGACTTGGAGTGAGCAGATAGGTTGATCGTATATCTTGCAAGGCGAGTTGAACATGACACAGTACACATCTAATGTTTTGAATTTGGAGCTTATCCGGTTTCTTGTTGAGCAGGACACGGCTATACTCACACCTCCAGTAATGGGAAAGGTCGCAGACATCGAGCTGTGGTACGCGAAAGAGAGAGGGGAGCTGGAAAGCAGGACAGTAGATGTAGAGGAGGCTTTTACGAGAGCATCAGCCCGAAGGAGTCGCTTCTGGGGCGATCTCCGTGAGATCGCGGCTTGTAGTCCGGGCTGTATCAGCTTCACGTCGCAAGACGTTCCGTGTCCACGGGACGCAGTGATTAACTATGTCGACGTTCAAACACTGCGTATCATGTACGAGTCTGTGAGCCCGGGACATGCTCCCGGTGGCCACCAGCAGCAGTCAAAAGCGGAGCAGCCAAAAATGACTCTTTTGGTAGACCGTTTGCTGGAGGCGCTGAACTCCACGGCTGCACAGACTCCTAATCAGCAGACTCTGGCCCGCTTGGAGCAGGTTTTGGCTGAGAAGCCGGCATCGTATGTCCTCGGACGCGAAAGGGCCCAAAAACTCACCCATCACAGCAGTTTTATCCCCATCTGCGGTCACCGCAACCATTCACAGGTCCTTTCCAGCCTTTGTACCATATCTAACAACAAAATCGCGGCGCTCGATGGTAACAAGCTCCAGAACGCGGACCAGGGATGTCCTGGGATTGCGAAATGTGCCCAGTCCAAGATCCACTATATACCGATTTCGAAGCCACAAACAGACTCCTCCCTCGGCGATTGTTCCTACCTTGACACCTGTCATAAGATGAACTCGTGTCGGTACGTGCACTACCTACAATACGTCCCAGAATCGCTGGTTAATAACGCGGCGCATCGCAACCAAGAAAAGAACCAGCAGTCCAAGCTCAACCAGGCCATATGTCTGTACACACGGGGTTTCCGTTGCGCAGGGGCCACAGCTCCACAGCTGCCTGCACAATGGATCCAATGCGACGTCCGTAAGTTTGATTTCACCGTGCTAGGCAAGTTTTCTGTTGTCGTGGCCGACCCAGCGTGGAACATCCGCATGAACCTCCCCTACGGGACCTGCAATGATTCTGAACTCAGTAACCTGCCTCTGGATATTTTACAAAATGAAGGCATCATCTTTTTGTGGGTCACCGGCCGTGCCATCGAAGTGGGCAAAGAATCTTTGCAAAAATGGGGATACGAGGTGTGCAACGAAATTTCCTGGATAAAAACCAACCAGCTGGGCCGCACTATCGTGACTGGACGCACTGGTCATTGGCTCAACCACTCCAAAGAGCATCTCTTAGCTGGAATTAAGGGCTCTCCTCAGTGGCTCAACAAACAATCAGATGTTGACCTGATTGTATCTGCCAGTAGGGAAACCAGTCGTAAGCCGGACGAGCTATACGGGATGATCGAACGTCTAGTAGGGCCACATGCTCGGAAACTGGAGATTTTCGGCCGCGACCACAACACTCGACCAGGATGGTTTACCATCGGAAACCAAATCAACGGTGAGAATATTTGCGAGATCGACGTGAAATTTAAATACCGCAACTCTTTGCGCAGACGGAAATCTCAGCGTCCCATTCCCCACCCAACTACAGTCTGAACTATTGGCCGAACCTTTTTCAGCCGTGCCCATCGGTGCTCATGGTCGACTTTAATCCTGGCTCAAATATAATAGACCTAACGTTTGTCTCAAACCATTTCAAGTTAAAAGGGCATACTAGCCAGTAGAATTAGCTTATCTGTCGCTAGCTTATATACGTTTCCTGGTTAGATGATGATCGGCATGTTAATTTTTGCATCAAGGTAGAGGTGACATACCACGCTGGAACGATGTTTCATGTCAAAAATTGCATCAATACCACAGTCCATTTAAATACACTTGAAACCACCGGTTCTTTTGGTAACTGGCATTGATGCAGCGACGAAAGCGACTGAAACGAAATGACGGTTTTTCTCGTAGGTAAAGGCGTAGTTGAGAGATGCTTAACGCCCCCATTCTGCAGGGCCATTCGTGGGTGCTTTCGAAGTGTCTATGGAGCCTTTTTGAGGTAGTAAGGTTTGATGCAGTTTTTAACACGAGTGCAGAAGCCTGCACGAGAGAGATTTTGAGCCAGCTGGTCGATAACCTTAAGAGAAAAAGTAAGAGGAATCGGCATCACCTCATACTGTTTCGGCAGCCCTGCCCTGGTGGTATACCATTTCAACTTGGCGAGCTCGAGGCTTGATTAGTAGTCGTTACCAGAAAAACATCAGTGAATAAAAGATACGCAAGACAAGTGTTGAAGACCAGACCAATAGCCGGGCCTGGATGGTGATCGAACGGCATTGAAGTGAGAAAGGTCGCGCCTATGATAGCTCAATAGGTATGAGTATAATGGACTTATCGGATAGCTTTTAGCCTCAGTCGCTTCTCGGCCAATAAAGTACAAAGTGATCTGATCCCATGGAGAATGGCAATCTTGGGTTCTGGGGATGACCGCGTAGTTGAGGTTATAGCACTTTGTTGGCCATGATCGTCTAGTGGCTACTCGCCGGGGCATACACTGGGACCATTACGCGTTGCGTAGAACTTTTTTTTTTTTTGCGAATGTCTGTTCTTATGAACAATCCAAGATCTTGGCATGCGTTGTAGTTTCTGATCAACACGATCAGAAAAGAAGTGTGTGCCGCTTTGACCGCTAGTAAAACATGCTAACTTCGCCTAAACGGCAACATGTAAAAGTTGGAGTTTTCTACCCATTAGAGAAATCAGGCTACCGTAGGAAGTATATATCTACAGCATTTTAGAATTGCCTCTCATGGCTTGGCTCCATAGCTTACCATTGTGGTGGTGGTGGTGGTGGTATTGGGCTCCCTTTTTTTTATCTGTTGAGGTGTCCAAGGACTCGAGAAAAGCATCATAAGCTTTTGGTGGGGACAGCTGTATAAGTCAGAGTAGTCGGGCATCGATTCATGGCAGTAACCACGAGCATTTGGGAAAGATTACGAGAGAACTATTTTGATTATGTTGTGCTGATGAGATAATAATTTCTCAAGAGAGAAACGCCACAGACATTGTTTTTTTGCTTGTTTTAATCAGGACCCTATCTTCTTTATTAACAATTTGTCGGCGTCAGCGATCATTTGACGGAGCTTTGTCAAAAACTGAAACCCACTAACGACACACAGGCCATTAGCATAGTAGTAGAGTGTAAGTACCCCACGAACATGAGACGCACACACTTCAGAGGTATATACACGTTTGTGCCTCACTATACATGAAGCAGTAATTCTTACGACCCAAGGTATAAAGGCAGTGCCGTCAGACCATGCTAATTACTTCTCAGAAACTAGAAAGAACAAGTAGTTATTGTAACATACAAGGTACCTTGAGGTTCAAAATCGTTATTTGTATACTGTGGTTTGCTTATGCATAACCACTGCATCAAAATTCATAAGGTTAGCGCAAGTGGTTTAGTGGTAAAATCCAACGTTGCCATCGTTGGGCCCCCGGTTCGATTCCGGGCTTGCGCAAATTTTTAATTTTTTATCATTTTGTTGTCTTATATTTTTCGGTACGTAGAAGAACAGTCCATTTGCGAAGATAACGAAGCCGCCCCCCTCCGTTTTCTAATGCGCTTGTATGTCTTATGAGACTCTGGCTTATACTTCGCCTTTGCTGTCATTTCGATTTGGAGCCCTCGACCAATCAGCTTTGAGAAATTCAAAAGTCGAACTTCATGCTTGTACAGCTCCGTCCATAATGACTTCAGTAAAGAACTCTCGTAACGCCTGATTGTATGGTTCGGTAAGCCTTGAGAGTATACGTTGAGTTCACCGAAAATTTTGAAACCCGAACTCTGACTGCATATCTCAAGTTCTATCGTTGCTGCTCGATTCTTGTTAAAGGAAAGCGTTGCAAGTTGCTTTAAATACTCAGTCCGAATACAGCCAACACTACCTACATCATGCTAAGGCAAGCTATCAGAAAAGCTTCCACTCTTCCACCACACGCTTTGAAGCCAGCTTTTGGGCCAGGCGACCAGGCCGCTGCCAAGGCTTTCAAGCAGGCTGCTGAAAACACACATCACCACGCTAAGGAGACCTCTGGGTTGTGGCTCAAGATCTCCATGTTCGTTGCTGCTCCAGCCATCGCTTTGGCCGCTGTAAACACCTACTTCGTCGAAGCTGCCCATGCTGAGCACCGCGATCACTTGAAGCACGTTCCAGACTCGGAATGGCCGGTGAACTACGATTTCCAAAACATCAGATCCAAACCTTTCTTCTGGGGCGATGGTGACAAGACCTTGTTCTGGAACCCAATTGTCAACAGACACATCACCGACCAGTAAGCGTTACGGTCGGCCACATGAGCATTTGGAGCACTATAGGAAGGAGAAAGAAACAAGATTCTGGTGAGGGACTTGTAAATCAATTTTTATCGGCATGCCATTCATAAATATATATTTAAACGACAAACCGAATAACCTCAATCGTTGCGGAGCGGGACGAATACGTACTGTAGGACCAATGGCCTCTTGCAATCCTCGTTAATGAACAAAATGTTAAGATTTCTCGGCACATCACGTATCAGCCGGATAGTCCGAGACTCAACGTGAAAGACGTGTTTAACAATACTGCATCTTCTAACCGACTTCTCTGTGACGTTATTATTAATACTTGGAAAATTATACAGACTCATTCACTCACTCACAAGCTGATGATTTAGTTGAAATCGCAAAAGTTCCCACCGAATTATAATGCTGAAAATATGAATAGATTATTGGTTGCAGCGATAGCCACGCTGTTTTCTCTTGGATGCCAGGAGAAATGCAGAATAGATTTCTTGAAATCTATATCATCGCCCCACTGTTTATTACGCGCGCTTTGCTGTTCCAACGATCCCAGTTTCTTGGATTTGAATGCTGTCTTATCGGCTTGGAGAACGATTTCGTCCATGGCCGGCGAGCTGCTGGTCTTGCCACCAACTACATCAGGATATATCATAAAAGTGTTATTGTAGGAACCTGTCATCAAACTTGAGCTGTTACCGCTGAAGTTAACTTCAAATTTGTCGAAAATCGCATCATTCTCGTAAGTGTCACTTAAGCGATCTTTGAGCTGATCTTGTATATTGATGGTTTTCACAGGCTTGCTGTCCATGTTCACATCCCATATCTTCACCGTTAAGTAATCTCTGGATGCAATATAACGACCATCAGGGCTAAACTTGACGTCAGATATCGAGGACGTTATTTCGGTGAAGAAGTTGTGATTCATGGGGTCCAAATACTCTTCGAAAGTCTTGGCGCGAAAATCGCACAATGCATTTTGTCGCATGTCGGCCAGTTTGATGGTACCTTTGGAAGACGAGTACATGAACAGATTGCAATGCTGAGGATGGAAATCCGCACTCGTAATTACTTCCGTTAGCTCTTCCATATTGGCGGGTTTGATATCCACGATATTGAAGGACTGATCTGGTATGTCTAAATTCCACAAGTTGATTCTCAGATCGTCGGCACTGATGAAGGTTTCTTGGTCGGAATTTATTGATATGGAGTTGATGTGATATGTGTGCGCGTTACTGTAAGTCCTTTTCGGAGCGGCCGCAATGATCTTGTCGTGTTGCGAGAGCCTAGGAAGCTTGAGCGACGACAATGACAGCACTGCTTTCGCGGACCCGTTACCATGGTTGGAGGTGCTACTCTTGGAAGTCGACCCCGAAAGCGAATTGAACGCACCTTCGCTCAGGTTGTTCTCACTGACGAGCTTGATGTTTTTCTCGTAGATCTTCCAAAGCTTGATGGTTTTGTCGTTTGTGCTCAGCAGGAAATGCGATTGGTTGGTAGGACGACACCACTTGATCTGGTTTATTTTCTCCTCGATCTCCAGAGACTTGAGGTAGTCGAACTCCGCGTCGTGCGACTGGAACTCCGTGAGAAACTTATATTCGCAGTGCTTGCTGTTATTGCGCTCGAACAGCACCACGCGGCCGCCCCGGTCGCCTGTCGCGAGGAAATCGCCTGTCGGATCGAACTCCACCGCCGTGATGATGTCTGCCTCCGTCACCACAATGTCAGCCTTGTCACCAAAACACTGGCTGAACTTGAAATCGAAGCTGTTCTTGCCTCCTGTCGCCCCTCCTGTCGTTGCCATTTCGTATTGTCCCGAAACTCAAATCTTATGTCGCTGTCGGCTCTTCCGTACTACCAACTAGACCAGCGGCTGTTTTCAAACGCGTCTCGCCAGTTCTGCTGTGTTTGCCGATTCACCGCCTTCTCTGATACTTTTCTGGGTGTGCTTTGTGTGCCTGTGCCAATAAGGTCAAGTCGGTTCAAAAATTGCCCAATGCTTTCCTACACACGATATTTCTCACTCAAATTCTAGAATGCCCACAGATGGTTACTTTCACACTTATTAACAGCCACGGTGCTTGTTTCAGTCTCTGATGCTGTTAAGGGTCAGAATCTCTCTTGTATCCCACCTGTGTAAAGTGTTGATATAAAATTCATCAAATTTTAGAATGGGAAAACTTAAGGTCAAATTTAAGGGGTTTCCTTTCAGGGTATTAAAAATTTTTCGAGATGCCTATATAAAGGCTTTAACGAACAATGACAGAGGACCAAAGTCATGAGGAAATCCAAGATCTAAATGGCTGAGTAGAAGTGTAGAAGCGTAGAAGTGTAAACCTGGTCTTGATGGCAAAGGTCGGCAGTCTTTAATTGTATTACAAGAATAATTTTTATCTTGACCCGTCCAGCAACGCGTGTAAAATCCGGCTCGTGCTAAGCTGGCGTGTGGTGCGCGCGGTGTGTGATTTAGGACAGCATAGAAGCTGAGATATGGCGTAGTATGCAC
Organism: Lachancea dasiensis; assembly: GCA_900074725.1. Taxonomy (NCBI): domain Eukaryota; kingdom Fungi; phylum Ascomycota; class Saccharomycetes; order Saccharomycetales; family Saccharomycetaceae; genus Lachancea; species Lachancea dasiensis. The sequence goes on from LT598457.1 coordinate 361,622, forward strand.
GGTCAGCACACCGGCTCGCCACACGCTCGTTATGATGATATACTAACTTGTCATACAGAAATATACAAATTCTTTTGGCTATGAAAAACTACTTGAAAGCTTAAGCAGCCTTCTTGGCAGCGTCAGCAGGAGAAACTCTGTTTTCTCTGTTGAATCTTTGTCTTTGAGGAGGAGTTCTGATTCTTCTGTCTTGTCTAGATCTGACTCTCACGATTCTGGCGTGGATGGCACAAGAAACACAGTAGTGCAACTTGTTGTAGATCTTAGGCAAAGCGTACTCAGAGTACACAGAGGCCTCGGACAAGTCTCTGACGGCGGCAGCCTCGACAATGTTTCTGATAGTCATTCTCTTGATGGCCTTGTCCTTAGGAACACACTTGGAACAGTTGACACATCTGACTGGCTTGACGTGACCTCTGCCCTTCTTGTTTCTACCGTTGGAAGCTCTCTTCTTTGGCATTCTGCAGACACGGGGTATCTGGTTAGTAACACAGTTGGAGAACATGAACGTGGGTAGGACTATTGGAACTTAACAAACGCCTTCCTGGTACCGCAACGCTCGCGATGTGAGGTCCGAATGGAAGCACAGCAAAACCTTCAAGGAGAACAAGCAGCCAATTCCTCCCCAGTGGCCGCTTCTTCTGTTATCACGGTGATGCCGACACCATCAAACTCTCTTTACAGCACTAAGCCGAGTCCCACGTTGGCTGGGCCCAGTTATCTTCCATCTCAAGGCACCACTTGACTCGAACGCTTGTGATTCCAGCCTCTATCCCTTCATAATATGGTCACATACTTGTATAGTTTATTCCTGGTCTGTGAAGGATATTAGTCCAAACTAGGAGAATTGGAACTTCACTAATCTTTAAGCTTCCAGTATGCTGGAAAAGTTTCAGGATCCCCCACCTGCCGTCGAGACTACGGGCCTGAGCCCAGCTTCAGAGCCGCGTGGAACCCAGGCTTGGGCCGGGCTGAGCCTAGCAGAGGGCCCTCGGCAGGAGCTGTAGGTGGCGGCTCTAGGCAGAAGCCTCACAGGCTGGGCCCACCACGGCCCCCCAGGCCCATCCCAAGCATCAATACCACACCCCACGCAAACCTTTTTGCAACTATACCGTGGATCACGCAATTTTTCACCCAGCTTGTAAAAGTTGGTGTACCTTGTATGTTGGTGTATGGGTTTAGCAGTCACAGGTCAGCCATCGCTTTGTACGCATTGGTGTACAGTCAGCAGACTTACGGGCAACTACGAAGAGGCACAAACAGGGAGGACATAACACGGCTACTTTGACCGCTCAATCCAGCCCCGAACGGTTGACAACTATCGATACATATTACCATTCTTTTTTTATTGTTGACTTTAAATAATAGATGTTTAGATTCAAATGAAAAGTGAATATTCATGCTAAGGCGCTTCGGCAGTCTTTGTCATTGCGTGAAAACAGCCCCCGTCTTTGTACTTCAACCCTCCGTTGGCGGCATGCAAGCATGTGTAATGCGTAGTTGTGTGTGGTTTGCCTCTTTTGCGGTGATTTATCTGGCGCTTACTAGTTGTCCTTATCCCCCGAATTTGATCCCTTAGTGGTGGTGGTCGTCATCGGTCTTGACACCGACTGCGTTCAACTTGTACACCGAACCACATTCCCAGCATCTGCTGACTTGGTTGACGGTGGGCTTCAACCACATGATAGTGTGCGAACCGGCTGGAGAACCCGTGCAACCGACGTAACGGTAGTCGTCGTAACTGTCGACAACAATTGGGTTTTCCATGGTTCCGATTCTGGACGCGTCCAGAGGCTTAGTGTCGAAGATCTCGACACCCTCCAACTTACCCAACAGTTCCAATCTAGCCAAACCGGTGGCTTGATCGTATTCGGTGGGAACGACGCCCTCGGAGGCACCAGGACCAACCAAAGTCGCGTTGCCGTCAACCTCTGACAGCTTGGTGGCCATCTTGGTGACTTGCTTTTGCATTACAACCCTCTGCGAAGAGAAGGCTCTGGTAGCAGGGGTCATAAATCTCATGGTTTGGCGTAGAGACAACATTGTTCTGATCTGCAAAACGAGTGGAAGTTAGTAAAAGGCAAGCGACTCAAACAAAAGCGCCCAAGTGGCACACGGCTCGCAGAGGGTTTCGAAGCGGCAGGAATGCAACTCGGCTCGTCTTTGGAAGCACAATGGCCGGTTCCAATTTGGTCTCGGAAAACCATAACCTTTTTCTCTCGGGCCAGAATGGTATCCATAGCTGTGCCCTACGGTTGTGGACCCATTGACCGACATTTAAACTCGCAGACTAATTCCGGTTGGTCTGCTGGACAAATCGAGCAAATGGCCAACTGCTACCTATTCTGCACATTCCCCACATGCAAGCCTGATTTCTTCCCTTACATACATTAAGCGCTCTGTAACAGGCTGGATAAACAAGGGTGCTTAAGCGGTTTAAACTCGTAACACTCGTTGTTCGACACTTCGAATCTAATACTCAAATTTTTTATGGGACTGAATTTCTGTATATCGGGTGACATCTAATTAACATAGCTTCAATAACGGTAGAGGTACCGATCGCTCATTTTCCTCGTGAAAAAATCAGCAAATTTGGTTGGCTCGTGATCACGAGGTGTATGTACTTGAGTACTGAGTATTCAATCATTATAGACGTGACTGCTTCTCTGTGTCGCTGACATTTCGGCGTGGTGAACCAGGAACCTGTGTGCGAAAGGCGTCACGTCGGGTTCAGCGGCCATACCTGCGCAGCTCGAGATATCTCAGGCCTGGGTAGGCTGCACCCGAAAAGCCCATACTCAACCACATAGCCAAGTCTCCACCATATTCGCCAAAATGGCGTGCAATCGGGCCAATCCAGTAGGCCTGAGCCATTCCCAGAACGACTCCCACGACCCCCACCAAAAACGCAGCTGTCGCCGCATACCCGTGGGTTAAGGCATTGGGGTTGTTCCACATGTCCCAGTTGTAGCGACGCTGAGCTTTTGAAAAACGTGACCGGTTGGCCTTGAGCGCCCGCAGGCTGATCTGAGACGACGCACCTGGGATAGCGCCACGGTGTTCATCGGCCCCGTCAAACGACGGGAACTCTTTTGTGTACAATTGCAGGAAATGCGTTCTGAATATAGTGTTTTCTTCCAAAAGGATGATGAAATAAATGCTGATCCAGTATCCTACCATCGGCAGAAAATTACCTAAAATAGTGCTGAAGTGGTTTCTGCCGACCAGGGCACACACCAAGTAGAAAACGGTGCACGCGATGGCCCAAATCCAGCGCGGCACACGCGCCATGTGCACACTTGAAAGCTGCAACGAAAAAGCTGCAGAGTAGGTGTTAATTATGTTGTTTGAGATCAAACTTAAGATCAAAACAACGACGCAAAACTTGCCGAAGCCGTTCCAACGAGAGAAACCAGCATGTAGCAGACCGCCCATTCCGTAGGTGTCGTAGGCTTCTTGCCAAGGTTCGTAGGCCGCGGCACAGGCAGCCAGTATCAATCCCAAAACACCAACAAATGTGGTGGGAAGTAAAGTGCCAAAAAACGTCAGCAAAAACACTTTATGAGAGGGCGTATCCTCTGGGAACAAAATGTAGTAGTCTGACGTGATGGAGCCCCAAGTGGAGGTGATACTGTAGCATAGTGAGAAAAATGATAGCCAGTTTCCCTTGATGGTCAGTGCATCAACGTCGTCATTTTGAAACGCATCTACTAGATTGAACTTGTCACTGGCGGAGATGTACAGCAGGAGGAAGCAGGTCAGTACAGGAACCGATAGCATGGTCTCGACTCTCAAAACTTGCTTAATGCCGAATATCGCAACCAAGAACGACAAGGCCGTCACGATAATGATACCAACCCAAAGAGGAATCTTATCGTCTGATACAGCTGCGAGCATTTCGCCCCCAACAACACAGTTCACAATGCTCCATCCCATTACACCAATGATCGAGACCAGGGCCACAAACTTCACAAAGTACCATCCGAAGAGGTATCTAGCAGTTACCATTTGCCTACACCCCGATTGTGGTCCCATGATGGAGCAATAGGCCGCTACACCACAGCCAATGGCCATGGATATGAGGCCACTGACCAGTGATTGGCGGAACGTTAGTTCAAACAATAACGGTCCCAAAAAATATGAGGACATGGATGATAATCCTCCCGCTGCACTCAGCCACAGCCCAGCGACGCTTAAAAATTGCTTCGACGTGCCTCTTTCATACGGAGGGATTCTTTGGATACCACGAATTTCAACACCGAGGGAGTCTAACTTCTTAGAAGCTTGTCTGGTCTTGCTATAGATCTTAGACAAGACACTTGGTGTCTTAACTGTCTTTTCTTCGGTCCCCTGGAAACTGTATTCTTTGACAAATTCAGAAGGCTTCTTAACCCCCATCGTTGCCTCTTTAAAAACTTGAGAGTACTACTTTAATTTGTTACCAGACAGGAAGCGTCTCAAACATGCAGATCGTTCTTATATTTCTTACTGTCAGCAAGTTACTCTGTCCTGATGCCTGAGTCATTTTTCAAGAAAATTGACTTAACTTTAAGTCACCTTAGACTCACGAGTTCGTCGATAACAGGAACAGGGCAGGGACTTGAATGACAGAAGATCTAAAAGCGAGAGGATAACAGTCACTTAAAAATGAGTCGGATACTCGAAGTAACAAATATTTATAGTGTCACAGCAGCTGAGAAAATCACTGGCTAACATATGAGAGCAAGCACAGATGATGCTGCTACGGCTTTATGACCAGTCATGAGGTCGGCCTACCATACTTGGATTCGAATTAGAAATGTATAGCACCCTGGTTTCTGCGATATCCACTAAAAGTGCTGGCTAGATTTTATACGCTATCTTTAAATTTTTTGTGTTGTGAGGATGCAACCCAAAGTCATGATAACTCTACAAAACATACACTGAACTCAATGGCACATCTATCGTCAATAGTACTATAACAATTATGTAATGTCTTTCGAGTTGTCAAACTACTCTTGAGTGACCTTCGCTCTTTTCAAGTACTTCTTGGATAATGTTTGTGAGGGCGAACTCACAACTTTGATAGTAATTGCCCTTAGTGCCACTACCTATATGTGGAGTTATAGTCACGGACTCATCGTTGGCCAGAAGCCATTTTTCTACATCTGGTTCATGATAGAAAACGTCCCCGCCGAAATGTCTGATTTGGGTTGACTCAATCGCTTGTTCGAGGGCGGTAGGCTCAAAAATGACTCCTCTTCCAATGTTCACAAATATCACGTCCCTAGCGCAAGCGTGTAAGAAACGAGAATCGATTAAATGCTTAGTTTCAGGAGTCCCAGGTAGTGCGACCACAATTGTAGTGAATTCTTTAAGCTTGGGATACAAAGTCTGATCTAGCGCATGGAAAGTCCATGGCACTGTCGAATCGGGGGTGCGCTTGGCGTAGTGGATCTCCATGCCCAAGCCATACTGGAGTTTAAGCGCAATCTGTTTGCCAATACCTCCCAGGCCCAGAATCAGACCCTTTTGCCCTTTGGGCGACTTGACATCGTAAGACTTTAGACTTTCTCCAAACATAAATTTGGTGCTCTTAGTGTCCTCGCCTGCGGCACTGCGTCTGGCTTCCAGCGTGTGGCCGGTCTTGCGCAGATGCAGTTGCTGATACGAAAATTTGCGGTAACCCTCTATGACATGCCACAATGCACAATCAGCAACATCGTTTCCAACCAGGCCCGGAATCTCAATGGCCCCGACACATTCCGTAGCGGGTCCCTCTTCGTCAGTGTAATTGTAGAGCTTCACCTTATATTTTTTCAAGGCTTCGAAGTCTATGCCATTCACACCGCGCGAGCATAGCACAATACACTTAAGGCTATTCTTAGGGAAACGACTGTCATCTAGAAGTTCGGCGGTCAGCCCACCGATTGGATGGAATGCGGGAAATCCACCGTATATGGCAGTGAGAGGTGCCAATTGAGGGTCGAAGTTGTCTTTCAAAAAGTCAAGGAAACTTTCGCGATCACCCGTGGCAAAATCATAGTGAATTATTTGGAAGTGGTCTTTGATGGTAGTATTGTATAATTTGGATGTTAGCTCTGGTTTACTGATGAAAAGTATGGCCGGTTTGGGATCCATTTCCGCGAATTTCATTAGCGATGAATCGAACAGATTATCAATAAGATCTTGGCTTCAATAATGTGTTTTTTCCGAGAGATGTTTTCCTTCATGAATTATTGAGATTAAATAGATGCATTTTGAATATTTGATGATAGATAAACGCCGGGGTATTTACAGTTTTGCACGGCTGGTAGCTAGTAGGTGCCTTTTGATACCATTTTGTCCAAAGAATTCCTCATAAATGTTGGGAAGTTCGCCTTGACCTAATGTGTTGGGTGCCTCATTCCCATTGAGCTTGTTGCAAATGGTTTTGCCTTCATCTCGAAGCTCTATAATGTCAGCATCTACCATGGCCTCTAACAAATCGGCTTGCAAGTCTGCAATGCTTTCGATACCACAGCATAACCTGATTAGGTCTTCTGGGAACTCCCTTTGAGCACGAACCGCTGGGTCGATTGCGGCGTGTGACATCTTGCAGGGCATGGAAATGAGAGAGTTAACGCAGCCGAAGGAGACTGTGACGGACCAGATTTTCAGCTTTGGCGACGAAACTAAGCGCCTTGAATGCTCAAAGGATCCGGTCTCAAAAGACAAAACAGCACCGGGCCCGCCATTGAAGGATTTATGCAGTTCGAATTGTGGATGCGATTCGAGGCCGACGTAGCGAGTTAGTGTAAGATCACCGGGAGCGCGTTTACGAAAACCGCATGAATTCTCCAGCCAATGTCCCAGCACCATGGCGTTGTGCTGTTGCTGATACATCCGAACACCGAGTGTTTTGAGACCCCGGACCAGCAACCACGAGTCGAGGGGGGAAAGCCCGCAGCCAGTGGAATTGATGATGAAATAAATGTCTTCTGCAATTTTGGCGGTTCTGGCGATGATCACACCAGCCATGATATCGTGGTGGCCGTTCAGATACTTTGTTGCGGACTCGTACACCACATCGCATTGGAACTGCAATGGGTTACACAGCAACCCGCTCATCATCGTGTTGTCAATCGCCACCACGCATTCTGGGTTCTCAGCCTTGATAAATTTGGTGAGTCTGGGTAGATCAGCCACTTTCAAAAGCGGATTGGTGGGCGATTCTAACAGCACGCAAGCTACCCGTGACTGCCGTTGGAATAGCTTCACAAACTCCTCGTAGTTGGTTGTGTCTGTGTGCAGGATGCGCGCGTGGTTGCGGCTTGCCAGGTGTGTCAACAACCGCTGCGTGCCGCCGTAAAGGTCATCGCCTGCGATGATTGTGGGGACTCCGGAGCCGTTGTTGTTGAGCACCAAGCTGCGCAAAATCATGTCCAGTGCCGTCATACCACTGCTGACGGCCAACGCTTGCGAGCCATCCACCCCGTACAGTTTCGCCAGCTGGTGCTGGACCACCGTACGAGTCGGATTGCCGGATCTCGTATAATCGTACTCCTGAGAAGCACCATCTTCCAGAGACCCTACTTTGAAAGTGGTCGATTGATAAATTGGTGGCACGCTCGACCCGTGCTGGTCGTTGTGTTGTACCACTGAAACGAGTTTTGTAGAAAGCGAGTGATGATCTCTAAACATTTTACACTTTGTACTTCTGTAAAGCAATGTTTGATATACTCTTGGAGCTTCGATATTTAAACAGGGTTTAATTCACAACCTCTCCTCCTTTATACTAACTAAGATAGACACTCGAGCTTTTTTATACTGATGTATGGCTCTTTCAACCTTCTTGCCAATGGATAGTATTTCCTCAACTGTGGATAAGATGAATCATATGTGCATTGTAGTTAAGTGCTGGGCTAGCTGTAATCGGTGTTATGCTAGGCCTGTTGGCATCTCATGCAATGGACTTCCATGATAGTTGACCATATCGGGGTTATCATACAACGTGCAAAGGATGGGAAATGAAAGTGTGGCTGCTCCCAGTCATGTGACAAAAAGTGTGGCATCCCGAAATGTGGAGAGAACCAAAGACGTATAGAATGACATAGATGGTCGTTACTTCCGCGGCTAATTTCGACAATAGCACGGTGATGGCCACAAGAGGAGACACCTCTTCATTGAACTAGTACACCACCAAGACGCACTTGAGCGGTGTAGCAACATTACCAAGTCACATTTGAGTTAGTTTAGCTTTGAGAAGCACAAGACAATGGTGCTGATGGAGTCGGCCACCGGTACGGGGAGCAGCCTGTAACAACTGGAGCAGTTCCAGCAGATGAGCTTCCGGAGTGCAGACAGACCACTGTGCTGGAAACCTGAAGAATATAAGGTGCTGGGAGCGGAGATCCCAAAAGAGGAGCGGATTAGGGGAGGACACTGGGGTAGTCTTTGGCAGTTGAGGGGATAGATCTGGGAGGGTCGAGAGTGGTTTGATAACATGTGACGGTACCAACAGATTCAGCCTGCTTGGGTTTTGATTTGCTCTTCTTTCGAAAGGGCCCGGCCCTCAGAAAGCCTATCAACGTGACGGTCCATATCGAATTTAACAGTGAATCGAAGAGTCTCGTTCGGTAACCGTGGCGATGGCGATGCGTTACGCCCATATTTATAACCGCGCCGTACACATATCACAAGCGCCGAATGGGTTCGGGGTCAGCTCCCACAAAGCTCGCCCTAAAATGTCTATTGTTGCGGAGTTTACTTTCAAGCGACACTTCGGCATTTTTCCCACCAACAGAGTTCCTTGGACCGGATTTGCAAAAAAAACTAGCTGCCACATATGCAGCGTCACTGCTGAGCTTCTTAGCTACGCGAGGGAAATCATGTCTTTGATGGTCTTCTGTACAGAAGAAGAACCCTTGACTGTGCTGCCCAGTGGTCCGGCTCGTATACTGTTATTTGGAAGCGGGTTTGTTGAGATGCCCTGCCAATTATTACCAGCGCAAGTCAACTACCCCGGAGTCAATCATCCAACATTCAATCCAAGATTGTCGCTTGGATGCCTCTAACAAGGTGCATCAAATGTCTTCACAGCTCATTCCTATCAAGGATCAAACAGCTTTGGTCCTAGAGGACGGGCGAGTATATAAGATTCAGCATAGGCGACAGCGGAAAATTTTGAGTTGCGTTGCTTGCCATAGACGAAAGATAAAGTGCACGCGGGAAACGCCTAAATGCTCAATTTGTATCAAAAGGAACATCGAATGCCATTATTTTCTCAACGACCGTGTGTCCAGAGGCGGCCGACCGCCTTCGAAGTCGGGCCATACCTATGCGGCTGATACTGGTGGACCACACGATTCGAACATTCAAGATCCGATTGAAAAGAAGCGACACTTGCTCATGGCCATCGAAAAAGCTAAAACTCTAGTTAATGACAATAAAACGCCATTGGGGCTGCAAGTCGGCCAAGACAGTCGCATCGAAACAGCAACGCAGAGGGACACCGAAACAACATTTCCTAGTGTGCCAAGTTCTTCCTTTGCACCGTTAGATAACTCTCAAACTAGCGCTCAGCTGAAACCGTATTCTATTCCTGCTTTCAGCGGGCCCACGATGTCACCTCCTCTTTATTTCGCCCCAAGCCAACCTAGTCCGCTTCTCTCCTTTGGAAAAGACCTGCAAGGCTATCTACCGTCTGCTGAGAGAGCACATGAACTATTTGAGATTTTCAGGACGGTGGTGCATCCAATTATTCCCTTGTTGGATATTCCAAAGTTTATCCAAGATCAAGAGCTTTTTTGGATACAAAAGTTCCAAGGTGAGACGAACCAAACGAATTTTTTAGTAATACTTTTTCCAGTGCTTTACGCAGCGTCTAAAGCACAGTTTCATCAATGCGACGGTAACGATGCCTATTTCCAGGAGATGTCACGTTATTTGGAAGCTACTAACGTGTTATATGCGCTTCACGACTTTCCAAACACCTTCAACATTAAAATGGTAACGGGTTCTGTCTTAATAAACTCAGTAATTGAAAATCCAAGCATCACCGCTATTGGACAGCTCTCTCGTCTGGCCCAACGAACTTTGCTCACACGCGATCCTGCATTATATCATCAAATTACAGACGAGCGCACTATTCAATGCCGCAGAATTTTATTTTGGCAAATATTCCAGCTCGACACCATGACTTCTCTATACAATAATTTACCACCTTTGATCAAGGCAGACGATTTTGACACCGCCAGCCCAGAGGAGGTCATCCAAGGGGAATTGGAACCTGCTTTACTGCTTCTAAATGCAAAGCAACGGTTTATTCTGTTGTTGAATGAGCTATGCGCGTCCACAGATAGAGGTACATTTCAGGGCCTGAAGGAAAGAATCGTGGACCTTCATACGTGCTGCATGGACAGAGCTCTATTATTGAGCAATCATAGTAGGAGAATACGTCCATTAAGTCAACACGAGGGAAAGTTTATTGAATGGGCTGTTTTTATGCTTAACACATTTGCAGACCGGTCTCTTTTGCTGCTTCACTTGAATATAATAAAAACGTCTCTACCAATGCTTATGAAAAGACGACAAATTATGACACAAGCGAATGACGACAAAAGCGGGAAAACGTACAATCCTATAGCAGAAAGCGGCTATGGGAAAAATTTCTTAACTATTCAGGCCATTTTAAATGATAGTGGCAATCTTCCTCTCGACCATAAAGAAACACCCGATGGCCTGATCAATGCGAGTTTAGTTTACAACTACGAGGATTTGACCAATAACTTAATTCCCGCATCACTTCATTACTTAGATGAATTTCTAAAATACCACACAGACTCCACGTTTTCCTGTTTCAACTGGGAGTTGATGGTTGGTAATATGCCAATCAACGCAATCACATTTACAATAAAGACTTTAGCGTTGGACTTGAATCGGGCTCATCGAATGAGCAAGCTCTTTGCATTACAAAATGATTTAAGGTATGTTATTCTATCACAAGCCATTCCCGTGGCCGAAATGAAAGTCGATGCTAAAACAGCAGTGTGTAAAAACTGCTTTCAGCTCATTAAACTTTTGTTCAGGTTGATAATAGTGAAGCACCGCGTTTCTGTCAGAGCTCTGTCCGGTACCCAAATGTCCGCTTCTCAACTTTTTCACAGCAAGTATGATATTGGTACGTTTCCACTGAGCACACCGGAGGCAGGGGTGATTCCTCGGCCCAATATTGGTTCTACTGGTGGACCTTCCGGCACATCTGACATTTCGAGCCCTCCAATCAACCCAACCAGCGACGTAGGGAGTGGTTCCGATCGATTATTGCGTATAACTAACATCATTAATGGTGAAGATATTTTCAACGACGGCTTCACATTTTCTGGCAACCTTATCTACAACAACGATGCATCTAATTCCTCTAATGTCTCGCTGTGTGCTCAAATTGCTCCACGTACAATGCGTGCACTAGCGTCAAGTCCCCCACCTCAGCACCCAATGCTCTCGATATTCGGTGAATATGGCATTCCTGGGCAACAGCCCAATAATCTGGAACAAGGAGTTCCTTTGAACACTTGTTTTGAGAATACCTATGAGTATGGCAACATCACGAGCTCAGCGCAACCCTCTGCAGCGGCAGCTGCACCAAGATCGACCCCCAGTATAGAACCAAGTCTTCCCCATTACAAGCCACTGGTGGGTACCTCATCAGACTATACTTCGGTAGTCACGTCTCTAGGGGACTTCCAAATTGAGCTGGATTGTATACGCAAGGAAGTTGAGCAATATATAATATTGTTAAACCGGGATAGAGGAGACCTCGAGGGAATTGGTTCTGGCGATGACTATTATCGTGAGTTCGAAAATGCCCTGCTTGAAATAATTTGTGGGATCTTGGCAGTTTGAGATCCGCAGGTGGTTGTCTTGCGTATTTAACCCAGTTCAGTCAAATCAGATTGACCATCGATTCTGAAAAATCTCACATAATTCACTTCTCAGTCCACTTCTCAGTACAATTTGATCGATTTTGAGAAAAGAACGCTATTTTTATGTAAATCTAGGAAATTGATATTTGCAGGTTTGTCCATGCCATTTATGCTCGTGGCATTAGGTGCGAATCTATAATTTCTCATCGTTAAAGGAAAAATGGATATGAAATAAGACAAATAAAAATAATATAATTCGAAAAGCCTCCAGACATAATATTTGATAATTAGCGCAGACCAGAAATTGGTATTCAAGATTGCCGATTGACTATTTGGCGTGTAATGTCTATATACCAAATCAGGCGAGCGATGTCTAGCGATACTTTGGTGGGACTGAATGGGGACAATAGCAAAGGCGATCTACATACGCCAACCAACGGTGATGCGACTTTCAACTTCCAAATAGTACAAAAACCAACATTGGAGCGATCAATTGCTAATGACCTGACAGGAAACACACTACAGACCTCGAGGCAAGAGGCCACGACGTTCCAGGATCCAAGTTTGTTGGAAGAAATGCTCAATAGCGGAAGTTCCATGTCCAGAGAGCGGATCGACTCGGAATGGCCAAAGCATTTACCGGCAACAGCAGCGCTACAGCCCCAGCTAAATAGAAGGCTATCGATCTCGGAATACAACAGCACCAAACCGGTGTACTACGAGTACGAGATTTTTGAAAATGGAATGATAGATCGCAACGAGGAAGAAGAAATTATGGTGACAGATGACGAGGGCCCCGATATATTTTCATTTGCCGAACAGCGTGAACGGCGCAAGGACTCTACTGTTTTCAGCAATTATGGTAACGATATGGCGATGAATCTGTCGCCAGAGCCGTTTTTGGGATCCGTGCCACCTTCGCAGCAACATGCGACGATTATCGATCACGACTCGAGCACTGGTGGCAGCCACGACTTGGCTCGTCTCCCCAGCGGTGGTGACGCACAGGCCAAGAAAAAAGTCAAGGACTACTTTAAAATAAATTTTTTCAATGGTGGAAAGAACCCGGAAACGCTGGTCGATCCGGAGCTTCTGGACGAAGAGCCACAACCTTTTCTCAAAAAGAAATATTTTTGGAGTCGAAAGCCAACTATCCCCGTATCCGCTCGGGATTCATGGTCGCTGGTGGAGCCAGTTGTCAATCCTTCGAAGTTATTGGCGTCCAGCACCATAAGTTCGCATTATAATCTCGAAAACTGCACCACCACCAAGTTTAGTACTTCTGATACTGCCCAAAGCTCACCGGAGCTGAATCTAGACAGCGGTGTCGTCAAAAAGAAAAAAATGGGCTTCCCAAAGACACGCGGCAGGAAACCGTCTCCTATTCTTGATGCTTCGAAGCATTTTGCGTGCGAATTTTGCGACAGGCGGTTCAAAAGACAGGAACACTTAAAAAGACACATAAGATCGCTGCATATGGGCGAGAAGCCATTTGGTTGCCACATATGCGGCAAAAAGTTTAGCAGAAGCGATAATCTTAACCAGCATGTCAAAACACACTCGGATGGCGAGTTATCATGACAAATCAAGCTAACCCAAATCAAAAGCACAACAACATAAGTGCCAGGCGGTTCCAGTTACGATACGGGACTACTTTTTCTCATGAAATGAATCAAGCAGCTGCTTTTATTCACTCCTTGAAACCTGGCCTCAATTACTGCGCTTGGAGCCGCGCGTAAATAGCTAGGGCTATGTGTATTATGTAAAATTTGGCAGATGCGCAAACTCTACAAACTCCTCTGGAATTTCAAGTTCCGTCTTCAAACTTTTCACATCAATCATAAACTGCCTGCATAGAAAGCTTGTCAGCAACTCAATATTGTCGGTCACAGACTCCAGTTTAAGGATTTGTGAGGAAAACATTCGATTTCTTTCCGAGATTTTCTCTTGATCCCACTGATTTTCCGTTTTCTGTTCCAAGACAGTACGTAGCACTTTCAGTTGAGCGTCCAGAGCATCTAGTCTCGCAAGCTGCTCGCTTCTGCAGACCGCTTTCCCCTCCACTTGGTAATTCTCCTTTCTAATGCTTGACTGATTTTCCTGAACCAAAGCCTTGTTTTGCATAATATCGCGCTGGGCAATGTCTATACGCGAATGCAGGGACGTCAGCTCCTGCCGTGTTTTCATGATTATCTGATTCTTGAAGCACCAATAAATGTTAGTACTCCCGCATTTCTCCACCGAAATGATGCCATCTTCATCGATCATTTCGTGGATAAGACTTTTGACAAGCATTGATGACACCCCGTTGCACTTTTTTGGGATAAGCTTTTCCAACTCTTTGATGTTGTAAACAGAATGCTCATCTTGAAAGAATTGCAAAATACTGGCCTTCTTCTGTCCCACGGAAACCGTTGCTCTTCCTTTGGGCGGCTATTATTGATTAGTATCGAAGAGATTAGAAACTTAGGTAATTGCTGTCTTCTACCTTTATTGGATCATCATACCATTGAATGAAGTTGTTGAAGTCCTACTGGTTTCTATTCTATCTTAAACCTTAATTCTCGGTGTTTAGCAGGATCGAAAGAAGATATACCCTACATGGACATGGATTAGGAATTTATATGGTGATCCTCTGGGACTCTTAATTTTGAGTGAACAAAGAGCAAAGTATAGCGAATTATAGCGAAGTTGGGATTCTGGGGAAGTCAAGAGGCTACCAAAGCTTGCTCTTCGGCAGTCAGAGGGATATGTTCCTCTTTTTTTGTTTGTTTCTGACATTGAAGTGGAGAGAGAGTGAGTGGACGAACTTGCAGAAGGATAATATCTGGTCTAGATAACATGCGAGGCTTCAAATGTGAAGGACTTTCTTTACATGAGTCAAGTGAGAGACTCCGGGATTGTTCGTGTTTTTAGAGCATTTGAGATCAACGGAACAGTGCTAGCGATAAAACAGGCCACACTGGAATAAAAATAGTCTGTGATTATGTCAAAGAAAACTCCCTGGAGCAAATCTGAACCTCCGACAAGTGTGTTGGGTTTGGTTCAACAAGTTTGTAAGGAATTATGTGTCGTCGCTAGGTCAGGTGAGGCATCAGCATGTCTGGCTGGTACTAAACACTAAATTACAAGTTGTCAGCCAACCGAACAGTACGGGCCTTCAGCGTCAAGTTCTGTATTCCGAGTGTTCAGAAGCAATTGTCAGGATGGTACACAAGAGCTCCAAAGCTACTGAGCGTGAGCTTAGGAACATATTGAACGAGCCTCAGAATTCCAACAAATGTGGCGAATGTGGAAGCTCTTTCCCAACTTGGTGCTCGTTGACGCTAGGAGTTTTCCTGTGTGGACGATGTGCGTCAGTGCATAGAAAAATGCTGGGCCAGAGAGACGACGAAGCGTTTTCCGACGTCAGATCACTTGCTATGGACCGCTGGTCCAATGGCGACCTCGATGGCCTGGTAGAGAGCGGAGGAAACAAGCGGAACAAGACGATTTGGAACCCACTCAATGAACCCTTTCCCTTTGATGGCGATGAAGATAGGGCGTCTGTGGAGAAGTTCATTCGTGACAAGTACATTGCACGCAAATTCAGAAATGGCGAGAGTTTACCTTCCGACTATGGTGTGAGAACCACATCTTCAAGATCAAGGCCCGGAACGTCCCGAAGCAGCTCTAGCAGAAGATCACCGAGCACCAGACCATCCACATACTCCAGTGGAACAGGAAGGGCGGATTCGCCGGCTGCAAACCCTCCGTTGCCCAAACGACCTGCGACAAACCTGGGACCCCGCCCCGCGGCCTTTGATGGGTTGGAAAATACCGCGACGGGTGCGAGACCAGCAGTTTTTGATGGCGGGTACATGCAACAATATTTAGATCCAGCGACCGGAATAATCTACGTGGACCAGCAGGAGCATCAGCTACTACTACAACAACAACAACAACAACAACAACAGCAGCAGCAAGCGCTTTACCAACAAATGCTGCAACAAGAACAAATGCAACAGCAAGCGCTGTACCAGAAACAGCTTCAGCAGCAGGCATTGCAACAACAAGCTCTTCAGCAACAGCAGCTGCAGCAAGCACAGTCTCAGGCTCAAAAGAATGCTTTGCTCTCGCTCTATCAGCGGCCCGATCTATACACCAGTCCAGTGGAAATAAATCCGTCACACCCACAGTACCAGCAATTGATACAACTACAGCAGCAGCAGCAGCAGCAACAACAACAGCAACAGCAGCTTTACCAACAAAGCCAGATGGGATATTTCCAAGGCCCGTAAGCTGCGGAAGGGAACGACCAAGCACATTTCTAAATGCCAATTGTTATGAAAGAATAAGAATGCTGGTGATTACAGTACAGCAGCGCCTCCCACGCCCCGGCCCATACTTTTTTAAAATTGCCCAGTTTCTCCCACCAGCAGGGCAGTCGTAATGAATTTTTAGTCGATCAGCACACGATATCCAAGCCTAAAATACCAACGAATCAACCAACACAGACGGCTGTGGATGCATTACTGAGCAATCGGGCCGGGAAACTTGGCGTGTGTATGGAGTTATGGTATATCGCTAAATACGACATGTGGCGTCCTAAAGCTCATCGGTTTTTTGGTGATCAACATAAATGTCACTAGCTGCCCCCCTTGACTCTCTGCTCCTTACTCATCGCATATAAAGAGAATTAGTCACAAATCCCGTCCGTTTCCCACTCAGGCTATTTGTTTTCAAGAAAGACACATAGTAGTCCTTGAAGCTGTGATACGTGAGTCAGAAAACACAAAGTCGCGAGGCTTTGTGGGATTATCGGCCTTGAAGGTGTATTATGGCTGTTTTGTTCATATAGAGATAACCCAGAGATCTTAAAAGAGGATTCAATAGTAGGCCTTATTCGCAAAAGCGTGTTTTGTTGCCACACGCAGAGCCCTATTTAAGAGAACACAGAAGTTGAAGCGAGAGCCCAGAGTAGGGATCAAGTCCGAAACACAAGAATGAGCAGCGACAACAACAGCGCTGGCAGCCACGAGGATGGCCCTGCCGCCCCGGTGATGATTGTCGAAAAGTATGTTGTTGAGCAGGAGATTGGCAAGGGGTCGTTTGCTACCGTATACAAGGGACGGCTGGCAGCTAAGGGTGGAGGTACCAACGATTTCGTTGCCATCAAGGCTGTGTCCCGTTCGAAGCTGAAAAACAAAAAGCTGCTAGAAAATCTGGAAATTGAAATCGCGATACTAAAGAAGATTAAGCACCCCCATATTGTTGGACTAATGGATTGCGAACGTACCAGCGCTGATTTCTTTCTGATCATGGAGTACTGTGCGCTTGGCGACCTCACATTTCTCATTAAAAAGCGAAAGGCACTCATTGAGAAGCATCCACTCGTGCGAACAATGTTCGAGAAGTACCCACCCCCCAATGAATCTCACAACGGCCTAAATCGCGTTGTTGTGGTGAATTATCTACAACAACTCTCATCGGCTCTCATGTTTTTGAGGTCGAAAAATTTGGTACATCGCGATATTAAACCTCAAAATTTGCTGATATCCACCCCGCTTGTGAAATACCGAGACCCAGAAACTTTTCACAAGCTCGGTTTCGTCGGCATTTACAATTTGCCAATTTTGAAGATAGCAGATTTTGGGTTTGCAAGGTTTCTGCCAAATACGTCACTCGCAGAAACGTTGTGTGGTTCACCCTTGTACATGGCACCAGAAATTCTGAATTACCAGAAGTATAATGCAAAAGCTGATTTATGGTCTGTGGGGACAGTACTATACGAAATGTGCTGTGGCCGACCACCTTTTAAAGCATCAAATCATTTAGAGCTGTTCAAAAAGATCAAGAAGGCGAACGATGCCATCACTTTCCCTTCTCACTGCAAATTAGAACCTGAAATGAGCGAATTAATTTGTGGACTTTTAACGTTTGATCCTTCTCAAAGGATGGGGTTCAATGAGTTTTTTAGCCACGAAATTGTAAACGAGGATCTATCCAGCTATGAGCAGGAGGTCATTCCGGATCTGGAGGACAAATCAAAAGACGTTGCTGGAAGTAACATGTTCATCTCTGAGTATCTTGCCAAACCGGTTACTGAAGCAGCGCCCATGACCCAAGTGGAAGAACTTCCAGGACCAGCTTCCTCATCCCTTACCAATGCCAATACCATTGCCTCGCCACATAAGTCTCGAATGAGTAATGCTCGCCGCTTGAGCAGTAAGTCTCGTGCAAATTCTCTCGAGCAATCGCGTTCCCAAAATGACACTTCGATTGAGAAGGAATATGTGATGGTTGAAAAGAAAAGTGTCGAGGTAAACGCCCTCGCAGATGAGTTCGCAAACTTGGGTACTCCGGGAGGCAATGATGTGGGCAAAGCTGTGGTTTTAAGAAACGTACAACAGCAAACTACTAACCCACAAGCGATGGCGATCAGAAAGTCCTCATCAGGTAGCTCAACGACCGCTCGGAGACCTTCATTAGTGGAGAGAAGGCTCTCTATTTCCTCTCTGAGTCCGTCAAATGCTCTCACGAAGGCTCTCGGAATTGCATCAACTCGCTTGTTCGGCAGCCAGCATTCCACTGGACTCTCGACATCGCCCAATCAGATAACTCAACCTCTATTAAGCCGCCAGGTCTTTCATGATCTGACAGAGAACATCGTATTATCCGCCGACCATCAGATGGATTTCTCGAAATTCAATGAGAGTCAATCAGATGTTGACATGCTTTCTCTTCTCGAATCACTTGCTGCAAAAGCTTTCGTAATATATTCATTCGCGGAGGTCAAGTTTTCACAGATTGTGCCACTGCCCCCGTCTTCTATAGGCGATCCTTTCAGCAAAAGACCCAGTAATGGTAGTTGCGCCATTGAGGAGGAGGACGAACATCCGGATTCATTCACTGAACCATATAGAACTCTTAGGGCCCAATCAGATTCCCGAACCATAGCGGATACTATGAAAAGAAGAAGTTCGAGTGAAATCTCTGCTTTTGAAGGGTTTGCGAAGGATCTACCAATATGGGAGATCCAAAAATTATGTACTGAGGCCATGGTACTATACATGAAGGTCCTTTCAACATTAGCGAGGGCTATGCATGCAACGTCCGATTGGTGGTACAGATCTCAAGAAAAAAATTGCTCGCTGAAGCTTAATATTCTGGTTCAGTGGCTACGCGATAAATTTAATGAATGTTTGGAGAGAGCAGAGTTTTTGAGATTGAAATTGATTTCTGTAGATCACTTAGCTGATGATCCAACCCTTAAGGCCTCCCAAGCTAATGAATGCAACGCTGGCGCTGCAGCAAATGATACAGATGGAGATATCGAACCCGTTTTTCTCGAAAAGATTATTTATGACAGAGCCTTGGAGATTTCGAAAACAGCGGCCAAATTTGAGATGCAAGGAGAATTTTTGAACAATTGCGAACTGGCTTACGCGACTTCTTTGTGGATGCTTGAAAGTGTACTAGATCGTGATAGTACGGACGACAACATTGGTCACGATTTTGGTTTCCAAACAGCCGACGCGTTAGACGAAGCGGATAGGGTTATGATCAAAAAATACATCGACAGCATTGCAAACAGACTGAAAATTCTGAGGAGAAAGCTGAATTCTCCATGATATGATATTACTGTGATCAGGGTAGGCTTGAGCAGGCTCCGGCTTGCCCGTCACAAAGGTTTATGGTTTAAACATTCTATTACATTTTGATTTAATAAGACAAGGAAGGTTTTGATACCAGTTTATACTAGCTAATTTTTAAGCAGTTTTCTTTTTGTACGTTTGTAAGTTTAAACATACATCATTATTCACCAATGTGGGCGTGTGTGAGGGTATTGAGCTAAGCTGAGAATAGTGTTCATTTAATGATGATGCACCAAAAAATTTCAAGACTTTCGCTCATCTAATAGTCCCACACTTACCGACTTTGACCGGTATCGCCCCTTCAAATCCCTACCCTTCTCGGGTGTTCTTCGTGTCTGAGTCTTGGAAGAGTATTTGGTCTCTCGCTTTCCTTCATAATGATTGACGTAGGAATCATTGACATTATTATCGCCAGAAGGCGCATGTGCCATTGGGGACACAGATGGTCTTCTACTGGAGCCAGCAGAAGTGAGGACACTCTGAAGCAAGTCCTTTGATGTAACACGGGCCCGTTCCCGTTTATTATTATTACTAGGTATCGGACTAACACTAACCTCCTGAGTAGAGGCTAGAGGCGTTGCATTAGGAAAAAACAATGGGCTCTGAACAGTTTTTGAAATTCGTGGTGTTGCACACTTCTCATTGAAGTGAGGTGCACCATTGGGATCGTCGGCAACGTTAAGTTCTGGTATCATATTCATGACATCGACTGGAACATCGACTCCCCCGTCGGCAGAGCTATCCAGTATGAAACCCTCAGCGTCTGGCGCAATATCAGAAGTTCTTGAGTTCATTTTGACCACTGCGTCAAATGACGGGTCACGGTTACCAGCAGTGAGCGTTGTAACGCTATTAGCTGATGGATTAGTGGTGGATTCGAAAATCTTTGTACGAAATGCTGGCACTTGAACTTGAGGATGGCTGAGGTGTGGAGTTCGGGATCGTCTATATCTCCGGGAGCTAGAAGAGCTTGAAATAGAACTTTGGCGACGGCTATGGCCAGCATTACCAATGTTCAATGTCAGCTCATTATCCTCATCGTCACCTTCATCATCGTGACTACTTCTCGAAAATCGTGAACTGAATGAAGTCATGCCGGCGTTATCATTTGGAATATCTCTAAGAGAAACCAAACTTCCGTGCTCAGAATCAATACCAAACTCAAAAGGTAAAGACTCAGTCTCTGATCGGCCATCGTCAGATGTGTAGTTATTATGGGACGTAGAGCCTGCACTGGTAGTAGTTGATTGACTGTCGTCCTCATCACTCCCGTCGTAACTTGAAAAAAAATTTCCTCGCCTACCCGCCGGTGCATTGGCTAGCCTATTCATGCCGTTCTCTTCTGTAAAATTATGTTGTTCGTTGCCCAGAGAGTTTACCCTATTTTTAGGCTTGGGGGCAACCACAAAGGAGGCCGGTGTGGCTGATGTCGGAATATGATTACGTGGAATTTGTCTTAGCTTGGAATTCTCAGCAGGGTTCACCTGTGGCCATCTATTTCCGTTGGGATACCCCGAATACCCAACATTTCGAGCGTTCCATTC
Organism: Lachancea dasiensis; assembly: GCA_900074725.1. NCBI lineage: Eukaryota > Fungi > Ascomycota > Saccharomycetes > Saccharomycetales > Saccharomycetaceae > Lachancea > Lachancea dasiensis. The sequence continues at coordinate 382,688 of LT598457.1, forward strand.
ATTTGGAGCCAACACCTCAGTATCACGATATCTGGCACTAGTATAAGGGTTTTTATGTCCGGCATTATTTCCAAGATTGTAAGAGGCCTTACGATCCTGTGATCCTCTAGAAGACGCAAGTGCTGGTGGGGGCCGTGCAAAAGCCATCCTAGGCTTTTCTCTTGCCAAAGTAGTCGTCACGGGGGGCTTCAAGTCAGTGGGTGGCTGATGTGCAGCGTATGCATCCATATAAAAGCTGTCCAGTGAGGCAAACGAAGAGTTCACAGGGAGCGACACAATGGCACTAGGATCTCTTTTACTGTCGAACTTTTGCAACTCTTGTTGGAAAATTTCTCTTGCGCTTAGTTCGCTCTGGTTATTGTGTTCGCCATTGACCACTGGGTCATCACCTAAAATGAGATTGCCGTTACTTGTGAATGCGCTATCAGTCACCTGTAAGCGCAAATTGGAGAACCTGTTAATAGTTTCAGTATGGTCATTAAATATGTCATCGTTATCATTAGTTTCGTTAGTTTCCTTATTAAATTCAGTCAGTGTTTGGGAAGATTCGCATTCTTGTCTTGAAGAGTCGTAAAGCGAGTGCTCGACTTTGTTTCCAATACCACCAACGGCGTTATCTAACTCATGAGTAGATATTGAAATTTGTTGATATTCTTCTTCTTGTGCGCTCTGAAAGCTCAATTTTTCTCGCAGCCTACTCAAGTTAGCCACATCATCATTTCCTAAGTTATGCTCAAAATCCCAACATGTGAAGGGATGGTTTTTGATGCCGCGTATATCAATCCTCTGATAAGGATTTTTCGTCAGCAGTTTGCCTAATAAGTCTTTTGCCGCTTCATATTCTTCTCTCGAAGATACTTCGGATACTCCGTTTTTCCTCAGTTCTTCGTATAGCTCCAATTTCAATGGATCATTGATGATTTTGTTGAACAGTTCTAGCTCGAACTCCGAACGGAAGGGGAGCATACCAAATAATAGGCAATGAAGCGTTACGCCAGTTGACCAAATATCTATTTTGTTTGAAATAATGGAGCCCTTTTGTTCAGAATCATCGCAACTTTGGAATGTTTCCGGCGCTTCATGTCCCAAACAAATTTCTGGGGCAAAAAAAGCAGGAGTTCCAGCTGTTTTCGCAAGTTCGAGATCGTCCAACGTTCCATCACCTTCCGCATTCTTACTAGCGGCAAAAGACACTCCAAAATCAGAAATTTTCACCGTTCCGGACCCGGAAATCAATAAATTAGCAGGTTTTATGTCGCGGTGTATGATTCCCTGATAATGCAAGTATTCCAGCCCTAATATGACCTCCCTAAAAATTTCTCGAGCTCGCTGAAATGTAAGCAATGGGGGTCCTTCAGCTTTAGTTTCGAGTTGGTCTCCAGAACACCATTTAACTTCTCCCGACGAACAGTACTCCAGAACCAAGTAGATCTTGCGCGATTTTAGGTCGTCAAGAACCTCTATCAACCTAACTACATGTTCGTGGTGGCACTTCTTCATGATTGCCACCTCACGCTTGATCTTATCATCCCCGCTCATTCTTCTCTTGAAACCAAAACGATTGCTTTTATCACCGTTTCTGTCGACCATCTTAATCGCCACCAGCTGCTTGGACACAAGATCTTTGGCTAGTTTGACCTTTCCATGTTGACCATGACCTAGCTCTCCAATGATCTCATAGGTGTTCAGCACCTTGCGCCGGGAGATTGGGTCATACTCTAACGAAACCTTCGTAGTTTCTTTGACTTTGGGTAGGGACGGACTAGTTGGGGTGGAGATATGGTCTTGATGCATAGGATGATTGAGTTGACGCTGGCGCTGGCGCTCCAAGAGCAGGTGCAAGGAATCTGTGGAGGATCCTGTTGAAGAAACATCCGTAGCTTCCATAATGTGTTTTGTAATCTGGGAGCCACTAAACAGCGATTGATCCAGTCTGAGTTGTATGTCAGGTGGAATGTCCATTTCTCGTCCATTGCTACTCGCTTCGCTCATGCTGAAATTGGGCCACCAATGTCACGAAGTAAAACAAGTAGTACTTCCTTCGGCGAACGTATCAGTGGTTTGGTAGTGGCACTTGAAAAAAAAAAACCACAGATCTTCGCGAGCTTTACCCACAGTGTTCCAGCTTGTGTGAGTTGCTGCCTAGTGAGTAGTCTTTAGTTCCACTGGAGCGGCTATGGCCTATGATCCAAGTATTCGCCCTTTGAGTTTTGCAATACCTGGTGACGATCCCTCCAAGGTTCGTCAAGCGTTTCATGGTCACGACGAAACAGGTGTCAGATACGTAAGTAGTGATATACAAACTTCATGGCTGGCAAGGCTTCCATGCTAGTTGTGGGAGTCTTAGAACGACATTCTGACGTAGCTACTTTGTCCTCTACCGACCAGCAGTGCTTACTGCTGAGGAACACTGGGAAAGCTGAATTTTGTTTGAAGTTCCTCGGGATCGGTGTTGGTGTAGGCTTCCGCTTCCTGTTTGGCCTTCCTTTGACGCATATACTTTCTTTTCTTGGCATCTAACCTGCTCTCAAACATCACCTGGCTCAGACTGTAGTTACGGATGCTGTTCCGGTGTCGGCTCACCTGGTCTAATAATAGTTGGTATTCATGGGTAAGACTGGCTAGTTCGGAAGGCGGCTTGTTCTTGCTATTGGGAGTTTCACCTGTGGATGTCTTATCCTCACCTATGTTGTCTGCTCCATTGGTATTATTCCCACTCTCGCTAACCCGCTTATCTGAATTCCTTCGATACATGACTTTATTGACCCAGGAATCCCAGCTGCCAGTGGTGCCACGGGATTTCTCAACGTCTAGCTTTTGTTTGGTGACCTTGATTTTCTCAAGAACATCTGTGTACTCTTCCGGGTATATAGGCTTGGCAAATGAAGGGTTATCATCGACGTGGATCTCACAGCAGTAAAACCAGTCTTGAATGGACGCATTGTACAGTACCGTAGCAGTGGGTGTATAACACACTAAACAAGATTGCGAGTCCTTATCAGCTACTTTACGTTTGGTATATAAGTTCTCCATGCGACAGAGCTGTGCTCAACAGTGGCACCTGTTTCCCACCAGGTCGATGCGTATGTATGTCACAATGAACTGTATGTAAATTAATATTTAGCGGTTCCACCGGCTCGTGTTACATTACCTCTGGTCTCTATCAATACATAAACTCCTGCTGTGCATTGTTTGACGAGTTACTATAGCCGTCTCTTGGCCCTGTCCCAAGCACTGTGAGGCTTTTTAGTTGCGCGACGTGATGTGCTGTCTTCAAGCTTGCGCTTCGAATTGAAAATACCGAAATCTTCCCCGCCAATAGTGTTCAACCTTGCGGTTTTCTCACGCTGCTTAGCGCGGCGCCTCTCGTCCTTGTTACCCTTGAGTGTCAGCCTTGTGAAATTATTCTCTTCGTAGTCTTTGACCCGTTGCTCTCGTTCAGTGTCGCGCGTTGATTTGATTCCACCTTTACCGTGGTTGAGAATGTTGGTACCCACGGAAGCTTCCCACTCGGGCTGCTCAGACATCTCACGGACGTACTCATCCATGGCTTGCATTCGGGATTTACCGCTGCGGTCTTTGTGCTGCTGAGCATCGAACTTGTCTTCGAAATGGTGCTGTTGTGGGGGCAGCATAGCACTTATCTTGGGAGGTTTGTATGTGGCATTGGCAGCCCCACCGTCGTCACCCTCGTTGTCATTGTCGTTTTCGTTGTCGTTTTGGTCTTTGGTTTCGTGACTCTGTCTGCTCCTGCTGGTTCTGCTGCCCTTGGACAGATCGGCTATCCCGGAAACATTCGGCCTAAATGACAAAGCTTCGTCATCTGAATCGCTGTCACTCTCCTCCGCAGCACTCCCTTCGTCCTCGCCATTCAGAATTCGCTCTTCTTGCTTTTGCAGTGCCCTTTTTTCCGCTGTCACGTATTCTGTCTCCATCCTGGTATACGCACGAGTTAATTTGTCTAGCTGGTAAGCCAGCTGTTTCTCCAAGGGTCGCACACCACGTTCCAAAACTACCCGATGCTGCACACTAGATTCTCGGGCCCTCGATGCGGTGGCATCTTGGCGACTTAATTTTTCGCCCACCACTTGTGCCAAACTATTGACATAAGCGAGAAGACTGCCGTTCTTCAGCGACAGCAAAGACACTTTCTCAAGCTCACCGTTCTGGCCCAATACATTACGCATTACTTTGTTTCTAGTTTCTTCGCCCTCGGAAACCGGCGTTCTATACTGCTTGGCCAATGCTTCCAGCGACTCGCTGGTGGAAGCCAGAGACTCGTTAATTTGACGCAGCACACCGTTTAAATCACTCATATCTGGATGCTTGGTCGTTCCTGATCGTCTCTCTCGAGTTTCCAAGGTTCTTCAAATCCGAACTCGATGTTTTCCTTTATTCTTCAAAAGTGTTTCTAGCTCATCGCTGTTCAACATTGGCTATTTTTCAGCTCATCGCTGTAAATTTTTTTTCCCGGCTGTTTGTTAACAGGTGTTGAAAATTTTAATGCGATGAGCTGAACTTTTAACTAACTGATGGCCACTGAAAAAGCTTAACAATTCAGCTCAATAACGTGCTAAAGACACATCCACAGGTTCTTTGGTCTTTAAATTAACGTACGTTTGTTGTAAAGCTCATTTCATAGCCTTTCCCCCCCATTCGACATGCCTCAAAACGAGTATATCGAACAGCACATCAAGCAGCATGGTCGCAGACTCGACCACGACGAGAGAAAACGTAAAAGAGAGGCCAGAGAGTCTCACAAGGTAGCAGAAAGAGCACAGAAGCTGACCGGCTGGAAAGGTAAGCAATTCGCCAAGAAGAGATACGCAGAGAAGGTTGCGCTGCGCAAGAAAATCAAGGCTCATGAGCAGTCCAAGGTCAAGGGCCCTTCGGAGCCTATGGAGGACTCCGGAGAGGCTCTCCCCACGTATTTGCTAGACAGAGAACAGAACAACACCGCGAAGGCGATTTCTTCTTCCATCAAGCAAAAACGGATGGAGAAAGCCGACAAGTTCTCGGTGCCCTTGCCTAAAGTGCGTGGTATCAGCGAAGAGGAGATGTTCAAAGTGGTAAAAACCGGGAAGTCCAAGAGTAAGAGCTGGAAGCGTATGATCACCAAACACACGTTTGTCGGCGAGGGGTTCACGAGAAGACCTGTGAAGACCGAGAGAATCATCCGGCCCAGTGCTCTGAGACAGAAGAAGGCGAACGTGACGCACCCGGAGCTGGGAGTCACGGTGTTCTTGCCGATTCTGGGCGTGAAGAAAAACCCACAGTCGCCGATGTACACGCAGCTGGGTGTTCTCACCAAGGGTACGGTCATCGAGGTCAACGTTTCCGAACTGGGGATGGTGACCGCAGGAGGCAAAGTGGTGTGGGGTAAGTACGCGCAGATCACCAACGAGCCCGACAGAGACGGGTGTGTGAACGCGGTGCTTTTGGTGTAGGCCACAAGTGTGTGTGTGTGTGTGTGTGTGTGTGTGTGTGTGTGTGTGCGTGTGTGTGTGTAGATTAGATTTCGTAAGATAAAACTGGTGATGGGGCGATCTGTGTAGGCCACAACTGTGTGTGTGTGTAGATTAGATTTTGTAAGATAAAACTGGTGATGGGGCGATCGGTGTGCCTGCGATCGTGGCCGAGGGCCACACGTTGCGTGGGTCTTTCCTTGCTTGTGTGCCGGGAGGTGCCTGGGATCGGCCCGCGATGGCCTGCGGTCATTATGGAAAAAAGTGATCGCAGCTGCCACTGGCCAAATCTCGCTATACGTAAGTGTTTTGTCTTCCGCGGGGCGTACGAGCGGGTTCCCCAACGTACCTGCAACACCGCAGGCCTTCCCAGCTCTCGAGCGCTCGCCAGGGCCACGCCGGGTTTCGACGCCGGTTCTCCGCGTGTCACGTGACACACGCACATGACCCAGGGCCGTGGATCGCATCACGGGACCCCAGCCGAGCCCTTCCGGCCCTCTATTTTTTTCTTCCTTTTTGTGTCATGCGCCGCGGCGCCCGCCCCCCTAAAAACGTTTCTTTTTTTCTTCTGTGCGGGCATACATTTTTTTAGGGGTGCCGCCTCGGCGGCTAAACAGGTCAGCTGCTAACTGCTCTTCCCACCGCCCGTGGTCCGTGCGCTCTGTTCAAGCGTGGCCAGGCCCTGCCTAGGCCGACGGGCCTGTGTATGTGTGTGTCTGTCCTTCAGCTGGCCATCTTGCCCCCAGCACGCTTGGTTTCCAGCCGTTGTTCACGCTCAGCCCCTTTTGTTTTTCGCGTTTGTTTCGAGCTTTGGGCTCCGCGGCTATTTGGCTGCTGCCGCCAGAACACACCGCAACCCGCCCAATGCGGTAGTGGTGTGTATTTATATATAGGCAATGTATCTATATATATTGAGGGCTATATTAACGCCAGGAAAAAATCAAATAAGTGGGCGATATCGTGCGGAATGATTGACCGCAGTGTTGGGCTTCGTGGCCACGGCTTGGGATGCGCGCCAGCCAGCAGAAGTGTGGGCTTGAGTCTGTAGCGGACGGGGTGTCGTGTGTAGCGTCGTAGCAGTGTAAATATGGCGGTAGTGTTTGCGGAGCTGGCTGGGCCCTTGGGCTCAGTTACTCTTGGCGCGGCCCCCCGTCCCTGACGTGGGCCTTTTTTTTTTCGCAGCATGGGCAAAAAGATGATCTGTCTCGCCCACTGTGCGAGTTGTTTGTGTGTCCCGGGCCCTGGCGGGGTAATGATATAGCAGGTCGAGAGTCCAAATTGAACGCAGTAAAGTAAGATTTTGGAAACTCAGCATACACTCGCAGCTACCTCTTTTTTGATCGCCACTAGGCATTGCAGCTCGCTCACGCTCTTTGCCGACCCCACGAGCACTGCCAGGTACGTATAGCGCTGTATATAGGATAGATAGGTGTTTCCCGCTTGGTCAGAGGCCCTCGCTGGTGAAGAAAGAGGCTAGACGGGTGGGATCGGTCGCTCTGAGCTCGACGAGAGCCAGCGGTGTGGACGCTGTTGCCGGGTGCCCGCCGGGGTCCGGATCGGTGAATCGTTGCGTTTGCTCGTTTGGCCGTTTTTTTTTTGGGCCCGTTTGGATCCCGAATCGCTGGGTCGCGCGCGTGGTTTGATCCGAGAGGCTCTCCACACGCCTACCGCACACACACACACCAACACTTTGGCAGCCCTGGTCTCACTGTCACTGCTTTGCCATTGCCCACCTGCCTGCAAGCTACAAACCTACAAAGCCGTCTTCTGATTGCAGTCTACTAACTACAGCCACCCACAGCACCAGCCAAAGAGCCTTAGCACGGCGAGAAACGGAAACAATACCTGGGCCCCACGTCCGATCAGCATACTCTGACTGAGAAGCTAAAAACAAAAAAAATAAGAACGAGGTAGCACCATCCAGCATTGTCTTGTCGTGTTTCCGAAACAGCATCCTCCAGCTTTGTGTCAATCCGGCTCGATTTCTGCCTCTTTCCCTCTCTCTCTTTCCACCCGCTGTCATCACTTCTGTTCCGGTCTTCAAGAAATCTATATCTGCACAGCAGGTTTTCCCATCACTGCTACTACTGACGGTGAGTTACGAAAAAAAAAAAAAGTACAAAAAGCCATCCAGAACACAGTCCGTTCCTCCCGTTCGAGTTTCGACCAGCTATGCATCAATCGCAGCTCTCGATCAACTCGGTCCAATCGCTGATTGAGCCCACGACTCCGCCTCTGGGCCAAATGAACAATCGTCAAAACCACCAGCGAACCCACTCGCTCGATCTCTCGGGTTTCAACCAGTTCATCCAGGGTGGGTCTCCCGGAATGACCCTGGCGCTGTCCCCGGACACCCCGCCTGTCGGCTCCGCTCTGCCTGGATCTGGTGGGATGGGCCCCACCGGATCAATTGCCATGTCAGGCGCGTTCCGGCCGCATCTCAAGTCCCTGCCTCTGATCAACGAGCTGGAGGCCGGCTTGCCGGTCACAGCTCCATATGCGGGCCACGAGTCGCGGCTGTCCTCGGGATCGAAACGTACCGTGAGCGAGGCCACGACTTCGCCCTGTGCTGCTTCGAACTCGCACTCGCAGTCCAACTCTGTTGCTTCCTCGGACTTGAATTGGACCCCATTGGAGGATTTAGACTACGTCAAACTTGCCACTGACCAGTTTGGGTGTCGCTTTCTCCAAAAAAAGCTCGAGACGCCGCAAGAATGCTGCGTGGTCAGAGACCTTATGTACCAGCAGATCAGTCCCTTCTTCCTCGACTTGATCATGGACCCCTTCGGAAACTACTTGGTGCAGAAGCTTTGCGACTCCCTCACCACAGATCAAAAGACTCAGTTGATCGAGTCGATCTACCCACATGTTTTCCAAATCTCCATAAACCAGTACGGTACTCGGTCATTACAAAAAATTATAGACACGGTCGACACCGAAGCTCAGATTGACATGATCATTTCTGGCTTTGGCCAAAAGCATACCTCTATCGACCAAGTTGTTGTCTTGATCAACGACCTCAATGGGAATCATGTCGTCCAAAAATGTATCTTCAAGTTTCCTCCTACAAAATTTGATTTTATTATCGATGCCATAGTGGACCAGAACAACATTGTCAAGATATCCACTCACAAGCATGGCTGTTGCGTTTTACAAAAATTGTTGAGCGTCTGTACTCTACAACAAATTTTCAAGATTTCTGTTAAGATCATTCAATTCTTGCGCAGCTTGATCAACGATCAGTTCGGCAATTATATCATTCAGTTCCTGCTAGACATAAGGGAACTTGATTTCTATTTGTTAGATGAAATTTTTGATAAATTATCCGCTGAACTATGCCAACTCTCTTGCTCTAAGTTCTCATCCAACGTGGTTGAAAAATTCATCAAAAAACTCTTCACAATACTGAAAGGGGCAATGACACCGGCTTCAGGCAAAAATAAACCAATCCCCGAAGATGTGGTAATGGTAGCTATGCGAATTTTGCTTTCTGTGATAGATCTTTTCACCGCAAACTTGAATCCCTTGATAAGAGACAATTATGGGAACTATGCTTTACAGACTGTTTTGAACGTGAAAAACTACACTAAACTACTGCAATATCCAAGTAACACTTATGTGCATACATCTGCTACTATGCTAAACTTTAGTCGTGAATTCACGCTAAGGATCGGTAACTTGGTTATCTTGACTAAAGAACTGTTGCCAAGTATCAAAACAACTTCATATGCCAAAAAAATCAAACTCAAGGTCAAGGCATATGCAGAACTGACGGGACTAGTTTTTAATGAGCCGGCTCAGGTCAAAAATGCCATTTCAACTGGTTCGCACCAACCTGGTCATATCAAACAACATGCCCGCCATTACTCATTGCCTGCCAATGCATATCGTCATCGCCGGAACAGTAGCAGTCTTTCAACGTCCTCAGGATATTCTGTGTTTCCTCAACCCCATCAAATGATGTCCCTCCCACAGGATAATGTTCATACAGATGCCTCGCAAGCTTTCCTTCACAGCCACTTAAATGCTGTTCCAGGTACCGACTTCTACTCTGTGCAACAGAGACCCTCAGCTGTCGGGCAAAACCACTTCCAGGAGCCCTCCCGGCCGGTTGAGAACCCATTACTTAATGTTTCCAATGTTATGTCCGCGAACAATCTTGCATATAACGATCCGCGATTGATGCAGAGAACAGAAGCACAAGAGAATTTCTTTCATAGCGGTAACTCACTCAGTGCAGAATCTTTCGAAAATCGTTACGCTGGTGGTAACCAGAATAATATCAACTACGATAGCTTTTACTACTGAATTTTTTGACAACTTCTATTTCTGTTGATATTGGCGAATGCTATAAAACGTCACACTGCATTTTCGAGCACATTACCCATCTAGTCATGATTATTGACATTGTACTAATTCAAAGCCCACAAACAATCAAGTAAACCAATTAGAATCGGTATCCAAATCAAAATTACGAAAAAAGAAAAAAAAAGACTCTCCGCGCTACACGATATGTTTAAGTGTACTTATAACTTTTAGTACAATGAACCGCGCCATAGAGGCAAAGCACTCCGTCCATATCTTCAACGCTCGTTTACAAAATTCTCCCTTTTTTCAAAAGATCATTTATGAAACCTTCGCTTACCACAAATTCTGTTAAACTTGTCGACATGCAAACTCAACACTCCCGAATATCTCAAGTAACACTCAATATTTTTGAAGAGTATTTCGGGTTTCCCACGTTTGTTCAATTTCATCAAACTACGGAAAACCTTTTTAGCATTTATGATATACAGTTAGTTTATTGCAAAATGAATACAAGCATTCAGTTTGTTTACATTCAACCACACGAGCATCTCATTCATTATCGCCAAGTGACATAATGATAGGTTCATGCTTTGCCATAAAAATGCCGTTTGCCAAGACTGCACTCTACTATACCATGTAGTTGTCAAGTGGCCAGTCTTTCTGCTACAAAATTCTATTTTATCGCATATCTGGTATATAGTGATCGCTGGAGAGGTCGAGGACACCTCTGTGAATCGAGTAGTAGTAGTTGTAATCGTGGCGCATGTTATTATTATAGTGAGTATCTAAAAGGTATTTGAGATTGGCAACCGCTATCAATCATCAAATTTCAGCAGCAACTCGTATACTGGGCGAATAAGAATTCCTTGCACAGATTATTCTTGACCAAAACCAATAGTTTCCTCTACGGCAAGCGTGAGTTTCTGTTTCAACGACTCATAATCATTGTATGGAGGAAGGTCAACCCTATTGAAACAAGTGTGAGATTTTGGCAGCTGTTGAACTTCACCAGCCTTTTCAATGGTAAATCTTCTAGGACCATCGGACCCTTGCAAATCCTTGAAACCGTTGACAGGTATACGCGAAGTACCAGTCGTGAACTGTAACAAACGAGCTTTTTGTTCATTGTCCCATTCCGAAATCGCTTTCCAGAACCACTTGATGGTTTCGTCTGATTCCTGATAACCACGATAATCTGTATGCTTCTTCCAGTCTTCAACATCGATTTCGGCAATACCACCAATTAACAATTCTAACTCACGTTCATCGAAGACGTTAACCAAGTCTTCTGGTATCAGTTCATTGAATCCATCCATAAAAGCCTTGAATTGTTCTTGCACGCGATTATAGATTTTCCACTGAGTAAACAATTCAACATATTCCTTCTTATTCTCGTCAGTTACTTCGATATTTCTACCGTCCGCTTTCAAGTCAACCGTTGTCAACTCGCCGAAACTTTCATCGTCGGCACTGAATGTGAGGTCTAGAATACCATCTATGCTGTTCTCCAAGATCCACTTGAGAGAATTGTGTACTTCCGCATCAACACCTTCCATATCTTGCAACACAACTTTTTTATGAAGCATCATCTTGTAAAGAGCTCCCACGAAAAAGGCATCCAGGAATCTTCTGTGGAAAACGCCCAGCCCTACGACCCTTCCAATGAATTTGAAGTAATTTAAGTGTTCTGGATTGATACCACTCTTTGGGTTTATCTGAATAGTATAATTATCATGTGCCGAATATTCGAACAGACAATAAAATGGATTGAACATCTCGTGTGAAAGTAAGAAAAAGAACTCTCTTGACACTCCACCATAATCCAATCCTTCTTCTCCATCAAACTTGATCATTAGACGTTTCTTCAAATCCTCTGGAGTTTGTCTCATAATCTCTTGATATGCGTCCTCGAAAATATTCTTTCTGCGAACCTTGATATGGCATTGCCCTGGTAAAATTCTGAGTGCTGGTTGCGATCTGAAATAGATGACTTTACGTCTGAAATCACGCTTGTACTGTGGTACATTTTGATCCAATGAGGATGGTAAACGTGGATCGTCCCAAGTAGTGGTTTTCGTATTGTGATCTACAAAGTAGACGCGAGCCGTATTGGTCAACCTCATTTCCCAACCAGAAGGTAAAGGTCCCAGTTGAGACACCGGTTGCTGTTGAATGGTGGTATTGGCAGGACCATAAGTACGAATATACTGCTGCCTGCGAGGATCAACCCAGGTGGTTGTTCTGGTGTTGTGATCCACGAAGTAGGCACGCCCTTCTGGAGTAAACCGTTGCTCCCATCCCGGAGGCAGCTCGCCTAATCCAGATGTCGTAGCACCTGTAGCCGCGAGAGCTGCTGCCGCGGCCCCATTAACAGTTGGAGTGGAAGAACTAACGTTACTTTGTACCGCAATCGAAGAGCCACTTTCAGAGTTACTTCCGCCAGGCAAAGTCCTCCCGCGATGCTGCCTGCGTTCAAGTTCAGTATTGGCATTTAACTGATCTCCACGTTCTGTTTCACTTTGCTCGAGCGTTGGCCTCTTCCAAGTTGTGGTGCGAGTATTATGGTCAACATAGTAGGTACGACCGAAGTTATCAGTTCTTCTCTCCCAGCCTGGTGGTAAACGTCCATATTGGTCTTCGAATGACGAATATTGTCTGGAGCCTGCAGAACTAGAGGGTGGGGCAGCAGTGGACGCTGCAGTTGTCGAACCACTCTGGAGAGTGTTAGCGACTGTTTGTGCTGGTGTTGCTGCAGCAGTAGTCGAAGAAGAGGGGCCAGAAAGATTCATGTTAGCAGTCGATGCCGTTAAATCGTTGACGGGACCATTTCCTGCCGTGGTAGCTGAGCCACGACTGGCAGAAGTGGCACTAGTCGTGGAGGACGTTGAAAGCACCAAAATTAATCGACCGCTGACAGCCATACCATCGTTAGAACGCTTTAAGTCCCGAGTGATAGTTTCCTCCCTGCGGGAGTTTCTGTTGACGGAGTCTTCGTCCAAATGTCCCAAGACGTCCCCGAGTCGCACGTTAACCACTCCCAGGAACCCTTGGTCCTTCTTCTTGAATTTTTTTTGGTCAAATACCTGAATAGTGAGAATCCCGTTTTCGTTAACCCCAGAAAAAGAGAATGTTTCGTTCCAGTAGGGATTCAGTGTCTTCCGCGCAGCCGCAGTCGACTTCGTTTGAGAACCGTCAATCGTCAGTACCGCAAAAGGATCTGGCGACCGAAATACATCTCTCTTGTACAGCGCTTCCGCTGCTACCAGCTTAATTGTCACCTTTGACATCTAGAAACAGGATCAGTAAGCTTTTAAGGATCTGCGCTATTATACAGCAAATGTGCTTTTCTTCGAGAAAGGACGGCGCTTCTCACCAACACTATCCAAGATCTCCCGAGCTTGCGAGCTGATTTAGTTTCTTACCCGAGTTCCGATGATGAGCTTTTGATCGGAACCTTGCAATTGGATTCTGGGCTCAGCTACTCCTAATATACCCCAAATATCGCAACAATCCCCAGCGGCAAACGATTGCACAGCTCCTGATTCTTGGTTAGCGCTCAAAATCTATCGTACTCCTACTCTTGACTCGAGCAGTTTATTGTGAAGGTACGGATTCCCACGACTTTCGATTGTGGTTCAGAAAAGCTACATGTTTGTCAATAAGACTCGGACAGGATTACAACTTGATTACTACTTAATTTTTCCTCTTTAGTACAACGTGATATACTCCCTGATTTTTTGCGGTGAATCTTAACTTGTAGTTATATCATTTAACACGTAAGTGTGGGATCAAGCGACTGGCACAGTTTAGGGGAAGTCGACGGTACCAGATACCAGATCTAAACTAGCTAAACTAGAGAGATGGGTACCGTCAAGGATAACATGCGGTAGTAACCTTTTCGTTTGTGAAAAGCGCCGACTTTTTTGAATAAAAAATTCAACATCATGTCATACTAGTACGAAGTGATACTGGCGACGTCAGTAAAACAAGAATGTGCGACAGTGCGGAGCGAATACCCAGCCGAGGAGAGGCAAGCGGCCCTATATAGTCCATCATGCACCCAGATCATTCTCTCCATAGTATTGTATGGAAACCACCTGTACTCCCCAGTCCGGGAACATAAATATTGCCAGAGACACAATTAGGAGCTCCTGTTTAAGGTTTAGATCTACTACTCAATGGTGAAAAGTACAGTTCACGTGTTCAAAAATAAACTGATTGGCCTCTTAAGCAAGTGTACTACTTCAGATACTTACTGGCCTCTATATATCTCTTATTTGCTCGTCACGGTCCTTCTCATAAGCCGCTTTCTCACTCTTTGACGTACGGTTTTGTTGTTTTAACCGGGAGCTCGTCAATTTCCATGGTACACATCACCAGCGGACTTGTATCTTTTTAGGAGAGATTGCTAGAATAGTTCAAACAATTTTTCAGTTCGTGGGTCAGTGCAGCGAACCTGAGATATTGATAGAACAATGGCTCTTTCTCGGGTAAACTGCCAAGCTTTGAAGATTGGCACTGCACTTGAATAAGCAGCCTAATGGTGGTACCAGTACGACGTAGCTAATGTCTTCAAAAAAGCCTAACGTTTTTTTTTTTTTTCGTGCTCTTCCCAAATATTTCATACAAAACCCTTCCTCATCATATCAATTCTTGTGACTTCACTCTTCAAAAAAGTATCTACAACATTCCAAACGTTCTTAATAGAGGCGCTAGAGAAAACTAATGAGGCGAATCTGATTCACCAGTAGAAAGCTTACTAAATTTGCTTTGTAAGTCGACCATAGTCATTATAAGATGAGTAACTTGGGTCTAGGGAGTTCTATTTATATCTCCGTGATTATTTCAGGCACTAGACTTGGTTCAGTTACCTGAACAAAGCCTGGTATTTATACAATTCTCACTGGGTAACTCTGATCAACATATTTATTAATCACCAATTCTAGATCATTCTATTACCCAAGGATGACGGCTTCAATGCCGTACACTACCGATAACTTATCAATGGCCAATCCCATTGGACAATAGTTGTTCTCTTCGGTTTGTCTTAGCTTGTAGCTCTATTTGTATGGCCTCGGTTGTGTACTATCATTCTGTACCACTGTGTCACATATTTACTGACGCTGATTATGCGATTAGACGCACATCACCATCAGTTTATTCACATTATTCCCAACACTACTAATCTTGTGTGTCAAGCAGCTTTCGATGACTTCGAGCTACTGCCAATTCAAAAGTGTTGATAGCACTATATACGAAGGTCATTTCTTACTCAACTTTGTGAAGTACGTAGGCTACTCTACATAGACCGAACATCAAGCAATCTGCTAAACAAAGGTCCAATATGCCCTGGTACCCTGCACTCAATCTTCTTCCTAATATTTATAAACCTTCAGAGCTAACCCCTGGGGAGGATACGGACTTTTGTAGAGCTTTTCGTTAGATGTCAGTCCGCTAAGTATATGGCTGGTTAAGCTGGTTTGTTTACATTTTTTGAAAAATGTAAACAAACACCAGCGATCTACAAGAAACAAACACAGACAGGTGGTCAGATCTTGTTTAACCCATTTGTTTGTGTTTAGCATGCCAGTGACCTGCCATACCCTGCCCCTTTCAAGCCGTCTATGTATATATAGAGGTTACACCGCAGCAGAATCGGACCTTCCAACGAGGTCCAACTCACCTCTGGGCTAGATTATCCAATTACTCCATTATCATGACGTACTATACCCCTCCCAATGTTTTCAGGCAACCGGCCATCACCAAGCGGAAGCACAATGAAAATCCGGCATTGAGACTAGGAACACACCGCAAATCCTGGCAAACAGACACCACTCGGTTGGAGTCTCCGCTCCTCAGAAAAGTTTCTGGAGACATGAATGACTATTACACAACGCAACAGCTCCACAGCGAATTCTGGACTTTACCACAAAATAACGAGGGATTCAACTATTTTTCGTCTCTCTCGAGCACCGATGGTGTAATATTAACCTCCAACATGAGATCCAAAGATAATCTACAGATGCTCACACTCAAAGCTGATCAAGAAAATGTCCATTTAGCAGAACTACAAACCATTTCTGTGCCAGGTGCGCCGATCACCACAGCAAGTCTATTTCCTAGCCATTACGCTGCTGCCAAACAGCCTCTCGAACATGATCGCATGTTATGCTCCGGTCATCAGGATGGGGTTGTAAACTTGATTTCAACTTCAGAAGCTGATGGAAATGCGAAAGTCATAAAAAGGTTCAATCAAACGAAGTACCTCAAAGCGACGCAACCAGAGTCTATCGATTCTTGGCTCCAGAGTAAAAGATCGTCGCCCATCCGTCAAATTGATGGCTGGAATGATAAAGGTTTTATTTCTATCATCAATGAGTCACTGTTCATTTACGACTTCAATCAACACAAGCTGCCTTTGTACCTCCAAAGTTTCACCGGGTTGGAGGCATTGCAGGTCAATACCAAGAATCCACATCTTCTGTCTCTTGTTGGCTCAAAGTTCGGCAGCAGCGGACTTTCTTTACTCGATCTACGGTGCGGTAGCAGATCTGGCGTCCTTTATAGCCCCGACACCAACAGGAATAGCATGAATAGCGTGTCGACTGCTTGCAGCTGGCTTGATGAGTATACAGTTGCCAACGCCATAGGGGACTCTGTCAAGGTCTGGGACATCAGATCAAGTGGTTCCAAATGTACAGTGAGGGGTCATAAGGGATCGATAAAATCTTTAAAGTTTCATCAAGAATCTCAAAGGCTTTATACCTCTGATGATCAAAACTGTACTATTGCATGGGACTTGCGGGATATTTCGAACGTCTCAGAATGTCGTTTAGCGACTGGCTTCCAAAGTATATGCGAAAACGAGATTTCTCAGGTTAAACAATGTGGTAATGTCGTTCTTTCCCCAGACACTTCAGCAAATTTTCGACCTTCGGACAGCGCCGAATCTCGCGTTTCTGGATTCACTCTCTTAGACCTTCACTACGAGGGTTCCCTATTGACCTTGGACTCAAGGGAACTTGGGCTACACACAATTAAAAACGTTGAAAAGCCATTTGTACCACCAAGAAATCCACGCAGATTGCAACCCTCTCTTGAAACTAATATGTTGGAATCTGATAGTACCATGAATCAAGAGTCGATTATTTCCCAATCTGATAACATCTCCGAAACTACAGTTGATGTAGAAGAGTTCAGTACACCAGCAAAAAACGAAGTAGCTAGTCCCATTCTGATTCAGGACCATAATCACAAAGCACAGAGCACAAGTATCTATTCGCTGAAAGATTTCGATTTGAGTGGGTCGACTATATATAATGATCATATAATACACGAGGACATCCTCTTGTAAATGAAGAGAATTGTGGACAAGATAGCATGGCTTGAAGTTGCTAGTAAACTGAGTTAAGATGTGAAGTAGACGTGCTGGCAAAACTTGACTGGTTCAGATGTAGCCACGATCAACGCGGCTAGGTGCTTCGATGTAAATGGCCATTAAAACATGGTTAGTGAAATGAGTGAATATTAACGTTGGTGGCCTTAGGAGCCGGTTATACGCACCAGCAGCATAGTTTTCTGAAGCAGCTATGTTCCTCGAGAGAGTCACTTTCATTCTGCTGGGCATCTGAGAAATTTCCATTCCGTGGACCCATGGAGTCATAGTTCTGCATTACGTTGCCGCTCTTGTCTCTCAAAGCCGCTTGGCTGGTCATTTGAGTCCGCAGCCGTTGTGCCTTAGAGTAAGAATCACGATGGACCCGTGGGCCAGCAGACTTACGTGCTGCCTGGGAGGTCTTGGGGGTCGGGTTTCCATATCCATGGAGATTAGCCCTTCTATTAATACCAATATTCCACGATTGTCCATTGTTGAGATCTAACCAGTCATAGTGCTCGTCTTCTTCATAACCATTTTCTTTCAAGGCCCCAGTCATCAGAGATATCAGGTACTCGTAATCAGGCTCTTCTTCGAATCGGAGCGACCGACAGTAGTTCAAATATGTAGCAAACTGGTGTGGTAGATCACGCTCCAACAAATCCTCTGGCCGGACTTTCTGCTTCGTCAAACCTATCTTTTCGTATTTTAATTTGGTGTTGGCAACTTTAAGACCTTGCCAGGGCAAGTATCCGCGCAAAAAGTAGAAAAATACGTGACCTAGCGACTCCAGGTCATCGCGACGCGATTGCTCGCGCCCAAAATGCGTGTTGATAGACATGTATCGAGCAGTGCCGCTTAGCGACTTCCGCTCTTTGTACGGGATGTGTTGCTTGGTTTTGGGGTCCCGGAACTGCTTGGCCATCCCGAAATCCACCACGTACACCAGATTGGGATCGCCGTTGGCTGAAGCTGCACAACTCTTCACAAGTTGGCCGGTGGGCAGCTGCCGCTGGTATTGCGCCACGAGAAAGTTATCGGGCTTGATATCCCGATAGATCAAATCCCGCTCGTGAATGGACTGCACTCGACGGATCATCTGCTTTGCCAGCATGCACGTTGTTTTCACCGAAAATCGCCTACCGCACCATTCAAACAGGTCTTCCAGGGACGGCCCCAGTAAGTCGATGACCAGCACATTGTGCACGCCCTCCTGGCCAAAGTAATACGCTCTGGGGATCCCTGACAGACCCGCGAGAATCTTATATGCCCTGAACTCATCCCGCAGTTGCGGTGCTTCTGCTCTGCGGGGCTCGAACTTTATAGCAACAGGTCCAGAGTCCTGTCCCAGTACGTTTTCACCCTCGAATATCACGCCAAAGGACCCTTCTCCGATCTTCGGGCCCACTGCATAATGAATTCCCACAATGTGTTGTGATCGTCCGCTCATCTATTATCTCCAAGAGCGAATAACCCTGAGTTTGATCCTTTTGTTGGTTGTTGTTGTGAGGTGCGAGAAGAGCTTTTGATGGTTACTTGATTTTCCAAACTCTTTCGTCAAAAAATACATACGCTATGTGTAATATGTCTACCTTCCGGGCATAGTAGAGACACCAAATTTAAGAGTTCACTCTTATCGCACACATCAAGTGCTCTCGTGGGATCAGGGCCGATTGCATTGTAAAGGCCGGAATAGCTTTTCAATAGGTCTCGAAATATCAGAATAGGACCTAATTTGGTAACGTTGTTGCTGTTAACCAATCAGATTGAAACAGACTAGTTGAAAAGTGATAAAAGTATGCCTTTAGCAGTAGAAGACAAGTGTTTGGCTTTCCATGGCCCGCTTCTATACACTGCAAAAGTCTTGAAAGCCCACGACCCTGCCAATCCGGAGAAAACCGCCGGCGATGAGGTGCCAGCGAACCTTAAAGACCAGCAATGCTTCTTCATACACTACCGGGGGTGGAAGTCATCGTGGGACGAGTGGGTCAGCCCCGAGAGGCTCAAGGAGTATACAGAGGAAAACTTGCAATATAAACAAGAACTGGTTCAACAGGCCAAGGATGCGCGGCAGGCTAAGAAGAAAACGCCTGCTAAACCTCGCAAAGCAGAACCCCGTAAGCGAAAGTCTGCTACTGCTGCTGCCGACGAAACAGGCAGTGCGGGGCCGCAAGGACCTCGTATTGTGGTGCATATTGCGCAGACTCTAAAAGCCGTATTGGTCGACGACTGGGAGCGCATCACCAAGGACAAAAAGCTGGTTTCTTTGCCTTGCAGGCCGACCGTCGCTCAGTTATTAGATGAATACTGCGAAGACGCAAGTGCGCATGAAGTGTCGCCTGTGGTGCAATCGCAGTTGCACGAGTACTGTAGTGGACTCAAGCTCTATTTCGACAATTCTCTGGCGGTATTACTACTGTATCGGTTCGAAAGACTACAGTATGCTGATTACGTCCAGGATCCAGCCTCGTCAATTTACGGGGCCGTTCATCTGCTGCGGCTGCTCAGCAGTCTGCCAGAGTTGGTGTCGTTTACGTCTATGGACGAATTCGGTTGCGACGTGATTGTCCAGCAGACCGAAAAACTGCTTAAATGGCTTAGTAGAAACATGGAACTTTTCGACGATGGTATGTACGTCAATACTAGCAGTCAGTATGAGGGCACTGCATTAAATATGTGACTTGTGCAAACGGGCATCTTTAAGTGTTTGTAATATTTACCAATGGACGACCATCACAAGTTTGAGTAGCAGTACATGAATTGTATTTGATATCGCTCACATTTCCGCATGTTGTCTCGGACTACATGACTTTACTGTCGAACATTTACACGGCTCATTCGTCGCTCGCAAAGCGATTCATTTTGCTTTGAAAAAGAAACTGGATTCATGTGTGGATTTGCCAATTATAAGTAAGATTGATGTCGGCCAGTTTTCGCTACTGGAATTTGTGAATCCTTTGAATACGGACTTTGTTGTTGATATCGCACGCTCATTAAGGATTTTTCAAAAACATATGTTAAAACGTACTGATACTCTTCTTCAAAGAAAAGACGAAAGTCGAATGCTACAACTAGAGCCCTAGAGCACTCAACGCGAGCTCCTTTCTCAACTGTATTTATTCAAGCTCACTGATACACCTGGAATTTGCTTCGTAGCGTTGCATGAGTGGTGACATTATTGAAAGATGGAGCTAAGCAACTCGACAACAGAAAAGAAAAACCAACAGGTGGAGATCTTCCTCAAGTTCGCCTCTGAGGGAAACAGGAGAAACGGTGGCGACGTCGGAAGAAGGGTCTTGACCTACGATGATTTTTTGAGAATGATATCGAGCTCGAAATCGTTGTACTCAAAGTTCACAGACCATTCCTACAACTTGAACGAAATACCAGACGAAGCTTTCGGGAGCATCTTCTTTGCGTTGGATGAGAACAACAAAGGCTACTTGACGCTTAACGACTGGTTTCACTTCAACAACCTATTAGAATGTGATAATTATCACTTGATCATTTTGTATGAATTCTTTAAGAAGTTCGACGTCGCCAATATTACACGTCAGGCTGCGAGCGCTGCTACAAGGAAATCTGGCGAATTGGCTGATGATCCTAGAACGAAGCCGGCTAACTATGGAAGTCGTTTTCTCAGTTTCGACAGCCTGTACTTAAATCTCAATCAATTCAAGGCCACCATCAAATTTCTACACGAGGCAGTCAACGATAGGTTTCTCACTTCTAATAAGATATTGCTAGACTGGGACGAATTCAAATGGCTACGATTCTACCAAACTTTTCCTTTTCCTGTCACCGAGGGACCTCACATAAGCTTGAACTCGCTCGTCACCATTATGCAAAATGATTTGAAGAACGAGAAGTTGTACTTGGGCTTTGATAGACTATCACATCTCAATCACAAAAACCAGACCCTTGCACTGAATAAAAACCAACTAGTTTATTTGCTGAAGGTATTTTACTCGCACAGAATTTCTGCAGATGTCTTTAACTCATTGAACCTGTCAAATACCAGAATGATAAAATCAGACAACAATTACATCAACTATAATGTTTTCAAGGACATTTTTTACTTATTTCAGAATTTTGATCTTCTGAATCAAGTTTTCATGCGATATGCCAAAGCCAATAATTTTGATGACCAGGACTTGCGAGAATGCGTAATTTCAAAGGACGATTTGAAAGAGTTTTTGAATGTGGAATACAATAAAGTAAACAACATTGTGGAATTTTCGCCTTCGCAAATAAATCTCCTGTTCTCAATTGTGGCTAACTCTAAGAGAAGCAAAATGATTGAGAAAAGTATCGATACTCATCATGAGGATTCTGCCATTCAAAGCTTTATTCAAAACGATTTTTGTAATCGAGGAAACAATGGAAAGCAAAGTTTGAAGGAGTTCAATAGCAATTATTTGGAAGTGATTGGTGGTATGTCAGGAGAATTCGACAATGTCAAGAAACATCGCCGCCGAGCTTCAGCAAACCTGGTTGATCGCTTTTTTAAGCCTCACGATCATTTAGAGGATGCCTCGAGTCTAGATTTGACGATGGACGACTTTTTGAAGATTGTTAATCCGAATTATCTCAATGATTTAGTTCATCAAATGGAAATACGCCGCATACAAAGCGAGTCATTGTACACCAATTTCTATTTTTTTCCTATTTTTGATTCTCTTTACAACTTCTTGCTGGGTTCAGTTGCAGGTTGTATTGGGGCAACAGTTGTGTACCCGATTGACCTTGTAAAGACCCGAATGCAAGCACAAAGGAATTTCTCACAGTACAAGAACGCTCTTGACTGTTTGACAAAAATTTTGACTCGTGAAGGTTTTAGAGGAATTTACTCTGGATTGGGACCTCAGTTGGTAGGTGTTTGTCCTGAAAAAGCCATCAAATTGACAGTTAACGACTACGTTCGGAATTACCTAATGGACTCAAATCAGAATATATCTGTTCCGCTAGAAATTCTTGCTGGTGCAACCGCGGGTGCATGTCAGGTCGTTTTTACAAATCCACTTGAAGTTGTGAAAATTAGGCTACAGGTCAGATCTGAATATAGTACTGTCCCAGGAAGTCCTCAGGTAAACGCCATAAGTATTATCAAGTCCTTGGGGTTGAACGGCTTGTACCGGGGTATTGGTGCTTGTTTGATGAGAGACGTGCCATTTTCTGCTATTTATTTCCCAACATATGCTCACCTCAAGAAAATTCTTTTTGACTACGACCCACAAGATAAGACGAAGAGACCTCGGTTACGCACTTGGGAGCTTTTGACTGCAGGAGGACTGGCAGGAATGCCAGCAGCCTATTTAACTACGCCATTTGATGTAATCAAAACAAGACTTCAGATTGATCCAAGGAAAGGAGAAACAAAGTATAATGGAATTTTCCATGCCGCAAAGACAATTTTGAAGGAAGAGAGCTTGAGAAGTTTCTTCAAAGGTGGAGAAGCTCGTGTTTTGAGAAGCTCCCCGCAGTTTGGATTCACATTAGCCGCATATGAAATATTTCAAAATCTCTTCCCTTTGAAATCAACTTCAGGCGAAAACAATGATCAAACCAGATTTAATGAGGGCTCAAGCGAGACACCCATGGTCACCGGTGCGTTTTCCAAATTTTTTAAGTCGCTAAAAAATTCGTCTCAACAACACGTTGAGATCACGGAGTTTTTTGGGCCATCCGTGGATCCTTATAGCTCCAACTACTTGAACTACTATTACAAGAGCTGTCAAGTGGCTAAATTATTTATAGACCTGGACTACAATTTTGCAAAATTTGACTATCGTGTTTACACAAAGTTCCATAAGTTTGTCAAAGATGCAGAATTAAGGCCAAAATAGCATCACTAGCATTACGCTTCAGCGTAAACTTTTATAATTCTTAATAAACTAATGCTCCTAATTTACACGCACTAATTTTGATTTCGCACTTTTGCGCGGGAGAATATCTGCAGCGACTTTGGGTCCCATTCAAAATTTCCTTCGTTTACGACAGCGTTAAGCCTGACATTTCTGAATACGTAGGGCCGCTTGCTGGGGGACAGATCCGATCGGGTCGCGGTAAGAAATCTGTCCTTGGTCTTGTTATAAAGAATTTCGCGGGATTCTATCACGTCTGCCATATTTTCTTGAGTGTTAGGAAAGTCGAGGCGACCAAATCCTGGTGGGGACTTTGATCTTTGTCGCATATTTGCAAACTCCACATTCGTCAACAAGGTGGGTCCCTCATTACTAGTGCTACAGTCCTCCACAACAACTTCAAACCCCCTTTCTGGATGTAAGATCAGCTTCTGCTTCTGTAGAGGTTTTCCTACCGTCGAACTAAACTTGGAAGCTGCCGATGGCCTGCTCTCCCGCGAGGGTCCGGCCAATTCGTTAACTTTGAAATCCTCAAAGATCCAAGGTTTTTTGGTAAGAGGATTCCCATTAAAATTAAGTCTCGCAGCAAAAGGTGGGTCGGCTGCTGGTGGATTTGTCGAATACAAATTTCGTCCACCAGGTGGCTCTTCGTGCATTGCATTTTTCGACTCAACGAAGCCCTCATCAACTACTTCTTGCTCTGCAGTATCAGACCAGTCTATGTCTCCTTCGGAATCGCTGATCACCGCGAGTCGAGTTTTGATGGGGCTAGATTTCTGAGATCTCGCGTCTCGAGAACAACGAGGTCTAAGAGGGGAGCTCAAATCCACCTCTTTACTCTGCAGATCCAAAGTTCCAGGGATCAAAAATTCCTCGAAGGGTACCAATTGGCTAGATCCTGGCGACCTGTGGACGTCTCGCTCTGTTTTCTGCTTTTTTTCAATCTGAGTGGCAGGCAGATCTTCTCTGGCACTGTCCTGTATTTGCTCTTGCAACTGCTCCTCCAGCTTGGCTCCTAAACTCTCCGTTTTTAGCTGCAGCTCATTTTTAGATCCTGCTTCAACTTTAACATTCAGAGTCCGAGGCTCTGTCTGAAGCTCCTGGATGGATTCTACCCGTCTGCTGATCTCTTGAGCGAGGTCAATTTGAAGACTCAGGAGATCGTCTAAAGACCAGTTGTCTAAGATTTGCTTCTTATGTTCTTCTTTATCCTGTGAACGACATGCTACGGGTGGCATTGGCCTCCTTTCATTGTTTATTGCACGATGTTTGTCTCGCTCGCGTATTTTACTAGCTAGTTCACAAGATATAATAATATTAATCAAACTTTAATTTAATACTGTGAATCACGTCTAACCTTAAACCATCTGGATAACAAGGCCGGCTTAAGAGCCGAATCAAAAAGACAACACATGTCTTTGAATGATTTCCTGGCTAAAAATTATGGCTCCGGTAAGCCTACCAAAGAAAAACGGAAGAAATCGGGTGTTCCAAAACGTTCTTCTGGGCTCAGTATTGTTGATGGGCATAAGCAGGATGAGGCTGAGCTAACGAAGGTAAGCCCAGGCGCTGTCGAAACGAAACTGCGAGGTGAGCCTGTGACTAAGGCTAAAAACAAGTCTTTATGGAAAAATCTCAATACAAATGAAATATGTATCCGTCAATCCAATGAGAAAGCGTCAACTTCAGGTCAGGTACCTGGTTCGTTGAGTGGTCGGGAGGGACTACAGTCTGCTGTTGATGTTCGCAAAAGAGCAGAATTTCTAGAAAAAGAGGCCAGGGCCACTGTAAGCAAAAGCGGAGTGGATGCTCAGACGGTTTACAGAGACACACAGGGTCGTAAAATTGATGACTATGAAGCTTATGCTACATCGAACAAAGAGAAGCACGAGCGAGAAGAGGCACTGCGACAGAGGCAACTCCGGGAACTGAACATGGGCGAAATACAGAGACATGCAATTCTGAAGTCAGTCAAAAAAAATACTAAGACGAGCGACAAGCAATTTGAAGATCCACTTAACGCATTCACAGTTGACCCCACAGCGGTCGATGCCGCACCCCAGTCGCCGCTGGGTCGGAAACTTTATGACAAGATCAGTCCCGAGAATAGGTTTGGGATAGCGCCAGGTTGGCGCTGGGACGGGGTTGACAGATCAAATGGATTTGAAGCAAAATGGCTTGCCAAACAAAATGAGATCAACGAAAAGAAGGTGCAAAGCTTCACTCGGGAGGAGAACGAATAAAAATTCACTATATAAAGTTAAAAACAAAAACAAAATTTTTAGTCTTGCGGGATGGCGTGACGAGAGCTCATTCTTAGTCCTTGATAGCACTATTCAAGGCGTGTGCAGCACCTTATTTCGTTGAAGCAGAACTGTTTGGTTTGGAAACTGGTCCTCTTCCTCTCTGTGACTCTCTGTCGCGGCCCCGCCCACGACCACGTCCCCTGTAACCTCCTCTGGCTCCCCTTTTGGAATTAACACGACTGTTGATAGCAGTGTTAGAGGCAGTGCCATTAGGTAGGTTATAATCAGGATCGCCACTTGACTGTGCTTTGTTCATGACTTGCGGCGCAGCACCTGACTGACCTCTAGGTTCAGTTTCGTGTGGCAGGTTCCCGTTAAGACCAGGGATGGCGCCAGGCCCGGAGGGAGTGACAGGAGGTAGGGGCTGTTGGAAAGGATACTGGCCCACTGGTGGGGGCATCATACGAAGTCCCTCCTGGCTTGGGAATGGTAAAAACCCGGGAGGAGGAACTTGCCCACCCATGTGTGGTGGTATCCCATTGTGTGGGAGATTGTAAGGAAGACCGTGTGGCCCTTGGGGAGGTGGTTGGACCACTCCTTGAGCTGAAAACTGGCTGAAAATGGCATTGTAGATATTACTAGCAATTGCTCTGTCAGCCGGCAAGCTTGGTTGGCTTCCGCCATCAAGAGGCTTGTTGTGCTCCCCATTCGTTGCCTTGTCTTTTTCTTCCCCACCTTCCTGATGCTCTTCTCCCCTAATATGGGTCAAAAGCTCCTGTGCTTGCTTCTTTTTCAAGGCAGCAGAAGCCTTGGGGGGCGGTTTCGCGTAAGCGGCTTTAATCTGCTTCTGCGGTTTCTTGGCGGTCTCTTTAACAGACTTGGAAGCCTTTGAATGATAAATAAATTGCTTGTTGGTCAAGTTGAGTAGAAACGATGAATCAAGGCCCAAACCGCGCTTAGTTTTTAGTCTTCCTCCAAAATCATTTCCCGCTACAATCTCGTTATCAAAAAGAACTTGGATGGACAACTTCGGGCCAATAGTCGTATATCCTACAACCGTACCTTTGGAGAATAAGGGTACCTTACCCGAATCCTGGATGTAGACTACTCTATCACCAAGGTCGAACCGCTGAGTTCTCAATAGGGAAAAGGATACTTGAGGGTCAAGAACTGCTTCGCGGGGAACTTTGGCCAGCTGCTTGGAAGTCACCTCAGGAGATACTCGGGAATACTGTTCGATTGCGTCTTCGACCGCGCCCATAGACGCCTTAGTCAAAGAATCGCTTTCCAGAGAAACAGTAACAAAGTTTTGTTTGGCGCCCTTGAGCCAAGAGCGAACATTGTCAACCAGCGCTTTCAAGTCTTCGCGACCAGCCTTGGGATACATTTTTTCAAATGACGGTGTTTCTTTCGCCTGTGTTGAAAGCTTAAAGAAAAATTCAGGAAAATTCTTTTGATATTCACGTAGAAGAGCAATTGTCATATCTGAATACTCCCAGCCCTTCACGTTACGTCTGGCATAGCCCAACACCTTCTCGTGTCGAGATTCAAACTTTATCTCAAGACCGAAGTTAATTGGCCTCTCCCCAAATCCGTCAACCATGAATTTGGAAGTGATCCTTGATAAAAAAAGAGGATGTATTTGTAGTCTCTTAGAAACAACAAATGAAGGATAATAACGAATCAATTTTTCATCTAATTGTGCTCTCACCTTTCCTATAGTTGGCTCAGATTTAGTGGTATGCTTCTCCACCGTTAGTCTCAGCCTAGTAGAGCTGCTATATCCATCAATGGTGGCTTTCCCGCCATAAGCGTAGTCACCCAAGAAGATGACATCAGAGCCCTCTGGAAATTCCTCGTCAACAGGTAATGGAGGTCTTTCCATATAACGTTTGTCCTTGTTTTCAACATCCTCAACGATCAATTGTAAAGGATAAAACTCCTCATTGGAAGAAAACGTCTTAACAAAAGCGCCTTCTGGTGTTCTCGTTAACCCATTTACGGGTACAACACGGACGATAGCGCGAACCTCGTCAAGGACTACTCCTCTTTGAATTGAGTAATTTCTGCGGATATTTGCCCTCTGTGAATAAAACAATTTTTTCTCAGCTTCATCTAAATTCCTCTGCAATAGCTTAGGCTTGCCATTTGCTGATAGTTTATTGTCAGATAACTCCAAAGAAATCTGACCATCGGTCACTGATAGAACTTTAGACTCTCTGAGGTAAGGCCATCTGGAGTACACAACATTCCCCAGGTGAGTTTTCGCAAATTCGTCGATCGTCAAGTTACCTTCACTGTATGCATCCTTGACACTAAGAAGCATTGACTGCTGCCTCGAAGGTTGCTGAAATACTAAGCAACCATTATACTCTAGCTTGTTGTCGAAAGGAAGCGTCTTCAACGATGGAAACCCAGCCAGAGCACCAGCACCTAACTTGGCGCCAGGTGGAAGACCGAAAAATAACTCCAGTCCCTTCATCGATTTCGGGACGTATTCGCGCTCAGTACAATGGTTATGTTCAATGTCCGAAAATAGACCACTTAGGGGAGATTTGTAAATGTCGTCAATTTGAGGATTGAAAATAAAAATCAGATCAGTGCCAAAACTATTTCTCTTTTTCTCCTCAGGTGTCAATTTTTCATCTAAGGGGCTCATTGCTTCGATTAGTCTCCCTTCGTCAACGAAGGATAGTTTGACCACGGCTTCCCAATCCGCAGTTTTCCCATTTTTGTCCAATTCGACTTCGTCTGGATAGAAGTCTGCGATTGGTGACTTGGGATCATACATCAGAGGTCTGTAAACGGTGGGTATTAAACTCTTCGACCTTTCGGGCAACACTGCCATTAGTTGTTGGAATGGCCTAAAGGGGGTACCCTTATTAAACTTGATAATTTGATTCAAACCTCTCTGCACATCGGAAATACGTGGAGCATAATGGTATTTGTAATACCATGACCACGATTGACAGCCTTGATAGTAGTAGTAGAGCACCCATTGCAAACCTTCTACGTAATTCTCGGTCATCTCTGTCAATTCTTTCTCATCGTAATAGCTGAAATCCAATTTTTCCTTGTAGTATTGATCTCTCCACTTGTCAAATCTTTCGTTATAAAACTTATGTTCTTCCTTCAACTCCTCACTTCCTTCCACTAAAACTGCTTGTTCGTATTTCTTTATCGATCTTCTGAGCGCTTGAATCCGGTCAGATTGTTCGTCTGCAGACTCCTGTGGATTAATTCCATCAATATCGAGTTGCAGGAAATACTTGTCCATAGATTGGGAATGGACCACTATTAATCCCAAGTCAAAAGCCAATTCCTTCAAGAAAGGCAAGTTCTCTTGAATGATCGATTCTTCCAGGGTAAAGGTAGGTATCTGATCATCTGAAACTCCATTAGGGTCAAAGCGCATGGAAGATGCCTTTAGCAGCCAAGGCTTTATCATCCCGACTATTTTCTTTTGCTGTTTGAGCAGCAACTTTTTGCCTGTTCTAGCCCTCTTCCTCTCTCCCTCTAATGAAATGTTTTCCAATTGTTTGTTGAACCATTCAACATTGACGTCCTCTTTTTCAAAATTCATCAACTCAAACTGGGAAAGGTACTGTAACCACACCTGGAACCTTGATAAATTGATGGTACCTTGTTCATTAATATATCCATCAGTGTGTTTCAACGCTTCTTTGAATGTTTGTAGTAAAACTGGGAAAGCACCCTTGTTTAAATGCAAATCGGGAAGATTTGGTAGAAAATCATTGCCAATGACAAACATAACCAATAAAAAGTCATCTAGCATTCTCTCAAAGTCGTACTCGAACTGAAGATCGTCTGCAACTTCATTGAACTCGAGTTCCAAGTATTCTCTCAGCATAGAAATGTGAAGAAGATAGAAATTTTGATGTTCCAGTGCCTGGGACTTCTGGCGCCTGCCAAAAGTGACTTCCTCTCTTAATAGCGCAAAATGAGGATCGTGAGTTGAGAGCCCTAGCATGATCAGATCTGCGTCCAGTCCATAGATACAATGCCTAGTGTTGGCATCATAGTCCGGCTGGGCTCTCATACGTCTTATGTGCTCCATGATTTTATGCTCACCCTCACCAGGAACTTCATGACCAGAGAATATGATCTTCGCCGAACTCCAAGCCGAATCATTTGACACT
This sequence comes from Lachancea dasiensis, assembly GCA_900074725.1. Taxonomy (NCBI): domain Eukaryota; kingdom Fungi; phylum Ascomycota; class Saccharomycetes; order Saccharomycetales; family Saccharomycetaceae; genus Lachancea; species Lachancea dasiensis. The sequence goes on from LT598457.1 coordinate 412,106, forward strand.
TTGTCGTGAATGAAATACTTGAGGTTCTGCGTCAATTTGGCCATAAATTCCGTACCGGGGGTGATACAGTTGGAATCAAAGGGCTCGCCCTTGGGAATCTCTTCTCCATTTGCAATGGCTTTCTGTAAAGCTTTTTCTGCATCCATAGCAGTCCTAAACCGTCTGGATCGTTGTTGGTTCATCTTTGCACGAGGAGCTACACCGTCAATTGCCATGTAGAATGTATTCTTAGGGCTTATCGTATGGAACAGGTGGTCGATGTAGGCGAAGATCTTGGCAAACACCTCTTCCTCTGTCATACGCTTCGTAACATCGTCATCATTTGCGTGCGTGCAAGTGTGCAAGATGGAATTCATGTCCAGATACAGGTTGTCAAACTCCGGTATTTGGGAGCCATCGATAAGCTGCGATATCATGGGCCATCTCTCCGAGATGTACCTGAAAAACTTAGGAATACCCATCTTTTAAGTTTTAAGAAAAGGAAAGTACCGTTCGTATCAGTGTAAAAAAGCTTTTAGTGGCCAATATTCGAGAATCCTACCGATGATGGCACACTTCTGTTAAAGTCCTTAGAAGCCAATGGCAAACGTCAATTGCCGACCAAAAATCCCCTTTCCTGCAGAGAACGAAAAGACTAAATCCGAAAAAACTTTATAAAAACACTCGTTTTGAAGCCGCTTTTTTGTCACTGACAAAAGGTAAACTGCTCTTGGACGTAATACGCTTTGTGGAGAACTTTAAGCTCTTAATGGACGGTTTGGAAATTGTTTTTCTTCGCGTTGGTATCTCTAGTTGGAACATTGGTGGTGATTTCCATTTGGTAAGTTTATGAAAGTTGTTGATGTCATTGTTCACGTCGAAAATTTTTTAGAATAGTGCCCTTTTCAATAATAAACCTTTTTTAAACTCTTGGAACTCATTAGACCCAAAACTCAGAACGCGCCAGTAAGTGTACTGCTGTGGCGATTCAATGTTCAATTCCAATGCAAGTACCTCTGCTCCAGCCGGAAACGGTATAGGAGGCAGCTCCTTGTTTGGGCAGAATAAGCCGACGGGTGGTGGGTTGTTTGGCCAATCCAACGCACAGGGCCAGAGCGGCAACCTGTTTGGGCAGGCGCAGCCATTGAATCAAACAACAGGCAGCCTTTTTGGTCAAAATAACCAACAGGGATCGACGGGAGGGCTGTTTGGGAACCAAAATAGCCAACAAGGACAAGCCGGAGGGCTGTTTGGAGGGCAAAATGCACAACAGGGCCAAAGCGGCGGTGGTTTGTTTGGAAATCAAAACGCTCAGCAGGGACAGAGTAGCGGCGGGCTGTTTGGTAGCCAGAACGCGCAACCAAGCAACAACGCCTTCGGGCAGAGCTCGCAAAGCACCAACACTTTTGGCCAGGCTAACGCCAACATAGGAGCCAAACCACCCGGTTCGAGTGGTCTCTTCGGCCAGAATGCACAGACGACAAATAGCGGTGGGATGTTTGGACAGAACAACAATTCCACCGCGGGAGCCGCTGGCGGTGGACTCTTTGGTCAGAACACCAACGCAGGGTCCTCCGGTGGTGGCCTTTTTGGGCAGAATACCAATGCATCCACGGGGTCCTCAGGGGGCGGACTTTTTGGTGCAAAACCTGCAATTAGTTCTTCCACAAACAACGCGCCATCGGGCGGCCTTTTTGGTAATTCTTCGAACACAACTAACACTAGCGGTGGTCTTTTCGGCAACAAGGCGGGCGGAACGGGGCTTTTTGCTAACAGCGCCACCAATGCGGCACCTGCATCTTCGGGAGGGCTTTTTGGCGCCAAGCCAACGGGCTCGTCATTGTTCGGTAATAACGCCAACAACACCTTGCAGCCTCAAATGCAAATGCAACCCGCTCTGCAAACCCTCTCCCAACTTCCCATCAACCCAATGACTCGAGTCGCGGATCTGCCGCCCCAAATTCGTCAAGAAATCGAGCAGCTTGACCAATACGTTCAGCGACAAGTGGCAATTTCTCACCACCTAAAAGCAGATTGTGAGGACCATACAGAACTAGTCCAGTCCATCCCGCGCGATATCAAGTATTTGCAAACGGTACAGTCTGTCACGCAACAATCATTGGCACAAGACCTGCGTAAAATAACTGGCATCAAAGAAATAACGGATCAAAACATGCTAGACTCTCAAATGTTTTCCACCATTCTGCATCAGCTTCTCTCTCCAGGATCTAAAATATCGTCGTTGGAGCTAGACAAGTTCTTTCAAGATAAAATACAGCTCTACAGAGCCAAGTTGGATGACTACTTCAACGTTCTCTCCGACATTGAAAGTGCCGTACGTGGAATTGAGCGTGATATGTTCGGGGCCACCAATTCGGATAACAGTGTTTCTAACTACGCCGGTGACAACATGGGCTGGAAAACTGGCATCAATGCCATAGTCTCGACGGTGCTTGAAGAATTCGAGCTTTTCATGGATATGGCCGAGCGTGTTGCAGAACTCCATCAGCGCGTTAAAGAGATTAACGGAGGGCAGAAAAGCAGCCTGGTGAAGACCTAACCAGTGATGTTATCGCGCTTTTTCCGCTTTTGCACTTTTTTGTGACGCTGACACACTGGCAACCTCAGCTATCTCCGCCCCAATACTGCATAAAATCTGACCACTTGATAGAATCTAAAGTCAAAAAATGATTTCAAGCCGTGAATACTGAGGGTGCCGTTTATAATCCCAGTCAATGGTGTCAAGCACTATACAAATCTTACTGACTGGACCAAGACCGCTCGCTATGCCTCGCATGCTGTGACAGAATATGGTCATTTAGTACGTGATGATTTGTCTGGTGGGACATTTATTAGCCCAAGGGGGATCCGATGCGCACGCAACCTTTCTTCCACATAAGAACAACTACTTTGTGATCCAAATTACGGAATATAAAGCTGTGATTCGGCCACTTTGCAGTATCTTCGACCACACTTTGAATCGGAGAAACCAACCAACCGCTGAGAAATCCGCTTTCGTATTTTCATTTTTGAACAGTGGTACTCCTAAGGAAATGACAACCCAAGCCATGCCTGCGAAGAAGAAAACCTTAAAGGCTTCCGACGACAAGACGTGGAGTGTCGTGAGCTTCAACAATAATGCCGTTTGTCAGCAAAGCGGCCAGGTTTCAATTCAAACAATATCCGAGGAGGGTTTGTGTGACGACGTTTTATCAAACACCAGTTCAGACGAGTCCGAACTACCAGTTAATCCACTCAGGGCTTCTGCAGTGACAGAATATGGATACGATACTTTGGTGGTTCAAGGAGACGAACCTAGCGGCTTGCAGGGCCTTTCTCCTACTGAGGACCAGCGCTCTCGGTTCTTGCCAGTTTTTAGTCCCTTGACGGACAATCGCGTGACAAGAGCCCTTTCTGGTTTGCATGCTTGGCAAATTGTTCTACTGACATCATCTACTACGTTGTTTCTCTCCTATCTTATTCAAACCGCCTTGCAAAATCCCTTAGCGAGCTCTGTGGAAAGTCCCTCTACTACGCCGTACTTCACGAATCATGGCGCAACCTACCGGGATGTTGACTTTGTTCTGCCATTTGGTGACATTACTGGTGGTAGCAGCAAGTATATTGTGGATTTTGAGAATCGTGTTGCGTACCCAATTGTTCCAGACGTGTCGCTGTGGGAGTCTGCCAAAGTTGAGGCTACTCAGATAGCCTTAACTCTTCATTCCAGCATTTGCAATTTTCGGAGTGGGATGATACAGACATTCGCAGATCGTTTTGAGTCTGCAAACTCTTCAATTCTCAGAAAATGGACTAATCGTAAAGCTCCTATATTTTCTAGGCTTCATTCAGGTCTCGAACGTTGCAAAACCTTCACAAGTTCGGTTAACGCGATGTATCGACCCCATATAAACAATGCTTTCCGGTCTGTCAATAAAAAGTGCCGAGTAAGCTTTGGCCGTTATTTGACCTCTGCACAAGGTAGTTTTTCTCTTTGTGCATCAGATATAAAGTCCGTGGTACAGAGAGTGAAACATATGGTTCCGGAGATCAAGACAGTCTGGCTGGGTACTCTTGATGCTACCAACCGATTTAAAGGAAAAACGAGCCATATCGTGATTGATAAATGGAATAATACAATGAAAATGTTACGTTTCAAGGGCTCCGGTACTCAAGATTGAGTAAAAATCTTGGTTGGGTCTTCCATAAGAATTATGTAGTTGTTTGTGATCGGATTTCTGAGACGTTCTTGGAAAATAAATAGGTTAATGAGGGAATTTGTTTAATTGAAAATGGCGGTGATTCGAGCCGTCTTTTAATCACCGTGACCCTACTAGTCCTCGCCGAGCATTCTTCATTATCTGAATTAACATACCCATAGCTTTTACATAAACACATCTTTCTTCCTAAATATTACCGTTTTCTTGAGGTTTTTCTCTATGCAAGCGCCTTTCTCGATAACTGTTTAAACTTTACCGAAACTTGCAATGCCCTCATCCAAGATACCATAGTTGAACCATTCGTGGCTAATTGCCTCTCGGGCGGTTATCCGTTTGGTAGGATCGAACTCAAACATCTTCTTGCACAAGTCAAGGAACCAATACCAAAACAAGAATACCTCCCTATCCAGAGCTTGCTCGTCAAATTTCGATTCCAAAATAGCCCAATTATCCTCAGAACTCATATCCCAGTTTATGATCAACCAATCCCCGTAGTCCTGTCGTATTTTTTGCATCACATACTTGTCCAGCCGATCGCAGCTATTCATAATTCTTTTCATGGATCTTTCCTTTGTTACTATGTCTCCCTTTACATTTCTCTCTGGCCATTGAAGTGACAGAGTATCACGATCGAAATGCTTCACCACCGTTGCGTGTAAGTCTGGGGACAAGTTTCCCAACTTACGATCAGATTTATAGAACATGTTTTCAACAATTTTGGGTGGAAAAGGCTTCCCATTGAACCGTTGCATCATTGCCATATGTTCCAAGTTTTCGTGTATTGGATACAGCGATTCGCCTGTAACCAACTCTACCAATACACAACCAATTGACCAAATGTCACAAGGAAATGACCAACCGAGCCCCAAAACAATCTCCGGGGCCCGATAATGACGGGTTGATATAACAGCTGGATGGAACTCGTTATAAAACACGGCACTGCCAAAATCTATTAGTTTCACTTCTGGATTAGTCAAGAATTTCCGTTCACCGTTACAGGCACTTTTACGCCGCGGACTTAATGTCGAGAATTGATCTTGGGACAATGGTTTTCCAACGTAAGTTTCATCGCAGAGCAGTATGTTTTCGGGTTTCAAGTCGGTATGTACGATTCCCAAATCATGTAAAAAACAGACAGAGCGGATTAACTGTTTCGAAACGGCCTGTACGTGGGAGCCAGGGAACCGTGAACACCCGTTATTGCACATGAAATCGTACACGGACTTCCCAAACAAATCGGTTACCAAACATATATGATTTTTGTAGTCAAAACATTCCCGCAACAGCAAACACTGGTATTGGCCGATGGGGTCGTTGTCCAAGATAGCTTTCAAAACTCGTAGTTCGGTCTTGGCAGCTTCGCGGTATCTATCGACGGCGCGAATGATTTTGACAGCAACCATTTTAGGGGTATTTTGAACGTGTGACTGGTGAGGGGTGGGATAGTCCATATCAATTTGGGATCCGTCAAAAGATTCGGTAAATGGGTCCTCAAAGCCAGCGAACTGGTGCTCTCGGTTTGGAGGGATAGCGGTAAATGGGGCGTTATCGATGCATTGTACCACTTTCCCGAACGTGCCTTGCCCTAGTAGCTCCTTGACGATGAACCTGCCATTACAAAAAATGTCGTCCTCGCGGTAAACGTAGTGTCCTTCTTTATCGGTCTGAAAGTACTCGCGTTTTCCGATTTTCTTTTTGCCCGCAGAGACGAGCTTGGAGATTTTAGGTGCAGTCGCCATGCGTTTGAAGACCGGGGATGCGTGTTCATGGGTACTGAGCGGAGAGACGCTTTTCACCACATTTAGAGTCACGGCACGGTTGCCGTCAATGGTTTTGGTGGAGGAGCCGCTCAAGTGGATCAGATCATCGTCGTTCTGACGCCGCGGCAAGGCGCGATGTTGGGCCGCTTCGTATAGGAGTTTGGCGTGCGGTAATTGCGGGAGCGAGATCGTCCTCTGTTTCTTGAACTTCTTGCTGGTGTAGTGGTGCTCAGCATGAGGATCCAAAAACAACGGAGGAGCCTGGACAGGCTGTTCCTTGACAAAGATCAGATCGTCGTCCTCGATGGGATGGAAAGTAGTGCTGTTGTTGTTGTTGTTGTTGTGGTGGTGGTGGTGGTGGTGGTGGCCGCGGTTGAAGAGGTCGTTGCCCGTGTCGTCGTTGGGGGCAGTTTGGTCGTGGAGCGTGTTCTCGTTGCCGGCCACCATAGAGCCCTCCGCAGTCGACGATCCGGTCGCGAAGTGCGAATCGATCAGGTTGCCCTGCAGCAGCGCCGACTGTCTTGCGATCATATCGCCAATGATGGGATCGGCCTCGTTGTCGAGAAACATGCCCTGCGGTACTGACCGCACCGTGCCCACGCGGGGCGTCGCGTCTAGCGTCCTCGTCCGCTTGCGTTTGACTTGCAAGTTCTGAGCCATGGCCAAATACAGATTAGGCGCTCGCCGGTACTCTAACTCGGTTTCCTGGAAAACCGCTTCTCTCGCCCGTCTCTTGTGTATAAATACGCCCTGCTGCGTGCCCCTTGTTTTTGTTCCTGCCTCCTAACGTCCTCCGGCAAACCTCACAAGGTGATGTGCTGTGCCACTGCCTGTTATTCTGTCTCGACTCACTGGGAAGTCTCAATACGCCAAATCGAAGCTCGTTGGAGCCGTCCAGCCGTCGCTAAACTAGATAGTTGCTGAGCTTCTCAAACTGCGTTGATATCCTGCTACTACAAGTTGTCTGTTGAAGTACAACTCACTTACATATCTATCAACCATTTCCCAATCTAATAAATGGTTGTCATTCCAGCCCCGGGGTAATCATCCCCCTTAGCACCAATCTACATTCATACGAGAGTAAATTAATTACTAAATGAGTAAAGATGAGTATGTCTTTTCGTCGCAAACGATGTCTCTCAAAGATTTCACACTATGTAGATAAGAAAATGTGCGTGGGAGGGGCGGAGCGGGTTGATTGCAGATGCGAATCATTGTGGCGAGTTGCTGCGATACAGGCTGGAGCCTGCGCACATGGAGAATGTGCAAGAGCTTTTTTTCCGTTGCTCAAAATCAAAAAAATAATGCTGTGCCGGGAAGCTAGCACATGTTCTAGGTGGAATGGAGATAGCGAGGGTGCCTACGAGGGTGGGCAGCGATATGATGACATTTGGAACAGCGGGCAGGCCCCGCGGCGAGAATCGATGATGTGCAGTATGTGTGCCAGCAGGGATGGGAAATTTTGTCGTGGGCGAAAAGGAACGAGCAGCGCCAGAATAGTAGAAAGTGACATGGGCATACAGCGCGGTGGCCGGTGGAGTGGCCGGTGGAGTGGCCGGGGGAGTGGCCGGTGGAGTGGCCGGGGGAGTGGCCGGTGGAGTGGCCGGTGCTGGTGGCTGTGCTGGTGGCTGTGGTGAGGCGGGTATAGCGTGGCAGGACGGGCCGGCGGTGGCGTCGCGGTGTGAATGTTTTGTGTGCACGTGGGGCTATATTCCATGAGTGTGGGTCTTGTTCGGATAGACAGCGAGTCCTATTTGGAGCGATAGCGAGTCTTACTTGGAGAGATAGCGAGTCTTACTTGGAGAGATAGCTCGGTGTGGGCGACGCTGGCGCAGCGCGGTCACGTGACATGCAGGCACGTGCCTGTCACTCTGGGCTTTTGTGTCGCCATAGGGCCCGTTCCTGGTTGGGGTGTGAGTAGGTATAGTATCGGGACAGGCCCTGGATGAAGCAGAGGCGGGGCTGGTGGAAGGAACGACACGGAGCTGCTACCCAAAAAGTACGCGTGGTGTGATCTGTGTGCTAAAGTCGTGCGGTCAAGCACAACCGCGAACAGGAGGCACCGATGTGGCGTCAGGATAGCACGAGGTGATGCGGGCGGCGCCAGCATGGATCTTTAGTCCGGAAAGGCATGTGACGGACCTTTTTAATTCTGACACCGAAAGTTATCATTTCTTCACAGTCCACAGCCCGCCTTGGAACCCGCTTTGGAACCCGATGGGGGCCCGATTGGGATCCGAATTTCGCCACCCGCATCAACCCGCTGTACATGGATCGAAGGCCCTTTTCTCCACTCAGCTCTCGAGCAGACTTTGAGTGTTCCTAGAATACTCACTTCCCGAACCGATCGATGTAAGTGATCAACAAGTACGGATTGTCAAGGCATAATCGATATTATTGTACCACAAATGTACTGGGGCGAGTCAGCGTCGGCAGTAATAAACTTGCGGAGTCGTTCGTTCAATTTATCGGTAGACATCGCGTGTGAGATTCTGTGCACTTGGTACTAAATTTGAAGCTTCTAAAGCAAATTCTTCTGTGCACTTGGTGCTAAATTTGAAGCTTCTAAAGCAAATTCTTGTTCTCTCTCCGTGATTATTTGTATTGAGGCGAATCTGATTCATCAGTAGAAAGCTTACTAAATTTGTCTTGTAAGTCGGACATAGTCATTGTAAGATGAGTAACTTGGATCTAGGGAATTCTACTTATCTCTCCGTGATTATTTTAGGCATTAGAGTTGGTTCAGTTACCTGAACAAAAGCCTGGTATTTATACAATTCTCACTCGGTGACTCTGGTCAACATATTTATTAATCACCAATTCTAGATCATTCTATTGCCCAAGGATTACGGCTTCAATGCCGTACACTACCGATAACTTATCAATGGCCAATCCTATTGGACAATAGTTGTTCTCTTCGGTTTGTCTTAGCTTGTAGCTCTATTTGTATGGCCTCGGTTGTGTACTATCATTCTGTACCACTGTGTCACATATTTACTGACGCTGATTATGCGATTAGACGCACATCACCATCAGTTTATTCACATCATTCCCAACAAATGTACTGGGGCGAGTCAGCGTTGACAGTAATAAACTTGCTGAGTCGTTCGTTCAATTTATCGGTAGACATCGCGTGTGAGATTCTGTGCACCTGGTACTAAATTTGAAGCTTTTGAAGCAAATTCTTCTGTGCACTTGGTACTAAATTTGAAGCTTCTAAAGCAAATTCTTGTTCTCTCTCCGTGATTATTTGAGCCATATTTCTGGGCCATACCTGGGGCACATAGCCAGTATTCATACAGAATTCTGGCATGAATAATTTCGGTAGAGCTAGGGCTTGCAGACTCAATAGCTGAATCTAAGCTATTGGGCATTTCAAATGGCTGGCCAGGGCATTTCTGTGAAATCTCCTCCGAATCCCACTGGCTGATCATTCACCTTATCCGTAATTGTTTTGCTGACGTCGCCGTTATCACTTCGTACTATACTGACACCAGGATGATGGTTGCCATTACGCAACCTGATGCGATCCGAACAGAGACCAGATCACTACCAGCCGGTTGCTCTAACAGATTGTATTGTCAGAATGATGGAGTACCTGCTTTGAAGGTTCAGTTGTGCGCCATATGTGCCAAAAGTCTTGATTTATCGTTCTTGCTGGTTCTTCACATGGCATTTTTCGTTTCCAATGCTAAGGTGAATAACAAGAAGGGACTTCCTTGGCAGAGTTCGCGACTTCACTACTATCGGCCGCGACAGTTTGCTATCCCGAAGTACTGACAAAGACACTCGGCATTTTGAAGTTTCCATCTTGGTATAGCCCTTAGTGACCATCTTCTCCCAGCACAGTTTTTTTGTTTCTTTTCTTCCGGTGGTAACGGATCAACAACTTAAGGGAAAGCTTTCATGACTGACTCTTTCGAACTCGATTCAGATGAGAGTAAAGGCACCTCGCGAATATCGTTGGCCTCTTGGGTTGAGCTTTTGGACCCAGTTTCATCCACGGCGCAATCGTACTACCTGCCGAGGCGCTACTTCAGCAATGCGACTCAAAAATTGAAAATAACAAAACCGCGTCAAAAACTCGCTAGGCTTAAGACTACGGCCCAAGATCTCACACCACAGATAGAAGAGTTCAAAAAACGCGCTCTGGGCCGTCTACAAGCGCTTGACAAGCCACTGGAGACTTTGTTTTTCCATAATAGCTCCAACCTGGAGAAATGGTTTTATCCGTTCACTCTGTTCAATATCTTCGCAATCGGGTTTATAATAGGCAAGTACCCGGAATGGTTTCATGTTTACTACACAGCGATGCTTGTGCTGCTCATGCCTGTGCGGTACTACACTTATTATAAGACCAACAGCCATTACTACATGGCTGATCTGTGCTATTATGTTAACCTGATGTGTCTACTCTTCATTTGGGTTTTGCCTCAGTCCGTCCATTTATATCAAACTTGTTTTGCCTTCACTTTTGGAACGTTGTGCTTTGCAGTCATTACTTGGAGAAACTCTCTTGTGATCCATTCTGTCGACAAAATCACTTCCTGCTTCATTCATATCATGCCTCCATTGACGATGTATACCATTAGGTATGGTATTGATGAGCATTTGAAGATTAAAAGGTTTCCAGCGGCGTCTGTCCTGGCTTCTGAAAAGTGGAACTTGAAATATAATATTTTCTGGACCTCCATATATTATCTCGTCTGGCAAAGCGCCTATCACTACTTCATTACATTACGACAATCCTCGAAGATCAAATCTGGTCAAAGGGTTACGAGCTTCGAGTACCTAACCACCCACCAGTTTAAAAATTTTTGGGCCGTTAAGTTGCCTGATCCTTGGCCTATGGTTTGCTACATTTTGATACAGTACTGTTACCAATTAGGGACAATGATTTTGTGTGGTATATGGTTCCACCACCAGAAAGCCGCAGGAGCATTTTTGATCTTCATTTACCTTTGTGCGGCACGGAATGGAGCAACTTATTACATAGATCATTATGGGAAAAAGTTCGAAAAGGAGGTTACCAAACTGAGGATGGAAGTAGAAGATCTGCAACATCAGCTGGACCAAAAAACTTCGTAAAGGAGTGTCTTGATTCGATACACTGTCTCCCCTTTTCATCGTCCTTCCGCCCCAACTACTCCGGTATGTTAGTTCGTTAGTCATTAATACAGGTATTTACAAGGTACTATCAAATGCGCGGTCGCGCGAAAACACTAGTTTGAGCCAATAGCCCCCTTATAGCCAGGTTTAGTGCGCTTATTAACGATCTCCAGTAAGATTCTAATACTGGTGCCGTCCTCGATCTCTAATAATTTATTGTGTAGCATTTTCACCATCGAATATGACCAGTCGATGTGTCTCTGCGAAGACATAATTATGCCCATAGCATCAGTGTACATTTCCTGCGAAGTGAAAAAATCAACCATCAGGGCAGCAAACGTGCGGTCCTTCGCTGCCCTGTCATTTGGTGCCAGCCTCTGGAACGCGCTACTTTTCCTAAACGCGCCACGACTTTCCCAAGTTTTCTTTGCCAAATCCACATCCTTGAACTTAATCGCTGCTTTCATGGCTACTTCATACAGTACAGAATTTCTCAAAACTTTGTGTTTCAGGAAATACAAAAACTTGGCGGCATTTGTGGAACCACCAACTCCTACTGCTTCTGAGTCCCCAGTAACTTGCTGTGAGAACTCCAAGGAACTAGGTAGTGTGGCTCGTTTCGTTTGAGTGAAGACGTTTGAAATTTGATCATTCAACTGTTGCTGATCGTAGGAAAATTCCGAAAACCTAAGTAAGAACTCAGTCTTATCTCCAAGTTTAATCGGTATCGTTAAGTAAGAAGACAACGATATAATGTTCAAAACATTTTGATTTATTAAATTGGATTTCCAATCTGCTATTTGGCGTAACATGTCAAATGTGAAGCCTTCTAGGGAAGACGTTGAGCTTAGTAGTTGATTAATGGATTTTGAAACGTGTTCTGGATAAGCTCTTATATCTACTGTTCCACCAAACTCTAAGTTAAATTGCCATACAGCACGGGATTCTGCAAGGATCTGGGTCGATGAGTTCAGATGTGAAACTGGTAGCATTGGAAGCCTTCCCAAGACCCCATTTTCACTCTGGTCAAACTTGTGTTCGTAGTCCACGCTATTGATAAGGTTTCTTCTTGTAATGGCACCTTTGTCGAATCCCATTAGCAAAGGCAGCTTATTCGGCAGAAAATTAGCGTATGCCAACATCAGGTAATTGAAGAGGAAAGGATTGAGTGATTTCATCCAAATATACTTGTAGTCGATGTTTCTTGTGTCACCAAATTTTACTTTCCATCTGTGCAAGTTATCAGCAAATTTTGCCGTGATGTATTTATAATACAGCGCTCTGGCAAGTCCCACATCACCATCATAGGCACAAAGAGTCATCATAGTCATAATGGTGCTCTCTAAATTGCGGCCACGCAAGTTTACAAGATCGTCGTTTTGATGTAAGTACTTCCATCCCAGCAGCCGCAGCGACTCTCCCTTTCCTTCACTTGAGACTGGGTCACCGCTAGTGATAGCCAAGGTTTTAGCAAGGGCGTTCAAGGACTCTGTGGAAGGATCAATCTTCAGATCGGTCATTTCATTGTAAAGATCAATGGCACGAGCGTAGTTTTTTTCCTTGGCGCACAGTTCCAACATGCTCGCATAAGTTTTAGCGTCTGGTCTGTGAGCCGCCGATAAAAACTTCATAGTGGCAAAAACGTCCCAGGCTTGCTTTCCGAGGCCCAACTTGGTATAGTATTGGACAATTGTAGTGTAATTTTCTCGGTTTGGTAAAATGTTGTAGTCCTCTCTGAACTTCGTCAAGAAATAATTCATTTTGGAACTATCCACAACTTGAGAAGCGAATTTTGTGCAGCAATTTAGTATGAACTGATTCATTTGCGCCATGGCCTGTCCCTCAGGCTCTGAATTTTGTGCTTTGTCAAATCTTTGCAACAAAGTTTCCATATGAGCTAGAACTTTGGATGCTGTTGTGGCATTTTTAGCTGTTTTTATGTTGGACAGATTCAAAAACAGGCACTCGTACATCGCGGTGGTCAGTTTCGTGTCGTCGTTGTCTACATAATCTGTCAGCATGAAATCGAGCCTTTGGACACTTTCTAACGAAATATGGTTTATTTTTGACAGCAGAAATGTGTTTAGTGACCGTTTGCTAACACCGCGTAGTTTTTCGGGACAATCATGCAATTTGGATATAAGAATATTCCAGTTCCTGTGGCGGTAGTTGATAAGTGACTTAAGCACCAGCTCGTTGTCATTAATCCGTTCAAGCAACACTTGAGGTAAAAACTTTTTGGCCTGGCCCGGGGCGCTTAATATGAAGTTAGAAAGATTTACTTCATCGTGGGTGGATCTCATATCTCTGGTGTTAGCGCTTAAAATCAAGGAAGCAGTATCTTGAGCCTCCTTCTCGTCACTGAGTCCATTATCTTGCATTTCTTGTTGAGCGGCTTCTTTCTTAGTCACACCATCAGCCACGCGAATTTGAGCCTGCAAGTTTTTAGTGAATTCGCGCAACTGTCGCAGTTTGAATTCCAGTTCCCGAGGGTCATTCAAATCCATTTTGTTATCCAGTTCCAGCTCATCTAGAGACACATCTTTCCTAGTATTGCGAACGTTTCTGCGTCGTCTGGCATTTTTGCCAGCAGCGGGTATAACTACAAACCGTTTGGAAAGAAAGCCAATGCCGGGTCTAACAAAGTCAAAATTTCGCACAATCATGGGTCCAGCTGGTTTAGATTTATAAGATAGCCTTTCTGGCGGTCAACACTAGCACTTCGGGCGCTTTTTGAGCTGGTTTTTTAAAGTGTCACTTTCTATTGATGAGATGCAAAAGCTCATCGCTTTGGTGGAAAATTACTGAAAAATTTCAGCTTTCCGAGATGAGCGATGAGATGAGTTGAGAACATACAAACACAACAAAAAAGCTCAAGACTTTACATTTGTCAAACTTATTCGGTTTTTCGTCATCAACTAATCTAGAATCTTTGTCCAGATGAGTAAAACTCCAGAGGTCGTCTCTCAAGCGAGCGCTGAAGATTCTAACACCGCACCCGTAAAAGGAGCCAACGTTAGTGGAAGAGGTTGGAAAGTCGACAAGGGCCAGTTCAGAGTGGGCAGTAGGCAGGTCAAGAACAAAAAACTAACGTCCTGGGAAGCAAAGAAGCAAAAGATGCTCGAGGATAAGCAATTCAAGCTGAAGCTTAAGGAGTTGAAGGACGAGAAGGAACAGGTTCGCAAGGACAGGATACAGGCCTTGAAGGAACGCAGAGAGAAGAAGGAAGAAAAAGAGCGGTACGAGAGGATGGCTGCCAAGATGCATGCGAAGAAGGTGGACCGTTTGAGACGCAGAGAGAAGCGCAACAAGGCTTTGAAGGAACGTTGAAAGAGGGCTTACATGTCCGGAATTCGCATATGTATGTACATTAGGAATATAGTAAAGAACGAGGCATTGCGTTAGGAGAATACCTGTAATAAGGAAGGCCAAACTGCCGTATTGCGCGGTCTTGATGAAGGACCTACCGTCGACTCAGCAAGACACTGGGTGAAAAATATCAAAAATTAATGCGAATTCTGTGGATCGAACACAGGACCTCCAGATTTCAGCGACCGAAGTTATCTTCAGTCTGGCGCTCTCCCAACTGAGCTAAATCCGCTTTTGGATGAAGCATTAAGATTTTAGACCAATACTCACTGAGCATTGTTGGTCATTCTCTACTTTGATAATAATTTTAACGTCTCTTAAGAAATCCTCCTCTCATCGCCTTACAGTGGACATTCGTAGTATGGCTAGGACCATATTAAACAGCCTGCGGTTCATTTTTTGATTGCTCACGGTCCTCTTGCCAGTAATTTTGGTATTTTTAAAGGCTTCAATTTCTGCCCCTGGCACACTTAGATGAGCAGTTGAGCTTCACTAGGTCGGTTTGGAATTTGATGCATCAATGCCCCAGCAAAACGGTAAAGTCATTAGAAACCATGAAGGTCATTTGCTAGAGCTTATGGATGAGGACGTTCAGTCAGTAAATGCATTCAAAACAAGGATTATGCTATCCCGAGAAGATGACTCTAGTACATCGGAGCACGTTGTAAAGAAACAGAAGCGTCATGGTGCTGAAAATGACAATTGTACTGTAGACAAAACTCCCGTCGATCAAAATACAATCCCCGTGAGTGAAGACGAATTTAGACAGTATCATCAAGCCAAGAGCAGAGTCAGAGAGTTCTATCGTGAGCAACACGAGAAGCAAACGATGGCGTTTAATCTGCAAGCGAGAGTTAATTTCAAGACGAAGTCTAGGGCAAGAATGACCATATGGGAAGCTCTTTGTAAGCTCAGTATGCTTATCGACGATTCTGATCCTGATACCGAGCTGTCGCAAATAGACCACGCTCTGCAAACTGCAGAAGCCATACGAGCAGACGGGAAACCACGCTGGATGCAACTAGTTGGGCTCATTCACGACCTGGGCAAGATCCTATATTTTTTTGATAGCGAGGGCCAATGGGACGTTGTAGGGGACACGTTCCCAATAGGGTGTCAATTTGCGGATGAGATCATCTTTCAAGAGTTCTTCAAAGGAAATCCGGATGATTCACATCCTATTTACTCCTCAAAATTGGGGATATATGAAGATAATTGTGGCTTGAACTCTGTTATGATCTCGTGGGGGCATGACGAATACATGTATTACATTGCCAAGAGTCAGTCCACATTAAACGAAAAAGCTCTGGCCATGATCCGCTACCACTCGTTTTACCCTTGGCACAGGGAAGGAGCCTACCGCTACTTAATGAACAAAAAGGACTACGAAATGTTAAGTGAGGTACAAGCGTTCAACCGGTATGACTTGTATTCGAAGAACCTGACAAAATATGATCTCAAGGAACTCCAGCCATATTATCTTGATTTGATAGATGAATTCTTTCCCAAGAAACATATAGATTTTTGATACACTCCCTGTTTTCACTTAAACCTTATCTTATTCTAATGTACAAAGTAACATAATAATACATATTTTATCTAATTCCTTCCTTGGATGTGCTATTGAACTTCTGGGTAGTTATTAAGTTTTGAGCCCTTTAAATGCCTTTCGTATGTGCTCGTGTGTGTGTGATAATTCACGCAGATGCTAAGATATCAGAAATTCCGAAGAATTGCTCAATACCGTAAGGACCCGGTTGCTTCCAGTAGTCATTGAACGTGGATAATACTGTGACCTCGCCGTTCATTTCATTTAAGATATTCTGAATGGCTTCGAGTTGGTTTTCGTGAGATGGAATATTACCGCCATTTGTATTTCCACCAGATGGATATCCTGTCTCGGTCACAACAACGTTGTTTGTCCCGCAAACTTGTTGAATCAACTCGAGTTGGCCCTTAACAAAAGTCCCGGCAGAATCAGCGGAAGAATTAACGTCAAAGTAAGCATGTGAGTTGATGCCAACAAAATCAATTTTGGCATCCTTGCATAAACTAGGATGGTTTTGGAAAGTCACAGGTGGCTCGCTGGTGGTATACTTGCCTGTGAAGCCAGCGCTTTCAAACTTAGATCTAACAGATGAGATCTTGGCCACTAAATCGTCCACAGAACAGTAGCCCGAAAGAACAGCTTCATTACCGATGGTTAGAACATCAAACAGATCCCATCCGTTAGACTTTCCGTAGGCTAGGACATCGTTGACGGCGTCATCAATTGAATCAACACCGGCAGATGTAATCCACAGGCCTTGATTGATTGTAATACCGAGTGACTTGGCAGCAGATGTAATGGTCTCTAGGGAGTTGCAATCAGTTCCGTAAATTCTGACTTTAGACACTCCTTTGGACTTGATAAATTTCATGTCTTGGTATACGCTAGAAGAGTCCTTGCAGGTGTTGTCATTATTGTACGGAGAGTACACTAATGCAGTAGGGGCGCTGTGCAACTGTCCTGACGTGGTGGATGAAGTTGACGACGTTGTTCCAGAGGACGAGGCGGCGATTGGTGTAGTAGATGTCGTAGAGGCGTAGGAGGAGGAGGTTGGTACAGTGGTAGAGGTACTAGTTGTCTGTTCGGTGCTAGAAGCAGTAGTGCCGTATGAAGAAGAAGTGCTCGTTGCTTCTTCGCTGGTTGAAGTGAAGCTACTGGATGGAGCAGATTCTTGAGCGTTTGAAGATGAAACATCTGGTTGCTTGCTAGTAGCTGACTCAAATCCTGAGGTGGTGGAGGCTGGTGGAGCAGGAATATGAGGGCTTGGCGGGGTTGGAGTCAAAGAAGAAGAGCTTGATGCTTCATAAGTAGCTGAACCTGCTTGTGGGGGCAGAACAGACGCAGAAGCTACCAAGGAACTTGCAGCCAGAGTCGATGCTGTTAGTTGCGGATTAGAGCTCTGCGTGGCAGAGACAGGTAGAGGAGAAACGTAGACTGTTCCCTTTGGAGCTCCAGTGGTGATCGTTGTTGTGCAGCTGGAGGAGGACGCCAAGCCATTTGGCTCAGCCGCATTCTCATTCTGAGGCTGTACTGTGACCATAACAGTTGTGGTAGGGTTACCTGTAGGTGTTGAGCCATCGGCTTGTGGCAACGTAGTGGTGAAGGTTGCGTCACCACTGATGATGAACTCAACAGTAGGAGCAACCTCAATTTGCGTGGTTGTAGAGTAGAAATCGGTCACAATATTCGTTGTGCTAGCAGTGTGCATTCTGGTTACAATTTGTCTTTTGGGGAGCTGTTCCAATACTGGCAGGGCGTTGGTAAAATGCTGCGTGAGGATGGCAGCGAAGAAAAAGACTATGCTGACAGCAAGTCTGTTGAGAGCCATTTTTATCTTGCTTAAAGAACTATCAATGGGGAAATTGTAAGGACTTGCAGTTGGATGAAGTTACCAGATAAGACATTAATGTGTCTCTTCAATATTACAACCCTGCGCAGACATGCCATTTTATATCTTTTCAAAGAAACCTCGACCAATATTATGGTCTTTCTCCTTTCTGGCGCTCGCTGTTGTTATTTGTTTTGGTGTTGTCAAGCCCGTCGTTCCACTGTTCTGTTCGACCCACCTTCACCCAACACGACCAACTCATAGCAGAAAATCAAAACACAGAAAAAACTGAGCTTGCCGCTCAAGCAATCTTTGAAGCACATTGTTTAGAACATTTCGATGTTTTCTTTAGCTCTTTTCTGAGTGGGCTGGTTACTGGCTAGTCTTTTGTTGTAGCTGACGCCAGCTCTTTATTTTCTTGTCGACAAACATCTGCTTACATAATAAATATTAACGGCTGGTCAAAAATCCAGAAAACGTGAACTTCCAAACAATAACATGACAGAAAAATAAACAAGCCAGTCCTTATAACGTCGTAGGGTTCTACATTGATATCTCATTGTAGCATGTAATTGTCAGTTTCTGTTGGTTGATCTGTAGCTATAGATTTTATTTGGTAGGTGAATAGTTATTGGTATACTGGTGATACGCAAAATGCTTGGTAGGTGAATCGATTTTCGTCAACAGCAAACGTGCAACTCTTGTGCAGCGTTTGTTTGATTTTATTCCGGACGATAAATGTTGTATGTGCTTATAACTCTTCAGGCAACCGGCCCAGAATGTTGACTATTAGTGAGCTCCAGCCCGTGAAATGCTGCACTCCTGAGCCACGTCCATTATTGTGATTGTAGTTCTCGTACACGTAGCCATCTTCGTCCCAAACTTTGTACATGTTGGAAATCAGGTTTTCTCTCAAATCACGGTAGAGTTGCTTGGCCTTTGTCACTGTAATGGCATCTTGTTGTTGATCGCTGTCCTGGAAATAGAAGGCCAAGCTGTCCAAAAAGAGGTAGTTCATGTTGATCCAAACGGGACCGCGCCAGTAAATTTCCCCCGTTTCGAAATAACTGTCTTGTTTGGATAAGGACAAAATGCCGTACTCGCTAAAAATCTTGGTAGTATCGCCCATCAACTCTACAAACCACTTCAGCTTTTCAGAATCCTTGGGCACGAGTTTGAGGGCAAATGGCATCAAAGAGATGTATCCTTCATGGCACACAAATTTTCGCACTTCGTCGAGGTCGTCGTCAATGGTCACATCGCAGTAAGTGTGGCTCTGCTCATTCCAATGAATAGAATCTAAATTATCCACGATGTTTTCTTCAATCTTAGCGAGCCTTTGGACTTCTTCCGTTAGTCCCAACACTTGTGAAATTTGCTTCATAGATCTAGTCATGACCCCGGCCCAAGAAAGAGCATCCACATGGAGCTCCGCAACATCTGGCGGTTGGGCACGAGGGTAGTCGTCAAGCCCGCTGGGCAAACAATGTGTGAACGTTCTTCCCACCCATCTGAACACTTCTTCTGGATGCATTTTCAAACCCAAAGATTCTATATATTCTTCGGCATAGCCTCTCTGGCCGTCAGTCCACCATTCATAATGTCTTAGCAATTTGGGGTATATTTTTTCGGCATACAGGGTCAACAATTCAGGCCGTCTAAGCAGTTCCCCTGTCTCCACACCCGTAACTGACATCTCATGACTTAGCCCATCATCGATCAAATTTTCTTCGAGGGCTAGCGTTAGCATTTCACTAAAACATAACAGCAGAGTTGGTGGGTTTGCGATATTGGGGTTCTGCACTTGAAATTCCTCAGGTACTTTACTTCTGGCCTCGCTTCCCAAGATTAGTTCGCGAGCAATCCACCCGCTATCATCTTCAATTAGGGCAAACCAACTTTGTAAGATTTCTAATGTTAAATCGAAATCGTACTCCTTCATTTGGAGTAAATGGAATCCCTCGTCCCAGTAAAATCCGCGGGGAAAAAATGCTCTACTTGGAACAGAGCTAAACAGTTGAAGAGGTCCTTCCTCTCTGGCCTCTTTCAAGTCTATTTTTTCAAATTGCTCTTCATCGAACTCTGTAGTGCGGTCGACCTTTTGGGTGCCATGGAAATAACCGATGCCACCCATGAGATTGGCTAAGGTCTCTTGTGCGAATCTCTTGAGGTCAGGGTCTGCTATTGAAAACTTATTGTTAAAACGCGCATCAAGTTCGCTCATGGTCCAGGATATGAGCGTGGTTAGCTCTCCACTGGATCTTATTGGTTGCTTCGAGCCTTTCTTGTTGAATATAACATCAAATTCAAAGGGCTGGTGGGAATCGAACGTCTTTTGAACGAAATGGAAATTTCCTGGTGCGAAGTTGTTGAGATTTCTGATCATAAGTAGAGATGGCAACGACAGAGGATTCATTTTGGTGCCTGAGAGCACCATTTTTTGGACCGACTCGGTTAGCATGGTCTGGAATATGTCTCGTGCTTTCCAGACCTCATCATCTGGAACATTAAACGAGAAGTGTGATGGTTTGCTGCTGTCCAGATCGTGAGCCACAGAAGGTCCTCTTTCGTAGTACTGGCCAAAGTTGTCACTGATCTTAATCTCATAGTCGCCTAGCTCGAGAGCGGAACCTTCCAGGTTTATAGTTTTTTTGTCCTGGCGTTTAAGTAAATCGGTACTTAGGTGACTTCCCTCACCATTTTGATTCAGGTACAAGATTAAGGAAGGGATTTTGGCTTTAGACGCATCTAGAGGAGCGCCATATATCCTGGCACCCCAATTTTCACCATTTCTACTTTTCGCAAAGTGAATAGTCAGGTTGAGGTTGTTCGCACCATCTATGATGACTTCTTTGCCACCAAGTCTTGGATCGTAAGATTCGTAGCCGTACTTATCCAGTTTGTCCCCTGTATCCACAAAATGCCTCAACTGGTTTACTCCCTTGACCTCCGAGGAGTCAAACCACATAAGGCCCATCATCAATGGGCTCTCATTGACATTCCGTGGTCTTATTCCAAAGTAGCAGTTGGACCGATACGGGGCCCAAAGCAAAGATTGATTGGTATGCTTACCGTATTCCTCGAAATCAGCTCCGGAGTTCCCGAGCTCAGCTCCTAACACGCTTGAAATGGCCGAGATAGCCACAAAAGCTAGATTGAGATGCATTGAGGTTTCACAGTTATTTTCGACGGATATATGGCTTTAGGTTTAAGTAATGATGATACTTTCATATATAACCTAGAGAAAAGTTAAGTTTCCTATCTGCTTTTAACCACAACATTCGGCATAGAAGCTACTGACGAGGCCCTATTGCAATTTGAAGTTAGCGGTGCTTTTATACATATATAGAATTTTAGGCGTGTGATGAGTTTGTACAAGACACCTTATGTGGTTGTTGTTGGCCGAGTCATCACGTTCATGCGAGAACACAACTTTGTGTTAGATATCGGGGACTGTTGTTGTGATAGAAGTACCTCAGTTTCTTGAGTAGAGCTACGGGGTAGTAACTGAGGCATTCATTCCTCTTTATCTTTTGTCATCTTGATTGAAGAGTCCAATGTTGGGAAAGTCATTAAAAATATAAACAGTCGAGGATTACAGGAACAAAATGCAGAACAATATCATTTATCTATCCGAATCCGCCTAACTTTTTCTTCTTTTTCTGTCTGCGCGAATTCACGGATTTAGAAAGTGTTGGAACAGGTTGTGAGGCTGAGGTCAGCGAAAAGGCTGGAGTCATAGCATCGGGCAAGGTAGTGAAACCATCCACACTTGCAGAGCCTTGTGACTTCGAGGCCCCGGGCCGACCGACAACCGGTTGTGAAGCGGCTCGGGACAAGCGTTGCACATATGACTCTCCTGCCCGTCGAGGTCCTGAAATCTTGACTTGTGATGATTTGGGCTGCGAGGACTTGACGGATGGAGGTATCGAAGACATTTGTGATGTTTCGTCGTGAATAGAATTTTTTGAAGTAGAAAACGACTCTTCACTTGCACCTACGTCAGAATCTTCCCATAAGTCTATTAGCTCACGATCCTTTTCTGGCAATTGCTCATACACCTTGGCAGTGGACTGGGAAATTAATGACGGACTGCAGACTCCGAGAGACTTCAAGATTACTGCTTTCACAATTTCCTTTGTGACCGAGACATCGTTTCCAAAGCCAAATGCCCAACATTGTAAAAGTTTGTTGTAAAGAACCTCTAAGTCCGTGATCTCTTCCTGAACTAGCAGGGATGAGATGCCCGCTATTTCACCAAACCAAATTTCTTGATCTTGATAGTGCTCCTGAAATTGCTGGAGTAAGGAGCCAAGCTCTTCCATGTTCTCCACAGCACTCACATCGGGAGCTAGATCATATATAGAATAGGCCCTGATGTTCCGAAGGTCACCATCGTTGCTACCCTCTTGATTCCACGTTCCAAGAAGTTTATTCGTAGCTTCTGAGACTTCATAACCATATTGTTGAAGTATGGCCTCCTGTCTTGAGCGGCCAAAATCATTCATATCAGATGGTAAAGTTGTTTGCAAGTCTAGATAATTCTCAAATGCTTCTGTGTTGGAAATGTCCGCCGAATCATTTATGATGGAAGTGTTTGCATTCCCCAGATTTGACGCAATAGGAAGATCGGTTTTCGATAACTGCACGCGCCAAATGGCGGAAGAATCGGCTTCCCTCACGAAACAACAAAATCCTTGCATATCTTTAGGATCTATAACACCTGAAGAGCTGTTGCCCCTCCATGAAATTTGGGGAGCAATCATAGAGCTTATCCCAGATTTTGAATTACCGATTTGAAGTATCGACGAACCACCAATAGATTGGAACACGGGGCCGCTTTTGGCAAAGACATGCAGGAGGACTTGAGGTTTATTGGAAGAGGTTATGAAAACGAAAAATAGCTCATCGTAGGCGCTACCCCAATCTGTGCCGTTTACATGCCTTACCTCACTCTTGAATGTGATGTCTGCGGGATCTAAACAGTGTTTCCACGAAATTACTCTTTCAATATCCCTGCCTTTGAAGCTAATCAGAATGATCTCTTTACTTGTCGTCAGAATGCAGAATTGGTCATTGATACGCTTGAAGTCGCGCAACGTTGACCAGGACTTTGCTTCAATAACTCTCAGTTCTGTCTTAGCCTTTAGATTTAGCTCGATCAAATTTGACCTACTAATTAGGATTAGACAAAAATACTCCGCGCCCCAAGTTACCTGGTGAAAAGATGATATATCCTCAGGATCGTAAACACTACCTCTTTTGTTCCCCGAGAGTCGCAGTCGAGAAGGGCGTGACGCTTTCTTGACTATATTTCCCATTGCCCAATTACCTTTGACATCTACAACAGCGAATTCGTTGAAATCCCATGGATTAAACGATACGTCTGCAAAACATAAATCTTCAAGGGCATGAAAATGTAACGGCTCCAACTTGTCAATCTGCATAAAACCAGTTACAAGATCGATAGATCGAACTTGAAAGACACATAAGGAATTAGTCGTGATAACAGCGAAACAGTCTGAAGCCCTATTGAGAATTGCGGAAAACCTTGGAAAAACAATGTTTTTGATCTTGGAGTTTAGGTCGAACTTAACAATATTGTCAGGATTTTGCAATCCGGCACGATCATCTAAAAGGCCTACGTTCAACAAGCTAAGTGTTTCGCCGGATGCAAATGCCACTATGTGATTGGCATCCCTATTCATGCGCAGAGCTGTTGTAGTATGAATGGGCCCCATGTTAAATGTGTTGAAACTGGTTGGGTCAACTATCAAACTAGGCAAGGGGGAGCCTCTTAGCACCGTACTTGTAACATCAAAACCACCCTTTGAAACAGGTGTTTCTAAGTTTTTAATAACAGCACCCGGAACGTAAGTACTTGGTGTGGTAGGATTGATAACTTTAGTGTCGTAGCTAGACTCTGTCATCAATTGAACATTTTTGAACAATTTTATCTGGCCTGATTCCTTTAAAGCTGACATGTTCTGTACGCCTAGCGCTGACTCATAAATGGTATGGTTTTCTCCGTCGCTGTCACTAACAGAATCGATTAAGGCATCTTCACTCGAACCCGTCGAATCTGCTAGATTGGAAACGCTGTCGTAACTACAGTCTATAAAACGCTCCTTACTCGTCATGTGAAGCTTAACGTCACGAGAAGCTTCAAAGTCATCAACTCCACCATGTATCCACCTGCCTCTCTCACCTTGTTGTCTCTCCGCGGTCGAAATGTATAGCCCCGAATTTCTGATCCCAAAGCCCAGTTGAACACCTACTCCCTTTTTATTTGGCAGCAGTTGAGCCCTTTCCATTAGATATCATACAGCCAGTCGTTTGGCTTTCACCGAGCCATGATGGCCGCGATGAGCTCCAGTTATTTTGTTGTCGTCTAAAATAAACTTATATAATTATTAGTTTCGTCCATGATAACTATCCATTTTCCGACTCTATCTAACATTACTGCTATAGTCTCACTTTTGATAGGATCATCTTCGTTAAGTATTCTACACAAAGTCGAATAGTGACGTATGGCTTCTAGGGTATAATCTTGAGTTGGGCCGCCCCTAGAATTTGCACGAGGAAACTCTTCATGCAACGTCTTTCACGCCGATGGATCTTCTTCGAACCTCAGGTCCCAGCCGATCTGCGGACCTAGCTTAGGTAGAACTTCTGCAACGCTTTGAACATCCTTATCACCCCTACCAGAGATGTTGATGACAACGTGTTGGTTCTTGTCCATTGTTTTGGCCAGTTCAACGGCACCGTACACGGCATGGGAGGATTCCAAAGCTGGGATGATACCTTCCAACTGAGATAACAATTTGAAGCCTTCCAGGGCTTGAGCATCTGTAGCAGCAATAAAGTTGGCACGGCCGGATGCTTTCCAAGAAGCAAGTTCTGGCCCCACACCTGGGTAATCAAGGCCAGCAGAAACCGAGTGAGTATCATGCACTTGCCCATCGGTATCTTGTAACACAAAGGTTTTGACACCATGGAAGACACCGGGCCTTCCAACTGTTAGTGTAGCGGAGTGAAATTTGGAGTCGATGCCGTCGCCGCCGGCCTCTACACCTAACAGCTTGACAGACAAATCGTGTTCAAAAGGAGAGAACATACCGGTAGAGTTAGAGCCACCGCCAACACAGGCGACTACTACGTCGGGAAGTTTTCCATCGTTAAGCTTCGCAAATTGTTCCTTGGTTTCGTTGCCGATAACCGATTGAAAAGTACGGACTAACGTAGGGTAAGGATGAGGTCCAATGGCCGAACCAACCACATAATGAGTGGTTTGTAAATGTGAAACCCAGTAGCGGAAAGCTTCAGAAGTGGCGTCTCTCAAAGTTTTAGTACCGTTGGTGACTGCCACGACCTTGGCGCCCAAAATACGCATTCTGAAGACATTTAGGGCTTGACGGCGAACATCTTCAGCACCCATGAAAACCGTACATTCCATTCCGAACTTAGCACATGCGGTAGCAGTTGCCACACCGTGCTGACCAGCACCAGTTTCTGCAATAATTTTTTTCTTCCCTAACCTTTTGGCAATCAAGACTTGGGCTAAAGCGTTATTTATTTTGTGAGAGCCAGTATGATTCAGGTCTTCTCTTTTCAACCAAATTTGTGCACCCCCACAGTGTTCTGATAGTCTCTCAGCCTTATGCAATGTCGAAGGACGGCCAATGTATGAATATAGATTTCTAAACTCTTGCCAGAAAATTGGGTCGGCAACCGCGCTTTCAAAGCCCATTTCCAACTCTCTCAAACAGGCATGCAGGGCCTCAGGAACGTATTGGCCTCCAAAGTCACCAAAGGTAGCCTTGAACTTGTGAACTTCGTTGAAATCGGCAACGGCGGCTGCACGGTTTCTACCTTCAGCGATAGATTTTTCATGGATCGCCTTGAACTCAGCAGAAGACAAGTTTTTGTGTTTCCGACCCTCAAGCACGTCTTCAACATAAGTTTTCACAACCTCGTAGCGTTGTTCAGGTTCACACTTCTCGATCAGTTCGATAATCTTAGAGGCAATAACGACACCATCAGACGCAGCACCCACAAATTTGAAATGATCTCTAGTCGAAACGCCGAATCCCACGGCAAGTGGGATGTCCTTAGTGAATTTACGGACACGATTCACCAAATTGGCGACGTCTTCGGTAACGGAAACCTGAGCACCAGTGGTACCCATTCTGGAAACAACGTAAATGAAGGACGTGGCAATCTGTGCCAAGAGCTCTAGACGTTGGTCGGTGGTAGAAGGAGCAACAAGAGGAATCAAACTTAGCCCATTGTCGTTGACAAAGTCCCGGACCTTAAGAGCTTCTTCTGGAGGCAAGTCAACAATAATGAAGCCGTTTGCACCGGCATTGGCTGCATCTTCGATGAATTTTTGCTCTCCATAGTTGAGAATTGGGTTGTAATAGCCCATAAGAATAATAGGGACGGTCACACCCTCCGATCTGGCCTGGCGAACC
Organism: Lachancea dasiensis; assembly: GCA_900074725.1. Lineage (NCBI taxonomy): Eukaryota > Fungi > Ascomycota > Saccharomycetes > Saccharomycetales > Saccharomycetaceae > Lachancea > Lachancea dasiensis. The sequence continues at coordinate 438,394 of LT598457.1, forward strand.
ACATCCAAAGTTTGGGACATGGTGACGCCGTTTTTCAAAGCCATCGTGTTTGCATATTGAATAGTTGGACCATCCGCGATAGGGTCAGAGAAAGGCATTCCCAGTTCGATTACATCCACACCACCGTCTTGGAACCCTTTCAACATTGGGATAGTATCTTCCACTCTAGGATATCCGACAGTCATGAAAGTCACCAGAACATTGCGATTTTCAGCCTTTGCATTCGCAAAAGTATTTCTCAGTTGTTCAGCCATGTTGTGAACTAATAAGCAATGGCCGACCTAAGTTGTTGTTAGCGAGGTAGCTGAGCGTGAATGAGAGAATTTTAAACGTCACGAATCATGTCTCAAGTCATTGAATACGGAAAAGAGCTAACAGGTCAGTGACTCATACATAGCCGGGATATAGTCAGAAACAAACACGCTTGATCGATTGAAGCTTTCGAGAAGGTAATCGTAATTACGTTAGAGGCGAGGATTGAATACCACTTCATAGAAAAGCCGTCCATAAAAGTTTCCTTGCCAGATACCAGGAGGCTGCATTTATTGCCTTAACTCCATGGAGAATTTGTAATAACTATTGTACAAGCAGGTGTAATATTGTGTCTTCATTCAGTCATTGTATTCTACTGTAGGAAGTCCATGTTGAGGTTCGAAAGGTCAATGTTGTTGAGATCAAGCGATCCTAAGTCTTGGTTGACGCTGCCTTGGGGATTCATCTGTGTATAGGCTGCCGCAGGATTGCTCTGGTCCGACATCGACATGCTTAGGATGTTGGCGGGTGTTATGCTGTTAGAATTAAACGACGGTTGACTGGGTTGAACGTGACGCTGGACAGAGTGCATGTTCGACGGTTTACCGCCCGGGGGAAAGCTCATGTTACTACCGTTAACTGGGGACATAGTATTCAGTGGACTGCTCATTATGTTCATGGGAGACATACCGGAGAGCAGTTGGGATGGGTTTGTAGAAGGTGTAAACTGTTTCTGATGCTGCATGGATTGAGCCGGTTGTTGCTGGTGTATTGCTTGTTGCAGAGCCTGTGAAGGCGGCTGAGGCTGTGAAGGCATCGAGGATGGAGAGGGTCCCGAGTTTTTTTTGGTACGCGGCTTTCTTGGCTTTTTGGCAGCCGCGGATGCCGTGGTGGACGGTGTCGGTAGATTACTCGAAGGGGTATTCCCACTTGAGACTGCACTCTTCGTCGTACTTGCTGCGGCAAGTGCAGAGGGCGAGTTGACGTTCGAGCGTTTACCGCTCTGAGGCCGTCCAGCGGTCGCAAGGGCGGCATCATTTATATTTGAAAGCCTTTCTAGTGGCGAAAACTTAACACTTATATTGTCATCTTTGGAGGCCTGTTGCAACCCATCAAATAACGGCTGAAGGCGAACATAGTCTGAGGACAACGTATCGACGTCTTTCATAAACTCCAGAAGCTTGGTTCTGACGTAGGTAAATCTTTCTAAAGCGGAAGATTCTTGTTTCGCATCTATGCTCGCCATAGCATTGAGCAGCTCATTGAAATGCAGCCGCATTGGCAGGATTGAGTTTTGCACATTTTGTAGCTCTTGCTTAATGGAGTTCTTGAATTCGTGGTCTGATCCCAATCGCTCAAAAAGATTTTCTAGAGGTCTAGCCTCATTGACATCATTATTGTTCGAAGAATCATCCATTTTCAGCGAACAAAGGCTGCGAAGGCTCTATTGTTATCCGGTTGCAGCTTCTATCATCCAGCGAGTATTCCAATTTACCATATCGCGGAATAAGATCAAATTAGTACAAAATGATATCGAGGTCTTGTCAACTCTCACAGCTCATATCAACACAGGCTGGCTGCACTCTACCGCTTGCACGAACCTTCCACCTTTTGTTTTTTGAATTTTGCAACTTTGCTGCCATTTTCATAAACTTCTATAGCCCAGTGGTCGATCAAATAGGACTCTATGTCTTCCCACAGGTGATGGAACCAGTAGGAGCTGATAAAGGATAGTGATAACTGGTTATAACAAGTGCATATGACCTTAATAGTTCTTCTTTGCATTTCGTGAAATGCTGGAAGAGTCAGTAAGAAGCTTCGTACTAGTGAAGTGTCAGGGAATTGAGAAACAGTTGCAAACCAAACGCACGGAGGTTCACTTCGCAGGCAATACACAGATGCCAGCACTCGACAATGGTCATAGATTTTATTTCCATATAGATGCTTTTTCAAAAGTTCGAGGCACCGCAAAATGTCTTGTTCGCTATGGGCGATATAAAGCGCGCAGCATGCGATCAACTCATGCGAACGCTGCTGGTCTCGCGGATCTGCGTTCTCCAGTAGATTTTCGACATAAAATCGCAAGCCTGGCAAGCTTTTGTGGTTTTCGCGGCGTCTACAATAGAAGCGGATTGTTTTTATGTACACTTGGATGGCTAAGTGAACAAAAGCTGGTTTTCGACGGGATTTGGGTTTTGCTGCAACAATAACCTCTCTAAGCTTCCGCAGTCCACGTTCCACTAAGTTCCCATCTGGGTCAATCAGCTCCTGTTTCTCGATTTCTTGCAACAGTTTTAGTCTCGCATTTTCGTCGTGTAATAGATCCTGGAGGATGTCACTGGTGCGGTGAGATCGGCTCAACAGAGCGTGATCTTTGAGTTGATCGTTGAGTATTGCTTGGCGGGCCTCTTCAGAAAACTTCTGCCTTCTTTTATAAAGAATTGCCTCGTCACTCATCAGGTGTTGTATGACGACCCAGTACCAATTGTGCTGATCTTATAACGGTGCTTAAACGTAGCTGATATTCGAGTAATAATTGTGAAACAAAATTACTTGCTATATGCCCTGGGGTCAAGACTATGAGCAAGTCATTCCAAACCTGGATTGGCTTGGTGAGGCCGAGACGTTGTTACAGCGACGTTAAAAGACCATTAAACATTTTGTTCTTCGGTTCAGATCAATTTAGTGTCCATTCTCTAAAGGCTCTTCACAAATTGAAAGAAGAGGATCCTCATTTGATTAGAACATTACAAGTAGTTACGAGGCCTGCCAAAAAATGCGGAAGGAATCTGTCCGTTACGCGGGACGTACCAATTGCAAAATATAGCACCCACTTGGGGCTTCCACCCGTAATCGAGTGCGATTCCCAACAGGACATGCTGGGACCTGTGAGGGACAAACTTATGGAGGGCCAATTTAACATGATCATAGCCGTCTCATTTGGGAAACTGATTTCCAAAAAGCTTCTGGCGGAAGTGCCTTACACGCTCAACGTGCACCCCTCGCTTTTGCCACGCTACAAGGGCTCATCTCCCATCCAGTACACTCTCTTGAACCAAGACGCTGTGACAGGCGTCTCTATCCAGACACTACACCCGGAAAAATTTGATTGTGGCCGAATTATCGCTCAAACGCCGCCCCTCAGAACTTCAGATCTGCTACTTCGAGACGGATTGCAAATTCATGAACCCAGCTACATGTCCGAATCTGCAGTGCCTCCCAAAGTCGCTAAATTGATGGATGTATTAGGGGACATAGGCTCAGAATTACTGGTGAGGGTGATTCGGGAAGGAGCATACAAGGCCCAGAATATCTTTTCCCCACCGTTTGCAGAGAGCTTCGCGCCAAAGATTACGACCGACTTACGACAGATACAATGGAATTCAACTACAAGCCAACAGGCACTCAGTAAAATCGGCGCTTTAGGACCAGTCTACTCATTCAAGGCGGCTCAAAGAAAAAGTCAAGAGCCGCTGTTGAAGAGGGTCATATTTCACAAACTCAAACCTTGCACTGATACGTGTGGAACACCAATAGGGCAGCGACCTGGATCGTTCTACTATGACGATATCCGTAAATGTATTCTCGTGAGATTTGTTGATGGCACAGTGCTCCAATGCCCTGAAATACAATTTGAAGGTTCAAAAATCGAGGGCCCCGAACAATTTAGCAAAAGTCTTCGCAAACGGTGCGGTAGGTGCGCCCAGGAGGCCTTCTTCTTGTGATATACTTTGTACATAAATTCGCAAAAACGACCGACTTGATTGTCGGTTTAATCAACTCTTTAGCCGCTACCTTCTGCATCAACCAAAGACACCTTACCTAACCTACCTTCATTTGGATCTAGGAAAAAAATAATCTCCGCGACGGGGAATTGAACCCCGGTCCCGGGCGCGACAAGCCCGAATTCTAGCCACTAAACTATCGCGGATACCAATTGAAATATTGAAATTTAGCATGATATGGATAGGCCTAAAAGTGTCTCATGCATCCTTGTTCCCTAACTTTGAATTTTGTACCAACGACATGCGATGTTCTTGTATGCAAACAATACGATACCTAGAAATTACTTCTACCTGGAAATCTTCACTTTAGGTCTTCAAGAGTTTCACACTCACAGGTATTGTTAGCTTGTTCTGAGTGGGATTTTTGGTCGCCTCGGATTCTTCGTGAAGTGAATTTTGGTGGTGGAAACTTTTCCTTCATTTTACTCGCCCCTTCATTCGCGGTCTAGTAACCTCCTAGGAGATTTGCATTGGCGAATTAGTACAGAAAGCTCAAGGTAAAGCCGAAAGCTTCTGCGATCTTCTGTGATCTACCGACGCTCGTTGCCCTTTTGTTGCAAACAAGTGAAATGGACAAGCCAACTTTAGTGCAGAAAGCAGATTCAGGGGCTAGTATTGCTAGCGAGGATGACATCGACTCTTACGTGTACGAGGAGGCCCCCGCCTATCGAAAGTTCATTTATGACACGTTTTTGTGGATTTTAAGTAACATTTTTGACTGTTTTTTCCGGGAAATTCGGAGTAGAGGACGTTACAAAGTCCCAACCCAGGGTCCTGTCATATTTGTTGCCGCTCCTCATGCTAATCAATTCATTGACCCGGTAATACTTATGGGTCAAGTTAAAAAGGCTGTCAATAAGCGTGTGTCTTTTTTAGTAGCTGAAAAATCGCTCACCAGGAAGGCCATAGGTACCTTTGCGCGATGCGCAATGTCAATTGGGGTTGGAAGAGCACAAGATAACCTGCGGCCTGCGACAGGGAAAATAAAGATTAGCGAGGATGACCCACGGAAGATCATAGGCCGAGGAACGAGGTTTTCCCAGGATTTCGAGCCCCAAGGCCTTATTGGGCTTCCTAAATCATTGGGAAATGCCATTATTGAATCCATTGAGAGCGACGAAGTACTATACATCCGCAAGGAATTTCGACAGTCTAAGCCTGATGTTAAGCAATTGTTGGAGAAAGGGACTTCCTACAAGTATGCTCCCAAGGTTAATCAAAAGAAGGTCTACCACCGTGTCTTTGAACATTTGGCTCACGACCAATGTGTTGGTATATTTCCAGAAGGGGGTTCCCATGATAGAACTGATTTACTGCCTTTGAAGGCAGGCGTAGCGATTATGGCTTTAGGGTGCATGAGTAAGCATCCGGAAACCAATGTTCAGATTGTTCCCTGTGGTATGAACTACTTCCACCCACATAGATTCAGATCAAGAGCAGTAATCGAGTTTGGTAATCCAATTACCATCACTCCAGAGCTGGTGAAACAGTATCAAGACCCAGCGAAGAATAGGGAAGCGGTCAAAGAGCTTTTGGATAAAATATCGGGTGGACTTCAGGCGGTGACAGTCACATGCCCCGACTACGAGACTTTAATGGTAGTACAGGCCGCTAGGAGACTGTACGCAGGCCACCTGTCTGCAAAACTTCCCCTCTCGTTAGTGATCGAAATGAATAGACGATTGGTGAAAGGGTATCAAACTTATAAAGATGATCCGAGAATCAAGAAACTTAAAGAAGACGTTTTGAAGTATAATGCCAACTTACGCAGCATCAATATCCCAGACCATCAAGTTGAGTCTGCTAAGATAAATTTTGCGAAAAATCTCGGCCTGCTAATAATGAGATCTTTGAGACTATCCATTTCTCTGATTTTGGCCCTTCCAGGCATAATCATGTTTTCTCCGGTATTTATTGTGGCCAAGATAATCTCCAAGCAGAAGGCATCTCAGGCCTTAGCTGCATCTACCGTGAAAATCAAGGCAAATGACGTTATTGCAACGTGGAAGATTCTGATTGGTATGGGCTTTGCTCCTTTGCTCTACACTGTGTGGTCAATTTTGTTGACTTATTATTTCAGAAATTCGATCACTAGAAATAAGTTTGCAAGTTTTGTTGGTATCTATATTCTTTGCACCATCGTTACGTATTCCGCTTTGATTATTGGTGACAATGGGATGGATGTATTCAAGTCGTTGAGGCCATTATATTTATCTATCACCGATCCCGCAATCCTCAAGGAACTGCAAAAGCAGAGGAGGATCTTGGAGGAGGAAATTACCCTCATGGTAAATACGCTGGGCCCTGAATTGTACCCTGGTTTTGATGGTGTCAGTCTTTCGGATAAGTATAGAAACGGCTTAATCGCAACTGATGAGGAAGAAGATAGGATGACCACCGAGCTAAGACGCAGAAGGCAACTCAGAAAGCGTAAAGAGAGCGGTAAACAAATTACAAGGCAAAGCACTGAAACTGATGGCGAGAGTGACGCTTTGTCGTTAATGAACAGCGACAACTCGCTGTCCAACATACCTTTATTTTCTAATCTTGACAAGCGGTCCGGATCAATCTCTTCAATTACATCGATGAGTTCTGGATTTGAAATCGTTGAAGACATGAGCAAATCTGAGGGATTGGGCGCCAAAATTGCTTCTACCGTTCGGGAAAAGCGCGAATAATCTTTATCTTCCATCGGAAGCTATTATGTATTCTTAATATTTACAGAGCGCAAACATTCTACACCAAAGATAATCTTTTAACGAAAATACAAAATACTATACAATATACAAATAGTTGGAGACACCTGGTCTATTATAATTATAATGACAATAAAAGTCCTTTCTTCAGACACTCTATCTTGTTGTCTACCGTACCCATCCCTTTTAGAAACTGCTCCAATTCCAGTCCGCAGGCACACTCCCAACAATGCTGTCCAGTCGCCCACGCTTGCCTTCCTCCTCAACCAGGTTTTTCTGGGCCAGAGAGACGTCTGCTCTAGGGACGGGAGTGACTGACTTGGGCGTGTCACTTTGCTGGTTGACATTCCCGGTAGTGGAAGGTCCCTCGCGCACTAAAGTATCGTATTCTTGAAGGCAACCATCGCAAATTTTTGACAAAGCGCCAACTCCAGCACCACCAATGACAAATTTGGCATCACTATCCAAATAGAGCCAATGCCTGACATGCTGTGTGCAAAAAATATCACCACAGTGCCTACAATGATGTTTACGTTCCCAAAAAGTAAATATCCGGTGACAATAGTGGCAAGAATGTCTTTTGTTGTCGGCTATCCAGTGATTGCGGGTTGGTGGTATTAATTCGGCAGCACTGGCGTATGTATGGTCCCTATGCCACAGGGAGGTCAACTTTTTGGTGTAGTCAGAGATGATCGACGAAGATGTGGATCTCACGCTTCTCACACTACTGCGAGATGTACGTCCGCCCGAATTGTACGACGTTAAGCAAGGCGGTCCGGACGAGCCCAGCTCGGCATTTGTAATATTAGTCTCAGAGATATCACGCAGGACTGCAGGCGTGTAAAGAGGCTTTTTTGGTGCGTTCAGTTGTTTCGGAGGACGTTTCGACTTAGAAGTATTGGTCCCAGAGGTGGTTGCGTTGGAGTTTGCCCCCAAAGTAGAAGGAAGCATATCAAGTGCGTTTCTCACAGGGGCAATGGAAGCCCTCTTGTTTGGAATAGACGAGTCCATAATTATATTCTTACCGCCAAATTGAATATGTGTCAACGTCTCCGGATCAGTTTCTCCGATGTACGAATCACGGAAAACAGGATTAGGCTCAAAGTACGTACTATTGACGGGTTGCTCAGAAGCATTATGGGCTACTTCGTTATTCTCTTCTGGCGGCTCAGACCTTGTGCCATTTCCGAGAAGTTTTCCGTTGCCATTGCTATTTCCGTTCACCGTGGCACTCTTTCTCATACTGGACAGCCTACGCAAGGCATCAGTCGTCAGCCTCTTTTGCTGCTCGGCTTCATTCTCCACATCGGACTCCAAGATCCTCTCGGCACTATTAGAAGATCCGCTGGAAGCCGTACTGGTGTTATGATCCCTGAGGTTCGTCTTCGAAAGTTTGGTATTACTCGCACGAGAGCCGAACCTCTGACCATCATTTTCAAGCTGTCGCCGTTTGTCGTCGGTGAACGGTAGTTTTTGCCCGATCGCGTCCTTATAGTACGAATGCGAGGCTCTTTTCTGCACCGATGCCATGGCAGGGGACTGAATTTGTTGCGTAGCCGGGACGCCCACATTGCCGACACCGCCACCGTTGTTTCCACTACTACCATTATTGCTGCCACCGTTGCTATTATGGTTGTTATTACTGTGGCCATTGTTGCTGGAGCCGTGATGCGGATAAGAACCCAGAGTTTCCTCGTTGTTTCCCACCATGCTGCGCAACGAAATGCAGCTCAATACACTCTGGACAGACTGCGTTCTAGCCCGCGACTTGACTTTCTGCTTCTCGAACGTGATGGTCGACTTCCCACTGTTATTTGACATCGTCCGGGTGGCTGTTGTGCCGTTTCCACTGGTTTTCCCCGACCTCAGCTGCCCTTTCGAATCCTCCACTACCACATCACTCGTCTGACTATGAACGCTGCTCATCCTGCCACTAGTTAAAGCGAACCACGATACTAGAGCACCGTTCTTTGGAGAAGGGATGGCTGCTAGAGGAGCTGCTTTTGGTTATCTCGCTATATCAATCAGCTCATCGACCAAATTTCACTTGAAAGCATTATATACGAAATCTCGGATTCAGGGACTTAAAGCCCGTACCAAGCGATCTCAAATCTCGAGTTTTCTCACACGTGAAGAGCGCGTGACGAGGAAGGGCCGGGCTCAAATTATAGCCGCCGTTACCATATGTTTGACAGTTCACTTGTTGGTCTCCATCAGAGGGCCGGGGTGACTTCTACAGATGTTTACCCATGGATAGTCGCTTTAGAGTATTCTTGGTTGTTAGCTAGCAATTAGGCTGAGAGACGCGGTTACCTAACGGATTACGGGCGTTCAGAACGGCATAATGGTAACGCCACCAGAGTCACCAGGTTCTCACAAAGAGGATTATAATGGATTCTGATCAGATACTGTTGTGTGGAGCCTGAGGGAAGGTTTTACATGCACGACCAGCAAACTTTTAAAGTCGGCAACTTCTATGTGCGTGAAGGAACAAGTTACAAAACAGACATAGAGGCTGGCCAGTTGTCCACCACCAAAGCTGTCGTGACATGAATAGAAAGGCAGCACGAACGTGACCCTCAAACTGCTTCACGTTTTAGTTTCTTCATGCATGGATCGCCCACAGGGAAAAGAGTTCGAGTCACTTGGTGATGGTTTGATAAGAATGGATGCGGCATATGCTGTGGTTGCATTCTTCGCAAACTTAGCTAAACGTCGACACTACATGGGACACGACGTGATCATTACCACAGGCCATAGGTTGGGATTCCAGCTGGTATTGAATCTTTGGCTCTCAGCAATTGCCACAGAGCTTTAGCAGTTCAACCAAATCCGGACACTGGACTGCTTCATTCCCGCATATGCTCTTCCAACCAGAGGCTCATTATGGTTCTTTTCTTCAATTCGTTTCTGATGCTCTCTAGACCTTCTTGGCTCACGAATTTAACAATATTAAAGACCCACGTTAACCTGTTCACTAAAATAAAGCATACGACCGCTAGACCGTAATAGATTCACCATGGCCGAGAGTCAAGCCCTTCGCTGGATTCAATTGCTGCTGAAATGTACGATCTTTCTATTCATGACGGCCGCGGCTGTCTCGTCGAGATTGTTTTCCGTAATTCGGTTCGAATCTATTATTCACGAATTTGATCCGTGGTTCAACTTCAGGGCCACGAAATACTTGGTCAACAATGGTTTTTACAAGTTCTTGAATTGGTTTGATGACAGAACATGGTACCCCTTGGGAAGGGTCACTGGTGGTACGTTGTACCCTGGCCTCATGGCCACATCTGCTGCTGTTTGGCATGGGCTGCACAAGATTGGTCTACCAGTTGACATCAGAAACGTCTGTGTCCTTTTTGCTCCGGCATTTTCAGGCGTCACAGCTTGGGCCACCTACCACTTGACCTGTGAAATAAAGGATTCTGGAGCCGGCTTGTTGGCTGCGGCTTTCATCGCCATTGCCCCAGGCTATATATCCAGATCTGTTGCTGGTTCCTACGATAACGAAGCCATTGCCATCACGCTTTTGATGGTTACTTTCATGTTTTGGATTAAAGCAATGAAAACAGGTTCCATAATGCACTCCACATTCGCTGCTCTCTTCTACTTTTACATGGTTTCTGCTTGGGGTGGCTATGTGTTTATCACCAACTTGATCCCACTACACGTTTTTATCCTAATTCTCATGGGGCGGTACTCAACGCGCTTATATTCGGCCTATACTACTTGGTACGCGATTGGTACTTTAGCGTCAATGCAAATTCCATTCGTCGGATTTCTGCCCATCAGGTCTAACGACCACATGGCCGCCCTTGGTGTCTTTGGATTGATACAAATAGTCGCCCTTGGTAGTTTCCTCAAGGCTCAAGTAAGTTGGCAAAAGTTTAAGACTGTCATGGTGGTCTCTTTGATTTTCTTACTACTAGCAGGAGTTTGTGGTTTATTCGCCCTCACATATTTTGGTTACATTGCCCCCTGGACCGGGAGATTTTACTCTTTGTGGGATACCAACTATGCCAAGATTCACATCCCGATCATTGCTTCAGTGTCAGAACACCAGCCTACGGCTTGGCCGGCCTTTTTCTTCGATACTCAATTCTTAATTTGGCTGTTTCCAGCAGGTGTGTTTTTGTTATTTTTGGACCTCAAAGACGAACACATCTTCATTATTGCTTACTCGGTTCTTTGCTCCTATTTTGCAGGTGTTATGGTAAGATTGATGTTGACCTTGACCCCCATTATTTGTGTTTGCGCCGCCGTTACGATCTCAAAACTTTTCGACATTTACGCCGATTTTTCATTCTGGAGTGACAAGAGCTTAGAACCTAGCGACAGTTCTAACAAAACTAAAATCATGACACTTGTCACCAAGCTAACAGTGTGTGGCTCCTTTTTGGGTTACTTGTACTTGTTTGTTTACCACTGCACTTGGGTCACGTCGAATGCGTATTCGTCGCCTTCGGTTGTTTTGCCCTCCCGCAATCAAGACGGCTCAATGGCGCTGATCGACGATTTCCGCGAGGCTTATTATTGGCTGCGCATGAACTCTGCTGAGGATGCGAAGGTTGCATCATGGTGGGATTACGGATATCAAATCGGAGGAATGGCTGATAGAACTACGTTGGTCGACAATAACACTTGGAATAACACTCATATTGCCATCGTCGGTAAGGCTATGTCTTCACCTCAAGAGAAAGCTTACGAGATTTTGAGACAACACGACGTAGACTACGTCCTGGTCATTTTCGGTGGCCTCATCGGGTTTTCCGGAGATGACATTAATAAGTTTCTTTGGATGGTGCGGATTTCGGAAGGTATATGGCCTGATGAAATTAAAGAGCGGGAGTATTTCACTCCGTCAGGAGAATATCGCATGGATGCTCTAGCATCTCAAACTATGAAAGACTCGTTGATGTACAAGTTGTCCTATTACAGGTTTGCATCTTTGTTCAATGGCATTGAAGGCATGGACAGAGTGCGTGGCCAAAAAATTAGGGACGAAGATGTGGGAAACCTGGACTATTTCGAGGAAGCCTTCACGTCTGAAAATTGGATGGTCAGATTATACAAGTTGAAGGATCTGGATCCGGTGGGCAGAGAACTGCACAGTGCTGGCGAGTTTGAACGCAAATCTGCGCGCAGTCAAAAGAAAAGGATTGTTAAGAGACCATCCTTAGATCTTAGAGTTTAGATTGTAAATTATACATATATATGCACGCGATGCTCGCATTGTAGGATGAACGCCTCATTGCGCAATACATCAAAGGCTAGTACTTTTTAATTGCCTCTTACCACAAGGGTGGCTGGCGCGTTAATGTCGTTATGGATGCAAAGCGGGAAATTACCTAGCCCACTTGAATTTCTTGCCGTATTTGAAACTTCTACGATTTTTCTTGTTGAACTGTGCGATTTCGTCACGGCGAAGTCTCTGCGTGTGCCCCACTAAGTTTGTGACCAAATCTTCAAACATTTCTTTGTCAGCAATCAACTGAGTTCGTAGTTCTTCATTTTGAAGTATGCTCTTGCAAACTACTGAAATAGCATCTATCAGTTGGTCGTGAGTGTGTGTCAGTTCCTCTTCCTCCAAATCGTCAAGATCTTTCGCTTGCAATTGCACGATGGAAGAAGAAAGTGGCGGCGACGAATGTTCCGAAGCGTGCACCTTGTTCCCTAGCACTTTGGATATATCCTTACTTTTGTGCTCCTGGTCCGTCCCTGCTCCCAGATACGGTTCCAGCAGATCGAAAAGGGAGGTATCCACGGATTTTGTGATTTTGGGAACGACTGGCACGTCTTCGATCTGAAGTGTATGTAACAGTTCCGATCTCAATTTAGAATGTCGCCATTGGAAGGCTCGAAGGTGAGGCTCCACTAAAACCAATTGTTCGTACACCACCTTAGGTCTCTCGCCCTCGATAAGTTCTGCCAGGTCATGTTTCTGGTTGGTGTGTGAAATCTCCTGTCTGGGCCCGAGAATAGAGTCTAATTGTTCTTCCCAAGACAGTTGGATAGGCTCATCGGAGTCAGAGATTCCTTCAAAATCACCGAAATCGCTATCACTGCCGCTATCTGAGGACCCCATGAAAGCTAAATATCACAAATACAGTAGCTACCGCTGAGAATAATGCCGCGATATGGTCAACTGTCAGGCTGTCATCGGCTATCGCTTGTTTATTCACTGTTGATCGTAATAGAGCTAGATCTCGAATAACTACACACGACGGACAACTATCAAAGTGACACTGCAGATCTCACTCTAACGAGAGCTGCCATTGAACAGAGTCCCAACCACCTGGACGCTGAGTATAGTGCAAAACATCTGTGAGGTTAACTACTCATCCATATGGTGGCTGACTGCCCTCTTGAACGTGCAACAGCTCAAAAGAGAAATTCCCACGTAAGTATGAAAATGTCTTGAGCCTTCCTCTAAAAACGTGCCCTATTGCAACCTGAACGTGTGTCGCACTAAAAAATTGTCCAATAGTTTGAATATACCGTACGGTGCCAGGTTGAGGGGAACAATCATTCCAATTCTCGAGTCGTGCTCAGGCAGAGAGCTTCGGACAAAGAACAACCGGAACGGTAGCCTCGAATAATGGTCATATAATTATATACAAGAGTAAACCCAACCACGCCGCGCAGAGAACGTGAACATGAAGCACAATTCGACTGTACCATCATCACTCTAGTTTATTCTGACGCTATAATAAACATCACACATCACGAATCAAAACAATCAAAAGGTAAACAAGCATGCCGGATGTTTACCATTTAAACATTTGGAATGTTAACCACTACTGTAACATATCCATCAACCAACAAAAGGCCTCTAGATTAGTAGGTGCTGAGAGCTAGTTCTAGAGCTTCTTTACGGGAAGTATGAAAGCACAGGGCTGGTATGAAGAGGATTCAGAACTTCTTTCCAGAGGCAAATTCATCGCTCTGGAAGTTTCGGACCATGAGGACGACTACAACTCGTCCGACGACGATGCGGAACCTGGAAATTTGCAGACTATGACGGCGATATCAGAGACGTCCAGCGTGGCACCCAGCACGGTTAGAACACCGGAGCCCGCAGGTCCTGTCGGAAGTGGTTCTAAACGATGGTCGATTCTATCTAACAGCTCAAAGAAAAGGTGGTCCTCACTTTCTTTTACAAGTGAAGAGCGCCGTTTGAGCCCCGCAGCTACGTCGGCGTCGAGGAAGAGACGGTCCACCGCTAGCGACGACAAGTCTAAACGTATGATCGTCGACGATTCCACGGGTCAGTTGGCGCAGGGAAACAGCCACACTAGTACTGCGGACGCTAAGAGCGCTGGATCGCATAGTGGATCTACTTCAAGACGAGTGTCAGTTTCGTCGTCGATGTCAAATTTGAACCGCTCTTCAACAAGCACCTCGTTACGCCAGATGTTTGGGAAAATCGGCTTGCAAGATGAAGAAAAAGAGAACTCGAAAAGCGCATCTCGGGGCTCTATCGTCGGAAAAGGGGCTCCTCGGCGCAACACTGCGCGAGCCACTTTGGGGGAACTCGACACGAATGTTTTTGCCTCGTTGAGCCACCGAAAATCCTTCGCGGACAACGCAAGTGTAGTGTCGGGCAGAAGTATGTCATCGACATCATCTGCGTCCTCAGGCTCGAAGTGGAAATTCTGGAAACGTAACTCGGACGTTTTTGATCCTTACTCGCCCAGCATCTCTGGTTCGCCGCAACAACTACATTCGAACGCTAGTTTGAAATCAAGAAGGTCGCAATCTTCGCTCAAACAAAAAAACTCGCATTCGTCTCTTAATAAATTAATATCGCATCGTAACTCTGTGACGAGTGAGTCAATATCGCTGCCAATTCCGGACCAAGTGTCTAGAGACAAGTTGCGTACCAAACTGCGTAACTCGACGTCGATTATGTCTATGAACTCAGCCATGGCGAAGGATGACTTGTACGAATTCCAAATGTCACAGTTGCTAAAACTCTGTGACCAAACTGAAATGATTGCGATGGAGAAGCTATTTCCGGAGTGGTCCAAGATGACTAAAATCTCCAAGCATGTATACCGTTGGCAGGATTCCGTTTACAAATTTCTACCGTTGGGACAGGACGAGTTCACGCACACAAAAAATGTTCGTCTAAAAGAGCTGGAGCTTTTGAAGCTGATGTCAGGGACTCCAGGATTTACTCAAATGAAGTCGTGCCATCTGGCTCTTATTCGCAAAGAACCGTATTTAATATGCGAGTTGAAGTACGCAGGTGTTCCACTGAAGAAGGCAAAGATCAAAGATTGGAGTACCGTGGTCAACATTTTGTGGCAGTGCGCGGTGATAATTTATGCAGCAGAAACAAAGTACCAATTTGAACATCGCGATCTGCAACTCGACCACATTTTGGTCGATTCCAATAATAACGTAACCTTGTGTGACTACAAACTTGCGCGTGCCTTTGACGGAACGACTGTGCACTATACAAGATTGGACCATCCTCTTTTTTTTCAAGGACGCGGAGACTACCGATACGAAGTCTACAACACTATGCGCCATTGGTGTACGGAAGGCTGGTCCCATTTCGATCCCCGCAACAACTTGCTCTGGCTACATTACCTGGGGGTTAAGCTCATCGAGAAGCACAGAGCCATGCCCCATGATGCACACTACTCGGAGCTTTTGAATTTGGTTGCCCAGGTGAACCCTCACCGTCGTCGCAGAGCGATCTTCCGCCGGAGCGACCAAATATTGAGCTGTGGTGATCTCTTGCGGCTGAAAAGGTAGCCGCAGTTGATGTGGAACAGGTGGTGGAGTTAATAAGAGGCTAGGCCTGGGACATTTGAATTATGGGTTAGTATAGTAATTTTTGATTTGCTTATACATTATAAGATATACATTAAAGAAATAATAACAGTTGCGCGTGTCAGGCACGTCTGGTTAACCGGTGCCTCCGCACACCACCACAACTCATACAGCCAAGCTTGCCGCGACAAACTCCAGTGTATCGAGAACGCGACTTAGAGCCCATATCAATATTCCTAAGCACACTGGTGTCTCCAGCTGCAAAGGTTTCATGGGCCCGGGCGCCCATACGTACCGTGCTGGTGCCATTGCTATTGCCGCCCACCCCTGTGACATAATCGTCTCCACTGCTCGAGGAAACATTCCCTGTGGCAAGCTAAACACTGACACTTTGCCCTTCCAAAAACGCAGTAACAACAGCGGCGCTGTGAGTACCACCAACCGCAGTCTCGACAGAGCCTTCTCGCCCGCCTGGCGTGTCTGTTTCAGTTCCGCCTGCGCCACACCCAGTTGTCCGTCGAGCTGTGCAATCTGTCGATTTAGTTTCGTCCACTTGGCGTATTCGTCTTGTGCACTGATCGACCTCTGCTGTTGTTGCAGGCTGTGTCGTCTGCGAGCTATGTCTTGCAGTTTTAGAGCTGCTGGCTTCGACCAAATTGCATCTACCACAGTGTCGCGATAATGCGAAACCCACTTCAACGCTCGAGCTACCACAACAAGCACAATGGCCACCCAGATGATAGTTTCTGACATTGTCTTGGTTTACTATAGGTAGAGTACATGGGTAAGATACATACCATAAATTAATATATAGATATAAGAAAATTTTGGCTAACCAGCTATGTTGATAGAAACAAAAGGGCCTAGCACCATTGAAAGGCAAAAAAGCCGTTTCTAGAAGAGGAAAACGGTATATTCAGGATTAAGTACACATTTACAACTGGCTGTGCGAACTCTGGTCAAATTCGGAGCATTTTTGACCATTTCTTAGACCAAATTGTGTGGTAAGCCAGTAAAAGAGACCAGAAGCGGGCATTTAGAGACCAAGGACTGGAATTCGACGATTTAAGAGGACTAAGTCTAGGTAGAAAGACGCATTAAGATAGCTGGAACATGGCAGAATACGTAGGAGATAATTCTAGGACTGAAAGCAGCGATGAGAGTGGGCCCTTTGACGAATGGATCCCGTCGTTCTGTGCGAGGTTCGGACACGAATATTTTTGCCAGGTTCCCTCGGAGTTCATCGAGGATGACTTCAACATGACCGGACTGGCCCAGGAGGTGCCGCACTACCGCAAGGCCTTGGATTTAGTGTTGGATTTGGAGGCGATGAGCGACGACGAGGGCCAGGAGTCCGAGGAGCCGGTGAGTCGCAGTATCGTGGAACATGCTGCGGAGCAGCTGTACGGACTCGTGCACGCGCGGTACGTGCTGACCAAGCCGGGATTGCAGGCGATGGCGGAGAAGTTTGACCACAAGGAGTTTGGAACATGTCCCCGGTACTACTGCGCTGGGATGCAGATGCTGCCATGCGGACTGACAGACACGCTAGGGAAACTGACGGTGCGGCTGTACTGTCCTAGCTGCCAGGACTTGTATCTGCCGCAGTCGTCGCGGCACCTCTGCCTGGAGGGTGCGTTCTGGGGCACGTCGTTTCCCGGCGTGTTTTTAAAGCACTTCAAAGAACTCGAGGACTACGTGGACCGCAAGACCAAAGAGACCTACCAGCTGAAGGTGTTTGGGTTCCGCATCTCGGACGAGGCGCCCTCGGGGGAGCGCATGCGTTGGCTAAGACAGTATCCGAAGACAGAGGAAGAGCTCTCGGAGCTGGAGAAGTGCGAGTTCCAGATCCCCGAGGTCAAATAGCGCGGATCAGCGAGAAAGCGAAACAGAGGCAGAAAACGTAATACAAACGTAAAGTAATACAAGTGTAATTCACAAAGGCTATACTAGGTCGTCGATAAAAAGAATGAACGTCTGCAGTCCGCACAAGTGCGCCGCCGCATAACAACACATAGCAAGAAAGACAAAAACGGCTTTCTTCTGTGGAAATCGTGTGCCACTGGGGCGTCCTGTGGGGGCTGCTCCCGCCCCCTTCTCAGTGGTGTAGTTCCAGTCTCTTACCTGGTTCCCATTCCTTCACCGCCCGGTCCAGACTCGTCCAATACTTCAGCTCCACCGTCAATTGCGCCGCGCGGTCCCAGTCCTGTCTGCCAAACGCCTCTCCCAGCTGCCGGTTTAGCTCCGCCATCCGTGCTCGATTCTCTAGCGCTATCCTCCGCACATCCTCCTCGCTGCCCAGTGTCTCCAGCTCCTCGTGAACGTCCAGAACCCGCATCAGCAAGTTGGGGTCCTGTTGCGCGATGTTCTGCGCCCCCGCCTCGTTGTCCAGGTCCAACCCGGCCTGCGTTTTCAAGATATGCTGTGCTCGCAGTAATGGCACCCGAATTGTCTGGTACGCATGGTTCAATTCCGAGCTTCGGCTCGAATCTGAGTTGCAATTGGTATCCGGGTGCTCTTGCGCTTGTAAAGATCGGTATTCTTTCCGAAGACCCCGCAAATCAACGTCCCACGACCACTGGCCCGCCGCGAAAGTACTAGGAAACACTTTAAATGCATTGCGGACACTGTAACATCGCCTGGAGACCAGCTTGAGCATCTTGGGATCTAGTACACCGTTGTCGTTACTGATGTGTAGTAGTTAATGCGCTAATATATTATGTCTCGTTTCACGAATTCATCTTATATATCAATCAGCTCGAAAGTTGCGGGAAACATAAAGATATCCAAAACCAACTCACAGACTGGTCGCTGTATCATTCATATGGAACTTTCAGACCGGTTGATCATATCCAAGCCTTTATATTTCACTGAGCCGAGCGAGAAATGCGGATATTGTAATGGGAAGAAATCGCAGAATTATGACTATTTTGCATCGGAGTCGTGGTGGAAGTTGCACGAAGAAGACGCCGAGTCGTTGCAGTTCAACAACTGCACTATCGGGCTGCAGGTGGAGCTGATACCGGTGGACATGTACGACGAGCTGTGCAACCTGGGGTTCCGGCGGTCGGGGAAGTTCCTGTACAAGGCAGACCTGCTGAGGAACTGCTGCAGGCTGTACACGATCAGAACGACACCGGAGAAGTGTCAGATGTCGAAAGAACTCAAGACGTGCGTAAAGCGGTTCAGCAAACGGGTTGGGCGGGAAGCGGACGGGGTGGGGCGGAACAGAGGGCAGAACCCGAAATTTGACTACATCCAGGAAATCATACAGACGGAGCAAAAGAGCTCCAGTTTCCACACGCGGTTCGAACCGGCCACGTTCACGATGGAAAAGTACCGGCTGTTCGTGAAGTACCAGGAAAACGTGCACAACGACTTCAAAAACTCCATCAAGTCGTTCAAGCGGTTTCTGTGCGAGTCGCCGTTCCCGGAGGACGTTGTAGTTGGGACGCAGGAGGAATGGGACCAACTCAACAACTGGCACAACATGAGGCCCGGGGATAAGCTGAAACGAGTCGGGCCTGCGCATGAGTGCTACTATTTCGAGGACAAGTTGATCGCGCTGGCTGTAACAGATTTTCTGCCCAGCGGGATCTCGTCTGTTTACTTTATCTGGGACACGGACTTTCAACGCTGGTCGCTGGGGAAGCTGAGTGCGCTGCGAGAGCTGAGCGTTCTGACCAAGATTAATCGCCAATACTATTATCTGGGATACTACGTGGACGACTGTCCCAAGATGAAGTACAAGCGTAAGTACGGCGGCGACATTTTGGATGTTTGTAACAATGAGTATGTTTCTCTGGACCTGGTTGCGCCACTTGTCGAACATGGAAAGCTGTTTGCGCTGGATCACGAGGCGCGTCACCGAGATAAGGACGAAGATGAGGATGAAGAATATTACGACGAATACGACGATGAAGAAGATGATGCTGGGGAGGAGTATGCCTTGAACGAACTGCCTTTGGACAACGTGCCCAGACTGAAAATAAACGGCCCGCTGGTGAATATCGTGGATCGAATATACGGAGAGCAAGGTGGAGCGGTCATGGCTGCTAATGAAGCGGTCGACAAACTCGTGGACCTGGGCATAGAGTATACTCCAACGCTGATAAACGACCTTTATCAGCGCAAGGGTCTTCGTGTTTTCCCCACGGCACTGGAGGCAGAGTCACAGTACGAGGAAGACGACGGTGACGTCCCGGGATACACGAATGAAATTTACCATTTGCCGAATGTGATGCCCGGTCTTTTACCGCTGTGGCAGATCCTGCAGATAGTGGAGTCCGGTGACATAACACGTCTGAACAACAAGCTAATGCTCTACAATGTTCGAAGCGGACAAATACGTGTTGTATCAGACTTTGCGGAAGAATCTAAACGTACCAAACGTGTAATATGCAATGTTATTCGCATGATTGGCCTGAAAAGTACGGCCAAAAGTCTCATTATTATCTGAAGTGCTGTACTGACATAGGTAAAAAACGGTAATTCGATGGCCTACTCCCACTTCACTGTGGTCCGCCACTGACCTTTCGACTGCCCTTTCCCTATAGTTTGTGGCTCTGTTTTTTTTTTGGCCACGCATAATAGTTTTATGACAGGGCCGTATTTTGAGCCTGCCCCAAAACCTGATGCTGCGAAAGTTGTTGGAATGGCAGTTGTCAGACAAGCAGTCCCGAAGGGGCCCGTGAAGATCACAAACGGCAATAATTAAAAGCGGTCCCAGTCATTGCACCTTTATGTTACACTCTTAGAGACTCCGTTTAAGCCTTGGCTATGATAAATAGTCAGGATCACCACTACAGTCCAAACAAACGACAATTATCCGTTTGTTCCTGGCGCTACTAGCTGGCCACTTCAAGTTAAATATCACCACGTACGTCAGATCTAGAAGTTAGCATTTTGTTTGTCCTCATTTAAGCATGCTACTACAGCTTCACACTAGTTGTCAAGCAATATTCATGAATTGATGAACGATCTTCAAGCAGCAATCAACGTATGTGCCAGTAACTTTTTGCCGCATTAGCATTGGACAGCTTGTTGACTAACTCATCTTAACAGCTTATAGAAACTCTATATTCACCACACCCGCCATCCAATGTTATCGAGATTCAGCAGCAACTACAAGCTGCCCAGCGCTCTGAGCATGGTTTTGAATTTGCAAGCCAGTTACTTTCCAAAGAGGATGGGTCTGCGAATGTAACATATTTTGGGGCCTTGACACTAGCGGTTCAGTTTAACATCAACACCACGAGTGAGGGACTCTTAGCCATTCTTAAGCTCAACATGCTTCATCTTATGCGTTTCTCTAAACTATATGTATTGAACTCGCGGGAACATGGATCGCGGATGGTTGTCATCAAAAAACTAATGTCAAACGCAGCACAAATATTCTTCAGAATCAATAGCTCTAATGATCGAAGTTCATCGTTAGAGTGGAATAACCCAATCGAGACCTTTTGTCTACTGGTATCAAGCCCAGAAATTTCACCCGATGCTTTCAATGATGTCTTCACACATGCCATGTCCCAGCATGTTCCTTACGAACACTTAATGCAGCTCATCAACTCATCTCCAGAGTTCAATGTACTAGTGCTGCTTTTTATCGAGGTGGTGATTGAAGATCTGGTAAAGCATCAATCTGGAAAAGTAAGTGCTTCACCCTTGCACGCCACTGTTCACGAATACATGTACATATCGAGCACAGCAGTCATCAATCAAAACCTCCAATCTCTTGCTATAGCCTTCCAGGGGAAATCCGCTGAAAAACCAGGTATTTCTAATAACATTTTTCGGTGCGTAAATGCATGGATCAACTATACGATTATGGCCCGAAGCAAGTCTTTTGGAACCATGGACCTGAGTGAGACGTTCGAGAACATAATCCGCCTTATGTGTCTCTATGACTCAACTCAAGGATTCCCTTATTCCGAGACAGTCGTATCGATTCTAGGTGAGATTTTTGCCAATGACCCAACAATTTTAAGCTACGACTTGAGATCAGCAATTGAGGGCATTTTCCTTGGAGTTAGCATGGCTTCCAATAATGAAACCAATGGCCACGAATGGATGCTCAACTATATGAATCACCTTGTCATCAACCAGATGCACGACGAATTGAAGGATCTTGCGCTCTGTGTTGTAGATTTTTTACAAATAAGCAACCTGGGAGTGTGTAACAACTTATTCACCCAGGCTTCGGCAGGAGATTCGAGGAATCTAGACCAGTACATCAAGGTTCTCTTACAGATGACGAATTTCACGTTGGTTCCTGTGTTAGAAGAATTTTTTTCGGTCAGAATGGTGGATTTCTGGCTAGACCTTTGCGATGGCTACAACAACCTGGTAAGAGAGACTTTCAAGCCAGAAACACCAGAATTAGCATCAAACCTCTTTGGTCAGGTAGTAGAAATATATCTACCCAAAACTCGCTTGACGAATAAGCAAAAAATTCTGGAAGAGGGGGAAGATGAGACTTTACTGCATGAGTTTGACGACTTCAGAAATGCGGTCCTTGATTTGATAGAATCTATGTGGTCCGTGCTAGGTAACGAAAAGCTGACCAACAATTTGATTGCTGGTATCGGCCATCTAACTCCCAATTCTGGCGACGATCTCTTTCAGATTGAAGCCATGTGCTTTTCCCTCAACAGATTACTTACCGATATGAATTTGGGTGATAGCCCTGTGATTTGTGCCACTTTACGCGAAAGTACTTCGTTTTTAACAAATATTCTGTTGCTGGTTCAGACGGGGTGCCAACAGAAAAGTGCCGCTAATGGCAAAGAAGCCCAAATTTTGAGCACAGATTTTGTTAAGACTGGAACTTCCTTGTTGGCTACCGTTGCAGATTACATCAAACAAAACGATGAAGACTTAGCCAATTGTATGGACATCATGTTTAGTTCTCTAGAACAATGTGGGAACGCCGATGAAACCGATATCAAAATCGAGTTGTTTTTGACCAAGTGTACTACCAAAATTTGCGAGACTAGTCGGATGAAACTAGCATCATATTTGCCCACCTTCACCAAGATTCAAAATGCTATGGTGCAACAGTCGTCAAAAGTTTCAGACTTCACGAAACAAAAATTCACTCGTTGTCTTGGGTATATAATCCAGGACTATACGCGCGATGGACCCGAAGCTCAAGCACACTACTTGGCTACTGTCATAAATACAATACAGGACGAGATTTCAAACCCTCAGGCTGATAGAGCACAGATTTTATGCTTGCTGAATTGTTTCTCAGAGTTGGGCAGTGCCATGATACCACCCGAGGAGCCCGAAGATTCAAACAATCTCTTGAGCGCGGCTCAATTCAACGAGTATTGGAAGGCTGATCCCCTACATCTGCGAGATGTAACATCAAATCTATTGGAAAAAGTGCTTTCTCAGTTCGAGAGAGATTCGGAGTTTATAGAGGTGGCTTGTCTAATCATGGGTAAAAAACTATCGCTCACTGAAGATGAGCCGCATTTCTTAGCGTACTCGATGCAGGAACTGATGCAGTTCTTACTAAAACGGTGTGTTGAATGCGAACCCACTACGGGCTTGCCCTATATCGTGTACTTACTAGGGAACGTGGTTAGTCATTATGGAGCTTCCTTAAGCTCCCAGGACTTTGGTTTCATGCTTTCAAAGTTCTTTTTGGAACAACATCGTGAGGCCATCGCCCACGACCCAGATCTGACTCAGATGATGATAACTTTTGTGAACTCAGTTTTAGAAAAGCGACCATCTCTTGTAATTCATTGCGAGCACTGGTCTACTTTCATTATCCCTGAGTTTCTGGGCTTCCTGGTCTCGAAGGAGCGGTTCACCATCAGCGCTGTTACCAAGTTCTGGACCAAAGTAGTGAACAATAAGAAGTTCTCCCGTCACGACGAGGTCACCATCTGCGAGCAAGTATGTGCTGTAGGCCCCCAACTCACCACTCAGACCATGGGTGGACTGCTGCATGCACAGCGATCGGATCTAAACTACTACTCAGATTTCTTGCGGGCTCTCGTCGCGCGCTACCCACTACAATCAAAACAATGGCTGACAGCAGCACTCCCGACTTTATGTGACAATCCTGCCACTCACCAACTACTCATTGAAAAACTGTTTGTGACTCGAGGTAGCAGAGCCGCCTCCAACGCCGTGCTAGAATGGTGGTTAACCTGTAATGGTCTTCCCAGGTTAACGTCATAGTGAGCACGCGACTTTCACGTGCCGGCTTTTTCATGCACACTGCTGCATTTGTCTTGCTCGAACACATAAAAGCACGCAGGGAACTTCAAAAATTATATGCCCGCTTTGACGCTCGAATATGCCCACTCGATTACCAATCTTGATTAAGTAATCGATATTGATAAGCCAGATAGAGTCGCAGCAGGAAATTTGGCTCTATTGCCTGATATGTTTATCAGTGGGCACAATCCGATTCTTACTGTAAGGGCCCGACGGGCCTGAAGTACCATCGAAAAGTTCCTTCAACCACCGACCGGGTTCAGGAACACTACCGATAAGCCAAGTGTTCTGGTTAAGGACCGGAGAATACGCGGTTAGCTTTAACCCCGTTTACGTGTATAAGAATGACGAAGAGATGTGGGATGATGGCCAATGCTGGATGGGAGCTGGGAAACTTCACACTCGAAACTTCTTCTGGGGACTATATACCGAGATTCACTTCAAGCTATTTGTGTTTTCAGCTTGTTGCTTACCATGACGTCGGACAAACTAATACACGCACGCAATTTCTCTCACTTGTTTTCAGATGAAGCACGTAGAAGAAAGCCATCGCCCATTAAGACAACTATGGCGTATTTCCAGGACCCCGAAGTAGTATTTCTCGGTGCTGGAATGCCACCGTCAGAGATTTTCCCACTGAAGGCCATGTCAATTGAGGTACCCAGACCTCCTTTTGTTGGTGGGCTTGCTCGATGTGAGGACACCATGGTTGGCACACTTTCCAGAGAGCAAAAGGACTTGACTTTTGATAAGGACGTGCCTTTGGCGCGCGCTTTGCAATACGGCAATTCACGCGGTCAAAGCGAACTGTTGAATTTTTTGAAGGAGCACACCCGACTATTCCACCACATCCCATACAAGGACTGGGACATCATTACTACGACAGGCTCGACGCAGAGCTGGGATGCGTCGTTGCGCATCTTTTGTAATAAGGGCGATACTGTGCTGCTGGAGGAATATACTTATTCTTCCTCGGTGGAGGCTGCGGAAGCACAGGGACTCAACTGTGTTCCCATGGCCATGGATGACGAAGGCATAATACCGGAGAAGTTGGAAAACCTCCTCGAGAACTGGACTGGCGTGTACCCGGGTACCCCTATGCCTAAGCTCTTGTACACGATCCCGACGGGTCAAAATCCTACCGGCTGCACTCTGAGCGACAATAGGAAGCCTTATATCTACAGTTTGGCTCAAAAGTACGATATGATCATTATAGAGGATGAACCTTATTATTTTTTGCAAATGGATCCATATTGCCCACAGGACCAACGCGAAGCAGCTACAAATGCCGAAGCCAAATCAAACGAAGCTTTTATCAGGTCGCTGTCACGTTCTTTTCTGGAGCTAGATATAGATGGAAGAGTTGTACGTCTAGACTCGGTGTCTAAAACTTTTGCGCCCGGCTGTAGATTAGGCTGGATTGTGGGATCTAGACATCTTCTGGACACGTATTGGAACTTACACGAGGTTTCTATTCAGTCGACCTGTGGCTTCGCACAAAGCATCATTAGTGGAATTCTCAATAGATGGGGCCAGTGCGGTTATGTGGATTGGTTAAAGGGCTTGCGCCAAGAATACACTCTCAAGAGAAATTGGTGTTTGGACCATTGTCACAAATACTTACCTAGTAAAGTAGTAACAGTACCGCCTGTGTCTGCTGGGATGTTTTTTATGTTGCATGTCGATGCTTCTAAACACCCAGAGTTCCAAACCACTTTTCAAGGTAACAAGGCCCTTCTGGAACGATACATATATGAAAAGTGCGTAGCCGCTGGTGTGCTTCTTGCTTGTGGGTCGTGGTTTAAGGTGAAGTCACCTACGTCTGGGGTGGAAAAGGTTAATGATAACACCACCATGTCTTTTAGAGGCACTTACGCATCAGTTCCCCCAGACGCTATGGTTAAGGGTTTAAGCATTTTGGGCGAAACGCTGAAGAAAGAATTTAAGTTGATATAGCATACATTTATAGGTCTCGGTAGGAAATGATTCTAGTTAACTATTAGGATGAATTGCTTGGAAGCTATGCCCCATTCAACATCAAATCGAGGTGTATTTCATCACTGCCTGTACAATAAATTTAGACAAATGAAATAGATCATCATCACATTCCAGAAGTTAAACAAAGTTTGGCCCTTAAAGCTCTTCACTGGCGCTCAATGAAGGTTCTAAAACTCCCGTGGCTCGCACATAAAGGTATGGCGATTCCAAATCTGTGTTTGATATGTGGATTTTCAACCAAGTAAACATAATACTGACTTAGATTCCCTCAAGAGGAGCATCGAAAGTACGAAGTGTACGCGGCGGATGTGAGCCCCGATGGTGAGCGCTTGGCCACTGGTGGTCTGGATGGAAAGATTAGGATATGGTCTATTCCAGATATCCTTAGAGTGGTACGAAAAGATCCAAGGCTTGACGAAGAAGCCAAAGTACCGCTGGCAAGCATGAGTAGACATACTGGCTCCGTAACAACCGTTAAGTTCTCACCCGATGGGAAGTTTTTGGCTTCTGGCTCTGACGATCGGATTCTGCTGATTTGGGAGAGAGACGAGGAACAGAAACAACCCATTTTTGGTTCAGAAAGCGACAAGGAACATTGGAATGTTCGACGGAGACTGGTAGCTCATGATAACGATATACAAGATATATGTTGGGCTCCGGATGGCAGTATTTTAGTGACTGTTGGGCTCGACAGATCCGTTATTATATGGAATGGATCGACGTTTGAGAAAATCAAGCGTTTTGACGTGCACCAGTCCCTAGTCAAAGGTGTAATCTTTGATCCAGCAAATAAGTACTTTGCAACTGCTTCAGATGATAGAACTTTGAGGATATTCAGATATCATAAAGCCGGTGATTTGAACTTCTCGATCGAACACGTTGTTTCCGAGCCATTCAAAGGCTCGCCAATCACTACGTACTTCAGGCGTCTATCATGGTCGCCGGATGGTCAACATATAGCTGTACCGAACGCTACTAATGGACCTGTTTCATCCGTCTCAATTGTATCGAGAGGAAATTGGGATACAAATGTGACTCTAATCGGACATGACTCTCCAACCGAGGTCGTCAGGTTTAACCCCCGACTATTTCAGGTTATAAAAGAAAACAAGACGAAAGGATCTCAGAGTGACACCAGGGTTGACGATAATAAACCCGAAGAGAATACTGATGCTGCGGAAGGCCGAAGTTTGGGAGATAATTCAGACACCAATTCCGCGGAAACCGAGGATTCTGTCGAAGAAAAAGTGGATTCCATCATTGCAACAGCGGGACAAGATAAGACACTCGTTCTTTGGAGTACAGGTAGGGCTAAACCACTGCTGGTAGCCTATGATATAACTAACAAGTCAATCACGGACATGGTATGGAGTCCTGATGGTACCATCTTGTTTTTGACAGCGCTAGATGGCTCGATTATAACTGTTGTTTTCGAAACCGGGGAGCTTGGTAACGCCATACCACTTGAAAAGAACGTTGAGCACCTCCATAGATACGGTGTCGACAAGGACTCTTTTGATTTCCCAGAAGGTATTAAGCAGCTAGAACTCGAAGACAAAGCCAAGCTTCTGGACCAAAATCGCAGTCCGCTTGATATGTATTCACTGGAAAAACCAGAACAAGTTCTCCCTAATAAGATGCCAGGGACTGCTCAAGCGCCTACAATTTTATCCGTCAAACGAAAGGAGCCATCTTCGGACAACAACATACCTACTACGCTGGAAAAAAGAGTAAAGCCTGCAGCAATTGGCGTCAACAAAGACAGTCTTAACCAAATGGTAGTAAAAAATGGTCGCAAAAGGGTTGCCCCTACACTCATCTCATCGGGATACTCACCAACAAAGCCAACAGAGACAAAGCAACCGTCTTTCAAGGATCAGAGTCCGGCTTTGAAAAATATTGAAGCGAAGGACCTTTTTGATAATTTAAAAGACAAAATTTCATGCCAAGCATATCCACTTCCGAGATTGGGAGTTCATTCCTTGATCATGGGAGTAAGGCAACGTGGCGTGGACAAATTTCACCGTGAAGAGGAAATTACTGAAAAGGTACGGGACACCCAAGGTGACGCTCGAGAGAGTGATACTGACGCAGAGATTGAACATGTCATGAGAATAAATTCCAAAACAACCGCAGACAAGGTCTTTAGTGATGAACCCAATACTAGATACGTGGAGACACCATCGGTGCTACCTGATGCTGACGTAGTACTGGTTGAATTTGGTGAATTAGATGATATGTACATCATGGAGATACGCAACGGTGTAGAACGCGGTCTACAATTTGAGCGTGAAGCCCTAGTTGAACATCCTACCCGGATTCTCGGGTATCATCACAGTGAAAGAGTCATGGACCTATTAATACCTGAAGTCGTTATATGTGCCGTTGGATCTGTTCAATGCAAGTGTTGGGCCCTGGCCACCGCTGAAGGAAACCTTTTAATCTATACATCTTACGGGCAACACAAACTGCCCAAAATCGCTCTAGGACACAAGGCTGTCAAGATGGTGACCATCGCCAGGTTTTTGATTGTGTTGACAGAATCCGGACTACTTTATGCTTGGGACATCGAAAACGGCACATGCGTGCATAAGAAGGTGCCTGTCATGCCTATCCTGTACGGTTCCCCGGCCGAGTCAAATCGCGTGCGCGTCCAGAAAAAGATCATGAAGATATCTATGGATTTGAAATCTCGCGATCTGCTTGTTGCTTTCATGAACCCACAAGAATCCTTTTCATGGAATGCAGACCTTGGTTGTTGGGGCTTCTGCAACCCCGAAAATACTCATGTGCAGCCGGCCGCCGATAAACTGACGCCTATGTCAGCCCCCACTAAAGTGACATCCACTTGTTGATTTGCCCGGAGTCGGCGTACCAGATCACACAGACAAATATTCAATCCTTTTGCAGACTAGGAAATCAACCTCATAACGGCTCTCCAGTGCGCCTCACGAGTACTGATGATGCGTTGGAGGCGGTAGACCGATACCGGTTTCTTACCAAAATCGCATGTCTCGCTTTTCGATATTGCCGGTATCGGCCTAAATTTTTTAAGTTGATGATATGGAAAAACTCACCACGAGTCACATAGAATGACATCAAATTGTGAACTTTGAATCGCATTTATAAAAGAGCCTTAATTCTAGTTGCGATCGAGGACCTGAATCTCTACCTTAAGTGGCCCCAATTCAAAAGATTGATATAACTTGGAAATGTCCGGACTTAGGACGCTTTACGATAAGGTATTCGAGGACCACGTTGTTCACAAGGACGAATCCGGTTCTTACTTGCTATACATTGACAGACACTTGGTTCACGAAGTGACATCCCCACAAGCTTTTGAAGGGTTAAAGAACGCTTCCAGACAAGTTAGAAGAAAGGACTGTACCTTGGCAACTGTTGACCACAACATTCCAACTTGGTCAAGGAAGAACTTCAAAAGCCCGGAAACTTTTATCAAGGAAGCAGACTCCCTACTACAAGTGCAGACGTTGCAGGCCAATGTTAAGGACTTCGACGTTCCGTTTTTTGGAATGACTGACGCCAGACAAGGTATTGTTCATGTTATTGGACCAGAGCAAGGCTTCACGCTTCCTGGTACTACTGTGGTGTGCGGTGATTCACACACTTCCACGCACGGTGCGTTTGGGTCTCTAGCCTTTGGCATCGGTACTTCTGAGGTCGAACATGTTTTGGCCACCCAGACCATTATCCAAGCGAAGTCGCAAAACATGAGAATTTTCATCGAGGGTAAATTGATGCCGGGCGTTACCTCCAAGGATTTGATCTTGCATATTATTGGTGTTATTGGTACTGCTGGTGGTACAGGGTGTGTTATTGAGTTTGCTGGTGAGGCTATTGAGGATCTGACCATGGAAGCTCGTATGTCCATGTGTAACATGGCCATCGAAGCGGGTGCCAGAGCCGGTATGATCAAGCCTGATCAGACCACATTTGACTACGTAAAGGGAAGACCACTCGCTCCGCAAGGCGTTGAATGGGAAAAGGCTATTTCCTACTGGAAAACTCTACATACTGACGAAGGTGCCAAGTTCGATTTTGATATCAAGATCAAATCCTCAGACATTATCCCAACTATCACCTGGGGTACCTCGCCACAGGACGCTCTCCCAATCACCGCTTCTGTCCCAGATCCAGTCAACGTATCGGATCCGATCAAGAAAGCCATGATGGAAGGTGCTTTGAAGTACATGGGGTTGGAGCCTAACACTCCTCTCAAGAGCATCAAAATTGACAAGGTTTTTATTGGGTCCTGCACTAACTCTCGTATCGAAGATTTGAGGGCTGCTGCGGCCGTTGTCAAAGGTCACAAAAAGGCTAAATCGATTAAGCTAGCTATGGTTGTGCCAGGTTCGGGACTTGTCAAAGAACAAGCTGAAAAAGAAAACTTGGACAAAATCTTTGAAGAGGCTGGATTTGAGTGGAGAGAGGCCGGTTGTTCCATGTGTCTTGGTATGAATCCAGATATCTTGGATCCAGAAGAGCGCTGTGCCTCTACTTCGAACAGAAATTTTGAAGGGCGCCAGGGAGCTAGATCTCGAACTCATCTAATGTCCCCAGCCATGGCAGCTGCAGCAGGTATCAGCGGCCATTTTATTGACATTAGGGAGTTTGAATACAAAGATAATGACATTCCAAAGGTAACAATTGAGCAGGAAGTGGCGGATAAAACTTTGCAAGATGCCATTTATGATCACGAGAAGCAGCCTATACAAAAGGGAGAATCTGCTGATGAGCTAGAAGACGACGAAGTACGCGATATTCCACCAGCTGATCATATTGCACAAGAAACTCCTTTGAAGGGCGCTCCAGTGTCAGCACCATCCGGAATGGAGCCATTCTTGACTGTCACTGGCATTGCCGCTCCTTTGGACAAGGCTAACGTTGATACCGATGCCATTATTCCAAAGCAATTTTTAAAAACTATCAAGAGAACTGGTTTGAAAGCAGGTTTATTTTATGAATGGCGTTTTGCCAAAGATGCTAATGGCCAAGATCAAAGTCGTGGTTTTGTTTTGGATACTGAACCTTACACCAAAGCACAGATTCTTGTTGTCACTGGTGATAACTTTGGTTGCGGATCTTCAAGAGAACATGCCCCTTGGGCTCTAAAGGACTTTGGTATCAAGTCGATCATTGCTCCTTCTTATGGAGATATCTTTTACAACAACTCCTTCAAGAACGGATTGCTACCCATTAGACTTCCTCAAGATGTTATTTTGGAGAAGCTCTATCCTCTTGCTCAAGCTGGCCAGGAAATTAAAATTGATCTATCCAGCCAACAGATTTTAGACTCCCAAGGAAATATTCTTGTAGAGCACTTTGATATCGAGCAATTCAGAAAGCATTGTCTGATCAATGGTCTGGACGACATTGGCATTACCTTGCAAAAAGAAGCATTCATTTCAAGCTATGAAGAAAAAAGAAGAGATGTTTTTTCGTTTTTAGAGGGAGGTTCGAAGTTGGTAAAGCCCGTGGTTGGCTCCAAGAAGAGCCCCTATGGAAATACCGCCCAAGAATGGTAAGTAGAATACGTGGAATTTTGCATTTCTGACTAAAGAGTGCAGTGCTATTTAATTATTTATTTGAAATCTGACGCCTAATGATGATTCACGAGATATGAATAGAATACTTGGAGTCGACTTTGTAATTGCAGATTCTTATCTGCTCGTTCACGAATAACTCCGATCTACATTTAACGCCTTCAATGCAATGCTATCATTCAGAATCCAAAAGGATTGTCTGTGCTTGCATTATACAAGTTGGCCTGTCTCTGCTGAGGTTGAGGGCCATTACCAAACCCAAACCCCGTAGGCTGAGATTGAAGCGCTGGCTGGGAGATGGAAGAATTCTGGAACATGTTGTTGAGTTGATTAACGCCGCCCGTCAATACATTGCTCAATGGCTGCTGTTGTTGCATAGCACCCCCAGTGTTGAATGAAATTGGGGGCAACGAAGCACCGCCTGTTCTTTGCAAGTGCATACCAAATTGTGACTGAGGTTGAAAATTAGCGGTCTGATTCGGTTGAGGAGGAAGTTGGTGCATTCCACCCGTCCGCTGAATATTGAAACTGTTTTGGGGCATGATTCCCATGCCGCCAGTAGTATGTGGCCCCATGTTACCGAACATAGAATTGGGATCAGTGGACGGATGTTGGGGAGCAGGGTTCACACTTCCCGTATATTGATTTGCAAAGGAGTTGACAGGCATTATGTTAGCACCCCCGGTCATCTGGTTTCCAAAAGTGGATTGAGGCATCATAGCCGGTCCTCCTGTCAAGTGGTTAGAAAAACCAGGTTGTAAGGTGGCACCATATCCACCAGTGGATTGCACTCCAAAACTGGTTTGTGGAGGAGCTGATTGAAACCCTCCACTCCCTAGTCCAAAAGGTGCGTTACCTCCAGTTCTTTGTAAGGGCATGACATTGCCATTTGTTGAAAAAGGCGTGGCTCCCGTAGCTTGCATGCCGAAAGAAGTTTGAGGCATTGATATTGGTCCACCAGTACTCTGCAATCCCATCATTGCTCCTGAATACTGAGCTTGCTGAGCAGGAATGGTATTCCCAGTTCTCTGTAGGGGCATTGGGTTCGAAAAACCCTGCAATCCAAACGTTGTTTGTGGAACAAGACCTCCCGTGTTGACAGGCATCAACCCACTGCCGGTCTTCTGTACAGGCAAAATCGTACCAGTTGGTTGCATTCCAAAAGTAGTTTGAGGAAATGGCAAACCTCCAGTTCTCTGGAATGGTAATAGGCCACCTGTACTGACAGGCACCATAACAAACCCACCAGTAGCTACAGGCAGTAGATTATGACCACCGGTCTTGAAGGGATCCAGGGGTGCCATCGAAGTGCCAGTTTTATCTGGAGCCAAGTTGCTTTCAGCCCTGGACGAACCAGTTTTGATGGCTTCCAAGTCTTTGAAATTGGGTTGTGGTGCTTTCTTTGGTTCTAGTGGCTGAAGGTCAAGTAAGTCCTGCATTGATCCTGTAAACTCTGATCTCCGAGGTGGCATCGCTGCTTCAGTAGTGGCCGCGGGCTTCACGGTCCAAGCGTCATCATCCTGTCCCACCGAAGGGCCCGCTTGTTGAGGTAGTAGATTTTCTGACAGCCCGCCTGTCTTACCAGTGTGAGAAACCTTAAGAGAGCCATCTGGTTCGGAGAACAACCCTCCGGTAGCTGTAGGAAGTTGAGTCGTCTCCCTTCCGAACTTCTGGTTGAGATATTTCACAACGCGAATGATATCACCTTCACGTAGACCCAGTGTTCGCAGAATAGAAGGTTGGATATCAGGTAAGCTTTCTTCTGAAATTTGCTCTCGTTCAAAATTGATGGTATAGCGTTGGCAGTTGCTAACATCAACTCCGCAGTTCAAGAAAAATTCGAACCAATCATATTCAACAGGCTTAGGGACCGACTTTGCCGCTGGCTTGGCCGAAGTCTGTTCGGGAGTAGCGGAAGGTCTTGGGGGTTGTATAGGAGGAAGGTCTCTCTCTTGAGCTGCACGAAGAAGTTCTCTTTCTTTATCGAGGAGGTCCCGGGCTCTTCTCAGTTCATCGAGCTCCCTTTCTCGTAGCAGCCGATCTGAATCTCGTTGAGCGCGCTCACGTTCGCGATCTTCATGCTCCTTAACCTTTCTTCTTCTTTCACGTTCTTTATCTCTTGCAGAAGAAGAGCTGACACTTGTACTTTTTGGCTTGTACTTATCCAATGAAGTGCCGGTCATTTGCTCTACACGTTCCAAGTCCTCCGTGCAAAGTTTGTCGGCAGCTACAGCAATTTTGACTCCATTTGCTTTATGCAAATGAATCTTACCTTCCACACAGCCTATAAATTCAGCTTCAACTTTGAACGTTCCGCTTCTATCAACCCATACACGAGTTTTCTTAGAATCTGGGTACTCTTTTTGCTTTTTACC
This sequence comes from Lachancea dasiensis, assembly GCA_900074725.1. Lineage (NCBI taxonomy): Eukaryota > Fungi > Ascomycota > Saccharomycetes > Saccharomycetales > Saccharomycetaceae > Lachancea > Lachancea dasiensis. The sequence goes on from LT598457.1 coordinate 472,089, forward strand.
ATCTTCTTCCTTCTTCTTGCTAGAGTCTTTCTTCTTGTTCCCATGCAATATAGATGAAGCTCTTTTTCTGGCAGAACTTTTTTTTGAAACTGTTTGATCGCTATCGTCTTTCCAGTTTTTGCTAGACGTCTTCTGATTGGACTTCGTCAAGTCTTTGAGAGAACTCGCCATATAGGAGAGCTGATTAATTGGTTCGATGAATTGTGCTGGGACAACGCCCTTGCGGCCAGTTTCAGGCAGCTCACACATCCACCAATCCTGTGACCTCTTGTCATCCAGGATATGCACAACTTGTCCTTCTTTAACCGTCAGCTCATCGCCTGACTCGCCGATAAAATCGTAGACTACCTTTCCTTGCTTCGTTTGCGAGGTTTTAGTGGATGCCTTTGATGCTGCTTCCACTTCCCGCAAGCCGCTGGCATGATAAGCACCTTTGAGCTCGCCCAAAACAGCCATTATTTCATTGGCAACGCTGGTAGAGCCAGTATGAATTTCAAGGTTAACATAGGGGTTTGAAAACTCAAAGAAAATGTGCTTCTTTTCGTTATCATAAGTCATTAGATCATCGATGGGCCATTGTTGAGGAGTGCCCTTGGAGGGAGTGAAAAAAATGGTGTTTCTTCCAATCGCGAACTTCGCCTTGTGCTTCTTTCTTCCAACCACTTCAGATATCTCCCAGGTTTGGAAGCGAGTGCTTTCCTGGCTGGGCTCTTGATTAGTTGCTTCACTCGTAACGTTTTGGTAGTGGTCAATCGTAGATGAGTGATTTTTAGGCTCATCAGCCAGAGGTCTCGTAGGCTTTGGAGGTGCAGCCACGTCATCCTCATCGGCGGAAGCGTAATCCAAGTCTTCATTGTCCTGATCAAACGAAGGCGTCGATATTGCTGGTGGTACTGCTTGAGAAGTTTTGGTAACATGCTGAGGAGGGGGAGGAAAGCTACTGGCATTAACCGTTGATGTCTGTGGCGCCACTGGAATCGCTGCGGGTACTGTAGCAGCGCCGGCACCTATACCAGCACCAGCTGACGCAATCCCTGACATTTCCTCTATATAATTGCCCGGGACAAATCCACATTCCCCAGTTCTCTGCAAGCGGCACAAAATCCAGTCGGGGTCTCTTGAATCATAAATATCGAAGATATCGTTTTCATTGAACGCGATTTCTTCGTCTGCGTTCTGTACCTCGGGATAATCAAATAGCGCTTTTGCGGTGGAAGTCACCCCTGCCGGTTCAATATAGTTATTAGGAACAAGACCAACCGGTTCCTCGGCATCTGAACCGATCACTCGCTTCTTTACAGACCACCAATCGTCGATGTCGGACTTCTGCAATAAGTACAGCAGATCGTCTTCCTCAAGAGCCAACTCTTCTTCCGATTGCGGCTCATATTGATAGATTGCCTTGTAAATACCAAGGAAAAGAGTCATTTCGTTCCGACAGAAGAGTGCCGGCCTGTTTTTTGGCCCTGCTTTGTGGAGCGAGTAGTTGGTTCTTAGTGATTATCGATCTACTGAATGTAGGTACAATTTCGTTCGATTTATTATAGGGGCCCCTACCAATCATAACAAACTCATCATTACATACGTACATTCATTTTGATACTTGGACTAACGCATCAAAGATGGGAGCTGTTATCAGTCCCAGAAGCTTCTGGCTGGTTGAACCAGTTTCAGAACAGTTTGGCGCTTCAACTGCTTTTTTTAGAGGTTTTGAACGGAGGCGCATACGGGTATTTGGGATTTTTTTCTCGAAAATATGTTCTGACTGTCTTGTTCATCACTGAACTCTTTTGGGCACTTCTGGTTGAAGGCTCTAGTTAGGAGATCATTATCCACCTAGGGTTGCACAACCCTCTGCCTCTAATTGCTGTATGATTACTTTAAACTATTCTGACATGAGGTGCGTGGCCGGTGCGTGGCCCTTTTTTCTGGGGCTCTCCTCCCAACCGGAGACTTACACTTGGCTAGCGAGGGCATTGACGTATCCCGGCTCCCTCCTCGGCTTCCTCCTGACATACGATGAGGCTCGGGTAGAAGAGGCTCCACTGCCTATACTCGCGAAATTCATAGTATAAGTTCAACGGAAGCCTTGTTGCTTATCACCACTGTGCTATAGAAGATTGTGCGACTGGAGTCTTCGTCGCCCATATATTTTGTGGCACAGCCTCGCCTATCTCGAAGTTTTGAAAAGCGGAGCAGCATCATAGCCATCGTTAATTGGAGAAATTGACGGGCGCAGAGGAGCCAGTTCTGCTTGGTCATTCAGTGCATCTCGCTAGAGTTTCTTGGAATTCTTGCCCTTGACTCTTTGCATGATCTCATGTTGTAAATCTTGATACAAGCCCAGGAAGAAAAGCAGTTCGAATAGAATCAAAAAGGGAGCAGTCACAAGACTCTGCACCAAGTTGTCGAGCAAGGCAGGTCTCCGGCGCTCAAAAACCCCATGTCCAACAAACTGCGAGGCCCATCCGGCAAAAAAAATGGCCCACGCCCATGTGCAAGGAATGTCTAATGTCCCGAGCCCGATACCCCAGACAGTGCTTCCCAAAAGACCAGCAGCAAGCGCGCCGACTTTGGCATCCAGAGCCACATAATAGCTGGCAAAGCTGCCGGCCAGAAGATGGGCCAGCGTTACGCCCGCGAGAAGCTCTACTCTATGTAATATAACCAGCGACGAATATAATATCAGCGGAACGAAGGCAGCGTGGATCAAAACATTTGTGTGATTACTATGATAACTTTTGTAAAAGGCCAATTGTGTTGTTAAATCGAGCAATTCCGTCATTTCGTGTTTTAAGAGGCGAAATGAACGTGGCCTCGGGACCAATCCAATCAGAGTTGCCTATGTGCTCTATTAGTAGCTACACAGGCTGGAATCAAGTAGCCCTTGGCCAAGGCTATGCGATGCAATTCACGGAGACTGGAACGATTACATAAATTATCAATGGCTGGCACCACCATCACATAACACGAGCCGATACGATGAGGACAGTTATATCACATCCGAGCGTGCGACCTGCCGAGTCGCGTTCAAAATAGGTCCACCTCTGTTAGATTTTCCATACTATCAAGGTCCTTAGCATGCACTAGCGAGCTACCATCAAGGGTGAGTTTTTATGGACTGAAGACCTCAGTAAGAAGTGTCACTATGCAATAAACTGACGCCTTGTCGACATCACCGGCATTTACCAGGCTAAAGCAATACACCAGCGAATGGTGTTGATTTATTCTGAAATCATGGCTTCTATCGTATCAATATATGGAAGTTCCGCTAGAGAAGCGCATGTGTTTATTTCTTTCATTGTTATTTATCATCACAGCAGGGACATTCAAAACAAAAGGGGTCAGCATTGTTCAATGTACAGATCTATCGCCAGTAATAAGGCGAACTGCTGGAGCTACTTCCAAAGTTCTGGCGGGCGATCGTATCTGTCACTAGATCAATGTCAGGTATTCAGTTATATTGTATTTCGTGCATAGTGCTCGCTCTACAATTGATGGGCCCGGTATTTTTGCCACTAGAGAACGGCAACGTTACCGTCCATGTACCAGGAACACCTAGCTCAATTGTCTCGATCATGTCCGCGGCTGGTTACGACAGACATATTACTATCTTCTCGCCCGAAGGCCGTCTTTACCAGGTCGAGTATGCGTTCAAAGCCACCAACCAAACAAATATCAACTCGATGGCCATCAGGGGCAAGGACTGTTGCGTGGTGATAAATCAAAAGAAGGTTCCGGACAAACTTCTCGATCCCTCGACCATGTCATATCTATTTCAGATTTCCAGGCATGTGGGACTGGTTGTAAACGGGCCAATTCCCGACGCTAGAAATGCGGCACTTAGAGCCAAAGCTGAAGCAGCTGAGTACCGCTACAAATACGGCTACGACATGCCAGCAGATGTGCTGGCCAAGAGAATGGCGAATCTTTCCCAGATCTATACCCAGAGAGCATATATGAGGCCACTAGGAGTGATATTGACGTTTGTGTCAGTCGATGAAGAATTGGGACCTTCTATCTACAAGTGCGATCCTGCCGGCTACTATGTGGGTTACAAAGCAACTGCTACGGGTCCAAAGCAACAGGAGCTAATGAGCTCTTTAGAGAAATTTTTCAAGAAGCGCAAGGTCGACTACGTCGATGGAGAATCGTACGAGAGTGTAGTGGAATTCGGTATCACACAAATGATCGATTCCCTCGGGACAGAATTCAGCAAAAACGATCTTGAAATAGGTGTTGCCGTCAAAGACAGCTTTTACTGCCTGACTCCTGACCAGATAGAAGAAAGGCTTGTGGCGATTGCTGAGCAGGATTGAGGCATTCTCCTCATATATTGGGTGCAGATTTCATCAGGTATTGTCTCCCTCCGCGTCACGACTAACGTTTCCTATTGTACTAGATATTTACACCCGTATATATTACAAGAGCTATCGACGAAATGTGCCTGTCGAGCGCCTTAGCTCATTATCCCCATGAGTGCGATACAGTGAGGGTCCATCAGCCCCTCATGCACATATGTTTTTTCATATTGGTAAATCTGCGAGGACCACTGAATCTTGCCTTGCATTTTTTGCAAAGAATCACTTTCTTCACACCGCCCGCACTACTACCACTACTACTATTGTTGCTATTGAGCTGCGGTCTGGATCTTCTCACCGCCTCTGCAGTCTCAGTAAATTCGGTGCGAGTTAGCGGAGTGGTCGTCGGAGTTATGCTTGGCGGTGGCGTGGGGGTAGGGACCGCAGTAGCCACCATTGTCGCTTGGTGTGCAAACATGTCGAAAGTTTGGGTGGCCTTCTCGAAATCCACCATCTTGTGGAAGTAGTTGGCAAAATCTGTGCTTGACAACGCCTCCAACTGCGAGCGGGGCACATGTCCGCCGAGTAGCGTATGTTGCAGTTCGTTTGACAAATCTAGCTTTATAGTAGCATCTATCTTGCTCAAATATCCGTGTACAGGTGCTCTTTTTCTGATCCTGCGTTCGTTTTCATCACCATTATCGTCTACTCCATCCTGTATTTTCCTGGCTTTTTTATCAAGTGTGCACAATTGTTGAAGTTGCTCGACCGAGAGATGAACCTTATGAGAGCATTCAAGTGCTGACAAGCCTGAGATGGTGTCGTAGTAACCTAGGCTCTGCTGTGCCATGACGCCCTGCACTTGTATTGTAACTTTTTAATATTTATGCAACTGTTAACTAACATGATATGAGTTCTTGATTGAATCACATCATACGCCATGAACCAAACGAAGACACCAGTTCCGTTTACAAGACGTTAAGCTTGTTTTAAAGTATAGAATAGTGTGGACATATCAAATGGTTGGATAATACCTACTTTTCGGGAGTTGCCATACTTTTTAGGCTCTCGCGTACTTTTATCAAATTGTAGTTTTTTCAGATATTCACAGGATGTAGGGAATGAAAAGATAAGGGCACTCTTCGCAGTATTTATCCCAGTCTTCACCGTACTTCTTTTTACACTTGGCTTGGTCACGCAAGGCGCGGTGGACCAGCACGGCAAAGAAGAAAACAGGAAAAAACCATGGAAAACAAGAGTTGAAACCACAAGAGAGAGCCCACACCAAAGACTGGGTCCAATCTGCGGTATAATGAATTTTTCTAGCCCACTTGTACCAGCCGTCTATCAAAAGGTAAGAGCCATTTTTAGTGATCATGTATTTAGGGTCCTTTAGCACTTGTGTGGGCAAGAATGGAAAAGTCTTGCGGACGGACTTGTCGCCAGCGATGTGTTTCCGGAACGAGTTCTTTTGTGCATTGGTGGTGTCGAAGAAAAAGTAGGCGACCAATAATGTCACATAAAGCGCCAGGTTGTAGGTCCATGACCAGCTATATTCGCTAGGGTGGTGGTGGTATAAGTACAATGTACAGTGGCAGTAGGTGTATGGCACTCCAGCTATGTTCCAGAAAATCAACATGAATCCAAACTTTTCATATGCCATGTCCCAAGTGGGGACGATAAGTTCCTCGCCCTTGGCACAGGCGTTCGCGTAGAGCCAATGGGCAAGCAGGACAACGCCCATTTGAGGGGTCACGTAGCCATAAGTCTCGATCTGTTTCAGAGCCCCGCCAAGGGTCAGAAAGAAAAGTGTGAACCATGGCAGTCTGACCTCGAAAAACATCTTCAAGTCCAAAATACCCCACCTTGGATTCAGTGGTGCGCCCATGAACATGTCGTAAACGTGGTTACCTGTCATACGGTGGTAGTCACCGGAGACAAGCAAGGTGTACACGTAGAGCACGATGGAAAAGGCAAACCCGGAATAGATCGCACACGTCATGATCTCACCGAACTTCTCCAAAATGGTGTAGAGCTTGAATAGCCCAGTGAAATGCAAGATCAGCACCAACGAAACCGAGGTGTAGAAAGTCCACATGGCGTTGCAGAAGTAAGGCAACTGTTTGTTCTTCAAATGTGTCAAGGGCTGGCCCTTGGTCCAAACACCAGGCAAAGTATAATAGAAGGCAATTTGGGCGCCCCAGAAAGTCATGAAGATGGTCCACGACTCCTTTGAAGGACTAGCTTTTTCTACACACAGCTTTCCGAGGTTCGCCAAAAAGTCCACCCAGCGTTCACCCGCGGTGGGCCAGGCTGGACGGCCACCATAGAATTCCGCACTGATCCACATGTAATACATTAGCGTTGGAAACCCCAGCATCATCGCAGTAGCCCCAATGGGGCCGCCAAATTCGTATTCGATTTCTTCGGGCTTCAGGAACTTACCTTGTGGTAAGAAATTGACGGGGCCTGCTTCCTTTACAGAAGGCTTCTCTTTAGATTCATGGCCAGACATGATGTTCCTTGGGAAGTCGAAGCAATACGAGCGTTTTACGTGGATCAGAATGACTAGAATTGTAAACAGTAGCCCACTCGAACTTCCGTCCAAATGTTCCGATTCGTTTAGACTTTGAGAGATCACTTGGGACGAGTAACAGCCATTAGCAAATTGAAACCTATTAGGTCTCCACCAATCACTAAACGCCTTAACCACCAAGTTTGTAAGCAGTATGAGCTCGCCGGAGTCCTGTTCTGTGAACTCAAATGCCACTTTCTGATTGCTTGGGCTCTTCACCGCCAAAACGGCCCCATTATAAGGACACTGGCCCCCAAAAAAACCTGTGAGGCTAGTATGATTGACGCCCAGTGAAGCCCAGGAACACGAGAAAGAGGATCACTTGTATGAAGCGCTCTACTTGGAATTTGTCGCTGTGACAACTCCTAAAGCAAATGCGATGGGGCAGTGCCAAAACCTCAGGTTTTCCCACGGCCCCCTCACAAATGTGCGAATTGATAGAGAGAACGAGCCAGCAGATAAGCTTTTCCACCTAGCTTCATATTCCTGGAATGACAACAAGCATCTGTTCTCCCTGGAATTGGCCCGTTTACAACAGTATCCCCAGCCGGCTTTGAAAAGTTCGGTTGCAAACCCACACTTCCCACCCAACTCCGGATGTATACAATGAGGAAGCTTCGACGAAGCGCCTTCGTGATTCGTCTCGTTATTGCCTCTAGAATGGCTGGAGTCTACCATGCGGGACCTGGGCGGCTAATTTGGGTTAGGTCACAACTTCCAACACAAAGTGGGAAAAAAAATCCGGCATAAAAAAATATTGAAAGCTTCTCCTTGGTCATGTGATTATCACGAGGTGAGTGGCAATTGATCCCAGTAGCTATCAATTAAAACCTACTAGGCCGATGGCAGTTGCCATGATCGCATAGCTACCGTCGGTTTCTAGAGCATGAGAAAGCGGCTGCCAGTGAAAATTCTCGTGCAAAGGAGCTATTTCTTGAGTGCATATATCTTCAGGAAAAAGAACTAGTTCACAGCATCTAAAAAAGGCACAAGACGATGAGCACAGCAAACTCCGGCGATGGAGTGGTTAAAAAGAAACGCACAAAGGTAAGCAAAGCCTGTGATAACTGTCGGAGGCGTAAAATCAAGTGCACAGGTGCTCAGCCCTGCTTGAACTGTCAGACTTACAAATGCGAGTGCACGTATGGCAAGCTGTCATCCGCAAGCCTCAGCTCGCAAAATCCCGCCACCAGCTCACGCACGTTTCCTGCGAAGGCAACGAAGTCGACCGAGTTTTTGCCACAAGATGGGCTACCGGACCCATCATCAAATTCCTCAAACACGTCCGATTTTTCAAATATCACTCCCACTTCCACGTCGCGAGGGGACACCGCCAATGGGCTGTATGAAGACGATGAAGATGCTACGCGCCAGTTACAACTATTGCGAGAGAGCTTGCGAGCTCTAACCAGTGCATCACAGTCTCCTCGTGTTATCGAGGCTGTTCAGAATATCCGACAACAGATTCACCACATCGAGACAAGTTGGCAGCCAGAGCTGCGCGCTGGCTCAATTTGTGACATTCCTCGCTCGTGTACATCTTTGGAGACACAGCTTATGATGAATAAGTACACGGAAAAAGTGTCTTTAACAAAATATTCAACTATACAGCCATCCCCGTTCGTTTCCAAAGCTATGATCGTAAATCAGCACCCCGTGGTCGACGAAATGTTTGGTCTCTACAGTCCTGGTTTATTGATGTCTTTGAGAGGCATCGGAGTTTTGTTCAAAAATTTCTTTGATCCTGGGGTTAAGATGGCGCGAGAATACAAGACAACGTTATTTCTTATGTTGAGGTTCTTTGATGCTTGCGACCACTTTTTGGAGTTGGGAATGAAGTCGTGGACAATCCCAGTTGAAAATTTTTGCTCGCTGAGTGGGTTACCGTTTGATTCAAAGGAACTGGTCATTGCGAGGATCGTCTCTGAGCTTCCTGTGACCCTGATTGCTAAAACTAAAGAGTTATACCCACAATTTGAGCTACCAAAGGACTTGAGGTCTGACAAGGACATGTTCAATTGGGTAACGCGAGCAATGGCTGTGTGGTGTCTAGAATCAAAGTGCGACGTCTCACATTGCATACAGAACATTAATGAGATGGAAAAGCTCATACGAGTTAAGGAGGTGCTATCCGTCCTGGCCTTTCAGTACTTGAATTTGACAATATATATACCAGGAGGTGATCTCGATCATCTTGAGTCCTTACTTTCATTGATAAAGCATGAGTATTGGGCTGGAGAGCACCATGTGTTGTTTCAACTTCGTTCGATCATATGCAGCTATTCGCAACATTTAGGACTGCACCGGTGGGAATATTATGTCGGGATGGATGAAGAATTAGCAGAGAGGCGTCGAGAAGTTTGGTGGAGATGCTACTTCTGGGACAAGTTTTTCTCAGTTTTAGGTGGCAAGCAAGCTGAGATTCCTGACTATAGTGTCAGTTGCCTACTGCCCGTATGCTTTCGGAGACTTGGAATTTTGGAGTCTGACGAATTCTTACAAAAAATTGACACGCTAAGGGAACCGCTGACAGGCAGAGTTTCTGAAATGATGTTGTTTTGTTCTGTTTCTCTAGCAATTGTTGTGGGCGATTTTTTTAGGAATGTGCTTTATAACAAGAAGTACACGAATTTTCGAAACCATGCGAAACCCACCTCAATGAAAGAGGCACTAATGCGAGAGCTTTGTAATGACGTTACCATTTTTGTGCGAAGATTTGAAATAATTGGCTTCCATGCCAAAACACTGCGTACTCCCTCCATGAAATACATGAATGAGAATCATTTTACACCGCAGGAGATGGAAGATGCGAGTCAAGCAGATCATACAGTGTTTTTTCTTGAACACGCTATCTCCGTATGCCTTGGAGCGGTAGAACACTTGTTCGCTCGTTTCAAGGTTGAAGAATACCCTCCAGACATCCAGAGACCCTTGAAAGATTACCGAGTGCAGATACACTCATCTTGGAGGTGCCTAATCCACGTCATGGGTACTCAAGACGTTGAGCTGGTGTGGCAAACGATGGGATCCGGTTGTATGCTCTACATGACCGTACTCACAGACCTCTTTACACCAAGGCCGCATAGTAGCCAGATTGCCATGCAGGACGTATTGCTCGTATTACGGGCTTCCCATAACTTAGACACCCTCTCGTTTCTGGAGGATTGCTTCCAAGAAGCTCGAAAGTACAGTAGAGCACTACGGCAGCTCGTGAAACATAGGACTTTTTTCCAGATTCTTGTAAGAATAAGCCTGCAACTATTCATGCGCACGTCTCAAACAACCGTTGGTGAGTTTTTTGATCGCCTCAAAATTACTGACGCTAATCTAGTATCAGCAGCGGAACGCGTACTAAGCCTGACCCATGACAATTTTAAAGCATGTTTTGTGACGCAAGAAAAGACGCCATATCATTTGAGTATAGAGCGCTCAATTGAACAAGAACAGGACTTGACCCTCCAAATTTCAATACCATCGGATGCTTCTGGAGATTATTCTCAAACCAAGAATACTATTTGGCCCTCAGGGGGGGCCATTACAAAAACCAAATTGGCTGACGATTTGCAAGCTAAAGAGTCCGCCTTACCAATGTCTCCATCCCTTAACTTTAATCTAACATCGCTAGACGACTTCTTGAATTGTGGTGAAGATGATCTGTACAATAAACTGTGGAGCGATATAAACATTGGCATACCCGAGTTTCAATCTCTTCAAAACGCTCAATGAAACTTGTTTTCTAAGTTCAAATTCGATAATCTACACTTTCTTGTAATTTACATAATTTCCATTAACTGAAATTCATTCAACTTCTAAAATTCCCATTATTCTTCTGCCATGTGGGGTGTTTCTGATGGGACCCACAAGCAAAGGCTTGAGCGTGTCGCTTAAGCGCTGATACAGCTCCTTGTTACTTGCGCGAGCTGCGTCCAAAGCAGTTTGCAGAACATAGTTTCCATACCCATCATGAAGTAATTGCTCAATCTTGGCATCACCGCTGTGCTGCAAAAGCTCATTAATCAATACCTCAGAAGTGCCTCGGGTACGGAGAGCCTTCTCAATTACGTTTGAGCCAAATTTATGCAAAGAGAGCTCAATGACCTTTGGCTTCAACGAACTGACAACCCTCTCTCCGTACTCTTTTTCAGATCGCTCGCTCTGCTTTGTAAGTATATATTGGACAACGTAGTTGCCAAAGGGATCGGTAGTCAAATCCTTAACATGCTCGATTATCTGCTCACTCAGCTGCTGAAATTGTGCGCTATTCCCATGGTCCAAGCAACGCTGCAGGACACAGCAACCATGTCTGTGCGTAGCAATTTTTACACAAGCATCGGTTGCTGCGTCGAATATAAATTGAAAATCTTCGGGCTTCAATTTTTGTAAACATTTCTGTACGACATGGTTACCATTGAGATCTCTGCTCAATTCTACAATTGAACCACGTAGAGAATTTACTATGATCTCTGCTTCTTCTTCAGTAGATATGCACTCCACGAGTTTCTGAAGGGCCCTCGTTCCGTGAGGATCTAACGAAATGAAAACAAAGCTCTGTGCTGAAGACCTTACCAATTCTAGCCTCTGGTTGTCACTGACTCGTTCGAGCAGCTTCTGCACCAAGTAGTTTCCAAAGGAGTCAGTCATTAGTTCCACGACGTAATCCTTTGTTTCCTCGAAAATTGCATCTGCTGCCTCCGATCCTCCTATGTCCAATTGCCTTTGAAGAAATCGGCAGCCGTGCTGATCCTTACAAAGTGACAATATGTTTCCAATGTAGTTCTCGAGCTTGGCATTGGCATACTTTGCAGGATCGTCTCCCTTCCGGTGATAAGGTCTTTGACTATGACCACCTTTATGTCTGCGTGAATTCATTGGATGACGATTGCTATGTGGATGAGATGGATGTAAATGATTGTTAGCATTTCCACCAGAGGGCGCCATCATCTGGTGGTGAAGGGGAACCATCGGACCGAAAGGATGGTTCCCATACATCCAGGGAGCCATTGTTTGGGAAGATCCCGATCTTGGGGATGCCCTGTGTTCCAGCAATGAAGTGTCATTCTCAGCATTTTCAGAATTTGAGGTTGGTCTATTGACGGAGTGGCCGCCAAGTGGCGTGCCTGGGACTGGTGAAAAAGATTGAAAAGGGGAGGAGAATCCATAGGCCGGGAAAGGAGAAGGTATTCCATAGGCGGGGCCGGAACTTGGTGGAGTGTGTCCCGAAACGACGGGATTGGGTTGAATGAGGGGCCCACCATAAGGGTATGCCGCAGCCGAAAAAGTGCTACCAGTGGTAGACGCGTGGGGTTGGCGTAATTCTGGCTCGAGCTCCTCGGCCTTTGAAATTGTATCTAACCTGCTCTCTGCCTTTTCAAGTGAAATGCTTTGAGTCCTGATATTAGAGCTCTCGCTAATCAGCTCAGTTCCTGAAACATTAGGGAATGTTTGCCTCCTAGAGGCATTGGACATGTCAGGCAATTTCCCAGAGATAAATTGGTAGTTCGGGTCAAAATCTTGTTTATTGGACGACCACAAAGGATCCATATTTCCTGAAAAGCCAATTTCGAGAGATTTTGAGCCCGTATTATCACTGGAAGTGTTAGCCAAAGGGGCTCTAGCGTGAAGTGGCTGGGATGGGAACATGGCCGCTGCAGAGTCCGCAGAGGTTGTCAAGTGGGGTCCAGTTTCGGCGACAAATGGGTCTGAAGAGCCCGGAGCCTGGGGAGCCTGGAAATAACCAGGAGAGTGAGGCAAATGCATCATTTGTGGGTAGTGCATGAACCCCATACCCATCATTGGAGGTGGAGCTGGAAATCCACTGGCTCCGGAGGCTCCAGGAGCAGAAGTCTCATTCTGCTTAGAAGCACGACTATTGTCCGACAGATCGTCAAGGTGTAGTTGATCAAGAGCCGAATTGACTGTCTCCGAGACTTGGACATCATCCACGGGTGTTGGCTGCTGCTGTTGGTTGGTCATGATGTGCGCAGGACCGAGGTAGAAGTCTGTTAAAGTGAGAGAATTTGAAGAGGCAGAAGCTTGAATTACTCAAAAGATGAGCAGCTTTGGAGAAAGGTGTCCTAATGTACAGAAATAATTGGGCGGGAACACACACACCACGGTCGGTCTAGAATACAACAGATCTTTTTCCTATTTGATCCAAAGGTCGATAGTATAGTGTACAATGAATGGTAAGCGTAGTTGGTCGGTTAAGTTACTAACCGTAGCTCGGGGGTTCTGGTATGGTATCACAATCGGGTCAAACGGATGACTACTCGCTGGGGCAGAGATGGTGATCGGTTAATTGGTTGAGTTGTGAGTAAAATTTTAACATATAGGGCATCACACACGAGCGATAAAACGTTAGCTTCGGGCAAGAACTGGACGGAAACTGGCACATCCAAACTGGCAAAGTAGATTCGGCGTCTTACGGCGGTACTTTTGCTGTAATCGTCTAATTTCAGGTCACTAAAATGCCGGAATTCGTAGGAACGTAACCACATAACCGATACTCTTGAAAGCCACTTGCATTACCCATTATTTAGGCGACAACGAGAGAGAGTACAATGGATCATCCTTCCAAAGTAGGCTATGCACATGTTACTCCATGGTTACGATAGAAAAATCATCAATGGTGGTCACACGGTCATGTCTTCCATGACATCAAACGAGGCTCCGCGATGTACTATCTAGCGGAGGTAGCCGCTAGTAAATTGGTGTTGGACTGGTTGTAGACAAGCGTTCTTGCTGTTTCCTTGCTCTGGTGCTTGAAGCAATCTTAGCTCTCGCTAAAGTCATTCGGTAGCGGACCGCGGTACTCAAACAGGGACAGCAGCACTTTTCATGTGATAGCTAGCCTCCCGTGGGTTGGATATAGAGTCGGGTATAATTCATATCTTGTTAGAATTCACTTCTTTGGACAACCACAGATAGGATTCCGTTCCGATGCCTCAATAAAGACCGTACGGATTTCATTGTGAACCACTCGATTAACTACTTGCCCATGATAAACAGGACTGCTAGCAGCTTCGGAGGCTGCTACTTTGTTCAGTTTGGGCTTTAGAAAGTAGTTTGTAGTTGGTATAGTACTTAACCGCCGAAATGAAACTCAATTAGGCCCCTCCAAATAAAGTGAACTCTTCATTCTCAATCACCAAACTAAGGGGATAGAGTCTTTGGAATATAGAGAAGGTTGCGGTTACTTCTTTAGCGACCTTCCTAAGTTCGGATTTTTGAAAAGCGAGGGTTGGATCGGCTTGTGTGCCTTGAGATGACTATAGCTCTTCACATCAAACGATGACTTCGAAGGTCGTTATGATAATTTGAGTGGAATTGTGGGTTGCTGCACTTTTTCCTTTCGTACATCAGTCCTGGAGATCGTGAAACGACTCTTGTTTCTCGAATGGTTCGTGCGAGCTTCATTTATAACGCTGAGGGCAAGCCGACGACTATCAGATATAAAAGGAAGTCCTAGGGCAGCACATTTTTTATAGGCGATTGTTGTTCGATACTGGCTAACGGCAGATGCTACGCAACTGGATTGAACTATCGTTGAAGCATTGTTCATTTACGTGTTCAAGCTATTCATCAGCTCCCGGAAACCCACGATGCTAGGTTTGCATCGTGGACACGAGAGAGAGTATTTTATGTAGCATGACAACCTATGTGGTAGTGATGTGGTCCTTTTTGGCGGTTGGTAATAGCCCGGCTATCAGCAGGTACCAATTGGCGCTGCGTTTTCTCGGGTCTTGATCACACCATCAGAACAGAGCTCAACAGGACTTGTAAGGGCTGAACATACCGAGCGGCCCGTGCCGTTCACGAAGAAGTTGAGGAGTGATCAAGCAAATTGAACAAGCTACATTGGCCTCGGTGCTACGTGGTAAGAAACATTGGAAGGATAGCGACGATAGATTTCATTTGGATGGGTAAGCTGGACACCATATATGTCATTTGGAAGCAGCGAGGTTTCGAGACATAGCAGTGGATCGTAAGCACCATGGGACTAGCTAACAGGTCTTTTCATCATTAGTAACAATCCAGGAGGTCGTTAGAACATACCGCGCTTTATCAGATTAGGGGCATCGCCAAGACCATTTCACAAATTAATTCGCCGCTTGGCATTGGATGGCCTTCGCCCACTTGTGACAGCACAATTCTCGACAGCCTTATCAGTCCTCGAGCTTCTAACAAGTTGTGTGGCATAATCAATTGTCAAGCGTTCACATGTGCTGATAAATGCATTTGTACGCTGTTCATTTAAAACTTACTAATGAACGCTGACGAGGGCACTGCCCAAAGTCACGTATAAGAAGGTGTGTGAACTCTGCACTTGATGAGACCTATGGAACATTTTTGGTTACTGTACACTAGGCTATAAAAGCACTTACAAACCTCCGACTACATTTGAGCTATGCCCTTCGTGAAAGATTTTAAACCCGTTCCCCTCAAAGAAAGCAACCTCTTCAAACCGCTCACCATTGGCGAGACTTTGGTCCAGCACCGGGTTGTTATGTGCCCTCTGACAAGGCTACGTGCTCACTCACCTGGCAATGTGCCAAACAAAGAGTGGGCACATCAATACTATGGGCAGCGCTCACAAGCTCCGGGCACAATGCTTTTCACCGAAGGTACCTTCATTTCCCCTCAAGCAGGTGGCTACGATAATGCACCTGGCATCTGGTCCCAAGAACAGGTGGCAGAATGGAAAAACATCGTTACCAAAGTTCACGACAATAAATCCTTTTTATGGGTCCAGTTGTGGGCGTTGGGTAGAGCTGCCCCTCCGGCTAATTTGAAGAGAGATGGTTTAAGGTATGACTCTGCTTCTGAAGGCCAGTATGAGAACGAAGAATCGAAGAGCGAGGCAGAGAAAAGTGGTAATTTGCTACATGGAATTACCAAAATGGAAATCAAGCAGTATATCTCGGACTACGTGCAAGCCAGCAAAAATGCTATTGAAGCCGGGGCCGACGGTGTCGAGATCCACAGCGCCAATGGTTATCTCTTGAATCAATTCCTAGATCCCATTTCTAATAAGAGAAACGACGAGTACGGTGGCTCGATCGAAAATAGAGCACGTTTTACTCTGGAAGTTTTTGATGCAATTGCTGATGCTATTGGTCATGATAAGGTCGGAATTCGCTTCTCTCCCTATGGCACTTTTGGTACAATGTCTGGCGGTGCTGAACCCTTAATCATTGCTCAGTATGCCTACGTTATTGGTGAATTGGAGAGAAGAGCACAATCCAAAAAGGGACCCGCTTACCTTCATGTAGTCGAACCGAGAGTAACCACTCCCAGGATGAGTGAAGGGGAAGGATGGTACAAAGACGGTACGAACGATTTCGTGTGCAGTATCTGGAAGGGTCCTTTAGTCAGAGCTGGTAACTACGCATTAGATCCCAAGGCCGCTTTGGCTGATGTCCAAAATGACGATAGAACTCTAATAGGTTATGGAAGGCTCTTTATCGCTAATCCAGATTTGGTTTCAAGATTGGAAAACGGGTTACCTTTGAATGCGTACGACAGAGACACGTTTTATGTCTGGAGTGACAAAGGCTATATAGATTATCCAATGTACAAGGAAGCGACCAAGCTGGAGGCCACGAAAGCTGAATAGGTGATTTACAATGTATAGTTGAGCCACTTAATAGCCATGAGCTAACTTTATTAATGGATTAAGGTGTCTGATGCTATTCACTGTTCCGCGTGAGCACCCAAAACACACCCTCGCTCCTTTATTTATTCGAAGAGATAATATTTTTAACTCTATTTCATAACGTGAAGCAAACATAAATAAAAACAAAACATTATCTCAAATTACTATAAAATTACTATTAGTATTTTACGAAATTCGCTTCTAGTGTGTGTGTGTGTGTGTGTGTGTGTGTGTGTGTGTGTGTATGCGTGTGTGTGTCTGTTTGTGTGTCACTTGCGCGCGTGTGGTATCTTGTGATGTGACTGCGTACATGTGTCGTGTAAATTACGTGAAATCCTGAACTGACAGAAGAACTCAGTTAACCTCCATATGCATGTGTGTGTGTGTGTGTGTGTGTGTGTGTATGCATATGCAGGCCCATTGAAAACCTCGCTGTCAGCTCATGTGCCTTAATGTGAATGTGTATGAATGTGTGTGCCAAAATTAAAAATTAGTAAAGGTTGCGGGGGATATCGAATGTTAAATTCATCAGTTTATCACGATCCCAAAGAATTGAATGAAAACAAAGCTCCAGAATTTGACTAGTTTAATCCAATGTTAATAGAGATCAATTCACCATTAGTCAAATTAATTTCTAGGCTTGGAAAAGACGAAAGAAAAAAGAGTAATTTAAGGAATAGTCCAGCAACCACCTTATCGAAAGGGACACGTCTGTCATTAAAAGAAATTCCAAGTTAAACCTAGCAACTCGTTATATGACACCATTCCTCTTTTATCTCTTCTGGTATTGCGAAAAATTGAAATAAAATTAATTTCATTGTAAAAGGTATTATCAATTCTTCATGTTGTGAAAAAGATTGAAAAGCATCGCGACAAAAAAATTACGGTAGTCAAGTCGCTTAATGATTCTTTTCGTGTTGAGTAGAGACTCTTTGCATGGCGACCAAGAAATCTTCGATAGATCTCTTTGGTGGTTCTTCCTTGAGTGGCTTACCGTTCATCATTCTGTCGAAAGACTCGGAAGTAGCCATCAAGTAGTAAGCACCACCCAAAACACAGAAGACACCGAAAGAGAAAATCCAAACACGGACAACAGTAACGATATCGTTCCAGTTTTGAGACCACCATCCGAATAGAGTGAACATAGTGGCAATGATGTCAACAATGAACACAGCACCGGCCAACTGCCAGGATGGGATAGAGGACCAGAAAGGACCGACGGCTCTGGTGATGAAAATCAACCAGTTTTCAGTCAAAGAGATTTGCAAGAACAAAACACCGTCGATAGAACCGAAGTTTTGGATGATACCACCCTTAGGGACAAACATGGTAGTCAAAGTAATCCAGGTACCGACAGCAAGGATAACACCCAAAATGATGGACATACCCCATAATCTAGGCAAGTTCCACTTAACTGGCTTTTGGTCGAAAGGAGCATTGTCGTAAGCGATAGCTAGGGTAGCAACATCGGCAAAAATGGCAATGAAAACGATCAAGTCAATGTTCAAGGAGTTGTTCAAAATGGCAATCCATAGACCCAAGAAGATCTCCAAGTGAAGAGACAAGGCAATACGGTAAACAACGTAGGCGTACATTCTGTGGAAAATTTGTCTGGAAGTCTTCAAAGCGTCAATGATAGCAGACAAACCTGGAGCCAAGAAAACAATATCGGAAGCGGAACGAGCAGCATCAGTGGCACCTTCGACAGCAATACCTGTATCAGCCTTCTTCAAAGAAGGAGCATCATTGACACCGTCACCAGTCATGGCAACCAAGTAACCTCTTTGTTGCAAGATTTCAACAACAGCGTACTTGTGTTGAGGGAAAACTTCAGCAAAACCATCAGCATTTTCAACGAAGTCGGCCAATTCAGAACCTGGCATGTCACCACCGCCACCTAGACCTAATCTTTCAGCGTTGTAGATGTTAGTACCCAAACCCAATTGACGACAAGTTTCCTTAGCAATACCGACGGCATCACCAGTCAACATTTTAACTCTTAGACCTAGACGTCTGGCTTCGTTAACAGTGGATCCAGTGTCATCTCTTGGAGGATCCATACAAGGCATAACACCCAAAATTTCCCAGTGACCTTCACCTCTCTTTCTGGCAACACCCAAGGCACGGAAACCTCTGGAGGCCAATTCAGCAACTTTATTTTCGTAGTTCTCGTGAACGTCTTCAGGGATTGGGTGGTCTTCTTCGACAGTCTTCAAAACAAACAATGGGGCACCCTTAACACAGATAATTCTTTCACCTTCTGGAGATTCCACCACGGCGGTGACCTTCTTGGAGACGGGGTCAAATGGGTGGAATTCCAAAACCTTGTACTTGGTCAAAGCGCTCTTAGCTCTTGGGTATTGGGCCAAAGACTTCAAGAAAGCCTTGTCAATAGCATCCAAACCTTTAGTCTTTCTGGAAGCAGCCAAACAAGCAGTCAACATCAAGTCGTCAGCTTCAACACCTTCGACAGTGTAAGGTTCGTGCAAAGACAACTTGTTCTTGGTCAAGGTACCGGTCTTGTCGGAACACAAGATTTCGACACCAGCTAGAGATTCAATGGCAGATAGCTTTTGGACAATGGCTTGCTTCTTGGCCAAGTAGGCAGCACCGACAGCCATGGTCGTGGTAACAACGGCTGGCAAACCAACTGGAACACCAATAATGGTGATACCCAAAGTGTATCTTAGAATTCTGACAATTTTGTCAGTTCTGTAGAAACAGGCGACCCAGACGACCAACAAGGTGACAATAACCAAAACCAACAAAATCGTACCGATACCGTTCAAGACTTCAGTAAAGTGACCTTGGTCACCTTGGGCTTGGTTAACCAAAGCAGCAGCTCTACCGACGAAGGTGTTGTCACCAGTAGCAGTGACAATCATGAAACCTTCACCTCTCTTAACAGTGGAAGAGGAGAAAGCAGTGTCACCGTAGTGCTTGTCCACAGCCAAAGATTCACCAGTGATGGCAGATTGATCAATTTGCAAGAAACATTCTTCAGTAACCAAACGACCGTCAGCGCAAATAACAACACCATCTTCCAATTGCATGATGTCACCAGGGACAACCTCATTGGCTGGGATTTCAACAAGGTTACCGTCTCTGACAACGACAGCAGAGTTAGCCAAGGACTTCTTCAATTCATCGACAATGGAACCAGCTTGGTATTCTTGGATGAAACCAACACCAGCGTTCAACATCAACAAACCAATAATGACACCGAAATCAACCCAATCTTCTAGACCGGCAGCCAAGATGGCAGCGGCTTCCATAACGAATTGGATAGGACCGATAAAGAAACCAAGGAACTTGACAACCAAGGATTCGGATTCTTCGGCCATTTGGTTGAGACCGTATTTCCGGCGACGCTTGGAGACCTCATCAGAAGACAAACCGACAGAAGGGTCGGTTTGGAGAAGTTCTTCAGGAATAACACGAGCCTGACCGGCAGCGACCTTTTCTTCCTGTTCATCTTCCTCGTCATCGCCACCGTGGTGGGATTGCAATTCGTCAATCAAGGCATCGATGTCATCGTCCTCCTCGTCGGACTCGACTGGGGCGACAGGCTTCTCTTTGGTGGGTTCAGTAGCAGTCGACATTATTCAATGTTCAGGTGTGTAGCTTTTGGTTCTTAAAGAAAAAAAGAAGGCAGTAGCAACGGGGATATGAAACACTTAGTTTCTTGAGAGAATTGAGCAGTAAGAGTGATAGTAACACTTCAATTCACGTTGCACCTGGGGACCAAAATCTAACACGACAGCAGTGAGGTGTAAAAGAAACAAAAAAGATTTCAAACACTAACCATTCTTCTCAAAGCATCCCTGGCCTTCCATCCAGCTTATATACTTGGGCCCGACCAGTATGCGTGAATTTCGCCTTGGTGAGGGTTAGCTATTTGTTTTTCTTTTGCCCTGCGAAGAACGCCAGTAGCGGTCGCCGGCGGAACGACGGCTGGCCAAACTATCCGGATAGCCAATCAACGATGTCAAACGAGATAACGACACTGCGAGCCAGATACCCAACCACCGTGAGCGTAATAGAGGAAACCATCATTAAGGGCGTGAAAAAAAATCATAGCGCATGCGAGAAAAAAAAGTTTCACTACGGTTACGTGGTGGCCAACGCGCGAATCACGGCAGGAACAGCAGCAGCCAGCAGCACCTGTGGCCCACAAAATCAATAACATCAACATCAACAATCCCACGCATTAGGCATTTTTCCCATCTGCCCTTACACTGGCCAGCACATGTTGGTATTACCCTTTCCAGCTTATGTTTCTTTGCAAGCGTATTGTTTTGTTTACCTATCGTGGAAGACACTGGGCGACGTAATTTCAACCAAGTGGGAACGGTGAAAAAAAAGATACTGGGAAGACAGCGACGGATGGGTGAGGCATTTTGGAGGCAAGAGATTGGTGATTGGAATTGAGAAAGAATGGAGGAAAATGGAGGAAAGTGGAGTTTGAGGAAAAGCGGTGTTGTGGGCCCAGAGCCACACAGCGAGGACTTTAGCCCGGCAGACCACATACGGCTGGTAAGAGCCGTGAATGCGAGCCAGCCGATGGTACAGATCCATATTCGTTCAGAGCGATGGTATCTGTCAGCGAGTACCTTGATGAGTACTGCCGGAGAGCACTGCTCCGAGTGATTTAGTTTGGCATCTCAGCGGCAAAAAATAGGCCCCCGCGGCGCACTCGGGATGAGAGCAGCTTGGATCAATCCAAGCCACTTCGCTGGGTGCTAGAGTGCCACGGATATCAATCAAACGGTCTGTTGCAACCGAGAGATTTTCAGCGGCTAAGCTGCAAACTGAAACATGGAAGTACGTGTGGACTCAATGTTAAAGTGTCATCAAAACCCACACTTGCTTTGCACCTGTACAAGTCAACGAGGTCCTTTCGATGAAGACTTCTCTGGCACCAAACATCTATACTTCAGGTGAAGACGAACACAGTCGAACTTGCGCCACCATCAGACCTCGAGTGGCTTCCTTTATTGTGCTCGTTGTACCCTTCGTTCGGAGCGAGTTGTTCTACGGGTGTATGGGCGTGGTGTCTCCCCTCTACACGGTAACCAATGGCGAGCATTGTGTCTCAGGTAAGAGTTACCGAGCTCCGGTTTAGATCATCAGCAACGAATAGTTCCGTGCTGGGACACTTATGGGCATTACAATGGGCACGCCAGTGGGCCAACCATGGGCAATAATGTGGGTATGCACTGGGCTTCGTTATCATGCAAGAGAAGGAGGATAGCTGAGGATCGAACAAGTCTGGACAAGGCGGTTAGTTGCAGTGGTGATTGGTACGATAGCAGATATCAACGAGACTACTGGACCCCATTTTGTCAATGATAGCAGAATAGAGATTGGTGTGGTCGGATTGTCGTGGCACAAGTGCAGGATAGTAAGGGATTGTTGATAAGCGGGGGGGGGGGCAAGGCCCACGGGGATACCTAATATACAATTATGCAAAGAAATGCGTACCGAAGGGAGTGCGCACGAAAGGAACCCTGTTGAGAACAGAGGGTGTGATGATGATGAGGATTGGCAATGATGAGGGTTGGCTTCCTGGAGGAAAGCATGGTAGCTACTTACGGCAACGAACCTGCTGCGAGGCATCTCCTCACTCAGAGATAATACGATAAGAGATTTTCAGTGAAAGTTTCCGGTTCAACTAACCAGTTTACGATGGAGGCTTGCTGCTGTGTTGACTTCAGTTGCACCAAAAGCCTCTTGACTAAAAATCTGGACGAATACAGATTTGTGATAGCCGTGGTGGTGTCGATGCAAACGCGGAATAGAGCCTATGAGTATGCGCTCGTGGTAGGAAAATGCTATCAATGTTCGGGGTACCGGGGTCGCTCAAATTGTCGAAAACAATCAATGACCTTCGCTACTTATCCCGAAGGCCAGCATGTTTCCCCACTCTTCTGCGGGCATGGCTCTTGCTCACTTTCGTATGAGTTAAATCACTTCCTACTAAAATGACATCGCTTAAGTTTTCTACCTTAAGGGTCATTCCCATACAATGCCTTGAAACTATAAATATCTAGTACAACAGGCCAGACCGTCCTGCGAGTAACGCACAGCCAATCCGCTTATAAGACCTATGGAAATGAACGAGATGGTCGCATAACGACAATTTCACCGGCACGAGAGCTGGTTATTGGCTATATCTGAGTGTATGTCTAAAAGAGACATTTTTTGATAGACAACGATATGAAAATGGGGAGGTACAGCTACGCTTCAATTGAGCTCTGCGGAGGTCTACCCAAGAGCGAATTTTGGAATATAAATTTACAAACAACGACCGTGGGTGTTGTATCACCAACAGCCGGATAGTATGCCCATTAGGTGTCATACTCATGGCAGCCTAGGGCGTCGTAGCAATTGCTCGCTGACGAAAATTTGATCGTTGATTTAGGTCATGGCAAGGTGTGGTACGAGACCTACCTCATGGCCATCGCCCTGCTGGGCACGAGACCGTGGGCATGTGGGCATTTGTCGAGGTCCAAGATAAGCTCTCTGGGGATCACGTGGTTCTCGCCTTTGTTACCAATTACGTCATATTAAGAATGCTCGAACTCTCAGATCCGGGTAAGAGGATTGGCGAGCAAGCTTTCGAGATACTATTAAGAAGGTCCTATCTACCAATAATTCGAACCAAGTATCTGACAGCGTACTCCCAGACAGCAGACAATCTTCATTGAGCTATGAGCTATCCTGAACAATTCCAAGGTTTCGCGATTAACAATCCCAAGGACTGGGCTACTCCCAAACTTACTTCTTACCAGCCCAAAAATTTTGGAGCGCACGATGTAGATATCGAGGTCGAATGCTGTGGTATCTGCGCATCCGAGCTGTTTGCCCTTCAAAACGGGTGGTCGCACGGTGAAATGGCATGCTTGAGCTCGAAGTATGGACCCAAAACGCAAGTTGTCGGACATGAAGTTGTTGGAAAGGTCGTTGCTGTTGGACCAGAGGTCAAACTGTGCAAGGTTGGTGACAGGGTGGGCCTTGGTGCTCAAGCATCAGCTTGCATGAACTGCACCCGCTGCAACTCAAACAACGAGCAATACTGCGCTCAGGCCGTCAGCACTTATTGTGACTTTTATCCGGATGGATACGTTTCCCAAGGTGGGTACGCCTCCCACGTACGTGCTCATGAACACCTGTGCTTCCCAATCCCACCTGAGCTCCCATCTGAACTGGTAGCCCCTCTGCAGTGCGGTGGATTAACGGTGTACTCGCCAATTAAACGTAATATCGCAGGTAAAAAAGACCCTAAAGTGGCAGTCATTGGTATTGGTGGATTGGGCCATATGGCCATCATGATCTCCAAAGCGCTTGGAGCGGAAGTCTACGCTTTCTCGCGTGGTTACTCCAAGAAAGATGATGCTATCAAAATGGGTGCTGACCATTTTGTGGCTACTGGCGAGAAGAACTGGAGTGAAAATCTCGGCGATACCTTCGACTTAATTTTGAACTGTGCATCTTCCACCACGTCTCTGGATCTCAACGCGTTGTTGCCATGTCTGAAGGTTAATTGTAACTTTGTGTCTGTAGGATTACCTCACATTGATGAGGACCTCAAAGTGAAGCCTTTCAGCTTTTTCGCCAATGGTTGCAACATGGGCTCCTCCAAGTTGGGCTCCAGAGAGGAAGCAATTGAACTAATGAATCTGGCTGTCAAGCACAATTTCAGACCTTGGGTCGAAACAATTCAAGTTTCCGAGGCAGGCGTATCTGATGGACTCACGAGACTAAATGACGGTGATGTGAAATATCGCTTTACGCTAACCGGGTTCCACCAATTTTTTGGTACTGGGAAATAAATTATATAGACCTTGACTTTCAAAAATACCTCATACAGGTTATATTCATCTTCAAAGCAATTTGAGCCATTCGTGAGCTGGTTATTCTTTAAGCTCATTGCGTGGCCGCATTACTTCAACAAATGCCACAAAAAATAATGGACTAGACCGGATTTGAACCGATGACCTTTCACATGCAAAGCGAACGCGCTACCAACTGCGCCACTAGCCCTGATATTGTGAAAGGTTAAAAGATTTTGTAGTATATGACCCCTATTAAAGTCCATGAGACTACTCTTCATCTCTGCTCTTGATACATTTTTACAGTATAAGTTAATATGCTACCATATCGACAACCAGGTACATAATAAATACATCAATACAACAAACTATCTTAAGAGGCTGCAACCATCCGAAGCTTTTGTGATAATCTTAGGTACTTGGTAGGTCACAATGTTTGTCCCCAGTCTCGTACATAGCTGCAGCCTTTAGAAACTCTGATGAGGGTAGTCTTAGTCGGGGACATTGTCAACAAATTGAACACTTGCACCATATTTCTCGCGAATTGAATCCAAATAAGTTAATTTGCTGGTCGTACTTTTGGGGTTCTTCAAGTGGTTTATCACCCTCAGCACTTCATCGTAATGGCAATTCTTTAGTTGCATATCTAAAGTCAAGGCGCTTTTGACCACAACTTCGGGAAAGTCATAGACAGAGACCACAGTCGCTAAGGCATCATTGGCCAGAGTACTTTTTTGATTCCGCCAAAAATGGAGCCTAGAATTACTCTCATACTCTTCTCTGGAGACCAATTGTTTCCCTCAAGGTTAATTTGTGTGACGTCGGCCTCAAACTGGCCCTTGATTGTTATCTGAGGTAGAGACGCTCAATTTTCATCCGAGACCCCCATACTAATAAGTGTTCACTGGGATAGACTTTAATTCCCTACCTATGGTTTTAACAGTGCATGCTTCTAATGGTGATCCGAAGTAGCTCTTATACCTGAAATATCTCGCTTTCGGATTAATATTCCCCGAGGATTATACAGCCACGCTACCATCGCCAAAGACAATATTCTAGTCTACGGTTACACCAGATGTAATAGTCAAGGTATCTCAGGAATTGTGATTACAAATCGGTGAATATAAGCTATTTCCTCAACTCAGGGATCGGCCTACCACATATTCGCCCTCTTTCATTGTTTCCAGGCACTTTACTTTATCACTACCTCAAAGTATTATAACTGGGGAGGGTATGAAGTAGAGAAACCACTATCGTACTCGCAGATTGATGCGAAAGACACAAGTTGGGGGAGCAATTTGAAGCTTGTAAATCATCATACTGCAAATCGGGCCGGAGCTCCGATAGCCGAGCTCTCGGTAAGTGTCGTTAAAGGAATTTTTTCAAAGGTAATTATTATGTGGCGTCAAGGGCCCTCCCTGCCAGGAGACTTTAGTGACAGAGAGCCCAGTATTGTTATGAATCCTTGTCATTCACCCTTAAGGAGATTGTAGGTGCCAAGATTCAAAACCGAATCACCCTCTAAAATATAAACCATATTTGGGTTAATTATTTGCGGATTTCGAATGCAATACCAATGGCCCTTTTTGTCTAACGTTTCCAATGGTGCCATATTAGTGCTGCGATAAAAGCGCCTACTTGCGTAGGATTAAGTTAAATAGCTGACAGTGGTGTAAGAGGTGATACTTTGGAAGTCAGCGGTAAGTATAGCGAATACGCGGATCTAAGGGTTTTAGTGAAACCAGTGAAAACATTTGTTTACTACATTTGGCTGTGTTCGTTGCCTTATTTGTGAATGGGTAGATGCAGTTTGGACCCTTGGGAGTACGGATCGAGGCTAACTTTGAGTGTTATTGGATTAACGCACGCTTACCACAGCGTCGTTCTTGGAAGACCTGAGATTTTATACCTCGCCTACCCACACATTATGTGGTCATCCGTTTCAGCCATTGAGTCGAAAGAAAGCGCAAAATTTACAAAGCCTTACTCGCTTCTGTGATGTGAAGATGTGGAACAAGATTCAAGAAAACCCGGGAAGGCATCTGCGATTCGATTTGTTGCCATTTTTAGAGGCTCTGTGCTCAGGTAAGTTAAGGTCAGGATACCCCAAGGTGTTTTCATTTCCCTCCAGACAGAAACTAAATGAGGGAAACAGATTTAGTCTCGCATAATGCCTTAGTGTGAAAAATTCAATTTCTGCCAAAGGGCGTCCTTCACTACATGGAGCATGCTGGATGAGGTCAGATTCCGAAACAAAAAATTGTCCGCTTTCATGGCCTAGTACGAGTAGCTTGTTGGATCAACCACCGTATGTGATAAATTTCCCAACAATGCTGAGTTTTCAGAAATCTTTATATACATAATGCACTACCCGAAAATGTCCAGACAGTTGACTTTTATGTCGGCCCTATGTCCTCAAAGTCTTACGGTTCCCTATGACAGAGGAATTTTGTCAACTCACTTAATGACTTTCTCTGAAGCCAGTGCTAACACGATAAGTGAGCACCGCGAACGGCACAAGATCCGCACTTAATCTTTGGGCGAACCTCTCGCACTTTCTGTTGCATGACACGTGAAGTATAATGCCGCTTTGAGCGTGCTATTGTTGCCACAACACACCGAGGATCTTGATAAGTTCCATTCCACTGAAGTTAATTTATCACTTTGTATAATAATGACACTTTTCAAAGATATGCTGATGTGCGTGAGTTATGGAGGAGGTGAAAATTATTAGCAGTTTGTAGAACATCTGCTGTATTTGCCATACCCTATGCTAATCTAGCTAAAGTTTATGTGTAGATGTTCGATGTAAAATTCGTTTTCTTTGTTTATGTTTAAGGATGCTTCTCTTACATTGAGACTGTTTAACAAAGAGATCAAATTGGATTATAAATTGAAAGTAGTAAATAATCTGGGAGGTGTTAAGGGGAAGTAAGAACAACCTTTCTTAGGGACGATAACTATACTAAGTGCAAGACAGATTACCCAGCGTGACAATATATACTAGAATTCCTCTGAAAGTTCGGTTGTTCTAGTAGCTTAAAGAAGTGCTTCTCCGTCAAATGATCATCTCGCCCACATTAGTATTATGAAAGACCACATTTTTCCTCCATCTTTTTTACTCTCAAAGCTTCCGAATAAAAGGACAT
The DNA here is from genome assembly GCA_900074725.1 of Lachancea dasiensis. Classification (NCBI taxonomy): domain Eukaryota; kingdom Fungi; phylum Ascomycota; class Saccharomycetes; order Saccharomycetales; family Saccharomycetaceae; genus Lachancea; species Lachancea dasiensis. Next base: position 499,604 of record LT598457.1, read on the forward strand.
ACATTCCATAATATGCTGATTCTCTCTACCGCGAAATAACAATGATATATTCCTACTCAGTTCCCGTAGGAATTTAGGTTCCACGTTACAAATTAGTGACAAGTTTATCTTGTGTTACGCCTCTACTGCCTTCGCCTTTAGAATCTGCTCTAACTGATCACAATAGGAAGTTGATATCTTCTGGACGTGACAGTATCGCATCATGTATCACGATATCCTCTGGTCGGTGTCACAGCTCTGTAGGTTTGACCATACTATGAAGTGCAGTTTTTGAGGTTACTGACGGTCATTATTTTCCTTGTCTGGAATGCCAGGGTTTATGTGTGCTCCCTATTCAGGCGCTAGGGGACCTCTACAGAGCTCTACCACTGCTCTGTAATTTGCTTGTATATGCCAGTGGATCATGAAATCTTGTAAAAGACTTAGAGGCATGCCAATTAATTATCATACTTGATAGTGTTGGGAATAATGTGACTTACTAGGGAACTGATAGTGATGTGCGCCTGATCGCCTAATCAGCGTCAGAAAATATGTGACACAGTGGTACAGAATGATAGTCCATACAAATCGACTTACCATCTAAGACAAATCGAAGAGGACATTTGGTGTCCAATGGGCTTGGCGGTTGATAAGTTGTCGACATTGAGCCGCAATCCGTTGGTAGTAGGATGATCTAGAACGGATGGTTTTGTGTTATTCAGAATCACCGGGCGAGAATTGTATAAATACCAGGCATTTGTTCAGGTAACTGAACCAGCTCTAGCACCAAAAATAAGTACGGAGAGATTAATAGGAATCCCTAGATCCAAGTTATTTATCTTACAATGACTATCAACGGCTTACAAGACCAATTTAGTTAGCTTTCTACTAATGAATCAGATATGCCTCAAGACTTATAAGGTAGTAGCGAGTTTGCTCGTTAAACCATATACAGATATGGGCAGAAATAGTTAAACTGGACCTCATGTTGGAGGAGTATTCTTCATTACTTATCCTGCCAAGAACTGTCCGGTTTTTAAAATAAACGCTTGCTAGAAACTCTGGTCGATATTGCCCAGTGAAAGACTTGACCAAAAAAGGAGAGCTGGCGTCCTTGCCGACTTCAGTCATGCCTCGTAAAAAGCGGATTTGACGCTTTCAATGGTATCTTTCACCAGATTGGCGCCATGTTCCAGTCTTTCGTTCATGACCATCGCGGTGTGCGGCATCCCTTTATATATCTTTATCTTGGCGTTGATTCCATTCTCGATTAGCTTCTCACAATATGCCTCTGCCTCTGACCTAAGAACATCACATTCAGCGGCCGCTATAAAGGCAGGTGGTACTTTTTTAAAGCTTTCATCTCCGTAGAACAAAGGACTAGATTCAGGATCTGCCAATGTTTCTCCAGCCTCAGGCAGGTAGATCTTTCTATACCACAGCATCTTTGTGGCCGGTAGCTGTGGCGTTCTTTCGTTTTCCTTCCACGATGGTCTCGTATCAGCAGTGGCCGTATTGTCAGTAACTGGAACCACCATCATCTGAAACTTGAGGGGAGGAAGCCCCTTAGATAATGAAGATGCTGCATATTTATGGGTCATTATAGCTGCCAAGTTGCCGCCGGCTGAAGACCCTGCTGGGCAAACTTTAGCATTATCAATTTTCAAGATTCCTGGGTTCTCTAACACATACAGGAGAGCTTCGAAGGCATCGTCGACACAGGCCGGAAACGGAAATTCAGGCGCCAATCGATAGTCAACGGTAATCACGACGCACTGCGCAAGCTGGGCCAGGTGCGTGCAGTACGAATTTTCCGTCGAAATGTTTCCCAACACCCATCCACCACCGTGATACCAGACAGTGCATGGCCAACCACTAGCTGGCATTTCGCCCTTCGGAACAAACACTCGAGCGTCAATTGAGCTTGCAGCAGAAGTGTATTTGCGCGGAATCGTCACGTCATACACTTGTGCCATTTCCATCGCCGGCGCTTGTCCGGGGATCACGTTCCCCCCAGCTTTTGTCTTAGCCACTGGAAACTTATGCGTTTCCAATATATCAGGTCTGTTGCATAGAATTTCATTGAAAAACGAAACATACTCTGGATCCAGCCGGTCAACCATACTGGGTTCAAGTTTTAAGGGCAGCTCTCCGAAGGCCTCTGGCCAACTGTAATCTTCATTCAGGACAGTCTCGTAAATTGACATGGGAAAGAGCTCACAGAAATGTCGCTTAGGTTCAATTCACAATTCTGCTTAGTTGATGAATCTATAGTATGAAGACAGTAAGAAAGTAGCCTGTCAACAGCTGTACTTAAATCACCTTTATGCTGTGTTTATGGTTCGGGTTCTATTCTATTTTCCAGTCTGAGATAAGCGATAAGCAATATCTGAACAGTGGGGGGAGTGGTGGGGGTTTTTTCATATCTCGGGAGCCTTATCCGCAAATGTCAATGTACTTATCATTAAAGTTTGGCTAGGTTAGGCAGCGTATATTAAACATAACAAGGTTCGAAGGTTCAAGAGTTGTGAAAACCTCCTAAAGATCGCTTGACCTAGAAGCTTTAACGATTGATTATGGGGTATCCTTACGAATTCACTTCTCGTGCTCAAAAAGATGACTTAAAGAAGGTGTTCATCGGAAAAAGCATCTCTGATTTACCTACTCCATCCTTCGTGGTGGACAGAGGAATTTTTGAACAAAATTGTGAAAAGATGCTCCTCAATGCAAGCTCAATGCAAGCGGACTTTCGTGCTCATGTGAAGACTCATAAGACCTTAGAAGGGACGCTAATGCAGCTAGGATCTGGAGAGTTGAAAACTCAAAAAATTGTGGTGTCCACATTGATCGAGGCATGGGGCTTACTGCCACTGGTAAAACAGGGTCTTATCAATGACATTCTGTTCAGCTTGCCGGTAGTTGAAAGCAGGCTTGATGAACTAGCTGCTTTGAGCGAGCAGGTGCCCAATTTGCGATTGATGCTTGACAACAAAGAACAGTTAGAAGTGCTGGTGAAGTTCAACAAGTTACACGGTGTACAAAAAAAATGGTCAGTTTTCATCAAGATCAACATGGGCACTAATCGCGCCGGTTTTGAAGAGAATTCAGATCTGGACGACACTCTCGAGGAGTTACTTACAACTTCGACAAAAGAATTTGTTACTCTGTATGGGTTTTACTGCCACGCGGGCCACTCATACTCAGCCTCAACAGTAGAACAGGCCAAGGGTTACCTTATGGACGAGATAAATAGTGGTAACATTGCTTGCAAAAAAGCTATGGAGATCCAACCGTCTCTGAAGCTCCAACTCTCAGTGGGCGCTACGCCTACCGCACACGCATCGAGTGTATTCGATGTTTCATCTATCGGTGATCTGTATGGGAAGCTTGAACTACACGCTGGAAACTATCCCTTCTGTGATCTTCAGCAAATTAGCACTGGATGTGTCGACGCAGACAATGTCTCATGCAGAGTCATTGCGGAGGTTCTTTCTTCCTACCCGGGACGAGGATCTAAGGGGCCAGGCGAACAACTTATCAACGCAGGCGTGATTGCTTTGGCCAGAGAATTTGGTCCCTTACCTGGCCATGGAAGGGTGTCTTCTCCTAGGGGATACGAAAATTGGGTTGTCGGCAGACTAAGTCAAGAGCATGGAATTCTTACTCCTCTAGAGGACAAACCCACAAAGATGATACCTTTGGGCACGAAGGTGAAGGTCATTCCTCAGCATAGTTGCATCACTGCTGCATCTTACCCATGGTATTTTGTTGTAGATGGGGGTGAAATCGTAGTTGATATATGGGTTCCCTGGAGGGGTTGGTAAGTATAAGTAGTATGCAGGGAACTGAGCAAACGTGTGAATCACGTAACCTTGATTACTAAACTTAGGTGACATTATACATTTCATAACAGAATATTGCGCTATGACCCAAGCTTCGCTTGATGCAATTTTCTAACAGTTTCGCATACTCTCTGCCAACATGCCAACTGCATTTGGCATAGCCATTTTTCAGTGATGTTAGCAACCCAACCATATAGTTTATGTTCTTTATTTTAGGAAATGCAGCATAATATGCCTTCATTGCCGCTAAGCGATCAGTTGAATTCATTGTCTTCAGCTGAAGGAAAGATATGCCTGTAGCGATCTTGAATTCACTTCGGAGCCTTGCTAAATAACTTGAAACGTCTTCCATAGCTGGAGAGTAATCATCGTCAAGAAAGTATTGAGAGGAATCTGACCTTAAATTTGACTCCGGACCATATGAATAATAAGCAAAAGCCCAAAGAGATAAGGTAGCAGATATAACAGCATTTGGTCGATACACAAAAGGGTCTTTATCTGGTTCATAGGAGTAACTTATAAACTCCACCGCATCTTCGCGAGAAAGCAGCATCTCACATAATAGGATAATTGATTCAATCACGCAATGTGGACCAGCCGGTGATTTAGCCCATTTTCCAATTCTTGTTACAACAGCTGCATAATCTTCCTCCAATATTGGGACATTCATTCTCATTGGAGCTCCTGCATAAATAATGTAGTCATAATGAGGAATCCTCATGTATATCTGAACAGCGTGGTAAACGGGACAATTGCAACGAGTGTCATCGGGCCTCATGAATGGAGGAATTGACGGATCATTGGGGAAATTACGTTCGCAGGGATAAACGCTAGAGGACGTCAAGCAACAATCGCCTAGTGGAAGATCTGTGAGCCAGAAATCAATAGCCGATGAGATGACCTCTCTCCATGATTCCTGGATTGAGCTTCGTCCGAAGTTCGACCATTGAGATATGTTCTGTTCAATTTGAAGCAGCAAATTTATCAAGCCGGCCAACAATATCTGTCGACTAAAAGCTCCCACTTGAATGCTCTCTTTCTGCAATAATTTTTGCAGTGCATCGCAAAATAGTGGTGTTTGAGCCACAGATAATGGAGCTTTGTTTCTATCAAAAGCACTGTACTCCCAAAGGTCATCTGGACATGGAAGGGAGAGTTTTATTTGGCTAGCGAAGATATTGAGAGGGTGACCGAAAACGATGGCGTGTATGCTGTCAATACAAAAGGACATTAAAGCCACTCTTTTCATGGACTCGCTCTCGATCCAAGTAGTCCAACGATTTTTGGATCTGCTAACATCGGAGCCAACTGACTTCGAAGGATCCCCCCCTAAAATCGGGCTTCTCCTTAGAAGCTGTATTTTGGCCCCATTGTAGATACAGGCCCGCTCGTGTAGAGCCCTGGAAGTGCTGGTAATTTCAAAAGTTTCCAACATCACTAGGCTTTGAATAACCCATGATTTGCAGGGTGGTTTGGCTTGCTTACTTGCAAATATAAGCCATCTCAGAGGCTCGGCGATCGTATCAGCAAGTCCATCTGGATCAACCAGGCTTATATTTCGGTTGGGAACCATTTTTTTGGCGAAAGAGGCTCCAATCATAATCATGCTTAAAAGAAGCAATGGCTGCGCTTCGTCGGTAGAGAAGGACGGTTTGTGTAAGATAGGGTACTGTTTGTGATACAAGAGCCAGTAAACATCGAGAAAATATTCTAAGTTTGTCGTGGTGAAATCGGCATGTGCTGCCAAGTCCGGAATACATCCTATCATTTTTGAAAGGTGGTTATCATCAAGTTTTGTCTGGTTGTCAATTGCTGGAAATTCGGGAGTTAATGCAAAAATCTCTTCCAACATAGTTAGTGTAGAGGGATCGAGCGGATCGTTATAAGAGGCGTGGAATGCACCATCCTCAGGTTGATTTAAAAATCTGCCATCAACTGGCGAGGTGTTTGTAGGTCCGCTAAGAAGCCATTGGAAGGAGGAGAGGTCCAGCAGCGAATTGGGATGAGAAGCAGACTTCTGGGTGCTGCCATTTTCACGCAAGCTGCTAAGGTGAGAGATAAATGGTGAGTCGGTGTTCACTTGATCTGATGTCCCCAGAGGGATGCCCCTCACGTCATCTGTCACCACCTCTGGATTGTGAGTGGAGACAACATTTTCTTTTGAAGAGAGGAAGGATCCGGACAAGCTTCTATCGGCATGACTTTCGTAGAATCGGTAATCCACCTCTTCATTAGGTGCCCCATTGTTATTTGTCATTTGGTTTGTATCGTCATTGGTATGAGCCACAAGTGAACGCTGGCTTGCCTCGGCCGGCATATCGTTTGCCTTTACATGTCTGCTCTCGTGCTTTCTCTTCACGTCCAGCCGGGAAAAGAGCTTACCGCACTGTGGCCAGTTGCATCTCAGTTTGCTGGCGGTGTGGTTGATTTTATGTCGACTAAGGTGGTCCGATCTCGAAAAGATCTTATGGCATCCCGGAAAGGAACAGTGGAAAGGACCGGCACTTCTCTTTCTTTTACTCTCCGCCATGGTCACTCCACTTCTCGTATTGGAACGCCTTTCTATGATCAATGGATTTGCCTACGTACGACATCGCTGAGATTCAAATTTCAAGCGGTCGTTGATAAGATTAGTGTTCACCTAGAAAATTAGAGTCAATCTTGACATTATTTTTGGTAGGTTGGATAATTACTGAAAGTACATGTAGTAAATATCAGATATTGAGCACTTTCAGTAAGTGAGATAGATGCCATCTGGAACCTGGATGGCAGCTGTGCTTCAAGGTTATTAACGTGGAGCATTGGCAGTTACCTTATGGAAAGAGATTGTAGATGAAATCATGTACCTACGTACGATGGTGGGGGCATGAGAGACAGTGTGATAAGAATTGGTGGGGGGATTCCAGATAAGACCAAGACTGCCAAGATAAACAAGTGTCAAGCTTTAGCAATGAGTGAGAAGGACAGCTTCAATTCGTAACCTTTTGGAGCTTATAAGGAGCCATGGTTTACTGGATATCGCCATTTTGTAAATTCAAAACATATAATTTCTTTTTGAGTGCCAAGTCAAAAGTCCGAGTTTGTTGATTGGCGATTATGTCCACCAAAGTTGCACCAACGGTCCAGGTGGCCGAAACAGATCGTAAGGGAAGTACTTCGGAAGGTCTCAGCTCGTACAATGAAGAGTATCTGGTTGGCGAGCAAGAGGAAATTTTTGACAGCTCCCTTGAGAAGAGCATCTGCTGGAAATTTGATTTGAGAATTTTGCCTATGATCGCGATAATGTATCTATTCAACGCTTTAGACAAAGGAAACATTTCGAATGCAAAAACGGACCACATCGATAAGGATTTGGGAATTGTAGGTCAGCAATGGAATAACATGCTGTCCATTTTTTATATCCCCTTTGTGCTTTTCGCCTTTCCACTTTCGTTGGTTATTAGGAAATACAACGCTGCCAATGTCATCCCGATGCTGATGTTCACGTTTGGATCGATCTCACTGTTGAGTGCCACAGTTTTTAACTACGGCTCCCTTATGGCAGCCAGATGGTTCCTTGGAATTTGTGAATCTGCCTTCTTGCCCGGGATAATCTATTATCTCAGTACTTTCTACCGTCGTCACGAACTGGCTAGCAGGCTCTCCATATTTTATGCGGCTGCCAATGTTGCAAATGCATTTTCGGGCTTGTTAGCCTTTGGTGTCTTTCAAATCAAGCATAGCAAGTTAAAGGGATGGCAAATATTATTTTTGATCGAAGGTGCCGCCACCGTCCTGTTTGCGATCGTGGCCTTTATGTATCTGCCAAGAAGTCCCGCCAGCTCCAAGTTTTTAAGTCAACGGGAGAAAGATTGTGCAAGATGGAGAATTGAAACAGACTCTTCGGCAAAGGCCACCCAAGGTGTCTCGTTAATGGATGCTGTAAGGGTTTTCAAGCATCCTATTGCAATTGCTTGGATGCTACAAGAAATCATCATTGGCGTGCCGCTAAATTCGATCAACAATTGGTTCCCTCAAATTGTTCAATCATTGGGTAAAGGCACTGTGCAGACCAATCTTTACACCGTTGCACCAAATATATGGGGAGCGGTAGCGCTTTTGATTCTATCGTTCTCATCAGATTACACTCGCGTCAGATCTGTCTTCATAATGATAGGCGTGGCTGTGACCTTAATCGGTTTTGTGGTTTTTGGATGTATAGATACGCAGTCCCATTTGGGAGCAGCCTATTTCAGTTGCTTTTTGATGACTACAGGCTCCTCGGTCTCCTCTGTACTGACTTCTACCTGGTACAACAATAATACACCGAACGAGAATCGCCGGGTGGTGCTATCTGCGGTAGGGGTGCCACTAGCGAACGCTGCTGGACTAATTTCCACCAATATATTCAGAGAAAAGGACGCTCCAAAGTATTTGCCAGCTCTCGGCATCACTGCTGGTTTCGGTGGTGCCGCGATACTTTTGATCGCTGGTATACTCTGCTATATGATTTTCGATAACCGTCGTAGGAATAAGACACAAGGAGTTCAATTGACCTACAAGGACGTTCCAACATCGGAGTTGGCGGACGGTCCCGAAAATCCTAACTACAGATGGATGTACTAATTTAGTTTTTTGCTTATATACATGTTAAACTTTCTATGATTTTCATTGTGATTCAACTAGTTTGTACCGACAAGTTGTTGTTCTGGCAGTTGCTTGGCGGTAGGCATATCTATCATAAAAAATGTCTGGATAGGCTAGTGAAAAACGAGACATTGTTGTTTAGGATGTTTTTGGTGGAGACCTTATGTATCGATTACATGCTTAACTAGAGGTGGCAACAGCTTCCAGTTCATATTTTATAGCCGCGTCCATGAAGGCCACGATGACACAGCTACGTGCAGGCTTTCCGGGGAAATATTCCCCATATATCTTATTGACAATTTGAGAGTATTCAGCGTGAGAAAGGAACATCGTTACTTTGAAAACTTTATCCAAGGAAGAACCAGCAGCAACGAGTACTTTTTCCAAGTTTTTGATCGCCAAATGCACTTGATCCTCAATCTTATCGGGGGTTTCACCTGTGCTGTAGTCAGATCCAATTATTCCTGAGGTAAATACGTGGCCGTTACTGACAAACGCCGGCGACAAGGTTGGGTGTTCCTTCCCGTCGATGGACTTCCATGTAATCTTTTCTGCTGTCATTGGTGCCAATTGTAAGTTTATGTCTGATTTAAGAAAATCTCACGATCAACTTCAGGGGAGAAAAGTATGTGCATACCTCCGACCCTCGAAGTAGTCGAGTCTTATATTGTGGATTAGGATACGCCATTTTACCTGTAGTCAAGTCTGTCACAGAACATGAAAGATAGTGTTGGTGGGGGGAGTAATTTTTAAGATGGGTTTACCATAATGTTTGGTGGGGGACTGATAAATTCGACAATATGCGCCTTATCTATCAAGACCATACTCGATAATGTGAGAAATAAGCGATTTCAAAAATCAGTTGTTTTAGCCTCTCGTGTTCCTAAACGGTCTCATGCTTTTCTCGGTTCCTGATACTCACGCTTGATCTATAAGAAGCACGGGTTCACCGGAACTATGAAAGGTACAGGTTCTAATTCCTAACGGTAAAGCCAAATCATATGGAAGCTTGGGTAGGCAATGAGCGGGTAGTAGTCTGCACAAAGTTTCTTTATTAACGGATGAAAATAAAAAGGTAAGGATACATGTGGTTCAATATTGGACTTGTCTTGTTAAATGGTATTCTCGCGACATTTCTTTATCGGCGAGCTCTTATTCAGATGCGTGTTTACCTCGAATGTTGAAAGAACGCAGTATACGATGATGCTAAATAAACCAAAAGCCGTCTGCCGGAAGCAAAACATCAATATGGAAGGATTAACAAGCAACGACTGTCGGTAACGACTTGATCCATCTTTTGGACCTAATTATAACCTGCTGTGAACAACCCACTTTGGCCATTAGACCACTCGAATGTTCCTTCAAGGTGTCAATCTTTCTTCCCATTCTCGCTATGTGTAAGGTTTCCTATTAGTCGCACAAGCTAGAGCTGTTTTTGGAAGGCTGTATGCAGCGAAAGACCACGTCCAATCGGGTACTCTGCATTGTGCATCGAAAATGTTCACCGCACCACGAAGTGCCTCGATCAGTCACCACACCTTAAAATCAATGATAAAATATGTTCAATATTCATCAGACGCTTTCTTAATCCAGTGGCAGGCTACCCATATTTCTAATTATGCCATCGTTTCGATAAGGTCTAGACATGATGCTTCGCTCTGTTTAACAAGAAGCTATCAGGACATTTCGACTGATGGAAGTAAAGTGTGGTCGCAACATATCTTGACTCATGCTATACCATCAGAACCTCATGGGCACTTGGTACCGTTTTGTGGCCTCTTAACCGGGGTCGGCATTAGGACCATTCTACTTATGCAACAGTGCAACTATACTGTCAACAATCCAGGGCTAGTGGCGCAGTTGGTAGCGCGTTCGCTTTGCATGTGAAAGGTCATCGGTTCAAATCCGGTCTAGTCCATAATTTTTGCACATGTATTTAATTTTACTAGCTGGTAGTTGCTGCGGAAGTGCATCACCGAGAGTTGACAGGGCTACGGTGGCCTTTACTCGAGGAAGGCGATTGTGGCCGAACATCGATAAGATTCGGCAAACACGATAAGCGCTAATTGAATGTGATAAAATGGGTTTCACACTTTTTACTTATCCAATGGTTTTCCTCTTACCAGTACGATCAGATAAGGACATCACATCATGTGCTCCCGTGTGGACGACAATTACTGATATATAAAGAGGGGAGGTTAAGAGTACGCTGTATCCAGCTTACCTATTTCACTTCACTAAGCTCATCAATCATATAAACAACATCTATGTCTCAAGGTAGAAAGGCCGCGGAAAGACTTGCCGGCAAAACCATTTTCATTACTGGTGCATCTGCCGGTATTGGACAAGCCACAGCGCTGGAATATTTAGAAGCTTCTAACGGTAACGTTAAACTTATCCTAGCAGCGAGGAGATTGGACAAACTACAAGAAATTGAAGCGCAGATCCTTAAGGATTACCCAAAAGCGCAGGTTTTCATCGGTACACTGGACGTAACGGAAACAGATACAATTCAACCCTTTATAGACAATCTTCCCCAGGACTTTAAGGACATCGATATTCTTATCAACAACGCCGGGAAGGCATTGGGATCGGACACTGTGGGGTCAATCGATACCAAAGATATTGCTGGTATGATGGACACGAACGTTTTGGGGTTGATCAATGTGACTCAAGCGGTACTGCCCATTTTCAAAGCCAAGAATGCTGGTGACATCGTGAACCTAGGCTCGGTTGCTGGAAGGGAGGCTTATCCGACGGGAGCCATCTACTGTGCTACAAAGCATGCTGTTAGAGCTTTCACGCAAAGTTTGCGCAAAGAATTGGTAAACACCAACATTAGGGTCATAGAGGTTGCCCCTGGTAATGTTCAAACTGAATTTTCACTGGTCAGGTATAAAGGCGACTCGGATCGTGCAAGCAAAGTTTATCAAGGTACTGAACCACTATACGCTGACGACATTGCAGACTTGATCGTATACTCGACCTCTAGAAAGCAAAATACTGTTATTGCCGATGTTTTAGTTTTTGCGTCCAACCAGGCTTCCCCCTACCATATATACCGTCAAGAGTAGAATGTGTAGTGTATGAAAGTTACGAAAAAGTACATGCAATCATATCAAACTGCTCAAGCCGGCTAATGAGCCGCGTTTATATATGATTCTATGGAGGTGCCACTTCCTGATGACTCATTCTTTATGATTCGGGGTACATCTGCCTTTCACTATTCGTTCCGTCTACACGAAGCGAGTAATTCTGATATATCTGTCCATAAGAATCCTTGGTGAGCCTTACTCAAATAGTCGTTAATGCCTTCCCTATCTGCGACCGACATAATGCTATGGTTTATATTTATCGACCTGACCTAGTAGAGCAGTCTAGGGCGCTGCTGCCAGTGCTCGTGCCACCAAGCACAACACTTCCCCACGGACCTACCGAGCAATTGCGAGTTGGCCTAATAACCGAGCCATTCGAAAGTATGTTATGCTATATGATTCTGAGGGCCGTTCTCGCCATTGTTCCAGTCTTATTATACCACTCCTTACAAATCCCCTCCTCCGAAACGCATGCCGCTTGACGATTGTAAATCTTTAAATGATTTTTCTCAGCTTGATACTTCTCAACTGGGCCATAATTGTGCATATCTTCTCATATAAAGGCTTGAGCTTTCAGAATTATTGCAGTTTCTTCCACAGCTATTATGACACAAAGATTGCGGCAACCTCGCCAACAAGGTCAAGGGTAGCGGTATATTCTGACCAATTGGCCTTGACATACCGTATAGTTAGGGTACAACTGCTTGACGCAGTATTAAGACTGCGCATCAACCTCTTACTAAGATGGTGCACGCCGGCAGTTCCATGTGAAGATCCAATGTATAACTCGAAGCGAGTTTCCTTAAAATGAGAACCTGCCGCGGTTCTAGCAATTGTGTTGGTGCAAGAAGTGATCCATATGCACTTAACTGATGCGTTATTTGCGCTCACTCGACTGAATTTACCAGCACGGCCATTGAGCGCTCTTGGAGGTGACAGAGAATCGACTTTCTCTTTCAATTGACAAAATCCACTGACGCGAATGCCCAAAGTCGAACGAAAAGTCACACCAAAAATTCGCGTTCTTCTTGCACTGCTATCTCTCTTCGATAATCGCTTGTCGCAATATTTCTAATTGAATTTCCCCTACTTCTTCAAAGGAAATCGATGCCTTCACCAACCAGCTGCTTTGGTTATTGGTCAAAGTTCTTCCGCCTCAGTGTGTAGGGCTTAGCTCTTGCTACAAGGTAGACCCACTGTAACGATTGTGACCAATCCGCAGCATCTTAGCGTCTCAGAGGAAATTGAGAGCTCGCGCCATGTGGTATAGTTCACCAACCAAAGCAACAGCTAGGTTAGAGTGGGATTATGTAGAAGTCCGGTTTGGTCATCTTACTCTCGTATCTAAACCAAAGTCGTTTGTTGAAGGAGTATCATCACGGTACATCGAAAGGCAAAAATTTAAAGTTGCTTCCAACCAGATTTGAACTGATGATCTCCACATTACTAGTGTGGCGCCTTACCAACTTGGCCATAGAAGCTTTCTCGAAACCTCTATCACTGTCAAAGTATTACGATGAATTTGTCCAGTCACGCGAACCTGGCTTACTTGACTAAAGCTTGAGCTAGGGTTTGAATGATACTTGGTAGCCAACCAGTAGAAGCCTTAGTCCCCATCTTCCATTTATTTTTATACGCATTCTTGCTACATGTTTTTATCTCGGGCCCTATTTTATATGTTTTATTTTACCTCGCACTGACTGCAAGGTGAGGAACGTTATATCAATGCAGAGCTTTTATTGAAACAGATGGCAGCGTCATTTTTATGAAAACGCTATCGCTCTGGATTTCATTGGTCAATAGTTTACCTTGAAGATTGTCGTTTCATTGATGTTGGCAATATTACGTCGTACTACTTAGACCATTATTCACACATTATGTAGATGCCGGTGTGACATCCTTAACCGGCCCCACATTCAAAGGAACTAAGGGCTGGGTGGCATACTCCTTATCAAAATTCGAAAAATCTACGTCCTCTTCTTGTCCAGACATCTCTTTGTACTTCTCTATTATCGCTTTTTCCAACTCAATTGAATCGAGGTATATTAAGGAGTCTTCAGTATTGTAGATGCGCGCGTTGGAAAAGATTAGGTGAAAGTCTTCCACAGCATCCTTAAGAGTATCATATGCCCTAGTATCGATGTGGACGGTGATATTTTCAAAAGCAACCGGGAATTTAATTAATTTGTAATAATCTGGGTAGAGTTTTTTGGACGGTTTCACCAAGAAAATGTCTGCCAAACGCCGCTCATCTTCATCCTCATACCTCACTGCGTAGTCAAATAATTCCTTCGCTTTCTGAGCCACTTTTACTCTTTCTTCCAAAGAGTTCACTAGCTTTGACGTGTCTCGAATAAATTGTCTGCCTGTCCTCTTATCACTGGTCCTTACAGTGCGGACACGACTGCGTGCCTTATCCTTAGCAGGTCCATACGACTTGATAGACTTTTGCCCAATAGTGGCAACTGAGTCATGTTTACCCTCTAGTTCTTCTTTGACCTCTGCTTCAGACTCAAAGCTCACGTCTGCTGGTTCCTCAGTTTCAAGTTTAACTCTTTTATTCCTGTTCTCGCTCTCACTTGAGCTACGTTTTCTAGGCCGGCGTTCATCTTCGTCCTCGCCTTCGCTATCTTCATGGTCACTCACTTCAAATTGCTTTAACCATTGTTCCTCACTGATTTCGTCATCATATTGGGCACTCCGCCTTTCTCGAGAACCTCTACCGCCTGCTGTAAGCTCTTCGTTCTTCTTCTTTTCCAATTCCGCCTCAATATCTTGATGATATATGTTAGGAAGTTCTGCAGTCGCCATCAAAGTGGAAGTTATACCATTCTCTAAATGTCTCCTACTGCGTTCGTCATCAATGTCCGCGAAAATCTTGATTTCATCTTCATTCCTAGCTAAAATCTCATTGAGCTCATTATCATCAATCTGCTCATCTTCCTCCAGTCCTAATTCGCGCTTTTTCTTTTGTTCCTCTTCTGCTTCTAAGAGAGACCGCAACAGTGCTTCCTGCTCTTCAGATGTGGACTTGTTGTCGAACTTACCGGCTTGAATAACTTTCCCATCAATATCAAGCTTCTTGTGAGCACGGTCAAGGATGACTTCTTCGACGGAGTTTTCTGTAATAAGCCTCAATATGCGGACCTCGTTTTTCTGCCCAATTCTATGGGCCCGATCCTGAGCCTGCAGATCTTGATGGGGATTCCAATCTGTATCAAAAATGATAACGGTATCTGCCGTTTGTAAATTAAGTCCGAGCCCTCCCGCTCTTGTCGAAAGCAGAAAACAAAAGTACTCTGAATTCGGACTATTGAAAAGTCGAAGAAGTGTCGTACGATCATCAGACTTGGTATGCCCATCCAAGCGCAGATACTTCAGTCCCATCAGTCTCAAAAAGTCCTCCATGATGTCCATAATTTGTGTCATTTGAAAGAAAATTAAGATACGATGCCCAGTTGCTTTAAATTTAGGGAGAATTCTTTCGAGTAGCTCAAATTTACCGGCAACACGCCAGATATTTGCGTTTGTTTCCCTCGATGGATTGATTTGGTCTTCCACCTCTTCGAACACGAATGGATGGTTACAGATCTTTTTGAGTTGCATAATTTGGTTATTGAAACCGCGCATTCCAACCATTTTGTTGTTAGAAGTTATATCGCCTGCAAATAACCGACGATGCTTCAGCATGAGTTCATAGAGCTTCTGCTGCAATCCACTCATTTTACATTTCAGCACCTTTTCCACTTTGTCAGGTAGTTCCTTTTCTACGTCTTTTTTCAAACGGCGCAATAAAAAAGGTCTCAAAACCTTATGCAGTCTTCGAATAACAAGCAAAGTTTCTTCCTCACTAAGAGCAATTTTATCTTGACCACCGGTGTTAGCGAACGGAGTATTGAACCACTCATCAAATGATTTCACAGAATTGAAAATTTTGGGCAGCACGAAATTCAATAACGCCCAAAGTTCTGGTAGGTTATTTTGCAAGGGAGTACCCGTCAAGATCAAACGATAGTCAGTATGGTAGTAATTATTAAGGGTGAGCGAAAGTTTGGATTGAGCATTTTTCATTCTATGACCTTCGTCGATGATCATATGCACCCACTTGATTTTGGAAAGCAAAGCTCTTTCTTTAATGATATACTCAAATGTTGTCAAAACCACGTCGAATTGTCCAGACCTGATGATGCTCTGTTTAGACTTTCTCTCATTGGGCGAACCTTTGTAAGCAACTTTTCTCAAGACTGGAGCCCACTTATCAAACTCCGAATCCCAATTTGTCAGTGTCGAGAGTGGGACGATCACTAGAGATGGCCCACGCACATTCTTCATCTCGTATAAGTACGTTAGCAGTGATATTGTTTGAATCGTCTTACCGAGGCCCATTTCGTCAGCCAGAATCCCATTCAAGTGGTTGTTATAAAGGGACACCATCCACTGAAGACCTTTTAATTGATATTCCTTCAGGGTTCCACCGATCAAAATCGATGGCTGCACTTTCACTTCTTCCTTGATGCGATGCGCAACATTGTAATAATCAATGTCTTGTCTCTCATCTTCATCAGGTACATCTCCAGATGCAGTGGTTGTTGTAGTCATTCTATCATCGCCCTCAGGTTCACCATCAATGTCAATATGCGAGTCAATTTTGTCCTTTGTGTACTGTTGCTGATCTCGGACGGCCTTCGTTAAGGAGTCTAAAAACGCATTAGTCTGTTTGAGCAAATGGGTAATTCTGGTATCCTTGGTCTGATCCAACAATTTGATATAAGCTTCTTCGTCATTGGCTTTCAAAGCTTGCAGACGTTGCTTAGCATTTCTTTCCACTCTTTTTTGTTCTTCTTTTTCAATGTTGGCGTGAAGAGATATTAGTTTGTGGCCAAATTTTACCCTTTGCGTTCGCCTGCTCAGCCGATTGTTATAGGAGGCCACTGAACTATCTGCCACACGTTTCAACTTGGTCAACCGCTCATGTTTCCGGCGTTCGTTTTGCAATAATTCGTGTCTCATGTACAATTCATCAGTGAGCAAAGCATCTTGTAAATTGACTTTTCTGATCTTTGATAAGAAGTTGGGATGGGTATTGGTCAGCAAGGCTTTTTGATACCATTCAAATTGCAAGACATGTCCTCTCACAGCCTTTTGGAGAGGCAGTAGTTGAAGGGCATAGTAATCGTAAGTTGCCATTTCTTTAGCTTCCGAATCCATCTTGTCGTTCAAAATGTCAGCCAGACAAGAATCCACGGCAGTGTCAATGTCGAGGGCGATCAATGTCTGGTACACTTCCATTGCCGAATGCATGTCTATCCCAGGCGGGAGGGTACCGGGCTTGATAGTGAGAAGGGGATGATTTTTGGTAGGAAAAAGCTGTTCGTAGTGGATTGGTTCCTCGAGGGGTTTAGGAAGAGAATAGCAGTCTACCATATCAGATGCGTTGATATTAACAATTTTCCCAATATCAGGATTCAGTTTCTGGTACTCTTCTAGTGGAATGGGCACTTTTATTTTTGCCTGCTCAGTTGACCCAGCGTTTGTTGCATTAACCCCCCCACTTCCTTGGCGCTGCGGGATAGTGTTGGTCGATAAGGATCGGCTTCTAGCGCCAGCAGCATTCTCTTCATTAAAGACAGGCGATGCACTAGCTTGCGGAAAGGAATTATGTACTACAGCTGGTGTTCCGGAGTTGGAGAGATTTTGCAATGGACGTGGTGGCAATTGCTGAGCCAGGATCTGAGGTTGAGATGACATTTGTGCGGCAGTTTGGATAGGTGTTTGTGAAGGCGCGGGGTGCTGTGATAAAGGCATTGTTTGTACGACCGGCTCTGCTCTTTGTAGAGGGTTGACGTCTTGATCCAAGGGCTTAGATTGACCTTGTTGAGCGAGTTGCCGCTTTTTGACGGTCTCGCTCAGTGAAAGTAACATTTGCTTGAAGTTAGGAGGATTATTTAGTGACTTCTGAACAACGTCCTGTACTTCAGCGGGTACAGGCTGTCGGCTGAGTAGATATCGGAGAGAGGTTATCTGGGCCTTCAGTAATTCCGACTGTTCGGGAGTGAAGAGGGACTGCACAGGGGCGTCGGCCCCCCCAGCAGCTGAGGAGTTAGCTATAGGCTGTTGCTTCATCATAAAAGATGGTGATGCCTTACCAAGTTGAGCGCCATTGGTAGTTGCCGAACTGTTGTTTGGGTAGTTAGAATGCTGCTCTTGCTGTAAGGGTTGGGAATCTGGTGACCACTGCGGCCTCTGTAGTTGAGTTTCATTAGCATGTTGAGGTCCTCGCAGTGGTTGAGCGGCCAAACCACGATGTTGTTCCTCCGGCACCTGAGACTGAACAGGGTTTTGCTGATGGAGCTGCTCGTCATGCCGTGGCTGTCCCTGTTTCAGTTGTTGTTGCTGCTGCTGCTGCTGTTGCTGCTGCTGCTGCTGTTGCTGCTGCTGCTGCTGTTTTTGTTCCTGTTGTAATTGCTGCTGTTTTGCAGCGACACGAAGCACTTTGGTGAAGTACACAAACTCCGGAATGTTAGCGGCATTCTCCCCATGTTCGTTTCTCAGCTGTTGCCATCGCTGCGTCAAACACAATTGTTAGTATTACCGTCTCGCGCGTCACAATTCGCGAAAACCTCGTGCGCTCATCCGAGACCTATAGCTCCCAATTATAGCTTTCGTACATACCAAATAGCATCGATTGACTTCCTCCCTTGTCAACTGTCTTTGGGGAATCTCCATGTTTTCCATCTCGATAAGGTTTGTGCTACTCACGGAGCTAATCCTGCTGTGTATTTTGGTGTCAGTTGATTAAACTTGAGTTTAAAGTAACTAGATTACAATATTGTCAATATCGTCAGACATGATAACATGAAATATTGTAAATCTCAGCTCACTCCAAGTTAGTTGCAATCTTCTTTAGTTTCAGTGTGGTGAGAACCAACGTGAATGCGCGTCGAGAGTGTTTCAATACGCCATCCGCTGTCTCTTCATGAAGCCATCCTCGTAACGATCACTTTTGTCCAGTTTTCCTTCAATAATAGGTAAAGCAGTCCGAACCGAGCCCTGCACGTAACCATTTTCTAAGTCTTAGGACTAAGCATATATATACGTGTCTATCTCTGTACAGATATTCTTTACTAGTAGATGCATGTTTGAAATTCTATGTGCCAAGCCCTGGTGTGAATTTTATCTGTTAGCAATGTGCATAAGGAAAAGTGTATACGCATGCATGGCAGACAAAGAGCTGCATCATTGCGTTTCCTAGTCAGCGGGAATTATTTCAAATAATGGAGACTCTCAATAAGAGCCATAGTCCCTAGAACTCTCTTATCTGCTGATGGTCGCCACCTTGTCACCTTCAACGTTCAAGCCTCACGACGTGGAAGAGCTGACTCAGAGAGACGGAATGAAGGGAGATCATACAGCTTTGAAGTAAAGCAATATCCATTCGGTACAGTTTATATCAGGTGGGGGGATAGCTAGTGAAACAGGATGCTAAGTTAGGACGAGAGCTGAACCACAGCTTTTGGAACACATCACTACCAACGAAATAGAATGGTATTACCTATTGGTCTCTCAGCCGCACCTAACTCATTTCAAGAGATCTTTGCCTTAAGCTGAACCACAAGAAGCGTTAGAGCGGCCATACGACGAGCATTTAAGAGCCACAACAAGATTTATCTCTAGCTGCCCTTCCAGGTACTCATATATAAGTCCTATTTACCATTACTGATGTCCGTCAATGGGTTGACCTTTCACAACGAGGCCAATTCTCCGCTGCCCTTCATACCGCTAGATAGTGAGCAAATCATATCTCCTCCAAACCTAGCTGTAAGAGCCAAAATGGAGCCAGTATTAAAAGGCCAAAAATCCGTGCGAAAATCCAGCAACGAGACCCACAGCATAATATTGGAGGGCCGCATGTTTGTCACCTCACAACGATTAGTGTTCTTAAACGCCAACTGCAACGCCAGTGGGAGCGGCAGCAGCGTTCGGGACATGGTTGTTTTGTTTCGGCAGTTAAAACTTTCGGCAGATCAAGAGTCCCCTATAGCATTATCCATGCCGTGGTTTGGAAGCAACAGTGTTACTTTCCAATTCAAAATTCTGCCGGAGCAAAGTTCCCACAATGATCCCTGGCTCGATCCTTCCTTAGTGTGGCAGTGCAGCCTCACACTGGAACGGGGTTCAGGACCGGTAAGAGACATATTCCGTCTCCATGATATGATAACCGGCTCCTTGGCCATAGGTTTTTCCACCAGCGACAGGCCGGAACAAGATCGAGAACCTTTGCCTCAGTACACTCCATGAGTTTGTTTTTAGTGGTCACCTTCGTCTCCTTCACCACCAAAAAGCATCATCATATCCATATCGTCTTGATCCAATTCATCACTAGCCTTATGACTTCCATTATCTGCATTCCTGCCATTCATCGTGTTTGACGCATCCTCATCTTCATCCTCATCTTCATCCTCATCCTCGCCGTCTTCATCCTCGTCGTCGTCATCTTCGTCATCCCCTTCCTCCTCATTATCAGCAGCGCTCCCGGAGCGACCAGGAGCCAGATCCCCACTTGATTTGAGTTGTTTCCTTTTAAGTTCTGCCTCTTTTTCCAGTTTTTTGATACTCTCAATGAATCTTGATTTCAACAGTGGGTTCGTAGCCTTCTCTAGTTTTTGTCTAGTCTGCTGTAATGTGGTCTCCAACTCCTCCAATTCATCTTTCAAAAGTTCACTGTGTTGCTGTTCTTCATTAACCGACGGTTTCGCAATGTTGGAAACCACACTAGACTCAATTCCATCCCCGCCTGCCTCTTCAACCTCATCGTCTTCTTCGTCTTCTTCATCTTCCTCGTCTTCTTCTTCTTCTTCGTCGTCGTCGTCGCCATTGTCTTGTTCCACGTCATCGCCAGTTTCTTCAATAGCTTGCTCCCGAATTTCCTTGGGGATGTGATCAGGTACTTGTCTGTCTTCTTGCAAGGCTTGTTCCAACTCCATTTCCAGATCCTCGTGGTCATCTTCACCAAAGAGATCCGAGCCACTATCTATGGATTTTCTTCTTGGCTCATTGCTGGCAGATCTTCTATCCAAAACGTCTTCTTCGACCAACTCATACGAAAAGTCTTCAGCATCATCATCTTGCTTTAACAAGTGCTCAACAACTTTTTCAACATAATTGACTTCCTGAATCGCCAGCCTACGGCGGAATCTGCGATTCCGCACATTGTAAAGCGGCGGCGTTATACCGTGCATATAATCATAACCCTTCTTGACAATTTGTTCTATATGACCAGCCTCCGCATCGGTGAGGGGTCCACCGTTGAATCCCCGTGTAATAGTCTTTTTGCAGTCTTCAATCTCAGTTTTATAGTCGGTATAATGTTTTGTAACCAGGTCTTCACAATCAGGCGGTATCAGCGAAAATACATCCTCCTCATGCTCAATGGTTTTCACGCAGAGCAGCATTTGTGAGACATCGAAAGCTTTCAAAAGGTTTTTGCGGTCAAGACTCTTATTCACCTCAATAATGGTGGGCAAATTAACGAGTACGGCCCCGTATTGGTGACCGTTAATTCTCACTACGGCATGTCTTTCTCCCTTCCATTTTAGACTTAATCCCGAAAAATCCCCACTCTCTATACAGCTTTTGACAAACTCAGTTCTCACATCTGATAAAACTCGAAGTATGATACCATCCTCGACTAACGGGTCATCTTCAATGTCCGAAGCTTCTGAATCGTAGCCCTCACCAGGTACCCGTACTGGCTTGATTCTGAACCTTGGGGCTTTTGGGGTCACGGAAGCTGCCGGACTCGAGTTCTCCGTACTGGTAAGATTGATTTTCAGCTTCATTGGGGCAGAGCTTGCAGCTTGTTGTTCTGATTTCTCGTCTTTTTTTGTAAGCTTAACCTTTAATGAACTGCCGGTTTTGGCACTTTCACCATGAGGTTTTGTTTTAACCTTGATTCTTTTACGCTGTGGCTCATCCTGACTCTTTTCGGGCCCTTTGGGATTCTTTATTTTGATCTTTGGCATTAAGGGAATGCGTGGCTTGCCGATGTTAGTGCTAATATTGTGTTCAGTTGATTATTGTTATATGGGCATATTTTTCAGGCTTTAATATCAGTTAGCTCATCGCCTACCTCGCATAAGTTGAGCTCTACGAATAATAGACAACTGTTGCCGCACAGCTAATGTCAATGCTTGTGAAGCGGCTACCTGAGCTCTCCAAGATACCTCACTACTATGGATATCGATATATGCTCAACCCAGCGGTCCATAACAAAATCTTCGACAAGTTACAGCTGCACAAAACGTATCTCAATCCCGGTAGGCTGAAGGTCTTGGACCTGTATCCGGGTCCTGCACAGCATTCTGTAATATTTAATAACCGTCTCAAACCTGCTCAGCATGTATTGATGGATGCGCGGCCGGATTTCGTCAAACACATCGGGGCTTTAATTTCAGATGAGGAAGTCAATAGCAGCACAATTGAGCTGTACGAAGGTGATCCTTATGACTGGGACTCCTATACCAGTATGATAGATGAGCATAAAGTATTGACCCCCAGTATCAAAGGACTTGAGGCAATTCACGACGAATTTTTGGTGATGGCGAACCTGAGCGGTATGATTGGTGAAGGATTATTCATGCAATGGTTAGCATGCATAGGAAATCGTAACTGGATTCAGCGCTTTGGCCGGGTTAAGCTGCTAGTATGGGTACAAGAAAGTACAGCTGTGAAATTGTTAGCAAAACCTGGTGATCAACTG
This sequence comes from Lachancea dasiensis, assembly GCA_900074725.1. Taxonomy (NCBI): domain Eukaryota; kingdom Fungi; phylum Ascomycota; class Saccharomycetes; order Saccharomycetales; family Saccharomycetaceae; genus Lachancea; species Lachancea dasiensis. Next base: position 521,905 of record LT598457.1, read on the forward strand.
CGATCGAAATGTTCGGTAGTTACAGATGCTTTTACTAATACTAAATTAATAGCAACCATGGAGGGACGCAGCCCAAGGGACTCTAAGTTCAACTCAGATTTGCTAGCGAAGCATGAACCCATTTTTTTCAGTGCTAAAGACGTTTGGATGCCCAGTGGAAAGCCTATAAGTTTGATCGAAGTAAACCCCAACAATCACCATGTCGATCTTGATAATTTCGACTATGTTACTAAACATCTACTCATACTCAAAAGTACCCCCTTGTCCAGTGCCCTTGACTCCTTAGGTCACGGCGGTAAGGAATATTTCCGATCTGTTATCCGTGACGAAAAACTGTTACAAAAATGCCCAAAGGACCTAACGGTCGAAGAATTCATGTATTGTACCAAACTTTTTGACTTATGGCCCTTCAAACCTGACATTTACATGGACTTTATTGATGTATTCCAGGACAACGATTGAAACGCTTAGATGCCCAGTGACGAGAACAAAGAGGACGACAGCACACTCTTTCTCTCATTTGCTTACTCATGCTGCTCGAGGTATTTGCGTCTTGATATCCACCCCGTACCTGGAATGTAAACCCTACGCAACGGCTTACCGTGTCTATCGTAAAGAGGAACGTTTTGCAACACAGGGTTCAGTTCTATGGCTCTTTCTGTTTTCGTGCAGCCGCTAAGGCCCTTATAAATTATTCCATTACAACTTGAAACTGTACTTTCGTTGCTTGACTGTTGCCTTTTCTTCCCTCTGTTGATGTAGGCCTTCCATTCCTTTCTTCCTTCCTTTGTTGTCAGATCAAATACTAAATCGGTTCCTTTGGATTGGAGATTAACAGGCTTGTACTCATCAACAAAATTGTGGCAATTATATTCTTCGCAGGGCATTTGCTCCGCCTCATTGCTACTCAAAGATGCCCCAAGTTTTGATGCTTTCTTTCTATCTTCTGGCACTTCATGATTTGCCAGGACTCTATCGTCTTTTGGGGTTACCGGTGAATATCTCTGCTGGACTTCTGACTTCCTTCGAATGAAGCGAGATATTTCACTAAAGAAGTCCACCAGCTCGTTCGCTTGCTCTCTTCCCAGCCTACAAATCTTTTGGCTTGCAACGCGAAGCTTCCTCAAAGTATCTCCGCTATGAAAGTCAAGAAAACTATCGCTTGATCTGAAAGTCATTTTATGGATTGCAGCGGCTAGGGCAAAGGTGAGTATGAGAATTCGAATGAGACCCTCAACTCCCAGGAACACACTCAGCAATTTTTGAAGAAAACCGAATTGATAGAATTGGTAGCATTCTTTGTGTCCATTTAATTGGGATAATTCACCCTCTAGCATACAACTATAGTAGTCAAAAATTATTTCTTGTTCGGAGCGCGGAGGTTTTAGCAGGCTTTTGTATCGTACCTTGAACAGACAAACTTCCACACCTTCCTGAACCTTACCTTGAAGAACAGAACTGTCGAAATATTTAATACAGCTAGCCATGGACTCTCCTAACGCTTTCTGATTTTTCAAGCAGTGACTGAGCTGACCCACCCTCATAGAGTCACTTGCTAAATTGAAAACGGTATCTGCAAAGAGTTGAACAGAGTTGATGTACTCTATTCAAACAGAAGATATCACCAATCTAGAGTGCATGTGGAATTAGGCAGTTGGAAAGCGGAGTAAAAAAATCTGTGCTAACTTTGTATGATGTCAAAATAATTTTGTGACAGTCGTTTTAACGTCACTATTTGAAGATTCATTAGCCTTTTTCTCAAAACAAAAGAGGTAATGGAAACTCACACCTAAATCTATAAAAAGCTTACTTTACGTAGCACCTGCGTAACAAAAACGGCTTCTAGTACAAAGTTAAAATATTAACTGCTCTCTTATGCTATTTTACATATATATGCTATCATCCTATTCTGCAGACACCGCTTTTTGGTTAAGCCTCGCGACATATTCAGAAGCCTTCGCCTTCACGTATTCTGCATTCTTTTGATCATCCCTCGCTTCTTCGAATTCTAGCCATTTGCCGAAAAAGAATTTGGCTTGCTTACGGGTAAGCTTCCTACTCAAAATTCTTTCGAAAAGATCCTCAACTTTCTTCTTGTCGCCCGCCTTGATTTCCTGATCGACATACACATTCCACAGATCAATACGCTTGGGTGTATCTGCCAGGAGCCCTTCAAACAGGGAGCGGCCCTGCTCGCGGTCACCTTTAGTGAATTCAAGCTGCGCAAACTTACGCACAACCTCAATGTGGCTGCGTCTTGGTAAGGCTCTCAAAGCATTAGCCAACACTTGACGAGCTTCTTCGCTTTGGCCCTGCCCGATCAAAAACTCACTCCAAGATACCCAAATGCCGACTTTATCAGATCCAAACTTCTTGGCAGTAGCCTTGAACAAATCAGCTGCCTTCTGGTAGTTGTTACCCATTTGGTAGATGTTGATCAGCTTAGTATGGATAACGTAAGAATCCATGTACTGACAGGCCCTCGAGAAAGCTTCGTCCAGGGTCACTTCGGTGCCGAACGTGTTTTCAAGGTTGAGCAAACCAATCCAAATGTTGAGCTTCTCGGATTCTTCCCGGAAGTTGATGGTCTTTAATGCTCGTTCGGCAACCTCGCGAGCTCTATCAACCTCACCCAGCTGTAGCTGGAACGCCATGAAGTTCATCCATATAACCGATGAGTTAGGATTACCCATGATCATACGTTCGAAATCGCCGACCGATTCTGGCGCCCTTGTGTTGATATCAATTGTTTGATCTTCGACTGTTTGCATAGAACTCTTTTTTCTGTGTTTAGATTTCTTATTTTCAGTGAAGTTATCCTCTTCTTCAGAGCTCTCGTCTTCTTGCGCTTGGTCTAGAATGCTAGTAGTCCAATCAAAGCCTGCACTCAAGCTCAAGCCGTCAACAGAGGGGAGTTGTTGCTCGTCCAAAACAGTGCTGACTTGATCATCTTCATCAGATTCGCTGGAGACACCATCCTTTTCAATAAATTCTCCTTCCACCAATTCCTCACCATCATCGTCATCCTCATCGACCTCCTCGTTGGTAGCGCTTGCTTCACTGTGCGAGTCTGCGGTTTCGGGGTCTTTGAAATAAGAAGCTTTCAGACCTAAAGACAGTTGCTTCTTTTCAGGTGTTACTTTCAAAACAAATGCTTTCACTTTGTCACCTACGCCGAAAATCGAGGAAAGGTCATCTACTCTGATATCAGCAACCTGGGTTTTATGGGCTAGTCCTGTGATGTTTAAAGTGTTGTCCAATTTAATGAAAACGCCAAAATCTGTTACATTCCTTACAGTACCTTCATATATTTCACCAACTTTGATATCGGAATAGTTCTTCAATATGTTTAAATCACCATTAACTTCGGACTCTTTTAAGGTTAGCAGGATGTGTGAATCATCGTCACAGTTCACCACCTTACCAACTACAGACTGTAATGGCTTGTAAAACTTCTTCCAATCTTTGATGTATGAGTCTGTTAGCTTACTGACAGGAACAAAGGCCTGTAAGGTGCTGCTTAAGTGAAGGAAAACACCTTTGTCTGTAACCTTTTTTACAAACGCGCGAAGAACGTCACCTCTCCTCAACTGGGTATGCGATTTGGCATTACCGTCGATCGACTCGCTCGAGCGAAGAGACAGATTGATCTTGCCTTCATTCAAAGCAATTACTGTCACTGATATTATTTCATTTTTTTGTGAGCCATACGCGTCCTTCAGCGATTGAGAATAGTCATTTAAAGCGTCTGTGATGAATGCGACTCCTCTTATGCCTTCACCCAATTCTAACAAGACGTAACTGTCTGTGACGTTTAGAATACGAGCGGGAAGCTTGTCACCCAAAGATATATCTTTAAAGTCCTGAATTGTATGGGATCTGCCCGATACGGTGAGAGTGTTGCGATCATAGTCTACGTTAGTGACTCTTACCTTTAAAGCAGAACCAATTGGAAAGGAAGATTCGACACCGTTGTCAAATTCAGATGTCTCATCAGAGAGATCGAAAAAGGCAACTTTTGCTTTAATTGTGGGAGAAACAGTTAACCAAACAATGTCCTTCATGATGTTGTTCACAAAGCCTACAATTTCATCACCAGACTTTAACTTTTTGATGTCGACTTGAGCCGAACCCTTTAAATTTGAGGGTTTGGCAGTCAAGCCGAGGAGGATGTTTTTCGAAGATCTGTGAGAAATCGGAAGAAACTTATGAGTCTTCACATCATGGTAGCCTATGACTTTCACATCCAGTACGTCTCCTTTCTGGAAGCTTGCGAGTGGGTTCTTCTTATCCTCGATATCTTCGAAGTTATCGAAAACCTCGGATACATCAATAGCGCCGTGAAGGTTATCGGCGACTACCACGTTCAACTGATTTCTCTTAACTGCCTTAACCATTGCTTTGGTGAATTTACCAACAGTAAAATCCTCAAGAGTTTTAATAGATTGATCAATAGGGTTGATTGCAATCGTGGCTTCCTTAGAAGGTTTGAGGGCGTTGGGCTTAGGCTCTTTGAAACTGAGGAGGAATCGCTCGTTTTTGTCATCGCTTCTCAACAGGTAAGCTGTCACAGATTGGTTAATATAGTACTTAGTCTCCAAATTGATATCCCGACTATCTGCAGCATAACTTGGCAGCACTAAACCAACAAATTGCCCATTAAAAGCAACAAAAATTCCTTTCTCAGATACGGATTTAACGTAACCATGCATAGGAGCCTGATGTCCTCTCTCCTTCACTTCATCATAAGTCGTTGGAAGTAGCGATTTTTCAGCGTCCTTCATCAGAGACTTCTTACAAGAAAGGTTAAAAACCCTTGTTCTTCCATCTTTGTCAATAACCAAGCCGTCAAATTCGTGTCCGATTTTAATTTTCTTCAACTGAGCCCTATTTTGCTCAATTCTAGAGTCAGATAGGTGGCCAACATAGATAACGCCACGCAATCCAGTTGCAACTTGTTCGACTACAAGAGAATCTTTGGTTTTCTCGACGACTGCAACTTTTATTATAGACTTGCCCAGAGCCATATTCTCAATGGCCTCTTTTTGTTGAGAAGCTGATTCACTGGAAACCTTGCACGTAACGATGACTCTGTTATTTTCTTCACTGTGTTGAAGAACTTTAACAATCACGGTCTGCCCAAGTCTCAAATGATCCTGAGGCCTTTTCACGAAAGCTTCAGAAATTTCACTGTTAGGTAGAAACCCTCTCAAGCCACCCAAGAAAGAAATGACACATCCATTATTTTTGAAAATTTCAACACTTGCTGCAACCTTCGAGCCCTTGGAAGCGATAATGTCAATTTCGTTGAAGCTTGAAGCTAGTTGGACCTCATCGCGATCAAGGCCAACAAGAGACTTCTTTAGCGTCAAGAACAGATGCCCTCTGTTGTTGACTTTGATCACCATACCCTTGACCTTAGAGCCAATCTTGAATTTCCTTTCAGGATATACTAGCCTAATATCAGAAATGTGAAGTGGAGGCACAACTGCCCTAAATTGACCTCCTAGAATGCTTAGTACGATACCTTTCTCAGAAACTTCTTTGATCTCGCAACTAGAAAGAATAGTTCCTAGTGGAATATCCGAAGTTCTCAGGTACTCCACTGATATCGTCTTCGGATCAGTTGATAATTGGAAGTAGCCGTCAAAGTTGTTGTAGCCCAACACCCGTGTGGGGCAACCCGAAGAAGGTTCCTCTGTCCCGGTGTTGGAGATATGAACCTGCCCGATGCTGCCGTTACCGAGCTTTAGATAGAAAAACTGGGAATCACGACCTTTCAAATCACAGTGATCGAATGTGTAACCTACAGGAAATGCCTCCAAAGCTTGTTTTTGCAATGGTTCTCCAGTAAGTGACATTATGTGGGGGAGCTCGGACATGATGACGAACTTATCACCAGTTTTGTTGACTAATGTAGCAATAATTCTTGCACGTACAGAAGAGCCTACCGAATAGGCGCCTTCACTGGTTTTGCCACTCTGAAAGTCAGGCTGCTGCGCAATATTCAGAAATCCATCTACAAGCCCAAATACTTTACCAATGACACCGTTTGAAGTTTTCTTCTGACACAAAAAGTCCACCGACTGGCCGGGAATCACAACGTCAACTGACGATATCTGTGTAACCTTACTTTTTTTGTTTTTGAAATCAAGGTTAACCGTCAAAGCTCTGCCAGACTTTTTCCATACATTACCAAGGAAAACGGAACCCACTTGTAGCTCAGGCAAAAGGGAGTGATCTTTTTTAGATATGAATCCGTGCACGCCATCGATACCGACGTCCAGGATAGCACCATGATCTTCGATACTTTTCACGGCACACTGAACCGTGCAACTCCTTACCAAATCTTCTTCTATCAGTTTATTAGTAGCCTGAGGTTCAATTGTCAGCTCTATTCTTTTGGACTTTTTGTTAGTGTTGTCAAAGGCAGTGTTTGATTGAACAGCACACCGTAGCCATTGTCCTTCTGTGAAATAATGGCTCAAATCAGGCAAATCTTTACTCTTAATTTCCGTTTGCACTGGGTTCTTTGCAGAGTCTCCATCACTGTCGTATTCTTCATCAGAGCCACTTGCGTCTACCTCTTCATCACTCTCCATGGAATCATCTAAGCTTTCCAGAATTTGAGTAAAAGGTTCACAGATATTTGGCAGCGTAACAAATCCATGGAGGCCATCGGAGAAAGACACGCACAAATCATGCTTGTTGACTTGAGAAATTTGGCCCAGAACCAAAGTCCCCACTGGCAAGTTCCTAAACGTCAAGTGTTCCACGATGGCTACAGAGTCCTCGGCTCCTGACTCTGCAGATGTTTTTGAAACATCACCTGCACTACTACCTAGTTTCTTCTTCTTCTTGGGTCTCTGGCTGTCTTTGGACGCCGTTGAACGGGGTGCAGCGTCTGTCTTGAAAAGGACATCGCTAGCCGCTTCGTTAGCCACTTGTTTCAATTCCAGAGGAGAAAGAGCACTGGCTCCGCCTCTAGGAAAAGAGACCTCTTCTGTATTCTGTAAAAGAGATGAAGTGGATGGTTGTGATGTTGCATCCTGCCTTGTGAGAGGGGACTCGTCAGTTCTCTTTCGTTTTTGACCCCCCGACAAAGACATCTTGAATTTACCTTCAAATCTTACTTCAAAGAACTCTCGAGTGACTAAACCGAAACCTAATGCTTCAAAACTCGAATTAGTTTTATAGGTGGGTAGCTCATCGCATCGCATCGCATCTCATCTCTAATAGAAAATTTTTCAGGCCCGTTGGGTCGAGATGAGATAGATCGTGTAGGACGAGTAATGATTAGTGTCACGAAATAAAATGTCATTGACATTAAGCACACCGAAGATCAAAGAATCTCTCGTCCCATTTCTCAAACCATCAAAGTATTGTTCCGAAACACCACTTGTGATTATTTGAGGTCACTTCTTCTTTATCTTTTCATTGACTTTTTGGGTCAGAGAGCTGCATAAGAAAAAGTTCAGGTAATACCAGCAGTCGACTCCTCAGAAACCTAGCTTTTATCCCCGTCTCTAAACTCAAAAATTTTTAAGGCGAATCTGATCCAATAGTGGAAACCTCACTAAATTTGCCTTATAAGTCGGTCATCGTCACTTTAAGATGAGTAACTTGGATCTAGGGAATCCTATATTATCTCTCCATGATTATTTTAGATATTAGAATTGGTTCAGTTACCTGAACAAATGTCTGGTATATATACAAGTCTCGCCCGGTGATTCTGAATAACACAATTTTTATTCACCCGTTCTAGATCATTCTATTATTGATGGATTACGGCTTCAATGCCAAACAGTGCCGATAGATCATCAATCGCTAATTCTATTGGGCAACAGCTGTTCTCTTCGACTTGTCTTGGATGGCAAGTCGATTTGTATGGCCTCTGTTATGTACTATCATTCTGCACCACTGTGTCACATATTTACTGACGCTGATTATGCGATTAGGCGCACATCACCATCAGTTTCCTCGCATTATTCCCAACAGTATTCACATTATTCATAGACTCTCATATCATCCAGAGGAACAGCAAGTCGGGAAACGATACGATGATTTTGAGATGTTGTGAGAAATCGCTTTTCGTATCGCATTATCAACATATTAAGCCATGAATGTAAGAGTGAACTTGATAACTCAAGTTTTCATGTCTCCGACACTCGTAGCAAGCGTGAGCGGGTAGCCAGGCTCAATGTCTAATGCGGATCACAGGCGAGCTCCTGACAACTACTCCCATGGTGCAGCTTCACGGACAAGACCGTCGTTTTCGTCGACAAGAACGGCTTCGAGCTCCAACACTTTGACCTCTGCAACAGTGCTCGAAACGAATGCCACTGAAGGTTATTCTGGTGCTACCTTTGAGACCGTTCCGAGCTCTATAGTCTCATTCCACCACCCGCACTCCTTCCATTCCAATATCCACAGCCACCTGGGCAGCCCTGGTACTTCCCATGATGGGCGCGGTCGCAGATCTCATGAAACAGAATCGCTTCTTTCAGGTCGCGGTTCGTTTTCTAGACCAAGGGCCTCTTCTCGAACCCCAAACTTTCGTTACTTCTCTGAGGAAGAGATCGAACTCGCTGAAGGCGTCTCGTCAACATTGGAAACTGCGGATTATGACGTAAACTGGGATGGAACGCCGACATACGAGCAAGAACGTCTAAACTACAATAATCCTTCAGGAAGATCATCTCTGCACAGCTCTACAGGATATTCTTTAACATCCGCTCGTTCACGGCCATCGGTACGCTCCAGAGCTTCTCCAGCGTATGTATCCTCCGACCACAGTCCCGCAAATAGAGGTATTCAGCCAACCAACCGATCTGACCGCATTCGTGGTACCTCCCCCCACTCCTCGTCGAGCTCTTCAAAATACAGTTATAGAGACAGAATTCCTGCTCAAATTGAAGATGAGGCTGCAGAAATGTCTTTGGGCAGTAGGCGGTCATCGGAAAGTAGTACGAGTGAGCGTCGATACGGAGATGATGACGATCGCGGTTCAGATCAAGATCAAGGCTCTGACCGCAAAAAGAAAGGATCCTCGTATCAGGCTGAATTTTTGAAGCCTGAATATCACGACAAGTTCTACCCCAACCATGTACCTCACCTTCATTATCAACGGTTCTACATCGCCGAAGAGGATTTGGTGGTAGGAATTGCTGGATTCAGAACATCCAGGCTTGGCAATCTAATTTACCACACTTTGAACATGTTCACTTTGGGTGTATTCTATTTGTTGCTCAGGTGGATTCCGCGCTACAAGGTCAGACTATGCGGTGCCAAAACCGCCCTTGCCAAAGCTCAATGGGTCGTGGTCGAAAATGAATTTGGTGAGCTGGCCATTATTGACGTTGATAGAAGGTGGTATAATCGACCACTGAGTACATTACTTCCAACTGAGAAGAATTGTGGACAAGACCCTATTCAAAATAATAAGCACCGCCATCATCACGAAAGCTCTACGAATCCCAACATCCCTATTATGATTCATTTCACCTACCGTTATTTTAATCTGGTTTACAGTCCAATTGAAGATGTTTTTAAAACTAACAGCAACTGGACGGACGCTGATTGGCTAGATCTAGGTGCAAACCATTCTGGGCTAACCACATCAATGGTCGAGGATAGAGTTTTGGCGTTTGGGAAGAATAGCATAAATTTGAAACAGAAAACAACTGGTCAAATTCTATTTGACGAGGTGCTACATCCTTTCTATGTTTTTCAGATATTTTCTATTTTTCTGTGGCTTGCAGACGAGTATTACTACTATGCGGCTTGTATCTTGATAATATCAGTTCTTTCCGTCACAGATACTCTCATTGAAACGAAAAAAAGCTCCCAACGGTTAGCAGAAATATCGTACTCGCAATGCGAGGTAAGAGTATACCGCGATGGGTTTTGGGTTCAAGTGGGCTCATCAGACCTGGTACCCGGGGATATATATGAAATCTCGGACCCCTCGTTGACAACTTTCCCATGTGATTCATTGCTGCTTTCTGGGGACTGCATTGTAAATGAATCTATGTTAACAGGGGAATCCGTGCCCGTCTCGAAAACATTAGCTGTTGATGAGACGATTTCTCAACTTCTGGAAGACTTTTCGAATACCCAAATTTCAAACCTTGTCGCGAAATCGTTTTTATTCAATGGAACGAAAATCATTAGGGTTAGAATAGGATCTGGACAATCTACTGCCCTCGCCATGGTGGTCAGAACTGGATTCTCGACGACAAAGGGCTCACTTTTGCGTTCTATGATTTTCCCCAAGCCGACTGGATTCAAATTCTACGAAGATTCCTTTAAGTATATTGGATTTATGACGATCATTGCCATGCTTGGTTTCTCCATAAGCTGTGTTAACTTCGTCAGATTAGGACTTGAGTACAAGGTTATGGTGTTGAGAGCACTTGACATTATCACTATTGTGGTACCACCGGCGCTGCCTGCCACACTATCGATTGGCGCAAGTTTTGCCATCTCAAGGCTGAAACGCAAAGGGATTTTTTGCATTGCGCCAACGAGGGTAAATGTTGGTGGTAAGATCGATGTAATGTGTTTTGACAAGACGGGTACTCTCACAGAAGATGGACTGGATGTGCTCGGCATTCACGTTTCTGAACCCCGGGGCCATCAAAATTTTAAATTTGGCAAACTTATAGATAATGTACAGAGCCTGTTTGACAAATTTTCCTTAAACGACTGCAGCTCCCCTCTTGACTTCAAGTCGCGAAACTTCCTGGTCTCTCTCTTGACTTGTCATTCTCTCCGCGTGGTTGACGAGGAGTTGTTGGGAGATCCCCTAGATTTCAAGATGTTCCAGTTTACAAAGTGGACCTATGAAGAGGACTTTAACCACCGTGAATTTCGTTCTTTGAATGATGAGAGAAACGATAAAAGCACACTCCCTGAAAATAGCGATATTGTCCCTGCTGTTGTTCATCCTGATGGAAATTCCACCGCCAACAAGTTCACGGACAACGATCCCCATAATCTATTGGGGGTTGTTCGCAGTTTTGAGTTTGTGTCCGAACTAAGAAGAATGAGCGTCATTGTAAAGCCATATGGCGACAATGTTTTCTGGGCGTTCACAAAAGGTGCTCCTGAAGTGATTTCTCAAATATGCAATAGTTCAACTTTACCCGCAGATTATGAAGAGCTTCTTCAACACTACACTCACAATGGCTATAGAGTTATAGCATGTGCAGGTAGGACTCTACCAAAACACACATGGAGATTCGCCCAGAAAGTCTCCAGGGAAGAATTGGAATCAAATCTAGAATTTTTGGGCTTCATTGTATTTGAGAACAAATTAAAGTCAGCTACAACTCCAACACTAGCCACTTTAAGAAGCGCAAATATTAGGAACATAATGTGCACTGGTGATAATGTGTTGACCGCAATATCGGTCGGCAGGGAGTGTGGTTTAGTCAAGGAAAAGCACGTCTTCGTTCCTTTCGTTAACGAAGATGTCGGACCAAACGAGAGTTTGATTTTATGGCAAGATGTTGACGATCCTGATTTATCCTTAGATGGGATTTCTCTCCAGCCTACAAATGGTAGTTTGGATTACACCATAGCTGTTACCGGCGATGTTTTCAGGTTGTTGTTCAAAAATAATGAGATCTTACCAGACTCGTACATAAACGAGATTCTGTTGAAAGGTTCGATTTACGCACGCATGTCGCCAGACGAAAAGCACGAATTGGTCAGCCAGCTTCAGAATTTAGACTACGTTGTTGGTTTTTGTGGTGATGGGGCAAATGATTGTGGTGCTTTAAAAACAGCGGATGTTGGCGTGTCACTGTCGGAAGCTGAAGCTTCGGTTGCCGCTCCGTTCACGTCCAATTCTTATGATATAAGCTGTATGCTCGACGTCATAAAAGAAGGACGCGCGTCTTTGACTACGTCATTCTCATGTTTCCAATACATGAGTTTGTACTCTGCTATTCAATTTGTCACTGTGACGATATTGTACAGCAGAGGTATAAACCTTGGCGATTTCCAATTTCTTTACATTGACTTGTTTCTGATTGTCCCGATTGCCATCTTCATGTCCTGGTCGAAACCGTATAGTCAGATTGTAAGAAAACGACCTTCGGCAAATTTGGTTTCATACAAGATTTTAGTCCCATTGCTGGTGAACATTGGAATCTTACTGGTTTTCCAGGTTATTCCATGGCTCTTATGTCAACATATGGATTGGTACCAGAGCCCTGTGGTTGGCGGGGATGATGCCGTACAGTCTTCGGACAACACTGTTCTGTTCTTTTACTCCAATTTTCAATATGTTCTGACCGCCGTTCTTCTTTCTGTGGGCCCCCCGTACCGCGAGCCCATGTCTAAGAACATTGGTTTCATTACGGACGTTGGCATCTCGCTTATTTTGAATGTCGCGTTGATGATGATTCCTCCTGATTCGTGGTTGGGTAATTTTTTCCAGCTAACGTGGATATCAAAGAAGTTCAAGGCTCTTTTAGTGGTATTGTCTGTGTTGAACTACTACGCACAGCTTCACCTTCCAGGGAAGTGTAAAAAGATGTTCAAAAAGAAGACCAGCAGTAAAAGGTACAAGAACATTCTGAATAACGAGAAACAGAGTGTCGTGTGAGCAGATTAGCATATTGTATATAAATTACATTGAGATTACATTTCACTACACAGAGTTTGAAGCATTCCGGATGGAAAGAAAGCAATTCCACAGAACGCCAACGGAGGAGCTGAAGGGAACCTGAGAAGGTTTCGGTACCAGCAAAAAATTGATAAATTGGACTGGCGGCCAAATGAGATAATTGAAGCCCAAAGTTCCAAGGTAGATTTTCTCGATCTTTTTTTTGAAAGACGCCGCATCTCCACGCTCCATCACATAGTTTGAATACATGAAGAAACAGTACAGCGAGATCGGAGAATAGACTAGCTGATCGGATAACACTCGCTCTAAGGTCTGTACCACTGTAGGATCTTCAGTGTAGAAAAAGTTGAGAACTCGATACCAAGGCACTTGAAAGAACGCTAGTCCGGCACCCCACGCCATAAAACATGCCCAACGGAAAAACTCGAACCCAGCTTCATTGCCTGCAAAAGTAAGAGTTTCCGGCCCTGTACTGCTGTCTGTGCTATAACCGTAGTCATTGAATATCGATACATTGTCCTCAAGGTCCATATCTTCGTCATAAATTTGGATAGTATCATGAATCCACCTTTGTGGCAAAGGAAGACTCGTGGAGCCGATGAATTGATGGATCCCTTGTGCCAGGATATCCGAAATGCCAAATAACAAACCATTCGAGCATATGGTGGTCAACAAAGGCGTCCGGGAATACAATTCCGCGTAGATAGTGGAAAAACGAGCTAGCAACGATAGCCAAACCACTAACAAGACCCAATGGATTATGCTAACCCGGAGGAAGGAAACCCTAGACATGCGGCCTGCATTTGTCGTGAGCACACCCAGCAGCACCCTGCTCGCCTTAGCGACGATGCTCTCTCGTATAGAGTTACGTTCGTTGCGTTCATCGCCCGGATCACGTACTAATCCTAATCTGTCTGTTGGATCCCGTTCATCGGTCGCTGAAAGGTTGTCACTCCCCCATAGCTGTATTGCCATTGCAGAGCTTAATCGGGACGAAGGATAAAGTCACTTGTCTGCGGTGACATGCTCGCAGTTTCGAACATCCTATTCAGAAGTGATAACCCTAAGAACCGACCAGTATCATAGCATACGGACATGGACCAGCCCAAGATGGACGACACGCCCAGAAGACAAGCGACACGATAACCCCATCGCGCGGAGTCCAGCTCCAAATTAGACCAGCTTCTCTGGAAGCCCTATGGGTTTTTCCGCTGGTGAGAAAAGCCCGTCGTCAATATCCTTGCGGAAAAACTGGAAACACTGGTATAGTTTTGTCGGCAATTCACCGCTACTACCATTGCGAGACTGGCACAGTAGCGTTTCGCTATTGTAAGTTCTTGTCTCAGCGAGCTAGAGTGTTCCCTACGGAAATGGGTAGCGGCTCGGCAATGCACGTCTGTCACCGGCCCTCGATGTCTTCCCTCCAGCCTCGCTGATGTAGGAGAAGATATCGAACCACCGGAGCACAGCACATGATCTAGCGGGATATCCTCCAGTCGTCTATCCAGTCGTCTCTCCAGTCGTCTCTCCAGTCGTCCATCCAGTCGTCCATCCAGTCGCTCCTCTACTCGTCCACCCAGTCGTTCGTCCAGTCGTCCCTCTACTCGACCCTGCGCTCGTTGGATTTACCTTTGACTGCTTTTTTGGCATTCGTACCCAATTACATACTTTCCAAAAAAATGCTGAAAATGAATGGAAAACCAGGCTGTTTAGTCACTTGAATCGCAGGAATGTCCACAATCAAACCCACGCAAAAAAATGTCGTGAAACTTTGGCGGAACCGTGGCCGAGTTCCAAACCCAGGCCAATCCAATTCCATTGGGCAGTCAGCGAATATCGAATAATACTGGTCTGTTTAACATACTGATTTCAGAGATTCACGTTAGCCTTGAAGACCACGATCATACGCCTGTTCCGTAATAGCCCAAGATGTTGATGCCAAAGGAAGAAAGAACTAAGATCCACAGACACTTGTTTCAAGGTACGTTCACTTTTGTAAACCAAGAGGAAGCTGGAGAAGAACGAAAGGGCTGTCAGGAAAGCTGAAGTAAAGCCTGGGGATGCCGAGGGGACCGGGATAAGAGAAGCAGAAGCCGTGTTTGGCGTCCGTCCATGAGTGGTGATGGCAGTCCCGGATTAAGGTGGAGCCACAAATTGCCAGTGTGGCCAGCTGCTCCAGCTGCTCCAGATGCAGACACAAGACCGCAGGGGTAGCTGGGTTGTTGTGGGCCTCTCGCTGGTCGCTGTCGCTCGCTTCCGTTCGTTCTCGCGCGCTCCGAAACGTGGTTTTCGCAATATACTAACTGAAATCGTATCGCTACAGAAGGTGTTGTTGTTGCCAAGAAGGACTTCAACCAAGCCAAGCACGAGGACATTGACACCAAGAACTTGTACGTCATCAAGGCTTTGCAATCCTTGACCTCCAAGGGCTACGTCAAGACCCAGTTCTCGTGGCAATACTACTACTACACCTTGACCGAAGAAGGTGTCGAATTCTTGAGAGACTACTTGCACTTGCCTGAGAACATTGTCCCAGCCACTTACTTGCAAGAAAGATCCCAAGACCAAAGACCTCAAAGAAGATACTAAATGGCTGGTTGAACGGTTTAGGTTTTTGTCCATTCCCGCCTACCACGCATACAACTGTAAATTCACTACGCTCCGGTGTTGGTATCGAATATCGAAGGGTCTTTATCGCCCAAGAAAATTGAAATGTATATTGTTTTAGTATAAAGCATTATATTCACATTATAACAAGACAACATTAATTGGTTTAAAGACGGAAGGGTGATTAGCATCCCACCCGTTCTTGGAATACCGGCTTGACTACAGCACCCGGCCCGCCGTGGGAGCATCAGCCTGGTGTCACGTAAATGCAGAGTGAGCTCACTCTAATGGTGTGTTCAGCAGCTGCCGGAATTTCGCGAAAGCTCTGGGGGGGAACCGTATGCAAAACCGTTGTATTCTCCTTCTGCCAGCTTGATTGTGGTGGGGAGAACCTCTCGCAACCAATTCAGGCCCAAACTAGGGTTAAACGAGATTGTTCACGTTGATGGTAGCCCATTGCTTGCTTCCCGAGTCCGGATGTATTCGTAGTGCTCGCCTATATTGACCTCTTCGCGCTACTTGTTCTGAATGCCTAATCTAACGTCTTGCTATATATACTCTGCGATGACTTGTTGACTACACCCGCGAATTGGAAGTGCCCAAAGAGTTTCGCTACCCTGCCCACTCTTCATGTGCGCCAGACGGCTCAATTACGCTGGTGGAGATAACCTACCGGTACGTATAGGGGTCTTTTTTGCAGTAAGCGTCCGCATCGACATACTAACAACTGGAGTAGCTATATGCCACCCCAGAGGAGGCTATGAAGGCCGGACAGAAAAGGGACGACGAAGAACGTAGAAGACGTGCTCGGAAATATGAAAATCTGCCGCCGACGCAGAGACCTGGAAGACTAAACTCCGCTCCTCCCATACCCATCCCAGCACAGCAGCCGATGATTCCTGCTTACAACCCTGCTCCTCAGATGGCCCAGTCTGTGCCCCACATCCCGCCCACTAGGTATACACCTGGCAACTCGCAATCGCAGAGCCCCAGTGGCATTCGTTATAATTCGATGCCCCAGCCGGTTCCCGTAATAAATCGTGTGGCAAGAGGGAGGCCCGCGCCTAACCTAGCACACGCCTCCGTTCAGCCCCTGCCGCAGGCGCCCATCGATACCACCAGGTCGCGAAGCTCGCTGGATGGCGTAGGCGATCCGCAACAGGATGCCAAGGACATACAGATTGCCACACAACTTTTTCAAAACCATGACGTTAAACAACGAGGCAGACTCTCCGCAGAAGAGCTCCAAAATCTGCTGCAAAACGACGACAGCACGCACTTTTGCATTTCTTCCGTGGACGCGCTGATCAACTTGTTCGGTGCTTCGCGGTTCGGAACCGTCAGCCTCACCGAGTTCGTGTCCCTCTACAAGCGGGTCAAGAAATGGCGCAAAGTTTATGTGGACAACGACATCAACGGCAGCTTCACCATATCCGCAAGCGAGTTCCATAACAGTCTGCAAGAGCTGGGGTATCTGGTTCCCTTCGACGTGAGCGAAAACCTGTTCGACCAGTACGCTGAATTCATTGACCCTTCCAAGAATGGCAAAGAGCTGAAGTTCGATCGGTTTGTGGAGACCTTGGTATGGCTCATGCGACTGACCAAGATGTTCCGCAAGTTTGACAATAACCAAGAAGGGGTCGCCGCGATTCCCTATAAGGATTTCATAGACGTGACCTTGTATCTAGGGCGGTTTCTGCCCCACTAAACTGACAGCGTCGCCCCGCGAGCTGTACAGTCTGAGACGAACACCCGTCTTCCCCAGCTCGGACAGCTCAACTCTGTATCATCAGCGCCCATCGAGACAGTGATCCCGACCGTCCACGCGTGTCCTCCAGGTGAACATCCAGTCGCAGGTAGATGCTCCGACTAGATAATATCACGTGGTGTAGATCGTGCACGGCGATCTGACCCGCACAGGGCTCTGCAACAACAAAACGCCTTGAGATAAAAAAATGTTATCAGTGGCGCGATAACGACAAGGACATCCAAATGGGCTGGACAAGAAAATCACCAAGATAACGCGGTGTGCAGCTCCCGGTAAAATGTGTATATATTAGCGACAGATGAGCTTCGTTGCGTCCTCGCCTATCATCTCCACGCTCTTGTTGTATCTTGTGTATTTACTTCTTCACTTTACCTATCCGTCGCGTGTCAGCAGTGTTACCAAAATGGGCCTAAAAGACAAACTTCTAAAGATCAAGTACTACCTCACCGGTGAGCCTATTAAGGGCGAGACCTACAAGGACGCTCCTAGAGTGCAGGACCTTCCCCACATGAAAGATGCGGACGGAAACTTGATTGCTGTGTCCTCGGGCGACCGTGAGCTTTCGCCTGTTTTGAGTGCCAAGCTAAACATTCAAAACTCCCACAGGAGACCAGACCCAGAGGGTGACGACACCATCGAGGGCGCACTCTCCAAATAGAAGGTGCCGTGGGGGTGTCAGGGTTTGATATCGGTAACTTTTTTCTGGACTTGATCTCACTATTTAAGATAGAGATAGTTGTAGTTTTTATATAATTTTAATTTCTCAGGTGTCGAAGGCTTGCAGTGGGGGGTGGTGGCGGTATGCTTGTGGTAGATATACGTAGTGCGCCGTTGTGGGCCGGGCTGGGGAGCAGAGGGCTGCGCTGTAGTTTTTTGTTTCTAGCGCAAGTAGCTTCGCCGCTAGCGCTGCATTGAATGCTGAAGACTAGCCAAGTGCCACCTGCCGGACGTGTCGAACACCCGACACTCGCTGTCATTGGCATCGTTGGCTTGAGTCCAAAGCCCTAACCCAGTAGAGCGACGCGGCACGTATAGAGTGGATTACATAAGCGAAGCTGGATGGTGTAAAGGATTTTTGAGTATATAAACAAGGTTTTTTCTACTAACCCAAACTTAAACTTGACCACACCACTTCTAGCGGAGAACAGAAGCTGTAGGCTTCCAAGGCAAGGCTCGGAGCTCTAAGCTCAGCCCGCGTAGTGTAGCAGAGAACACGAGGTTTGAAACGAAAGAATTCGTTTCGATCATGGTGTGCCTCTTTCTGTCGTTGTCATAATGATGAATTTCTTTTTAGCTTTTTTTCTGGCATCTCTAATGTTAGGACAGGCGTTTAAGTACTCCGTTCGATGAATACAATTCATGACTCTATCTGACAATGCAACGACATCAACGACTCGTAAAAGTGTTAAAACTATGTAGTCCTATTTGGCAGCTATTTGGCAGCGGTGGAGCCGCGGCGACGACGGTTGGTCTTGGAGCCGTTCTCGATAGTAAGCCACTGACGGTAAGGAGCGGAGAGCCCAGTCGCAGGGGACCCGGAAGAGGTTCTGCCAGGAGCAGCGTCTGCTGAGAAAAATCCGGCAGCGAAGGGCCAACCCCGACCTGGAGCAGGTGTTTGCACGTAAAAGTGCTCCCTGGAGTTCAAGGCGTCCAGAGATCCCCAGGACCACGGTTGGCGTACATGACCTGGTCGAATTTCGCGCGATAGACCTCCTTGCCGTTGGTGGTGTCCTTGACGCTCTTTTTCTTCAAGTAGTCACTGAATTTTATATTCTGCTGGAAGGAGCGCTTGTCCAGCTTCTTGGAAATCTCCTGGTCAGCGGTGACCAGGGAACAATGCGGGATGGCAAACGCGTCTGCCAAATGACGAACTTGAGGGTCTTCTGTGACTAAAACCCAATGCTGGTTATTGCTGCCTTCCAAGTGGCACTTGTAGGTGCAGCTTTTTAGTAGGTTCTTCAAGCGACGAGGCAGGGAGCGAGACGAGTTTCCTTTGACATCGTACTCTGCCACTTCTGCGACCTGATGCTCCAGCACGTCGGACCATATGATAGTATCCAAAAGCTCGGGAAATTCAATGATCATGTCTATGTTCTGCGGGAAGTCTGCACGGTCTATGAATCGCAGCGCCTCTTTAGCTGTGTAGCTATTTCTGCGGTATTTGAGGAAGTCTAGCTCTTGCAGAGTGAATGTGGGAATGTACAGATTGAGTCTGGCAAACTTGGTCGCCTGACTGGGCTCGCACCATCTTTTGACATTACCAATGCCTTTTTCGAGACAAGACGCATCTATGATGTAGCATAGGTGCGACATTTGTCAAAGTGTGGCCTGTGGGAGGTTTACTTTTGTGGGTGAATAGGCCATCGCTCGCGATGAGAAGTACAGACGAGAAATCGGTTTGACGTTTGAGTTTCCGTGAGTAGTGACTATGATCTGAATGGTAATCCGACGACAGCGATGGGGCGACGAGGGCGGGCTCCCGGGCTTGGGAGCTTGGGTTGGGAGTGTGGTTGGTCTTGAAACCCATTTTCCGGTGGTGTGTGAAACGAGTAGAAAATTGAAACTTCGAGGTATGACGATTTCTCGCAAAAGTTTTTAGCCCGTGCGTTTCTCGAGTCGCATGGCATTGTTAGGAGAGCAGAACCACGGCAGAATGGGACGTTTCTTTTAATTCTCTAGTAACCGCTGTGCTAAGTAAGGCTAGCTTTGTCGGTGTTTTTTAATGTTTTGGACCAAAGAGGAGCTATTGTATTATGTTAATGGAGTTGAGCAGGTAAAAACTTAATGGGAATGTGGAGTCCAGTCATTACTCAAACCACTGGTGTGGCATCCATGGGCCGACCCCAAGACCACAGTCCTGTATATATACGTGGACCGACTCCAAGACCACGGTCCTGTATATATACCTTCAAGCACACATTGTAATGCGGGTGCCATTTTTGTACAGGGTGATACGCAGCCAGACCCAAAATCGTAGTCCAACCAAAAAGCATCGTTAAGACATGAACGCTGGCTCCTGTGGATTTATTCAAGCGCTGCGACCAGCTTGCGTCACGTCGGGTGGTTCTCGAGGTGCCCGGAGTGAGGTGCGTTTCAAACGATGCTGCTCCAGGGCTGGAAATAGGGGCCGTCAACGGGCCACTGAATTTATTCTTACCAGAATCCAAGAGTTCGGCCATACGCAGTCCCACCGCTTGTGCATAGCGACCCAGGGTTTGGCCTTTTTTTTTTTTAGCTTCTGTGGATAAAAGCACTCTCCGGAGGATTTTAGCCTTGCGAAAGAGCCTCTTGTGGGACCCAAGCTCTCCCACTCGTAACGGTACTCCGTCGCTGAGACAGGTTACGTTGCCAAAGCGAACCACGACGCTAAACGATAAAGTGATGTTCATCAGCAACCGACGACACACCCGTACAGAGCGATACACATATATAGCCTTGCCCCATGCTCTATCGCTCGGGCCCTCCGGCCCCGGGACATGCCCCATTGTGGACATGAGTTTCAAGAAGCTGTTTAGCTTAGAATCGCGGC
Source organism: Lachancea dasiensis (assembly GCA_900074725.1). Classification (NCBI taxonomy): domain Eukaryota; kingdom Fungi; phylum Ascomycota; class Saccharomycetes; order Saccharomycetales; family Saccharomycetaceae; genus Lachancea; species Lachancea dasiensis. Next base: position 542,446 of record LT598457.1, read on the forward strand.
CAGGGCAAGTCATCAGGCCAGCAAGTTTCCGAGGTCGTTAACAGTGACAACATCTATTCTCGAGACGCATACCCAATTCACACGTTTTCTCCCGCCGGTCCACCCTGCCCACGCCGTATAGCCAATTTACAGTCCGGGTTTACCTTCCGCACTCCCAGCGTTGTAATTACCGACCACTTTCCGCTCGCGTTTCTCGGTTTATCAATGGCTCGTTTATGCCTGAGATCTCGTATTTTTTTCGTTCATCGCGTGTTCGTCGTATAAGCCCAAAAGCGTCTTTTTTCGTCGGGTGTGGCGATATATAAGAGCGTATTCGCTGGTGGGCATCGCCTCTACAAAGTACAACTCTGTTGGTTTGAAGTAAGGTACATTGGTTCTTCCAAGGCATAAGATAGCCTTGTTTTGGGTCGTGTGATACATCAACTGTCAGAGATGTCTGCCGTTTTCAACAACGCTACGCTAGCTACGGCTCTGGCGCACGGAAAGTCGTACGCACAAACGCTGCACAACGTGCGGGCGTACCAGCCACAACTCGGATTCATGGAGCAGTACTGGGCCGCTTGGTACGCGTACATGAACAACGACGTGCTTGCCACGGGGATTATGTTCTTCGTGCTGCACGAATTCATGTATTTCTTCAGATGTTTGCCATGGGCGATCATCGACCGAATCCCTTATTTCCGCCGCTACAAGATCCAGCCCACCAAGATCCCCAGCGCGAAGGAGCAGTGGCACTGCTTCAAGTCGGTGCTGCTGTCGCACTTTCTAGTGGAGGCCATCCCCATTTGGACCTTCCACCCCATGTGCCAGAAGCTGGGCATTTCTGTTTCGGTGCCTTTCCCATCAGTCAAGACCATGGCTTTCCAGATTGGCCTGTTTTTCGCTCTGGAGGACGCCTGGCACTACTGGGCCCACCGTCTATTCCACTACGGTGTTTTCTACAAATACATTCACAAGCAACACCACCGTTACGCTGCTCCATTTGGGTTGGCTGCTGAGTACGCCCACCCTGCGGAGACTTTGACGCTAGGGTTCGGGACTGTTGGGATGCCAATTTTGTACGTGATGTACACCGGTAACTTGCATCTTTTCACGCTATGTTTGTGGATTACCTTGAGACTATTCCAGGCTGTGGACTCCCATTCCGGTTACGATTTCCCATGGTCCTTGAATAAATTTTTGCCCCTGTGGGCTGGTGCCGCGCACCATGATTTGCACCACCACTACTTTATCGGCAACTACGCTTCTTCGTTCACCTGGTGGGATTACACCTTGGATACGGAGGCCGGTCCAGAAGCTAAAGCTGAAAGAGAGGAAAGAATGAGAAGAAAGGCAGAACTAAGGGCTAAAAAGGCCACTTAGTAGTGTTATATACTCCCAGTTTGTCCTATTTCGTTATAGAGAGAATTATACACTATTTTAAAACCTTCTTAATTTTACACGCTAAACTTTACTTACTATATATATTATATGCAAATGGATTTCAAACAGCATTTCGTTATAACAGCCTTTTTTGTCTTCTGTAATTATTTTCATTACTACTTCTATTATACAGCTTGCTCTCTGGTTCCAGAGCACTTTCAGCCCACCCATCTCCTGGCTGATCTGAACATTCTAATCCAGGGACCGTAACCTTCCCATTCTTCATATTTACCGGCTGGGTACCAGGAGTTGGCTTCCAATCTAGTGACCCTTTCTGGGTGAGGCATCATGGCCAAGACTCTGCCGTTGGGAGATCTCACACCAGCAATGCTGTTAGTCGATCCATTAGGATTGAAAGGGTACTTGCTGGTAACATTGCCATAGTTGTCCACGTACCTGACACCGCACAAGGCTCCTTCTTCAAACCTTTCCATTTCCTTTTGATCTTTGAAGGAAGCTCTACCTTCACCGTGAGCAACAGCAATAGGGATCTTGGACCCAACCATACCGTTCAGGAATACACTCTCTGTTTTGCAACCGTCATCTTGAGTGATTTCCAACATGCACACACGCGCTTCGTACTGTTCGCTGGCGTTTCTCTCAAAGCTTGGCCAGTTTTCACAGCCTGGAATGATATCCTTTAATCTGCTCAAAAATTGGCAACCGTTACAAGCACCAAACGCAAAAGTATCTTCTCTTTCGTTGAAGAAGTTGACGAATTGTTTGCGCACACCCTCGTGGTAGAGCACAGACTTCGCCCAACCGGCACCGGCACCCAACACGTCACCATAGGAAAAACCACCACAGGCAGCTAGACCGACGAAGTCATCGAGATGGGCTCTGCCTTCCAAAAGGTCGGTCATTGTTACGTCAACTGCGGTAAACCCTGCCTGTTGGAAAGACCAGGCCATTTCCATCTGGCCATTCACACCTTGTTCTCTCAAGATTGCTACTCTTGGCTTAGAGATTGCCGCCAATTGCCCAACCTTCATATCGTCAGTGAGATCATATGTTAGCGAGTAGTGGAGACCAGGGTCTTTATCATCTGCAATGTTCGCAAATTCTTGGTCAGCAGAAATTGGGTTGTCTCTCATTTTCTGTAGTTGGTAAGAAGTGGCAGACCATGTTTGCTGCAAAGACGCTCTTGTATTTTCGTACTTTACCAAACCTGCTTTGTTTCTGATGATAATGCTTTGAGAATCAAACTTGGGCAGACCGATAACAGATATGTGATCTCTGGAAACACCGTGCTTACTGAAGATCTCTTCAAAAGTTGAGAGATTCTGTTCAGCTATTTGGAAGACACAACCAAGTTCTTCGTTAAACAATGGTGTGTACACGCTAGAGGCATTATCCACAACAATGTCCATACCGCATCTCGAGGCGAAAGCCATCTCCAACAGAGTAACTATGACACCACCATCCGATCTATCGTGGTACGAGAACACTAAATCAGTCTGGTGTAGCTCCAGCAATGACTCCAGAACACCCTTGAAAAGCTTGTTGTCGTGTACCGTGGGTGAGGTATTGCCGACTTGATTGTAGACCTGCAACAAGGCCGAGCCACCGAGAGAGTGCTCTTGCTGCTTAGCAGCCAAATCGACAAGAACAAGAACAGTGCCTTCTTGCTTTTTCAAAAGTGGAGTCCAAGTGTTGGAGGTGTTATTAACAGGACCGAAAGCAGTAATGTTCAAGGTCAAAGGTGCAGTAACTTCTTTGTCTCCCCACTTCATCTTCATCGACATCGAGTCCTTACCCACAGGAATAGCGATATCCAAATCTGGACACAGATCCATACCAATGGCTTGAACGGCCTCGTAAAGCTTCGAACCTTCCCCTTGGTGTGAAGCAGGCGACATCCAGTTTGCCGATAGCTTGACGTGCTTCAGAGATTTAATATCGGCAGCGAACAGGTTCAAAAGGGATTCGGCAACACAAAGCTTAGCAGAAGCAGCGGCAGAAATCAAAGCATTAGTTGGTCTTTCGCCCATAGCAAGGGCTTCACCAGTTCTGCAAATTTCATCACCGAGCGCCGTACCAGTCACACCAACGTCAGCAACGGGAACTTGCCATGGGCCAACGAATTGGTCTCTGTCGATTAACCCTGTAACGGTCCTGTCACCAATAGTAATCAAAAAAGACTTGGAGCCAACAGTGGGCAGAGTAAGGACTCTGTCAATAGCGTCACCAAGAGATGAGATAACACTCAAGTCTGCAGGAGGAAGGCTCAAAGGTTGCGTAATAGCTTCTCTGGTCATTTTGGGTGGTTTGCCAAATAGAATGGACATTTCCAAATCAATTGGAGTGGTTTTCAACAGTGGGTCTTCCACAATCAACCTCTGCTCGGCGGTAGCGTTACCAACCACGGCATATGGCGCCCTTTCCCTCTTGCAAATATCTTCGAATAAAGGCAAGTTTTGCTGAGAAACACCAAGGACATAACGCTCCTGGGATTCATTACACCAAATTTCCACAGGCGACATACCCGGCTCCAAGGAAAGCACCTTTCTGATGTCAAACTTAGCGCCAAGGTCATTGTCGTGAACCAGTTCTGGCAGTGCGTTGGACAGACCACCAGCACCTACATCGTGGATGGACTGGATAGGGTTACCGGAGTCTAAGGAAATACATGCGTCAATCACTTGCTGACAACGGCGTTCCATTTCTGGGTTACCTCTTTGCACAGACGCAAAATCCAATTCCGCGGAACCTTCACCGGAGTTGATAGAGGATGCGGCACCGCCTCCTAGACCGATAAGCATAGATTCACCACCCAGGACAATTAGGCTCGACCCTGGAGTTATTGGCTTATTCTTCAAAGCAAATTGGGGCCTAACTGCACCGAAACCACCGGCCATCATGACCGGTTTGTGGAAACCCCTGACTTCCTCCTTGTCGTCGGAATTAGTGACTTTAGTGGTCAAGGTTCTAAAGTAACCGTTGATGCAAGGCCTTCCGAATTCGTTATTGAAAGCCGCGGAACCCAAGGGAGCTTCCACCATGATATCCAAGGCAGAAGCAATGTGGTTTGGCTTACCTACGTCCAATTCCCAAGGTTGCTTGAAGCCAGGGATCAATAGGTCGCTAACTGCGAACCCACTTAGACCACACTTGGACTTCGAGCCCCGACCTGTGGCACCTTCATCTCTGATCTCACCACCAGAACCAGTGGCGGCACCTGGGAAAGGCGAAACGGCCGTTGGATGGTTGTGGGTCTCCACCTTCACAAGCATAGGCACGTTCTCCTTCACGGCTTTCCAGGTCTTGGTTTTGAAGTCCGGGGCGTAGTAATACGAGTCGTTTCCCGTGTCGAGAACGGCCGAGTTATCGGAATACGCGCTTATTGTGTAGTCGGAGGTGTGTGCATGCGTATTTCTGATCATCTTGAAAAGTGTGAGTTGTTTTTGGAGACCGTCGATGGTCCAGTCGGCGTTGAAGATCTTGTGGCGACAGTGCTCGGAGTTGACCTGCGCAAACATGAAAAGCTCCACGTCGGAGGGGTCCCTGTGCAGGGTGTCGACAAAAGCCCCAATCAGGTAATCGATTTCTCCCTTATCCAAAGCCAAGCCGAGTTTTTGGTTGGCGTCCTCCAAAATCTCCTTGGGCGGCGCAGACTTGTCGGAAAACAGCTTGACATGTCCCAATGGCTTGGGCGATTCGTGCGAAAATATGGTCGCTGGCACAGGTGCCTCCATCAGAAACAGCTCCTGCGTCATTCTGTCGAAGCAGGACTTCAACGACTCCTCGTTCAGGTTCTCCACCAATGGGAAGCCCGGCACGGTTTTGATGAGCAGAGCCAAACCACGCTCGATACGCCCGATTTTCGTCTCCAGCCCACACACACGCGCGATGTTGGTGGCCTTCGACGACCACGGCGAGATGGTGCCTGGTCTGGGCAAAATGCGCACCAAATACGTGTCTGGGCCGAGCTGGCCGGAAGAAGAGCTGACAATTCCGGTCTTCAGCTGCTGGACGTACCCGTCTGAGTCGTCCAGCGCCTGGTCGTACGTCAGGAGCACTTCTAGCAGCTGTCTTTCACGCTCTGAAAGCGCTTCTTGGCCCTCGACGTCCACATAATGCACATAACACGAACGTACTTCGGAGATCACCGACGAGCTGTTACAGTAGGCCTCGATGCCCCTGGCCAGGTTTTCCACACGGAACGCAGAAAGGGCCTGGGGGCCCGGTAAGATGAGAACTGACATGGTACGAAAATGAATTTCAATTCGAGTCGAACTGCCCTCGAGTTTTTCTGGAGCGGAGTGGACGCTAGGTTCCCTTATCTGCGAGAACTTCAATTCTTGGGAAGTCTCACCGTAATGTAATGACCCTCTTCTTATACAGCAGGGCCTGCCAATTTTTTTTCCAATCCCAATTAATGACCTGGAGAGATGAGCTTTAATTTTAATACGATGTGCAAACGATCTGGCCGGGAGAACTTGAAGACGTCACGAAATAACACAACCACTGCGACGAGCGCTACGAGAATATCCCCAGCAAGCAATGCCACACGCTCTAGCTCTACCGTCTAGTGCGGGTGGTCGTGGACAAAATGGGCGGACAATGAGGCCGGAAAGTCCACTGTCATCGTGTGGTACGAGCAGCGGTGTGGTTGAGTTTGGTCGATTTTTTTGACTCTGCTAATTTTCAGGTCACGTGAGCAAAGGGTCATGTGACTGGTTGAGAGAGAGAGAGCCAAAAGGAGCGTGAGTGTCAGTGTGTCAGTGTGTCAGTGTGCCAGTGTGTCAGTGTGTGCCCTTGATGTAGTGGCGGCACGGGAAGGGAACAAGCGGAGTGTGAAACCGGGAGGTCCAACTCTGGCTCTGTAGCCGTCCAAAAGACACTCGACGCTGCTCGTCGATTGGGATGTAATAACCGAGAGCACGTGACGTGCGCTGGGTGGACAGGACCGTACTGAAAAATCTTGACAAAAGGCTCGATGGTGGTGTGCAGCTCATCGCCCCATCGCCCCATCGCATCTGCGAGTTACCAAGCCGGTCGAAGCCTCAGCCATGCCTCAGAAAGCGCTCAAAGTAACCAAGAAGTCGAAGGACCCTAGAAGGGTCACAAAGAAGCAGAAAAACCTCCGGAAGGCCGCGCCACTGCAGATCAAAAGCAGGAAAAAGTCGCTGGCACATTTGAAGAAACTGTCCAAGGCTTCCTCTCTCACGGAAACCACCGAAAAGCTCATATCCAGCAGAGTGGGCCATCTGGAGCTTCTGAAGGGAACCCGTAAGGAACTGGAGAAGCAAAAGAAGAAGGATACCAAGTAGCGGCGGCCTTTTCGCCAGCGGCGATTTCAGCATGCAAGCTGAAATCGCGATGTACATTAGTTTTTAGTATCTGTAACAATATCCCATTTCATCTCTGGTAGGGCCACAGCCAATTCAGGAACGCATTTTGTAGAAAAGAGTACAGTTGCGAGCTGATCCAATAGGCGCTCAGCAGTAGCGGGGCCTGCGAGGATATCCCCATGAAAAAAATACAGCCCAGTCTCGACACGTTGAGGATGCTTTGCATGCTCTGGGAGGCCCTTGAATTGGGGCTGGGTGCGATCTTGATTCCCATGGCGGCCGAAGTCGTGGTGGTCATCATTCGGCCGTTGTGCTCCACGTTTGTCAGGGCCAGCAGGCCCAACACTAGCGGCGCCAACATGGGAAGGCTGTCAAGCGGAAGACTCAAGTCCCAATCAGAGACCGGGGCCACCGATGCCGCCGAGTCCGACGACAGCGGCTTCAAATTGGAGTCTACCAGCCTGCTTTCAGTCAAGCCGCGCAGCCCCATGGAAATTGAAACCCACAGCGGGATCTGGACGAGGGGAAGAAGCGCATTCTTCCATAGAGATGCGTTGTTCTCGGCAAACAGTTTTTTTTGCCTGTTTCTAGTTTCCTTGAGGGCAAGCAGTTGAATCTGTTCCGGTGTCAAAGTGGGCCCTCGTGGCACTCCATCAGCAACATCCCCACTGCTGCTGTTGGATCTTTGTTGTGCTGCCGCTGCCAATCGCAGTTTTACAACCGGTGGGATGGCCTGTACGACTTTTCGAAGTTCTTGCTGCTTCACTACGCGCTTGCGCTGCCAAATACTCAATGGTAGAGTGAATACGGTCCTGAGACCAAAAGTTGTGAGCGGCACTAACGCGAGCCACGGAAGACCGCTGATCTGATGTAGCGCGATGAACGATTCCGTGATGCCGCTAAATAGGCTTATTGGTCGAACTTGAAGATGTCCCTTCATTCCACGTCCCCTCCGTAAATCAAAGATGCCCCTTCGAGCGACGCCTACAATGGACATCATATCCCAGCTTATACAGACACTGAGCTTGCTATCTGGCAGCGAGCTATGGGCATGGCGTATATATTAAGACAATATTCACATTCATTATATACATCAACTTCACGATTCACGTGATAGGCTGTTGATCCACGTTCCCTGGGTCGCCTCGCGGCTAGCAAGCGCTATCGGGCTGGCATCCGCGTCTAATGTACATGCTTTTCTTCCCCCTCGGACAGTAACTCCTTAGTCTACTTGCGTCCCATCTCGAGGTTTGTAATGCGGTAGCAAATCAGAGACTTCGACGGGCAAGCGTCCATCAACCTTAATGGCGTAGAGTCCTGGTATATAGGGATCAACACTGATCCACTTGGCAACCCACGACTTTGAGGGTTTGCACATGCCAACAAGACCTTCGAAAGAAGGAGAAGTGCATTCCATGGTGCTCACGCCTGCTTCCTCAAAGATACCTTGGCAGTTGGGACACCCGTCTTTTGTGAATTCAGCGGTGGTCAGTACCACTCCGCAAAGCATACATGCTCTCTCGGACGACATTTAGAGCGTTGGAAGATTTTAAGTTGGCGAGCTTCAAATTACACATTTGACACCAAACCTTCAAGCTAATTCACCGTAAAATTGAAGTTACCCACAACTATATCATGTCATACGCGTCTTACCTCGAAATGCGAGAGATGAGATACCAATCGAATCAGTACCAACACATCTATAGGAAACTTCCCAGCCCCACAGACGCAATTGCCGGGATGAAATTGTGGACATGCATCGGCGTTGGTTTAGGATCGCACATGTTGTGTGATATGCAATTTATCCCTCCTTCCGAAATTACGAGCGCTTACACTTGATCAACGGGGTTTTCGTCGTTCGGAAGGAGTCTCAATGTCCCATGCTTGTACAACAAGTGTGCGTCTGTCACTTTGGTGTGCTCCTCTGTAGTCTTTGATTAATCTGTTATTGAAGGGCTCGAGTAATAAATTAGTCACATCTCTATAAAAATATTCATCGAGGAGAACTCAGCACACACACGATATGTCTCAATACGTTGCAGAAGCCAAGGAAGTTATTGCCTCCCAAAAGTTTGTTCAATTAACAGCTAATTTCTGTCCAGATTGCGTGTACGCCAATGCTGTCTGGCAAAAATTCGGTGTTCTGGACAAAGTTCTGCAATTCGAAATCGGAGGATTTGACAAAGAAACTCAGCTTAAATACAGGGACGCTTTTGCCCAGGTAGCTGGAGTTAGAAACTTGCCCACCATCTTTGTAGATGGAAAAGTGTGGGGAACTGAAAGCGAGCTGCACAAATACGAAACGAACGGCACTTTGCAGACCGAGCTACAAAAAATTGGTCTCATCTAAGGCCTTTGCGGAAGACGACAACTAAGTTTACACCGAATTTGCGGATTTATATATAACTAATTAAGTGCTATTACGATCAGCCCAATCGCATTTACTGCTTGTCACTATCTGCTTCTTTCAAGTAGTAGTAATCACCCCTCTTCTCCATCTGTGAGTTGACGAACTCTGGGGCACACTGACCGTTTTCGCTGTTATACAAAATGATCCCATTCCCTAGAGCATGTTTCTTTTCGTGTCTCTTGTAAAAGTATAGCACGACGAAGGTCCATAGACCGTAGATAGCAGAGAAGATTAAACTCACAGTATAACCGGTCTTAAACCTGGGCTGCTCTACGGTTTTCCACGCCAAAGTAGGGATCCAAGCGTATGTGGACTGTGAAAAAGTGTAGATCGCGATCCAAGTGACGGCCCGCATCTGTGGGTCCAACCTCAGAAAGTCGTTGATAAACGACCAAAGACAAGGAGACGCTGCAACGGAGAAGTAGGTGATCAAAAAGGCGAACCACTTGGCGCTGTTCGAGACGTCCCATTTTATTAGAATGGCACACGAAATACAGTTCATCGCTTGGGAGAACACCATAAATATCCATTTGCACCGGAACAAATCCGCGCCCCAAGCACATACGAAAACAAAGACGAAACCGAGACAAGCAGGGAGCACCCCTAAGTTGTTGATGGTGACTACAGAATAGTCGTGATCGTGTTGAAGCCAAAAGAGGAAACTCCCACTGAAGGCTGTCATGTTGTTCCAAGAACAGGTGTCAAATATGACCAAGACCCAAAACGTCGGAGTCAAAAACATCTTTTTCCAGATTTTTTTGGACCAAAGCGGTAACAACTGACTCTTTTCCACACCATCCTTGATCTGGTTTCTCTTGTTTCTCTCACGAGCAACTCGGATCTCGTCATCGCTCAGGAATAAAGAGTAACACTTTGAAGGAATACCTGGAATCACAAAATACCCAATAATGGCGCAAGGGATCGAAATGGCAATCCCGTCTATCAAAAACATCCATCTCCAACCCGCAATCCCGCGGACGCCATCAAGGTCCTGGAAGGTCCTCGCCTGCAGAAGGCCAGAAGTAACACCTCCGAGCAGCTGGCCACAGAAGAACAAGCACACCCTAGAGCTGATTTCATCGGGCGCGTACCAGGATCCCAGGACATACTGCGAAACCGGATAGTAAGCCGAACCAAAAGCGCTGACGAAGAATCTATAAGCCCTGAGCTCGGCCAGCGAATTTGCCCGGTAACAGGCAAAGGTGAAGAAAGACCAACCCAAATCCATGATGGGCAATATCAAGTGAGAAGGAAACCTCGGTAGCAAATACATGAAAGGTAGTTGTAGCACGATGGCACCCACATTGGAGATGGCCACCGTGTTGATGTAGTCGTTGTTGGCCATATTGAGGTCCTCCCGCATGTGCGAGAAATAAGCATTGCTGTAATTATTAAGGTCCAAGGATTTGGACCAGCACAGCATCAAAAAGTACATCCCAATCATGAGGTCTAGCTTGTACAGCAACCTACGTTCAGCCTTGGTCTGCGTGGTATGGTTTGGGTACAAGAAAGTGTACCAGTTCCGACTTTTCTTGTACTCAGAATTCGAGCGATACTCAAACTCGTCGAAGAATTTCCACCATCTGCGGCCCTTCTCGTCGCGAAGTTCATACGGAATACCCCCATGCACGGCATTAGTGTTCTGATTTTCATGCTCTAAAGCTTCGACTTTTGTGCCCTCATCTTTAGAGCCCGGACTGGCCTCTTCGTGGAGATCTGCTGAGCTCACGGAGGCATCGCTAGAATAGTTCTCAATCTTTTCCTCGGGAAGCACACGAAGATGTGGCAGAAATCTCATCTTCCCAATTGTGTACTTAGCTACTAGATCACCGATCGTCGGTAAGCGCAGACAAAACGACTCAACAGGTGGCCAACTCAAATCTTCCAAGTTCAATCAAAAAACTAAGACTTTATATACCTTACTACTTCGCACTTGACTCTTTATCCTCCCACCGTCCTGTCAGCGCTACAGCTCTAGGCACAATTTTTTCCTGTTGGCAGTCTTGATTACAACAATTTCAAAAACCTCGAGTCATGCTCCCATGACTCAAATAGACACAATCGCTTTATGGCTATATTGATGCTGATTTACTGCTAGATGACTCGGATGATTCAAGGATTCGAAAGCCCAACAACTCAGCTCCACCAAGACTCAAGTCGAAGCACATTTTATGCTAAAATTCAACAAACATTTGAGTGATCCGATGCTGTGTATGTAACAAGCATATGGCGGAAGCATAGCAAGGTGCTTTAGATACACAAGTCAACGTAGCGTGAACGATCCAAATATCTCGGCCTCCTCCGATGAGCCACACAAGAGAGTCTACAAGAGAATCTACAAGCGGTATCTTTTTAACCCTGGGGTGGATTGCGGTGCTGAAAAACGGGAGTGCCACAACCCAAATCGAGCGGTGTCAACTACTGCTCGGGATCTCGTCAGAAATCGATTCCTCGCAATTTTGGTGGACCAAGGGCTCGTGAGATTCCACAACACGTCCAAATAGTGTATCATTAACTACGGGAATACAAGACTATAAAAGGCTGAAAAATTTTCTGCTCCTCAATCCTGACGTTCACGCACATATTGTCGATATAGCCATCGGACGTACGACTAGCAAACCATCATAGGTATGTGGTGATATTATCTCCCGTAGCTCACCAATGTGGCACACAAGGCACATGTCGGGTTGTGAGGTTTTGTCTTCGAAGATGACATGATAGGTCCTTTTTGAGAATTGGATGTGGGTTTCTGTTCCAGTTATCTGTACCACACGTCCTGCCAGACGGTGCGATTGACCAGCATCGTCTTGCTAGGCAGCTATTTTTTTTATGGTTTTAGGAGGAGGCAAGAATCGACGGCCAGTACTTCGTAAGTGTTCCAGATTAGTAGTTGGTGCGTTCTGACGAATGCAAGCTGCTATGAAGTTGTACGCCTCGATACCCTTTGCCTCTGGGGGCTCGTTTTCTAGAGCTTCGCGTCGTGACTCCAATCTTTCTATTTTGGATACTCATGGTGCCTCTTTGAAGTGAAACTACTTAGCACTTTGTACAGAATATCCGTGGGCGAGTCGCCCAGGAATTTCAGTCAAAGGTCGTGGTCATGGCTTACTAACTTTTTCCCTTTGCAGCACAAAAATGACCCGCGCCTCTGTTTTAGCTGATGCTTTAAACTCAATCAACAACGCCGAAAAAACTGGTAAGCGCCAAGTTTTGATTAGACCTTCCTCCAAGGTCATCATCAAATTCTTGCAAGTCATGCAAAAGCACGGTATGTCAATTTCCAATTATTCCTTTTTTTTTTTTTTTTTTTTTACAGTGACGCTCAATCTCAGTTCCTTGGCAATCCTTAGAACCTTCATACTCATCAAGAACCCGGACTGATAACTGGATGGTTTGATCGGACAGTTTCTAAGCTGTACAATTTCAGTCCCATACTGTCTTTTAAGTGTCCGGAAAATCAATGATTTGAAAATGCTTCTTACACGACTTTGAACTATTTAATCTATGTTCCTTGCGCGTTTACTTTTTCTCGACATCATCGTCAGATGAATTATGAAGGAGGATTGTTATTTGGACACATGAAGAGGTCTGTCGGACTTTACCCATGTACTAACTCCTTTGCTCAGGCTACATTGGCGAATTTGAATACATCGATGATCACAGATCTGGTAAGATTGTCGTTCAACTGAACGGTAGATTAAACAAGTGTGGCGTGATTTCTCCAAGGTTCAACATTAAGTTTAACGATATCGAAAAGTGGACTGAAAACTTGCTACCTGCCAGACAATTTGGTTACGTTATTTTGACCACCTCCGCTGGAATTATGGACCACGAGGAAGCCAGAAGAAAGCACGTTGCTGGTAAAATTTTGGGTTTCGTTTACTAATTAAATAGGTTCGTGTTTATCTAAGACTTGTACATTATATGTTAAAGTTTCCTTTAGTCGTAAGTCTTGAAGGATCGTCTTGCGAGTGTACGCAGACACTTCGTGCTATCTTGAATCGAATCCTTAAAGCTGGCCGCCACAAACCGAGGCCCCCTTTACTTCCAATCTGTATACAAATTAGGCGTTATTATATATTGGTTGGAGTTTCCTGTGACGTGCACATTATCAGTGATGTGAGCTTGAAGTGGACTTTGATGGCAGGTTGGAGCTAGATGACGAGATGGGTGTTCCACTTGAGTCTGAAGTAGAGTGACCACGCACAAAGTGAGCAAGACCTCCGTGTAGAGTATGCCTTGGCTGGCGCCCGACAACATCGATAATTACAGGCGAATCTGCTCTGGAAATTGAAGCAGAACCTGAATTTTCGTAGGAAGGTGTAAGTTCACCCAGAGGAAGAGCTGGCTCATCTTCCGCATCTTCACCAATTTGATCATACGAAGGAACACGATTCAGTTCTTCTAGCGACAAGTCTTGCATCGGCTCAACCATTTTGTCGAGAATTGAATGGCTTTCAGACCTTGCCCTGAGAATCGCATGATACACATTAGGAGTAGAAGTCCCGCTACGCCCCAATTCAGATGATTGGCATATTCCCGCGTCTTCAGCATAGTTATATAGCTGATCGTACATATGCTTTGCATATGTGGGTGGAGCTTCAGTGTCTTCTTCCGGGAAGTAGCTTACCGATAACGAGCCATCATTTAGCCTATGAACGTTGTTCAGAGAGCTGAGATTCGGGACATACAGCTGCTGTTTCTCGAAGAGACGTACACCTTCGCCAGACCGAAAGTGGATTTTACCTGCATTGTCCAGCAATACAAGGCGCCCATTAAGTGGTACGTGAGGTGACACATAAAGAAAAATCGGGAGATTAGCTTTTATCTCTGTGGTTTTGTCCTCGTCTCCGACCTTTTTCTTCAAGAATATTGTGATACTCAGTTTGTGACGAACTCTAATAGAGTCACCCTCAATATCACAATGTTGAGTAACCTTCTTAAGGCTTTGCGGAAACATAAGGGAGGATTCCAGATTAAGTTTATCGGTTATGATGTTGCCTCTGGACGAATCACAACCAGGCAGGTCTTCAAAATTTGTCATTCCTTGATGGAAGACGACTGATTGATCGTCATATACCTGATTATTCTGGTCCTTAAATGCATAGTATTGGATGAGGTTGGCATCTATCTTAATCAGTCTGTAACCCTTCTGAAAAGGGTACAGTTTCACCGTAACAGGGGTAACTCCACCTATCGGTATTGCGCGACTAGGAATGGATATTTCATATTGTAATCTATCTGGCCAACTTTTTCCCACACTCATCTCCTCACCAACTGCCATATTGTTGGGTGATAATGTGCGGAAGATTCGCAAATACTTGTGCTTGGTAAAAGGCGTTTTAAAACTACCACGCTCCAAATGAGCTTCAAATCTGTAAAGAACAGAGCCAGCTTGTAGTCCCTCAATTGTGTCAGGAGTTTCTGGAGGTAATAATGCCTGAAAGGGAAGTTCGTAATTACCTTCTTTGAGAAAGAATGACTGACCGGGGCTCACAGCCACACCATCCTGGGAAGTACCATCAAAGCCCCCATTTGGTGAAAGGTTGAGTAAAGGTGTAGATGTGCTCCTCTTGATAGGCTTCCACAAGTTATTGATTGACGTATTGGAAAGGGCAGATGGAGGAGCTGCTTTTTGAGGGGCCTCATTTTGGTCTGCGCCTTTAGCCAAAATTCCTTCTGATGAAATGAGTAGATTATTCCAATTGCACTCAAATATCGTTCGGCGTTCTTTTACGATACTTGCCAGACTGGAATTCTTGTGTTGCCCGACCTGCAGGAACTCTAATTTGAAAGTGCCTACTAACCTTAGCGAGATTTTCTTGGCAGAGATGGATTCGGGAAGCGAGAAAACTAGATGGCCTGAAATTGGAATGGGTTCTGCCTCTAGTGGTGTTCCATGAATTAAAAGTATATTCTTATAGGGTGATTTTAACCTGATATCAAAATAGACAGGGTGATTGGCCGAATTTGAAAGCTTTCCCAAAGAAAACATTATTCCAAGATTACTGGCCCTTTTAAGTATATGGAAAGGGGTGAAGTCCCCAATGGCTCAAGCTCGGGCCCTCTTCGTGCTTCTTTCAAATAAACTGATTTTTATTAGCGAAGTCATTTAAAAATAAGCTCATCGGACCATTGAAAATGTCTGCAGACCAAAAGTTTCAGCAGTCTGTCCAGTATATTAATTTCGGCAAAAAGTCCATGCAATGCTTAGCCTATGAGTTGCCAAAGGAATTGTGGCTAAACATATTCGAACTTTTAGAATACCCCGATCTATTGAATTTGAGGACATGTTCACGCCACTTCAATGATATAGTCAAGATTCAATGGACCTGGGAGACAAGGTGTCGCAGGAGGTGGTTGGAATTAGAGGAAAATGATCCTTTGGTATCTCAGATGTCAGAGAAAAGTCGTACATGCTCGAAAGAGGATTGGTTTTACTATTTTCGATACAGGAATCGGATTGACCAGCATACTTTGAATACTCTAGATGTGATTGCGAACGTCGACGACTTGAAATTGTACCAGGAAAAGATGGGGCATTTGATCAAGCATGGAAGTTTGATAATTCCGCTGCTAAAGTCTATAGAATGCAAAGGATACACAAACGATCAAAGCTTTGAAATAACGTATTTGGCAAGACAATTGCTACTTGCAATGCGCCATAGAAGCTTATTCAACATGATAGAACAAACGGTTGGGGGTCAAAGTACAGAATGGGTACATTATGCGGAAGAATCGGTTTTCCTCCCCTTTGAAGCTATGGATGCGGCCTTCAACCGGCTGTTGCCTCATAGAGCTAAAATCATCCAGGAAGTGCATTCTCAAGTTAAACACGATTTCTCAAATCTTTCTGACTTCCTCCAGCTACCATCAACACTGAGGTTGGATAAGACTATGAAATACTTGATGCAAGCCCTACGGAGAGCTAGGATGCCACACGTTGAGCAACGAAATAGGACCTTCCTTGACGACTTCATGATATTACGTGTTTATGCGGGTGAGGCCAAGGGCCACCCATTAGTCCTCTTAGCCATTATCCAAGCCATCTCTTCTCTGTATTGCATTGAGACAATTTTGTGCGAAGAATTCCTTGTTGTTCGCGATGAACGCGTTCGCAGCGGAGAGACATACGTCGCAATCTCTCAGATCGGAAATCCCCGAATATTTACGCGAAAGAACTTGGTTGATTCAATGTGTCGGATTTACCCCAGTCGACAGGCTGTCCTCACGACTGTTTTGCCTAGAATGCTCCAGCCTGTTAGAGCAAAAGATTTACTTTTTAAGCTTTTTGACGAGTGGTCGCCACAGTGCCGAAAAAGCTATTGGGACGTTGTGCCAAATAAAACCACATCTGAATTGCAGAACTTGATGCCCCACAGCAAGACTCCGATCCGGGTTGCCGCCTACGAATATTTTCAAATTTATTGGTGCCTCAAGTGTTCCAAAAGTAGAGTTACGTTCCGAGATCTAGGTAACCATCATTTTCTCCGATACGTGGATTCGCATTACCCCCATGACAAACTTTTCCTGAACGACGATTCGAGGAACATGGAGTCCACTGCGGGCACAGATTCGTCAAAACAAGCACGTAGCCCACTTTTGCCTTACAGTGCCTACACAACTTGCCAACAAAATTCAACGGTCATGGGAAAATTGATGATCGACAACCAAAACGGAACTCTTTATATTGTTTTGTCAGAGAAAAGCACCGGGCATGGGCCTGAATACCTTAGTCTTTTAGACTTTCAGGGAGATGTTCATATTCTTCTGCGGGAAGACGTCAGGCTAGCAGATGATTCCGAGCTCACTCCCTCCACTATCAGTGGCCTACTGGAATTGTTGTCATTATCAGACCTGGGGCTTTTTTTCACGCGATTTGATACTGAATCCAATGAGTTTATCCCATGCAAGATGTACATGTCTTTTTTAAGAGAGTTTGAAACCACGCTAGCCGATACTAACTTGGACTATGAGTGACAGGGCTGCAGAAAGAGGAATGAGAAGTAGATCACGAAAGGGTATTACTGGCCGTTGGGTGAAGGCTATCGAGTGAAACAGTTTTCCGACGTCTGTGAGCTGTGCTTAAGTTGGTGAGTCAATTGACATAGTACTTATGCGCACAATATCTCCTCGATATATGAAAGGTATCCACATACCACAATTCAAAAATTGAAAAACTACGAGGCAATGAAAAGGGTCTCCTAATAGCCTTTTAACAAAATTACCCATTGTGCCTTTCACAAGGTTCATCTTGACGTACCTTGCCCCGGCGACAGCGACTCTGGTACTAAGATAGGACACCTCAATATGACCAGGCCCACAGTCAATTTAAGTTGGCGTTTCCAGAACAAACTGAGAATAAACATCAAAACGAAATTCAACTATTAGTAGAGGTAATGGAAAGTACTTAACATTCGTCAGCATTAATAGGCAGGAGGAGCACAGCATTAGATGATCTGTTCATCATAGTTTAACAGACACTAGCTCCATGAGGTGATATAACATGTCGTCGCAAGTGATAGATTGATTCAGATACATCTTCAATTAATCAAGACTATTGTGGGCGGTTAACACAGAAGACACTCTAGGTCATCGGACTACGTTCAATGAATTCCGCCAAAGGAGCTTATGACAGGAAAAATGCCTTGGGCATTGAGAAGTGAGGCGTATTCTTATTCAAAGCAGCATGGGACTAAGAGGTAGATGTTGCTTTATGCGGTTCGGGCATTAAACAAGGTGTGGTTTCCAAATTTGCCGCCTATCAAGCCAGGGTCCGACTGAAAACATGAGATTTTGGATTTCAATTGTAGCATCTGGCTGCCTTTGGACATCCTTGCAAAGGACTCTCGGATACCAGGACTTGGTAGGGTTTTGATGAGTGACGCTAATGGGGAGATAAGAAAGTGACAACACAACATAGTGAGGCCCATTGGAAGCACCGCATGAAAGGCCCAACTTTGCACCGACACCGCAAGTGACACTGCGACTCACACGAAGAACAGACGAGTCACAAGCTCAGCGCCTATCGCCACCAAGGAACCTCAGAAAACCTACTCTGAGCACGTGATCCACAGTGTGGGCTACCTCTTTATCACTTCGTACTATACTGACACCGGGTTCCTTTCAAGTACCGAGTCGAGCGAAACGAGCCCCAAGAGTACTCGTATCGCTCGTTCCGTTCCTTCGCCTCTCGCGTATGTCGCGTTGCACAATCCTGACGTCGTCAGGATGCGCGTTCTCAACAAACGCCGCACAAACGTAGTACAAACGTCCCATTACCGATAGCTTTGCCCACCAATTTCATTCAACTGGATCTGGTCTCGCAACGCGCGCCACGGTCTTTGGGCCCTCGTTTGTCGCGTTTACCGGTTCGGTCATTTCGCTCGTGCTTCCATCGCTTCTCGCCGTTCGTTCGCAGTGGGAAAAATTTTTTGTTGGATTTAAGTTGAGATGGAGCGTACAGAATGATCGAGATAGCACAAGTGAATAAAATGGCAAGGGAATTAATGGACTATTGAGCCAGGGAAACTCAGAAGAATTGAGAATTATCCATTCTACAAAAGGAACTGTTGACTTACGGTTAATTTGGTCCGTTTCCCAGCAGTTTTTCCGACTTCAAACCATTGTCAGTGTGACCTGGCGGTTTTTTGGCACGCAGGACAACCAAATAGCCTTGGTTGAAACAGCGCGTATTTTCAAGGTTCTATCATCATCGACCCATTGAGCTAGTTCTCGAGCGTCTTTCTCCTAACCAACAAGTACAATGACCAAACAACACACGGTTGTGCACGAGGCAAACAATGTGGAGTTTCGCGAGGCTCCCCGCCATTTCTACCAATCACAGCCCCAGAAGGCACACGTAGCCGACATGGCTCAATATCGCGAGATGTACCAACAGTCTATCGAAGACCCAGAGGGATTTTTTGGACCAATGGCCCGCGAGCATTTGCACTGGGACCGTCCTTTCACCAAGGTTCGCGCTGGTTCTTTGCAGCATGGTGACTCGGCCTGGTTTCTCAACGGTGAGCTCAATGCCGCTTACAACTGTGTTGATAGACATGCTTTCGCCAATCCCTCAAAGCCGGCTCTGATTTACGAGGCGGATGATGAAAAGGACAACCGCGTTATCACTTTCGGCGAGCTTTTGCGCCAAGTTTCGGAAGTGGCTGGTGTTCTAAAAAGCTGGGGTGTGAAAAAAGGCGACACCGTTGCTGTTTATTTGCCAATGATTGCAGAGGCGGTGGTTGCTATGCTAGCCGTTGCCAGGCTTGGAGCTATCCATTCGGTGGTTTTTGCCGGGTTTTCCGCTGGTTCTTTGAAAGAACGTGTCGTGGACGCCGGCTGTAAAGTAGTTATTACCTGCGACGAGGGTCGTAGGGGTGGAAAAACGGTCCACACCAAAAAAATTGTCGACGAAGGTTTGAACGGTGTCGACTTGGTCGCCAAGATTCTTGTATTCCAAAGAACTGGATCACAAGGTATTCCCATGAAACCTGGCCGTGACTTTTGGTGGCACGAGGAGACCGCTAAACACGGCGGTTACTTGCCACCTACTCCAGTAAACTCCGAAGATCCTTTGTTTCTTTTGTACACTTCGGGTTCTACGGGTTCACCAAAGGGTGTGGTCCACACTACTGCAGGCTACCTATTAGGAGCAGCTTTGACCACCAAATATGTTTTTGATATTCATTCCGAAGATGTTCTTTTTACTGCGGGTGATGTTGGTTGGATTACCGGTCACACCTACGCCCTATACGGTCCCCTGGCCCTAGGTACCGCCACTATCATTTTCGAATCTACCCCAGCTTATCCTGACTATGGTAGATATTGGAGAATCATCGAGCGTCACAAGGCCACCCATTTCTACGTGGCTCCTACAGCTCTTCGACTCATCAAGCGTGTCGGCGAAGCCGAGATTGCCAAATATGATACTTCATCTCTGAGGGTCCTTGGTTCTGTTGGTGAACCTATTTCTCCAGATCTATGGGAATGGTACCATGAGAAGGTTGGTAATAAGGATTGCGTGATCTGCGATACTATGTGGCAGACCGAATCGGGCTCTCATTTGATTGCTCCTATGGCCGGCGCTGTCCCTACCAAACCAGGATCGGCCACAGTTCCATTTTTTGGCGTGAATGCATGCCTAATCGACCCAGTTTCTGGCGAAGAGTTGAAGGGTCATGACGTGGAGGGTGTTTTGGCAGTCAAAAACTCTTGGCCTTCAATGGCTAGGTCTGTATGGAACAACCACTCTCGTTATATCGAAACCTACTTGAAACCATATCCTGGCTATTATTTCACTGGTGACGGTGCTGGTAGAGATCACGATGGTTACTACTGGATCAGAGGCAGAGTCGACGACGTTGTGAACGTGTCCGGCCACAGATTGTCTACTGCCGAAATTGAGGCCGCATTGGTCGAGCACGATGGTGTTTCCGAGTCTGCGGTTGTCGGCATCACCGACGAACTGACCGGCCAGGCAGTCATCGCGTTTGTGTCTTTGAAGGATGGATACTTGCAAGAGAACGCTGCTGAAGGTGACGCAGCCCACATCACCCCTGACAATTTGCGTCGTGAGCTTGTTCTTCAGGTTAGAGGAGAGATTGGACCTTTTGCAGCGCCAAAGTCCGTTGTTGTCGTTAACGATCTGCCAAAGACCAGGTCCGGCAAAATCATGAGAAGAGTCTTGAGAAAAGTGGCGTCCAACGAAGCCGATCAGCTGGGTGACATGTCTACTTTGGCTAACGCTGACTGCGTTCCATCCATCATCTCCGCTGTTGAAAACCAATTTCTCGCTCAAAAGAAGAAGTAGGAGTATAAAGTAATGCCAAGGTACATGATGAGTAAAGGTTATCTCTCCGAGTATTATAAGATAAACTATGTATAAATCTATATCATCCCAATATAGATATGAGATTTTAATGGTCCAAGACGCAATATAGTATTTTGTCGGTTGTGTTCCAAATTGGTAAATTCCAGTAGCATAAAGGTACTCATACGAATTAAATTTTTACCCCACATTATATAAAAACTACTACCGATTAAGGATCGCAGAAGGGCAACTTCATGACATGGCCATCTCCTAAAGACAAAGGAGCAATTATCACTTAGACCAATAGAAGTCATCTAACCATAATTAAGAGCGATACTCCGAGTTTATGTATCAGCCATCCGGTCTAGCTACTCACAATTTGAAAATTATCCGCGAAGGATTTTCTACAATTGATCGATGAGCTTAACAGCCAAGAGATATACATCCGAACCTACATCATCAGGAGTAGCTACATTCCTGAAAACCTTATAGATTTTTTGATTATCCGTAAACGCTGCAGATGAGCATTGGGTTGGGCGTGGCAATCTATGCTGCTGTGAAGCCAGTGCTTAAAATCTACGTGATTATATTTGTAGGTTTCCTCCTGGCAAAATACAATCTGGTCACGGTGGAAACCAGCAGGGGAATCTCGAATATGGTGGTCAATGCTATTCTCCCTTGTCTAACTTTCAACAAAATCGTGGGTAACATCTCGGCCAAAGACATTAAAGAAGTAGGGGTTTTGGTGCTTACTGCGTTTGTGATCTTTGCCACCGGGGGTGTTTGTGCTTATTTAACTAAATGGGTAGCAAATTCGCCGCGGCAGTGGTATTGGGGCTTGCTTTTTGCGGGCGTGTTCCCAAACATTTCGGACCTGCCAATCGCCTATGTTCAGAGTATGAGCAATGGGTCCGTTTTCAACTCTTCACAGGTAGATCGTGGCGTTGCATACTGTTGTATCTTTTTAACAACGCAGAGCTTTTTGATGATGAATTTTGGTATGTTTAGGATCGTTGGTTTGGACTTTAGGGAGCCCCAAAAGGATGACGAGCAACAAGTCGAAAGCACCTCTCCCGCGAATTTCAGTCACGGTCGAGCCGAGTCGGTCATTACTGATGAGCATGGCAATGCACTACAAAGCTGGCTGTCCGATAAAGCCAAATCCAATGCTTCGGTAGGTCGTAACTACAATACCACTGACGCAGGTTCAGTCACCGGTAATAACTCAAGCCAAGACGAAAGGACACTCGAGCACGAGCAAGACCCTGTTCCCTTCGACGCGCAATCGATCCCGAGCAGCAGTTTGAGCTCCAACTCAGAGTACTCTGTGGACGCCTTGCCAAGCGTTTCGCGACGTGGCTCCACGATGTCGCGTCGCACTCAAGGTCATTCTATGGCGCCTGTGCCAATCCCAAGTCCTATAGAGAAAATGGCTACTGTTCGATCAAACTCTAGCCAACGGTCCGCAGGGTCCCAATCGAGGCGGGGCAAGAAACATAGACGACCATCACAAACGATGAATGATGTTATAAATGAGTACAGCGCTGCGAGAAGGATCAAAACTGGAGAAATGGATTTAACTCACCCACTGTCCTTAACACAGGAGGTGGGCGAGGATAATGCATTCAGTCGTGATGACAGCGACATATCTGATGATGAGAATGAATTTACTCCCACCAGAACTACCGACAACACTCTATCGAGAACAAACAGCAACCGATCGACCCGATCGCGTAAGAAAGCTGGCAAGATTTCAGCTATTGTGAAGAGGTATAAGCTGGGTTGGCTTTTGTACATTTTGATAAATTTCTGCCGTCCTGCCTCACTAGGAGCACTGTTGGGGATTCTGTGTTGTATGATACCTTGGGTCAAGGCTCTTTTTGTGCATACCTACGTCCATGTACACGAGGCACCCGACGGTGAGCCTGTACTAAACTTTTTAATGGATTTTACTGGGTACATTGGGAATGCCTGTGTCCCGCTGGGATTACTACTCCTAGGTGGTACTTTGGCTCGACTTGAGATCAAAAGCTTACCCAAAGGGTTTTGGAAAACCACCGCGATTATGACCACATTCAGACTTGTCATTCTTCCAATTATTGGTATCGCGTGGGCAGATAAACTGTACGACATCAATTGGATTGAGAATGACATTGCTAAATTTGTTGTTATACTTACATGGGCAATGCCTAGTGCGACCGCGCAAGTATATTTCACTGCGTTCTACACCCCGCTAGAAGGAAATCATGTCCAAATGGATTGCTTGTCAGTCTTCTTCATGTGCCAATATGCGTTTTTGTTTATAACACTCTCAGTAGTGGTGAGCTATGCGCTGAAGGCTGACCTCAAAGTTTAGAGTTAAGTGCTCTTTTATCTATCTTATGCTCATATGTAAGACTCGATGAAAGTATCTTTCATGATGTTTGTTCAGGAATATATATTTTATCTTAATTGTGCTATTGTATGTATATATTGATATTATGCATGCTACATTAAGGCAAGCGTGCTTACTTTCGCAATGGAGGCTGCTAGGTTGATCAAAAATCTCAAAAATTATACAGTAGAAACTCATTTGCCACTTTTCAATACGTGGCCTGTTAATCGGAGGAGTGCTGTCTTGGTGTTGCTGTTTATTGGAAGCAATGGTGAGTTGCGAGTATTTCTGACTAAGAGGGCACGGAACTTGAGGAGTTTCTCCGGCCATGTATCACTTCCCGGGGGAAAGGCTGATTCACCATCGGAGACATCCGAAATGGTGGCCAGAAGAGAGTCTGAGGAAGAAATTGGCCTTCCTAGTGATGGGAACATCTTACTCCAAGATTACGGCATGAAAATTGAGAACATCACGCACAATATTCCGCATTTCCTATCACGAACATTTCTCAGCGTTAAACCTATTGTGTCATTTCTTTACAATTCAAAGACCCCGAGTGAGAGGCGCTATGTAGATCCGTTGAATGGATCCAAATTTTTTGGCAAGCTAAACGCAGGGGAGACGACCTCGCTGTTCTCTGTTCCTCTCTGTGACCTCATAGCTCACCAAAACCAGTGGAATGACTACAATCCAGAATATGTCAACCGAAAGGAATACATATCGAAGTGGGGTGGTTTGTCATGGTTAATTCAACATTTTTACTATCCTAACGAAAATGTCAAAGACGCACATTGGTTGAATGAGATCATTGACACTAGTTCTGGAGATGAAGATTTTGAGGGTGTCCTTTGCAAAAACGTGTGGGGCCTCACGGCCAAAATTTTACAGGAAGTTTGTCGTGTCGCGAACGACACTGCCCGTACAACAATTGGGCATGAGGAGCTCATATACACTTTACACAAGTTCGGCGGACAACTCCAGAGTCGTAAGAGAACTCACTGGGAGAGCGATATGATCTTGAACAAACGTAAGGTATATTATAGCGATGTAATACCGAAACAGCATTTCAAGAAATTATCAAAGTTAGAATTTTGACATAATCGACATATAAATTACATCCAGAGAAGCCTGACTGGCGATTAGCATTTAAAATCAACATTCTAAAGCGTTTATTTGTGGCCTGAAAGCTTGTGGCAACGGAAAACTTATACATTCGCTACTAGACACTTTCTGCAACAAATTAAGAGTTACAAACACAACGGCCGTGAATAGCAGTTGAATTTGGATGGGTCGCGGATAAATGGTCGTGCTAAGGTGGATTTTGACAGAAGGAGGCAGAGATATCTTTCCGGTTGGAAAGGTCAGCTTCTTTGAAAGACTATTTAGGCCAAAGATGGGAAGTTCTTGGCGTTGACAGCAGGCTTTTCTTCACCAGCGTTCTGGGAAGCCTTTGGCTTGCCACCACGCCTTGGGCCTTTGTTGTCGAACTTTTTTGGCTTGGCGGTAGATTGAGAGTCAGCAAAAGAAACGTTGAAGTCCAAGTATTGCTTGGATTTCAATTGCTTGGACTTCAAGGTCTTGACCTTAGTTGGTTCAGCGTAAACTTCTTCCTTCTTGACCAACAGTTCGGCGTCGTCCAATTGATCAACGGTCTTGCGAGCTGGGGTCTTGTTGAACTCGTTCTTGTTGACTTCGTCCAAGTAATCTTGCAAAGACTTCTTGTTAGAAACTGGGGCCTCCTCTTCGGCCTTGTCGGCTTCAATTTCGGCTTGAGCATCGACTTCGGCAGCAGCCTCTTCGCTGACTTCGTTCTTGTTGTCACCCCAGCCTTGTCTGACTCTCTTGTCAGTGTCGACCTTACCGGTTCTGGATTGACGGTCAGTAGATCTTCTGGCGGCGTGGGAGGCTCTTTTGGCACCAGAGGTCTCAGCCGGAGCGTCTTTGGATTTGTTGTTCTTTCTGCCACCGGTTTTGTCTTTGTAGGCAGCCTCGTTACCAGTTGGCTTTGGTCTGTTTTTGTTGGCTTTGGATGGGTCCGCAGATGGAGGAGGAACGTCAGACTTCTTGGAAGAAGTGGTCTTCTTGACGATCTCCTTTGGAGGTTGTGGAGCCACGACGGTGGCGTCTTCGACGTCGTTACCTAGCAAGTCGAATGGGTTCTGCAACCACACAAAAATTGAAAGTTAGTATACTGACGGAGGGGCGGTCCTGATAAATTTCGGAACTGCAAGATCAACGACCGAATAGGGCGAAATAGGTACACCAATTGAAGGTTCCGTTCAAACCGCGCCTAGAGACTCTCAAAAGATAAAAGCGCACTTGAGCACCGACACCATACAGCCCTTTGGAGGCCATGTTGTTCTTACAAGCAGTACCAATGCCTTGTTGCTAGGTCCATGGCATTCATCATAAGTCTCAAGAAGACATTAAACATAAATCCCCTATTAAAAAAGCCCTTCAATCGTCCCAATCATCCCAATCGTCCCGCAATTCATCACCACTACACGAAACTGGATACGTACAGACATAGCTATTGATTCCTGATCAATTATATCGACTCAATCGTAAATTTCCCAGTTCCTAACACTACACTTCGTATCTCCTTTGAAAAGGGTTACTTAGTTTTCCGAAATTCCAGCAGCGCCCGTTAGTGATGAAAAATTTTTGCGTGAGGGCAGCGCAAGCGTTGGTCCGCCCGGCGCAAAACTTGGTCCGCAAATTTGAGGTGACCTAATTTTTAGATAATTTTCCTTGGTTCGAAACTTGTTGGCGACGAGATAGCGGGAAAATCCAGAGTTCACGCCTGTACTGGACAATGGAATAGAAGGGCTTGTAAGCGCCACAAAGACCGAACGCAAAAGATCCACACGCACTGGGGAAGAGATCTTCTACGGGGTGGTGTAAACTGGTAGCCGCAGCCACCCTAGGGGGGGGGCGATCATGCGTCGTTCTTTGCGGTGCACCCTATTACAAGCGTCATTTCAGTCTCGCTTCTCAGACGTGCGAGTCTTCCCTTAAGACACACAAGACAGATCATTAGCCAGATCAATTGACAAATCGTTGCATCCTATACTACTGGCGCTGATCACGCTCCTGTGCTGATATACGAACGAACTTATCAATATATTAATTAACGATTAAATTAATTTACTTATTAACGTCTCGCGGACTTGTAGATAGCAGAGGACGAGCCTCTACATGGAGCCGCGCTATTTCACCAACTCTAACACGAAACTGTAACTCTCCCTCTCTCTTGTAGCAAAGCTTTCGACAATTGGTGGTCAAGCCGTTATCTTAACCTTCTGTAACTCTATACGGACACGAAACACTGCTTTGTGGGGACAAGGCGTAGACATCGACCATGATGAGGGCAAGTCTGAATGAGAGATCCGCTACAAGCTACTCTGGCCTCAACTAGCGACTAAACCCTTTTTATGGACGTATACCGTATACCAAAGAGAAGAGGACGGCCACAAATATTTCTGACGTTCGAATCTTGAGAAGGCCGCTATTATCTTTCGTGTTAGCCTCATACACCGTAATATATACCGTAATCTCCTTTGAAATTATAAGGCGATAGATATCTCAGCAGCCCATGCATTGACAGAATAAACAGACAATCACTTCATAAAGCTCAAGGAAACAGCACTAGCGTGAAGTTTGAACTTTGGTATTTGCTTCGATAACAGCACGAGAGCTCAATTGATGTCAAACCCTCGTCAAGAAATGGTCGACGAACAGGTAAAGAATAAAAAGAGTCCGCCGGTTGTGCCGGCAGAAGACCAGGCTGTAAAGTCTTCGTCAAGCCATGGGACAACGACTGGAAACGCGGCACATCCCCAGAATGTGCCCCCCGAAAGAGTATCAGAACTTTTGCTACAGGAGGGGCCCTTGGCCATTCGCTTTATTACGAAAGCTTTGTGTATACAGCTTCCTGGATTTGGGGAGTTGTCGGCTTCGAAGCAGAGAAGGCTTATCATGGGAGCCTTGGAAACAGGCGACAGAAAGAACGGGGTGGTGTTTGCCAAGATAGGCTGGGGCCAGTGGTCTGCCAAGAAAGTGGATTCCCCAGATAAATTCGAGAGGGAACGCGAAATCACAAACCTGGCCAATAGTAAGGTTAAGGACATGGTTTCGCAGGAAAGACGCAAGAGTAGTGGCTTATCGAATTCTTCAACTGCACGGCCTAGGAAAAGCTCGGTGGTGGCGAAACGCGAGGGTGAATTACGCCCCGGAAACTGGTCCACGTTCTTGGACGAAAATGCGCTCGCGTCAGAAGACGAGGACGAAGGTGGGAGAACTCCTCATATCCACGGCCGCAACGACCATTTCCATGATGACGACGATGAATCCCAGGACCCTAGTCAGCACATCTTGCCCTATGATTTTTTCAAACGGCGCAAGTCCAGCGTGGTCTACGCCGAGAATTCTCCTCCGGACGACTCGGAATTCGAGTCTGGACCGCCTCTGGCACACCCTGGCATGAAAACATACCGCCGTTCGTCCTCTTCCAAGAAACGATCCCCCTCCATAGGGAAACGCAACTCATTTCGCGGGTCCAATACCAGTTTGGAGGCCGTTACAAGACGGCTGTCTTCCCCAGCCAACTCGCTAGACGACCAGGCCACGCCGAATTTGACACAGCAAAAGGATGCGAAAAACCTCAGTAACCACCATACTCGCGGACGGGAACCGCGCTTATCATTTTCGAAGGAGTCAAGTCTTCGCTCCACCTTACTATCGCATGCTAGCTGCCGATCAAGTCCGATTCAACCACCGCTGGATTCCCACATGTCCAAGGAAGTCGCCTACAAGCTCAATAGCCCATCGTCTGGCACCAATGCCCCCGGACCCTCTAACGGCGAGGACGAGGGAGCCATTTTTGACGAACACGATGAGGACGATGGCCGTTCCGATACTGATGAAGAGGATTGGCAACACATCGGTGCCGAATCTCTTCGCAACAGCAGGGCCCCCTCGCAGGTTCGCTCTCCACACTCGCCTGCCATCAGTAACTCTCTGCTGGATCGCCAACCCCCCCACCTATCGCTGAGCCCGCCAGTGTTTCGGGAGGGCTCAGAAAGGGTGCCGAAATCGGAAACTGGACAATCGAGCCCGAAACACGAACCACAGGCGGAAACTCAAGACGCTGCTATTCTACTGATGAGTCTCAAGTCATGAAATCTGTCAGGTGATTGAACGAAAGACCCCAGCTGGGCTAAGAGTGTGTACGTGTGTTACATAGTCTTGCCGGCGCATCTTGGCTCTCTGTTGTAATCACACACGAACGGAGTTGAAATTTGGTTTAAATATGGGGTGACAATCAATGTCCACTATGGACCCCTTACTGGCAAAGAAAGACGATCTTATAGCGACTACAAGAACTCCAAGAAAGCTCCTACCACTGCATTTTAACGTCATTCACTCTGGCAATAAATAACGGCCCCACTTTTTTCCGAGAGTCATTTTTGCCACACATTGGCAATCGAAGTTTGCGGTCTTAGGTTAAGTAGAGGGGGAGAAGATAAAGGTCAGAGTATCGTTTTGAGGTCTAGCTTTCGCTACTTTACCAGTACTATTGATTACACGGGGAGGTTAGCCTTTTTAGGATTTCTGTGAAGATCAGGGGTCTACCTCACGCAGAAAGTTAGGTATCGACAAGAATACTAGACACTAAAGCCCCTTTGAGATTTAATCAAGTTTTAGCGGTCCGTGGCTTTACGTATTATTTCGAAGGGTTTATTGACGTTAACCAGACTACTGCTGCCCTTTACTGTTAAAGTTAACATACAGAACTTCCTTTTTTGTTTGAAAGATTCTTGAGCCAAAAATGACGATTGAAGAAGACATAGGCACTCCAGAATCGTCAGAGGACTCTAGCTGGGGCTCAAATAAAGTCTTTCAGAACTATTTAATGCCCACGTTGAAGCTCTACGACGCCAGAATATCCATCAATCACTGGCAGCTGAGAGACTGTGTAAAGCATTCCTCTAGCGAACTGGGAAAAATTTACTATATCTACAACCACTCCATCCGTTCGCTCGACACCAGGAACGACCGATCTGGGGTAAAAATCGAAGCCAAGAAAGTTGCTACTAGGGATCGAAAGAGGAGAAGCTCTTCCCCGAAGAAGCGTATAAAAGATCAGTTTTGGTCGCCCTCGCAGAAGGTGGTGGAGTTTGATTTTAAGTCTCGATGCTTCCAAGAGCGAAATGGGATAATAGTGTCGGGGGGTCTTATGGGCCCTGACGACAATGGTAACTGGGGCCAATTCACCCGTCAAGCTCCTTCTGCTCTTGATACAGACAGCAGCGGTATTGATATGGGGGGTTTTTCGTCATCCTCGCTGGAGCCCGTCAAAGTTGCTAATAGTTCAGTCTTGTCTGATCATAATTCCTACAGTAACACCGAAAGCTGGAAGGGTGTATTATCTATATACAATGGAGAGCGAGACGTCAGTTTCACCTATCGCTTGGGACAGTATATTAACAACTGTGTCCTACTTCATCCAAAAACGACTCAGCATTATGACCTCTTTGCTTGCAACAACGATGCACACCTGTACCAATGCGATATAAGTAACAGGGGTGTGGAGCTAATCAAGCGGTATTCGGATTTAAAATTCTCCTTGAATAACGCAACGTTATCCCACGACGGGAAAACTTTGATCACTTCAGGAGACTCAAGCAAGTTCGCTATTTATCACCAAAATGACATCACAGGCTATTTTTCTCTGAAGTACGATTCACAGCCGCAATGGGGTAGTGCGTTTATAAGGAACAAGAGGATTCCGAGGTATGCGATGCCAGACCGATCTGGATTTGTGGACAATATTTACGAGGTATCCGGAGGGGATCATGGTTTTTATACGAGCTTTAGCGAAAGCGATATGATGTTCGCAACCGTCTTTCAAAATGGTACATGCTGGGTATATGACGCAAGGAAAATGGAATCGCCACTAGCCGAAATCAATTCCACCAGGAAGTACACACAAAATGGTGCGTTCAGGGTATGCAAATTCAGTGAAGGAATGGATGACCTGTTATTCATTTCCGAACACCACGGCCGTGTTCATGTAGTCGACACGCGCAATTTCATGAACCATCAGGTCATAATGATCCCTGACAGGAACTCATGTTTTTCCGATGAGACGCCCTCCTTTACTGCAAGTAGACGGAACTCCATGCCATCGCAACCAAATGACCCACACATTACATTTGCTGCTAGTATTCCCGCGAATGAGCTACAACCTCAATTGATCCCATATCCAAAGGTAATAAACTGCGTGAGCAACGGGCTCGAGAACTCATCTGATGGAGACAATAGAGACAAAATTCCAGACCATCCTTCCGAAAGACGCAGAGAAAGAAGGCGGTCTTCTTTTCGAGTTAGAAGGTTTTCGACTTCAAGCGGTGTCCACTCAACGTCACTGGAGTCTATCGATCCCTCCATCTTGGAATCAAGGTATACGGGTCAGAACTATAGAGCAGTTGATAATTACAATTATGTGAGTGAGTCACGGAGGGCCAGCGAAATAAGCTATCCAGGGTCCATTGCATCCCGTAGCAATCCAGAGAACGAACCTGTTTTTGATCGTAGTGTAGAATTTTCGGAAGATTTGGGCGGCCTGTCAGGCGGTGTCATTCGCCCTCTCATTCAGGAATCCCGTACGCAAGCCAGACGCGCAACACCAAGTATTTTACAATATTCTCGTGGTAGTGACTTATCGGTGAACTCTAACGACGAGAACAGCATATCAGGGATCGATTGGATGGAAGACGAAGAGGGCAGTTCACTAGTTATAGGTACAGACTACGGGATAATGAAGTGGAACATCAACTCTTGGGCTCGCAGGTCGTTTCCAAGTTATGACTTTTGTTGATTAGCAGGTTGTTATTTGGGTTAAATAAGGTTATGAATGTTTCGAACAAAAGCTAACTTAACTTTTCCATACTATGAAAAATTAATCAACTATTTCAGAGGTATTCACGTCCAGGTCTGGGACTTCTTGAGCACCGTTCTGTGCTTCATCAATAAATGAACTAGTGGCCTGATTGTCAGGCTCATTATGGAATTTTTCTTGCAACTCTTGAAATTCACTCTCGTTTTCGAGCAAAGCATTAATACCGATGATACCACCATCATTGAACACATCCAAAATAGCTTCAGCTTCAGCTATAGGCATATTAGCGAAAACTTCGTTGATTTTGTCCAAGCTTTGGGTTTTAACAGCATCCTGCATATTTTTCGGAAGACGATTAAACGCCTCAAGCTTTTTGAGCTCTTCTGGGTCACTTGAATCAAATTCGGGCAAGTTGACTTGCAGCTCGGTTGAATCGTCCAGTGATTTTAGTTGTATCGTCTCTACCCCTTCTGCATTTTCCTCTTCCTCTTGCATTACCTTTACACGTGCCTTGACATGGTTGAACTTAGCCTGCACAGAGTCTAGAAATCCCTTCTTCCCTTGATCGTTGGCTTTAAAATAAAATACTTTTTGAAAGAACATCTTGATAACTTCAGTGAGCTCTTTAGTTTGTAAATGAGGAATCTTTTTCATGTCATATATTTCTCTAATATAGGCGATCAGCTCCGACTGATGTATAACTTGGAACGCCCGATCCGAATCACCCTCAATTTGGTATTCGAAGGCAGACATCATTAGCGCGTCTTTCTGCTGTTCTGAGATGATGGGTAAGTTCTTCAGTAAATGAGCCTCTGACTTTTCTATGTCTTTGGGCGAGATTTCACCAAAATCTACCGTTTCTGGGGCAAGTTTCATCACATCATCTTTGAAATCATAAAACTGGAGTGGTGGAGGAGGTAGGTTCACAGCTGAAGGGCTGGAGACATTGCCCTTCGATAGGTATTTGGCTGCCTCGGTATCTTCGGATCCGGAGCTTTTATTCACGAACCCTTTATCAAATCCGGTTTGGATATCATCCGAAGAGATAAGTGAAGCTTTTTCTGCATAGAGCTGAGCTAGTTTTTCTTTCGCTTGTTCGCTGACAAGATCTATTTTCTTCCTGTGTTCCGCAATCATTTCTCTTATAACAGCCCCGTCTTTAGGGTCTTTTCCTGCCTTTTTCGCGTTAATTTCAAGCTGCTCAAAAAGATCTTCGACCATTTCATTGTATGGTGGCATGTCGGGGTCCACGTTGTCACCGTGGCCCTTTTCGTTCTTGTCGAAATTGGCATTCAAAAACTTCCGTACAGCATCTAAGCTAAGCAAATCTTGATTGCTCAGATGCGCCACCATCTTATCTACTCTTTGATTTAGCCTCGAGTTCATGCTCAATTGAAACTCTAAATTTTTGATGTCATTGTTTCTCTTAACCCTTTCCTCGTGAATGCTCTGTTGCTTCCACCTGATGAAAGATCGCTTATCAACATTGGGGTGAACCTCAATGTCTGAGTCATCCGATAGCTGGATTTTATCCCACTTAGAATAGTCAATTGGCATCCTTGATGGAATGATACTAGTTGTTTGACTGACCGACGCCTTCTTTAGTGGCTAGATTTGGTTCTAATAACGTAATATAATTAACCTTTACAAACCTTGTTGTTACCATTTTACATCATTATATACGCAAACTATGCGCCATTTGTAAGGAAGTTGCCCAGTTGACAAGGCCAAACTAGGTTTGAGCTCCTGAGCCCGTGTTTTGATGTGGACTATATGCGGCTGGAATTGTGTTTGAAGCTGTCAGAGATAATTTTTTGCCCCGGTTCTAAGTTTTCCCTGAGAGCCCAATTTGGTCATACCGAAAGTTTCGTGAGCCTTTGGGCGTAGCCGGATACAGTTACTGATTCATGAAGCTTGCAAGCTGCTTCCCCAATGTGACTAACGATAAAAGTCCGGTCTCGAAACATTCAGGCCGTACTCGGAAACAGCACTGCTGAGGTCGTTGACAGTAAGCACGACCTTATTAGCTTTGGTTTTCTCATTTTGTTGCTGTTGCTGTTGTGTCAATTGACCAGGCTGTTGTTGACCCATAATAAGCTGCCTGGCACGGGCCTGGCCGTTGTTAGAGTTGTGGACGGTGATAGCAGAGCGAATTCGAGAGTATTCATATGCATCAGTAGCAATGTCACTTACAAATTTTTGAGTCGCCAATGCCAGCAGTCTTTTCACTCTCACATCTGCACAATCAAATCCGTTCCTTGTTAGATAGTAATCAATGACTGCATCTGGAATTATGGGAGGATTATCTTCCATCATTTCAAGAATTTCATTCAACGTCTTATCTTTACGTGTGAATTCTGGGATTTCAAAGAGGTTTCCCGTTCCGTTTTCTAGCCTCGGCTCTTCATCTTGTGTCTGCTCGTGTTCTGGGAATAAGGTTGCATTGTCAATAGGTGCTTCTTCGTTGTCGTCAAACTCATTCATTTCCTCATCCACGTCAAAGTCCTCATTTCCTAGAGGCTCTTGTTTACTCATGACGGTGATATAATTATCCAGCTCAGCACAGTGACAAGCCGATGTCTTAGAAACTGATAAAGTATATCATTATTATTCACATAAAACCCGTCAAGTTTGGCTCGTCACGAGGAACGAGCAGTATGACAAAAGCTGATGAACCCTTCACCGTTTAAGGTGTACCAAAGTAATTGCCGTAAGCCAAAAGGATTACCTTTTGCTATATAATCTACAAAGCCCATGCCTCCTTTTCGGCTTGCTTTAATTCTAGAGGCTCATCAATACTATTTATTTTGATATCACTGCAGAAACAGCATTTGGTGGACAGGACGCTATCCAGATCTCTCATAGCAGTTGCGCTCTTGATTTTAGCAGAGCTTCTTTGTAAGGATTCGATTTTATTTCGCAGTGAATAATCTGTGGAGTTCAAAATCTCACGCATTAAGCAGTCGGTATGGAATGCGTGGCCACAGGGAAAAACGTAATATTTTCTTGTTTGTAAAAGCTCGCCGCAAGCTGCGCATGAACTGCCAGGCTCTAGTGTCTGATAGCGTGCTTTCAAAGATTCAATGTCCTCCGCTATTTCTTTTTTAATCTTGATTGAGTCTTGGATCTCTTGCGAAACTCGGCCCATCGCGGTGCTGTGTTTCTCCAGATCCCGTATTAGTTCATCCTTTACATTAGCAATTGTGGTCAGCTCATCAAAGAGTGGCAAAAGATCTCTGATGGTCAATGTGTCATTCGAGTCTTGCAAAATGTTCTTTATGGTCATTTTCACGTCGCTGTGCTCATGCATCATACACGCAGCAATTTTCAACCATAGCTTTCTTCTCAGACGACTATTTATTTCCAAATCACGATTGCTAGCAACCAGTTTGGCTTCTTCGAGTAAACCTTTTTGGATTGCTAATGAAACGGCATCTTCAAAGAGTTTGAGCTGGGAATACAAGTATATGGTGACTTTATTCCGTTGAAATTTAGTGCTGAGACGTAAGATGAACTCGTGGTCAAAATGGCCCAAGTTGTTTTCAATGAAACTAATAATTTCGTCTTCTTTATCCCCTGCGTCGAACGAAGCGATCATCATATACAGGGCCGTGTTGAAGAGAATCATGTCGAGTGTGTCTTTGTCCTGCTCTTGAAAGCACCACATCAGATATTTAAGCGCGTAGTTGGTGGGCGCTCTCGATCGTTCTATCCCGGCGTTAGATCTCTGAAACTTCGCAAAATACGTCAGTAATGGATTGATGAGTTCAGATGGTCGTATCGTTTGTATCTGGATCCAGGTATTAACAGTCGCGTCCGGAGAGTTGATAAGTAGGGTAGTGGCATATCTGTAAAGGCAATCCAAATCTTGAGTCCTGAGTAGAATTTTCAAGGACTCGTACCAGTTTTTAGATCGTATCCAGTATGTCAGGACATACTTATAATCTTCAATGAGCTTAGCAAAAGTGAGCGCCTCTGATTTTCTGTTCTGGTGAGAGAGTATCTGATAAACGGTTTCCTTGTCAAGAATTGGGCCATTGCGCTCAAAAAAAGCTGCCAGCTGGGAATTTAGTTTGGACTTTTTGGCATTCAGCAATTCGAGATTTTTGTTATTTTGTTCTGTCGCTATATCCTCATCCACCTCGTTAAGCATTTGCACGTAGTTCCACACTATCCAATTAGTGAGAAGATTTACTTGTGCTCCATTATCATCGGTCATCTTGACGTGCTGCAATTTGGTCTGTAAGTACGCCTGAAGTGCAGCGGTTTCTGCAGAGCTCTTTATGAACTTTAATGCAACTGTCGCAGAGCCAATCGTATTACTGTTCCCGAAACATTGAGCAGCCTTAATGAAATCGCCACCGGAAAACAGATATTCCGCTTCTCGTAGGTATATTAGATTCTTTTCTGTTGAAGATATATCTTTGACTCCCAGAGCGTCATCAAACCGGTTCAGCCTACATAATATATCCCAGATGCCTTCACTCTCATCTTGGAGAATGATCTCATAAATGTTGCTTGTCGAAAAGCACCATATTGTAGGTGGGTTTTGAGAATAGTCCACGGAGAATTCTAAAATTTTCTCTGAACTTTGTGTCCAGAGAGATTTCTGCGCCACTACTTTGTTATTAAGCTTGTTAATGACTAAAAGTTCATTGCCTCTCAAAACTAAGAGGTGAAATTTGCTCAGAACGATATCTTTTATCCTGTGACTCGGGGAGGGGAGCTCAGTTCCCAGCAGAACGTTTGCGTTACTTAACACCTCTTGGTATTCTTTTGAATTATTAACGTGGCCTAGTACAATGCCAGGGCCACCTATCCACGCAAATGTGTTGTCGTGGAAGGTCAACTTCCTACCGTTGGCCTTGTCCACTTGTTCAAATTGCTCAGTTTCGGAGGGCGCCGATTCCGTAAACGTTTTCGAGGCATTTTGAACACTGCGCCAATGCCTTATCGTATCACCACTACTCAGAAGTGCGCCTTGGGTTTTGGTGAATATCACACCGTCGACAGGTTCCTTGGATCTATAAAGTCTTGTTACCGAGTTGTCATTATTCAAGTCCACCAAATAAACACCTCCCTCGTGCGTGCCGCATATTATTCGACAGGAGTCGATCCACGTTGTGGCTATGATATCGCAACCCTTCTTGCTGAGACGCTTTAGGTGTAAGACATTGCCATCGCCCTCACTTTCCAGTGCAGTCCTTTTCAAAGCGTAATATTTCGCGAAGTTTGTCTTCAAGAAGAGGGTCGTGGCACTAGGGTCCATCCAAACTTTCAGAATCTTCTCTTGCGGTGCTGCCAGCAGCGGAAACTGGTACTTCGCTACCTTCGAAGGTGTTGCGAGGTCTATCAAGAACACGTACCCCGATTTGAGTGCAAAACACATCACATTCTGTTCCACCAGCAGGGAAATCACATTGTTTTCAATCTCGGAAATGAATTGTAGCTGTACATGTTCTATGATAACTTTCATCACTTGTACGTGATCTTGGTTCTGTCAAACAAACTCTGGACTCTTGCCTATGCCGTGCTGTGGCTAGCCAATATGATACTTTAATTTAATAAAGTAATCCGTCTCATGATATGGAGATCGTAAAAAGACGAGTCAAAGAACTCTTGTGAGCCAGAAAGGAGACCATGAGTGTTAGTGGTATACCTATTAAGCTCCTGACGGAGTCTCAGGGCCATATTGTATCCTTAGAGCTCACCACAGGGGAGGTTTACCGTGGCAAGCTAGTTGACAGTGAGGACAATATGAATGTGCAATTGAGGGATGTCACAGCTACAGCTAGAGATGGCAGCGTAACAAGAATGGATCATTTATTCGTACGTGGATCCCATATACGATTTTTTGTTGTTCCTGATATTCTGAAGAATGCTCCAATGTTCAAACAGGGCCCTACATCAAGACCACCACCGCCAATCCGTGGTCCAAAGAGAAAGTGAATGGGGGTCATATAGCTATCATTAGACAAAATATATAGTGTACATTAGAACCAAAAGCCTGCAAAAAGAAGTGTCGTTTGTCTGTCCACATTGTAGGTGCCGATTGTGTTCATTATCCTATTATTTTAGTATTGCGAAATTGAAGAACCTACTACAATATAGGACGTTACAGACAGAGCCATGCTGGAAAAAGACATGGTGAAAGACCCATTCTTCGCAACAGATAGAGATCTATGTGATTTCTACAAACTAAAAACACTCAATCCTCAGGATTCCTGGGCTGCCGATTCCAGCGTTATATATTCATTGGGACAGCCACAGGATTCAGGATCCGTGGATTCGTCGTACGCTGTTCTGAATGACCTTTTGCGCCAAGAACACATGCATAGCGTTGGAAGGAAAAGTACAATAGTCACGACTGGCCTTCCGGATCCATTAAATCCAAGAGTGGGTCTCAACGAACTTTTAGACACCTTCCAAATTCCCGCTACAGAACGCTACAAGTACTACATCAACTCAAAAAAGTTCAATTCCAAGCTCTACCTCAAAAATTTGCATGCCCACGAAAGCTTTGCGGAATTAAGCACATCTTTGGATGATCTCGACAGATCCTTGCAAGCCCAGAGCAATGATTTGAAAGCTTTAGTACAAGACAATTTCTCAAAATACGTGAGGTCCAAAAACAACCTTGACCGCATTTATGAACAGTTTGATCGCTACTCTCAAGAAGAGAACAAGCAACTTGGGACGGATAATCTTGGAGCCTCGGTTGACGATGCTATTCAGGAAGCAACACTTAGGGCGAAACCTATTCTTGACACGAAGACCAAACTGCAAAACGTTCAAGCTACAATGGAATTCATTGAGGAAAATCGAGCGTTTTTCGATATACCGAAGAAGCTCAAGGTTGCCATGAGGAACCTAGATTTCGCCCAGCTCATGGTTCATTACAAAGAAGCTCGTCACCTTTACACCGAGCTCACTGTTAAAGGATACTCTTTTCCTATCTTAATTCAAATATGGTCTCAGATCGAATCTATGATAAGCAGTTACCGTGCGGTAGTTTGGGAGTCTCTTGTCAAACTAAAGCCAGGAGAGACACAGGAACAATTGCTACCTCTCATGTCCGATTTACTTGACTTGAGCTCTGAAGAAAGCCCAATCGTTGAATGGTTCGATGCAAAACTGTCCACGTTCGAGTCTAATTTGAAGGAAATAGTATCAAAGATGTTCACCAGAATTATTGACTTGCAGCGTGAAGTGACTCAACACACGTCTGACGAAGGTGATGGCCTCAATTACTACCTCTCTATTGAGCAGTATGTCCATCCTAGTATGGAAGGATCGGATTTTAAAGTTATCCATGAAAGCGACTTGGCCCATTCAAGTTCTGGTCTATGTGATTCTGTTGTCATCATCGAAATGTGGCTCTTGATTCAGAAATATATGAAATTATTGTCATCAGAATCAACCCAATTTGTTGCATTTTGGGAACATGTCGCTAAGTTTTTAGATGGTACCTACAAGACATCCTTGCTTAATGATAAGCGAAAGGCAGACATTTTAGGCACTCACTTCGAGAGCCATGCTAGTTACAAAAAGTTCCTCGAATTTGACGATAAACAAATTCGCTCCTTGAAGGCTCGAGGTGAACAATTTATTACAGTGCTGTGTGACGCTTTCAAATCCTTTTTCTGTGCATCTCAAGCTTCTTTGAATGGTCAGAATGAAGCTGAAAAAGAGACGGGATCTCCTAAAGATTACGGATTTTTACCTCCCAACGCCAATTGCTTGAGTTGCCTAAGGTATTTGCCCCGCATTATCGAACCAATTTTAAAGGTCAGTACCGAGTTAGCGCAATTGAACATCTCACCAAACTGTATTGAGCTCTTACGGCACACAGATTCTCTCATCTTAGATCGTTCAGTAGCTGCGATATCAGCTACGAAATTGAAAGACCTGGCAGCATTCCACACCCTTGAAGATTGGTCCACGTATAAGACATCTGGGAAGGACAAGTACGGAATAACCCGTTTCCCAGAAATAGTTTGCACGTTTCAAAAGCTAAGCATAATGACTGTTAGAAATATGTTGTTTTCCTACGAGAAGCTTCCTGTGCTTAATGGGATCTACGTTGTGACACATCCCTCGCGCCAATTGATCGCTGGAATTGAAGTCCAGCAAATAGTATCGATGGAGGCCGTATTAGAATCTGTGCTCAAGGATGCCGCCAAGGAAAAAGAAAACCCCAGGACCGCGAAGACAATTTTAACTTTAACAAATCTACAATATGTTCGAGAGCGAATCTTTCCTGAGGTACTCCAGTTTTTTGACGAATGTTTCGAAACGCAGTTGGGTAAAAAGAATCTAGAGTTGTTCAGCTTACTGGCCAAGATGGAGGCCTCTATTTTCGGCAATTACCTCTCGGACCTTAAAGTCAATCTTAGAGACATTTTGGAGGAAAGATTTTATGAAATAAACTGGACTAATTACAGCTCAAACTCATTTCGTGTCGGAGACTACATGATCGAGGTACTGATGGTTTTGGTGAGCGTTCACAACGATTGTTTCAGGATAGGTCCACAACTCATTAGTCGGATTTTCAAAGAGTCTCAAATTTTCATTTCAAAGTATTTATTTGAAGCCTTCAAACGCTATATGGGCAACCTCTCTTCGGATGCCTTGCTGCAGATAGTTGTCGATGTTCAGTTTTTCCTTAGGGTTATGGGGGACTCATTGGAAAAGGACACACAAGCCACACTAATGGCCTGCCTACAAAATTGTTTTGAGAAAGATACAAATCGCATGCAAAGATGCATCGAAGAGACCGAGCCGATCGTGTCTGCTAATCTCGAAAAGACCCTTATACAGTTTGCATCCTTCAAATAGGGCCCCCAGGCTAGAAAGTTATTGGCTCCTAGACATTTTCATATCATTTCAACAGAAAGCCATGTCTCGCTCAAGCATCCTTTACCAGGGCAGTATTGGGCTTTGTCAACGAACAACGTATAGACCTTTTTTTTAGCTTTGCGAAGGGACTTGGTTACTTCTCAACGTCGAGAATTTGTCTCGAAAGATCATCTTTTCCCTCACCAATCGAGCAAAATTCTCGTATATCCTTCCGAATTTGCTCGTTGTTTATTTTCAGGGATCTGTGGAGGCCGAATATCTCATTTTGTAGATCCTCAACTTCTTGCAATAAGTGGCGTACAGTAGCATTGGGTCTCACGTCATTTTGGTTATTCAATTCCTCAGACGATTTTTGTCCTGTAGTTCTTAAGGGTGATGATGAAGCTATTGACATCGATCAATGTGCGTATGTGTCTACTTCCTTCTTAGATCAATTACGGGCGACTAGGTATTTATTA
Source organism: Lachancea dasiensis (assembly GCA_900074725.1). Classification (NCBI taxonomy): domain Eukaryota; kingdom Fungi; phylum Ascomycota; class Saccharomycetes; order Saccharomycetales; family Saccharomycetaceae; genus Lachancea; species Lachancea dasiensis. Next base: position 582,981 of record LT598457.1, read on the forward strand.
TAGGAGGAGCTGGGTCACGAGGTAAGGTGTACTAGCTATTAACACGATCTACTGTAGTTTCAAGAGTAAAGTTCACCACGCTTCCTCAAAGATGCGACATGGTACAACGGGTAAACTTCCTGGGAATCAACGTTAGCTATGGAATCGTCTTTGAGCTTTTCCGTGACGGCCTTGTCGAAACTAATATTCCTTTCACCATCAATAGTAAACTGAGTACCATCCCAAGTAATGAAAGAGGCAAAACTGGTACCATCCGACTCGCGGTTATCCAAGGTAGCTATAGTTGTACCAGCGGTCATGGCTGTTGTCAATGACACAATGTTAAAAGGTAGCTCGATAGTTTGAGCTAGGGTAAACTTGGCTAATACCGGATCAACCTTGCATATGAACAGAGCCTTGGTCTGCTCTACAAAAAATGCGACGTACGGTAGATTGGAAAAAGTGACAATCTTGGAAACTGCATATTCCACAAGTGAATTGGACTCGTTTTGGAATTTCTTGGGCGCTAACTGGGCTTCGCCAAGATAGGGCTCAATGAGGTCGCTAATGTCCAGGGTGTCTAAGAGCTCCCCAGATTCCCAATTCCATGAACAAACAAAATTATCACCGCCAGCACTGAAAAGTAAATTAGATCCCCATTCAGGCAGACACAGCGTCGACACAAATTTTTTGGATCCATAGAGCCACTTGTTCACTACATATGTTTGTGGGAAATGGGTGACTCTGATATGCTCGTCGCGATCAGCCGTGAACAGCAGCTGTTTACCATCAGAATCTGTAGCCAGAGCAATGTCTGTTAACAACGAAACATGACCCAAAATCGGCTCAAGCTTTTCATTTGTAGCTTGTACGGAATCGGACTCTTGAGCGTTGACCGCGTAGACATCGCCAAATTTGTCACCAACAAGAACTTTTTGGTCATCTTTCGTTGTAGTCAAAGCGTTGGGCCTTTTCGGTAGTGGCTGGCGCCTCTTGAGCGTCAAACAATTCTTGGCTGGGTCGCTAAAATCCAGCTGGAAAACCACCACCGCTTTGTCGGAATCCGTGCAGGCAAAAAGTAGTTCCTCGTTACGCGACAGTGCCATGTTTCGAATGTAGTTGTACACTGGGGGCGCCCCAGACCCCGGAATTGGAACTTTCGCCTCTTTTACACTCTTGGATATGACTTCGCTTTGGGTGTTCTCTTGCGCATCTTTGTCCAGTTTGCGTCTCTTGGTTTCATTTTCCGCTATTTGACGTTGCTGCTCTTCGGTAACCTTTTGCTTGATGCTAGCAGTCTTGTCTTGCTCATCAATCCATTGTCCCGCTGCCGCGAACCCTCCCAGCGTTTGGTCCCATCTGAACACTTGAATCATGTTCTTTATGACGCAGAAAATTTTACTGCCATCGTGGCTGGAAATTGAGGTTTGTAGAGGATGGATCATCAATATTTGACTGAAATGTCCTTGAAAGGGTAGCCCTATTACTTATATCTCATGGCCGTAATCGTCCTTCAAGCAGCTCATCGCATTTCGTTATTGATCAGGAAAGTGTCCGTAAAATTTTAGATCGCTCGATACGAACATGACGGTGCAGAACTGATTTGCCGTCAAGTGCCAGACGGTCGGAGAGTTTGACGTTATTGGCGTGCTACTCAAGCTGTCTAGTTCAGTAGGAGTCTCAGTAGAATACTGATCATTATCTTACCATTGGACTCTTCAGCTATAAAGCCGCCCAAGTAATGCTTGAAATTTTTCAGATGACCGTTTTAAAAAAAGCACCATCAAGAAAGTCCACACCAAGGTCTGACAAGTAGACTCAGTCGCTATTATTTGTAAATTGAATTGAGAGAATGGGTGGAATAGACTCAGAGCTAATAAAAGACGGGTGGTTCCGCGAATTAAGCGAAAAGAGCTTTCCTGGCCAAGGACTCGCGTTGAAGGTCAAGAAAGTCCTGCATCACTCGAAGAGTGAATTCCAAGATATCTTGGTGTTTGAAAGCGCAACTTATGGAAATGTTCTTGTGCTTGATGGAATTGTGCAGGCCACTGAACGAGATGAGTTTGCATACCAGGAAATGATCACACATATCGCAATGTTCGCTCACAACCATCCCCGCCGCGTGTTGGTCATTGGTGGTGGTGATGGGGGTGTCTTGCGAGAGGTAATTAAGCACAATTGTGTTGAAACCGCAACATTGGTCGAAATTGACAAAACGGTGATCAATTTGGCTCTGAAATATCTTCCGGGGATGGCATGCGCCTTCGGTGACTCAAAAGTTCAGGTCAAGTTGCAAGATGGGTTCGAATTCCTCCGCGCTGCTGCTATTTCTCCAGACCAAAAGTATGATATCATTATCACAGATTCCTCGGATCCTGAAGGTCCTGCGGAAGCTTTTTTCCAAAAGGAATATTTCGAGCTCTTGCACAACGCATTATCAGAAGATGGCATAGTCATCGCTCAAGCATCGGAGAATGTATGGTTGAACTTGGACTATATTCGCAACCTGATCGACAGTGCTGCCTCGGTATTTCCTGTTGCCAAGTACTGCTACACTACAGTTCCAACCTACACGTCCGGTCAGCTAGGGTTGGTCGTATGCGCGAAAAACCCACGTGCGAATGTGCACCGTGCAATTAGAAAGCCAACAGCAGAGGAACAGTCACAGTTGCGATATTACAATGAGCAGATTCACTCTGCAGCCTTTGTACTTCCCACCTGGGCCCACCATAAAATTTATAAAGAAGAGTAAAATGCACATAGATCCCAAGCCTATACCATAATCACACACTGCAACAGCGAAAATCCATCACCCGAAGATGTCATCCATGGTGCTCTTCTTCTTTGCCTTCTTTTTCTTCTTCTTCATGCCCTTTTCGATACCCTGAATTTCTTTTGTCCTCACTTCAACGTCAGTAACAGCTTTCCACACTTCAGACTCAGGGATCTTGAGCGATTCGTCATCCAATTTAACCTCTTCACCTAACTCTTCTTCGACCAACAACTGCATTTGGTCGCTTGGAATTTGAGTGGAAAGTTTAACACTCTGGCTAGCTATGAGACCCATATCTCTGAAGTGTTTCTCGTGCTCTTCGTAGATTCTGTTGTATAGAGCGCTTACTCGAGCCAAAAGGCCTATGAGAACCACCCCTAATGTAACAAACTGCCCAAGTCCGACCACGCCATTGAAGCTGTAGTACATCCGAGATAGTTGGCGTTTGCGTAGCTTCTGTAAAATATTGTAAAGGGTCACAATTTGTGTGTTCAGCAGTGTGGTGTTAGGCTGAATTAACACTAACACCTGAGTTACACTTCTCTTCAATTCATTGAAATGGCGCCACCATACAGCCGCTTTATGCTGATTCTTGTTCCGATGATAGATTAGCAAAATATATCTCAGCTCCTGGTGGAGTCTATTACTAACGGCACCATTTTTCGGAAGCATAATTTGGTATTTTTGCAATAGTGTTCATACCGGTGATGAGCATTGTGGATCTATCGAAATTATGGTTAAAAAGTGCTAAATTAATTCATCTGCACAACAATATTTCAAGCAAAGTCGATACAAGCATTTAGTCCAGCATTGCTATCCGTAGCAGAAGCTAAGAGGTCTCTTTCATGTACCCACTCGGATCTTAACTCATTCAAGCTTGTGGAGTCCGTCTGTTTGTAGTTCACTTTGTGTTTGTTGACATTTAAAGTGTCAATCCACCAAAAACCAACAGATATAAAAGCAAGCCCCTTGTGCTCCTGGCGACACCAAATCTACTTATTCCTCAACGTCTGCATAGCTCAAGCAGTCCCTTTCAATAACAATATCCGAATAATATTCGAAGAAAACAATCAAACTCACATCCAGTTGACCTTGAACACAGTATGTCCTACCACAGACCTCGAATGCCGCTTCCTGATGAGGGGGATTATATTAATACAAGAAATTCGAGGACTTACTCTTCTAAACTACGGCCCTTACCACCCTTACCGCCTAGGCAAGGGCAATTCAGATCGGATATTAACAGTGACGCAATGAATCAAGAATTTTCAGAGATGGGTATAGCAGATAGCTACGACGATATATTTCACGCTATCTCGACAGATCAGCCCCTCAGCAAGTTCCCGAAGGTATCTCATCCTGTACCTTTACCTGCCAATACAAAAAGTGAGGGCCTCGCTATTGCGACAAACAAGTTTTACGGTAACATGATGGTTGGCGATCAAACCAACCCTGTGTGGACACATCCTTATTCTTTGTTTTGGTCCAAGGACTACTTTATGGGCATCGCCCTATCCTACGTCCCTGCTTCCGAGAGAGTTTTTGGGCCAAATATCCCGGCCCAGTACTTTTTTGGGCCGGTGGGTATCAAGTCTTTTGTGTTTGGTGCGCTCGACTTCACAGATGCCGAGCAAATGTCACTGGGCTTTACAAACCTGTCGCATTTACAAGTGCATGTACAACTCAGAAAAAACGAGAACCAGTATGTTCTAATACCGTTAGTCCAAGGTATGGGGTTTGCTTCAGCAGTATATTATAATATGATTCCAAAACTATACTCTGCTGTCGGTTATAAGAACATCATTGGCCTTAATTCACCTCGTGCTGGCATACAAAAGTACAAGATTGTTCTGGAAAATAATATGACGTGGACCCTATACGTTACTGTACCGTCCGGCCAATCGTTGGCTCTAGCACTTGCTTCTAATAATCAACTAGTTGGAAGCAACAGTGTGAATGGTTGCTTATTTCAACTTGTACCGGACACCAATTCTGCTATTGACGCTGCTGCCGGTTGCTACCCCAGCAGCGGTACTTTGTCTGGATCGGTAGATGGAGAAGTTGGCAAATATACTATATCATATGAGCTGAGTGGCTCTAGTAATGGGGGAAAAACTCTAATGTATGCATGTCCCCATCATGTATCGTCATTCAAGAGCGTCATGTCTTGTAGAAGAATTGATTCTCACTTGGACTCGGTTACCATGGGACGTATGACTGGCTACTTAACGACTTCATTTGAAATGGAAGTGCATGTGCCTGCAAAGATCGGTTTCGATCCCTACTCAGCAATCTCCGGCAAATCATCACCTAACTATTCGGAAAAAGTCCTAGATACTATAAGATCGGCGGCTGCATCGGAAGCGCAAGGTGACGTTTGTGCAGAGTCCAATCTGGACTCTATGTATTTCAGTGGTAAGATTTTGGCCAAGTACGCGTGGATCTTATATGTCTGTCATTATGTGATTAAAGATAGTGCTTGGACCCACACATTAATGGAGAACCTTAAGGCAGCTATTGCAAGGTTTATCGATAACTCGCAGTTACTTTCTTTGAGATACGACACTACTTGGGGTGGTATAATCTCCTCAGGTGACTCATCTCAAGACTTTGGTAATTCATATTACAACGACCACCATTTCCATTATGCGTACCATGTTATCACTGCAGCTATTCTTGCAAAGATTGACCAAGAGTTCGATGGCAATTGGCTGGAACAAAACAAAAGTTGGGTAGAAAATTTGATCAGGGATTATTCCAATCCAAGCTCCTCAGACCCCCATTTTCCCGTGTTCAGGTCATTCGATTGGTTTGTCGGGCATTCCTGGGCCAAGGGTTTGTTTCCTAGTGGTGATGGAAAGGACCAGGAATCCAGTTCTGAAGATGCCAACGCGGCGTACGCAATCAAGTTGTGGGGTAACATTACCGGAAACCAACATTTGGAAAACATTGGTAACCTGGAATTAGGGATTTTACAAGTTTCACTGAACAGTTATTTTCTATATTCAAACAGCAACTCGATAGAGCCATCGCAGTTCATTGCAAACAAAGTTAGCGGTATTTTATTCGAAAATAAGATTGACCACACTACCTATTTTGGGAACGCACTACAGTATATTCAGATGATTCATGCCATTCCAATTACCCCTATATCAGCATATATTCGCTCACCCACTTTTGTACAGGAGGAGTGGGTTGAGAAGCTAGCTTCCATAGTTGATAACGTGCATGATGGGTGGAAAGGAATTATGATCCTTAACAGAGCCATTGCGGACCCCAGCTCCTCCTATAAATTTTTCTCCGACCCTGCCTTCAGTAGTAGCTACTTGGACAACGGTCAGAGTAGAACGTGGTCATTAACTTACTCTGGTGCTTTACTGTAAACAAGTTGAAGTATGGCTAGCGACTTGAAATCCACTATGGCAAGTACTGGGGTAGGGTGGGGGGATAAGAAAGCCATATTAAGTATCCTTAGGAGATGCGTACGTATAGTTGATATTAAATCGAGCCTTTCCGATTGAGCTACACACCTCGCCATTGTATTCTGGGCAATTGCGAGTCGCTGACACTATCTGAGAGTCCAATTGTACTCGAGATACATGCACGTATCTCCAGGTAACGTTATGAATAATCAATCTCTCGACAAGCACTCCATTTGGTCGACGAATGGATACACCCGGCTAGGACCGGCCTAAAGTGATGTCAAACCTCATTGAACTTCAAAGGAACTGTAAGTACCATTACGTGATTATTGTAGGGTGTGTGCATTACTAACTTATCTTAGATATTTTATCATTCATCAACGCGATCCAAACAGAGCACAATCTTAAGTTCTTGATCATTGATAGCACGGTTGATGATCTACTGGATAGTCTTTTTGCAGACAGAAGTGAACTTCTGCATGTTGTCACAGCTGTTGATAAAATCGACTCCGTCAACCGAAAAGGCCAGCCATCGGTAGAGGCCATATACTTGCTGGAGCCAACCAAGTTCAACATTAATTGCATGGATGCAGATTTCAGTAATAGGCCTGCGAAGTACAAAAGAGCTCACATTAGGTTTTTACCGGGCTTCCGAGGCAACCTGGTTCGTTTTTTCGATTCCAAAAGATATCTTCCCCAATACATCGGGACTTTAGCTGAGGTCGGATGCTCTTTTACTCCCAAAGAATCAATTGTATTCCAAACTTTGGGAATTGACCAACCGCTTCAAATCTTCTACAATAAGCAGTGCTCAGATCTGATTGAGGTGCATATTTCCAAAACTGTCCAGTGTTTATTGAACCTGTGCATCGTTACTGGCGAATATCCAACGGTGCGGTATTCTCAGCCATCATCAGAAACCTACGCAGTGAGCCCCGCAACGATGTTGGCCAAAAAGCTGGCTTTCGAATTTCAAGAGGCCTTGGACGATTATGCGAGGAAAGATGAAAGCTTTCCACCGCCTTCTTCTAGACCACGAGCGATCTTCCTCATTACAGAACGGTCACTAGACCCCTTTTCTCTGTTCTTGCACGACTTCTCTTATCAAGCCATGGCGTATGATTTGGTTCCTGAGGTAGATACCAGAACCGACACGTACACTTATTTTGCCGAGAATGAGCGCGGGGAACGAGAGGAAAAGTTATCCCGACTAAGGGAATTGGACGACACAGACTGGACAGAACTGAGACATCAGCACATCATGGAAGCAACTGAGTATCTCAATGCCAAAGTTAACGAATTGATTGCAAAAAATCCACTTCTGGTGGATCGCGCCAATGTCAAAACCACCACCGATCTTCTAAGTGTGGTCGCACACCTGAAAGGATTTGATGAAGATAGAAGACGGATAGCTTTACACAGAACATTAATTGACAAATGTTTGGAAGTTAACGAGCAGAGAAAGCTCGCTGAACTAGCGGATTTCGAGCAGGCCATGGCGGGCTTTGGTGCTGATGCAGAGGGAAATAGGTACAAGGGAGCAGTCGAAAACCTCTTAGACTGTTTGCTAAGCAAGAGTGCCAATATCACTGACAAGGTCCGTTTCATCATCATTTATGCTTTGTTTCGAGGCGGTCTTATTGAAGAAGATTTTGCAAAGCTTCTATCATTCATAGGTGTGACGCCCGGTCATTCATTTTACAAACATTTTATGACACTATTCGCCAACTTCCATTACGTAGGCATCCCACTAGTCAGAGAACGACCAAGCGCTAAACCATTCAAAAAAGACTGGCATCATGATACGATTTTAAATGATCCAAACACCTATAATACATCGCGGTTTGTTAATGCCGTTTGTAATAATTTGTCAAAAGTTATAACCAATCAGCTTTTGCTAAGTGAGCAGGCCTTTCCTTATGTCAAAGACAAGCCCATTGAAGCTCTAGAAGAAGACACGATAGACGATGGTTCTTACAATTATTCTTCCACTTCTCTTAGAAATCCTCGGCATAAAGCGTCCTGGACAAGAAAAACCACCCAAAACAGGGCGCCCCGACAAAGATTTTTCTACTATAGTATAGGTGGTCTAACATATAGCGAGATTCGGTCTGCTTATCTTCAATCTCAGCTGAAAAACAAAGACATCTTCATTGGCACAGACGCGATATTGACCCCTCTTGATGTTATGCAAAGCATTGAGAAACTTAGCGAACCAAGGGAAATACTCAATTTAAAGTGTGACAGGAAAGAAAGAGAATCACCACCAGACTACTTATTTGACAGGGCGGTGGCACCTCCTATAGCTTCTCAACATGTTCACAAAGCTTCCCACCAAAAAGAAAGTGTCAATGCAAAACCTGTGATGCCCACGCCTCCACCCCAGGAGAAGAAGCGGTCAAAACTATCGAAATTCTTGAGATCTAAATAGGATTATAATAAAGAAGCACGTATGACTTGCCTCATGGTAATGAGGGTATCGAATTCTGTTCAAAGTCCATGTTTGCGGGCAACGTGCTCCATTTTTCGAAGTGCCTTAGGGACTTTGATAGATACACTTTGGTTGTTATGTTGTGAGGCTTTCTGGTTTCGCGGTGAAAGTGTTCCTGACCTAGTTTTTTTAATTCCACTAGTAGTCTTCACAGGGATGCTCGGAATGGAGATCGGAGGAGGGGAGTGCAGGGGGGCCACAGATGGGACAGTTGGGCAGGGAACCATCCCTCCATGAGTATTAAATGCAAAGTTTTGGTAGTCTATCTGATTCGCGCAAATAGGTTGGAGGCGCTCATATTGTCGCGAGGACATAATATGTGGTTCTAAGTGTCTAGCTTTACCTCTTTCAAAAGTGTTCTGGTTGATTTCATCCTGAACAACCTCGTAGTCATCATTATCAGGTTCACGGCGCTTTCGAGGCTCTTCAGTAGGTGATAGCATGGATTTAACGAGATCTGCGTTTTTGCGAGCATTTTCCACCAGTTCTAGGTTCTTAGTAACATGCTGAACAGTATCAGCACCTTTCTCACCATTTAGTTCCTTAGCAATTAGCCCTCCCATGGAAGTTGCGAGCCATTCGGGGGTTTCTGACGTTTCTTTGTCAGATGTGCGTTCCGTTTCTATCGCCTCATGGGTTGACCCATTTTCGTAGGCATATGCCACACCCGCACTTTTCAGCCTGCTATAATCCATATAGACACTTTCCAGATATGCGGATGTTACCTGATCTATTCGACCACGCATATATGCACATTCATTTAGCAGATGCTGTTTAGAAGCTGCTCTGATTCTTCTTTCAATGAGTAAACGTTTTAATGCAAGATCATCGTCTTTAAGTTCAGCAACTATTTTGTCACGGAACTCAATCAGTTTGTTAGCTTCTATTGACCAGTCAAACCCAATGGAACTTTGTTCTTCCATCTTTGAAGTCTGATCCAAATATTGAGGGTTATTTCCATCACTTGTGATGAGTTCTAAAATTAAGTATTAAAACCGTCAATGTGAATATAGTGCCACAATGTGTTAACTCCTGACCTTCGCCATATTGACAACAGTGTAGAGTAATGTGTATTTTCTGATTAGTTCTCGATAGACATAATACATTTGCTGGAATCTCTTTAGAACTCACGCTAAATAGTGGCAAGGACGCCGTTTAATAAAGATAATCTTTCGCAGAGCCTATGTGCGAATCATCATCCCTCCATAATTCGGTATATATACCTGCAACAGTCACAACAGTGGCTTATCATTAGGGATTATTGCAACCTCGTCAAAAGTCTGTTTATATGTCATCTAGAATATCAGTTGGAAACCAAAAAGCCTTTCTCTTCCAGTGGAATCATAGACATTCTCGACAGGGAAGAGCTCAACTCCAGTTTTGGTATTGTCAAAAAGTTGATCATCCGTTGGGCGGTGATAAACGGTCATTTGGGCGTCTTGAAGTTCCCCAAGAAAAGACACAAGTTCACTATGAGAGTCGATGTAACCAGTGTAGTAGTGTCGAGTTCTTGAGGAATTTATGACAGACGTCCGATAGTATTCAAATTGCTGCGGAAGTGAGGGGATGGTGGTTTTTGTAGAGCCATTGTTTTCTTCGTCGCTTTCTGTATAATCGTCCGAAAGTGCTTCGGCCTGACGACAAGCAATACCTCCCCACTCGCATTTAGCCTGTCGCGGAAGCTCTGAAACTTTAACAATCATTAGGCTTCTAGGGTCTTCAGAAGGCCGTTCCATCCAATTTTCAGATATCGACCGCATACCTTGAGAGTAAAGAGACCATACTTTGGATATCATGGGCACTAATGATGCTTCTGACACGAAACACACCATTGTGACCTGATGCGGAGCTCCAACCGTCTCCTTCAGAGTGTCAAAGTGACGTAAAGATAAAACAACTTGAGAAGTGTCTTCCGTTAAACCCTCGTCCAATGCTCCTGTCAATACCATTGATGCAGGGTCCAAGGCTATCTGCCCGCTAATGAAGCTGACCTGATTCACGTCATTCTTTTTCCAAATCGCCTGTGAATAAGGCCCTATGTTGCAAGGAGCCCAGTATGATCTTCCCTGGACATGTAACCCGCTCTTTGTTTCATTGAGTACCATGCCATTGAATTTCTTAACTGTCGCTTCGGTATCTATAATTACCGAAAGTTGAAGCGTGGCTCCCACTGCGGAGCTCCCCACACATGCTCTAGCGGGTGGGAGTGGGCCTCGTTTACTGACTTGGAAATATTCATTGTATACTGAGTTAATGGCACCAAAATTGCTCATATCGTCTAGCAATAATGAAGCGGACAGAATTTGACTTGCGCTGAATCCGTTTTTGTCTAGGATGCTGTCCAATTGCTCAAATACATCGTTAGTCTTTGACTCGGGAGAGTTACCGCTCCTAGGTCTTAAGTTCGAAATGTACATTTGTGTTCCGACGCGTCTGACTGACACAACTGGATTATGAGCGACCGTTTGTTCCGTCTTACAGTTGACACTTTTACTTGAGACATCTGGAACTTCGATTTCCCTTGCTAATTCAATCCACATTTCCCCCAAAGCTGGAGGAACCGGCAAATCTTGGAGAGCTTGTACCATAGATATCGAATCCGTGCGCTCGATGAATTTGACCGCTATTTTTGAATTGTAAACTCCGCCTAGACTCTCGCTACCGTCTACTTCTAACAAATGAGGCTCTAGATATCCTTTTGTGAAGAAGGGAGCATCAAAAACCATAGTCTCAAATTCTCCGCCCTCCCCACAAATGTGAACTTCAAACATCTTGCTTAGTTTTTGCAAGAGAGGGAAAACTTGTGGCAAAGACTTTCCCAAAGAGCTCTGATCAAGTCCAACTGCAGCAGTTTTGATAAGCCTGGCATCCATTTTCTGGTCGTTCATGCAGTCGACACGCTTCGACATCGAGCACATTTCGGTCATAAGCTCTTCCTGATCGCGTTGCCATAAATAGCTCAATGGTGTTAGCTGAAGTCTGTTGCACACGTTCTCAACTCGTGTTCTTTGGTAAGAAGACAAAATAGCTCCAGCATTGACTGCCTCTAACTCCGGTATCTGACGTTTAGCATCCTTCAATAACTCGTACAAATCCTCGATTTCATCTTCTTCCGTAGGATAGTAGTTGAGAGAGACATTCTTGGAAGTCTGTGGGTGAATATGTCGGCGGATCAATGGTAAGCCTGTGCATTTCTCATACCAAGTCACAACATCGTGGCCAACAGTCTGGAACATAAAACTGTCCAATTCTTGTTGCGACACATCACCAGGATGCAGATTTCCAAGGGCAACTAGTTCATGACCTTGGCGAATGCTATGAAGTATGCTGTAACACGAATCTTTACCTCCTGAGACTAATGCGATAAATTTCATGGGTAGGTTTGGTTGCCCTCGAGTTCTGGAAGAATAGAAGACCAATTAATTAACAGCATATAATCCGGAAACTTATAACAAACCCATAAGCAATAAAGCTTGGGCTTGGGACAATAAATGCCTTACTGTTTAACCTTATACTGTAGTTTATCATACAAATTGAGTCTATATTACTAAACATCGTCAAGTGTCTCCACCACATCGATTTTACCAGGGAACCAAGCTGACAAACTTTTAGCATCTTAGACAGTTGCTTGGTTTGACTTCCTGCTAGATTGGTGTAGATAACTGAAATGTTAGTGTTCCTGATGTTGAGTTTGAACTAATGCAAAGTATATAATTATCGAGAAGAATCCTTAGGGTTTGTCCGTTATGCCGTGCTTGATCTTTGAGAGATGGACCTCCATAGGGCTTTTCCAACGGCGATCACTAATGGGAACCCATTGTCCGCTCTTACAGCGTCACCATTCTCCTGTAGACGCCTTAAGAGGTAGTCCTTGGTCTCAACTGGAGGGCCCCATGGAACGTACTTTATTAAGTTCTGGGCGTTGTGGTTAACAATCAAATCGTGCGTAATGTTGTCCGCCATTCCTAACAATTGGCCCAAAACCACATTAGATTTCCCAAGGTTGTTCTCATGTCCCTTGAGCATCTCCGTAGCCAATTTTTGGGACTGGTAGTTGTGAGAAGCGATTACTAAATGTCCGAAGATCGATTTTTCACCCTTTGATAGAAGATCGCAGATTACTTTTGACATGACAGCATTAAAATTAGCATCAGTACCGGCCTGATTTGGGTAAATAATAGCGTCACGACGAGGCTCTGAGTGGATGTATGCGCCACGAACGATCTTTAAGCCCAGCTTGTACTCTTCCTTTTCCGCCCGCTCATAATCTTTCATTAAGTCCGCACCTGAGTCTTGTAGATAGAGTTGCCAAGTCCCTACACAAGACACCATCTTGGAGGACTTGGGGTTAAATTTTTGAAAAAGAGTTCGCTGCAACTCGTAGACGCCACTCTTCTGTAAAGCGTACTTCTCGGCATCAATGACTGATACAAAAAATGGCGCCTTCCGCTGCGGATACAGTTTGGAAAATTCCTGGTTTAGATTAAAAATTTCCTGGGTGATTGCAGTACAGTTGTTGACGAGGGCGTCGCGCTGGTGTTGGTATGCTGGATCGTTGAAGTGCAACAAAGTTTCGGATGGGTTTTTTACCAAGGCCGAGGGCTTCAACGCTATGTATCCCGGTGGGATAGTATTAACGTCGGCGGCACCATCCAACTGCTTTTGCAAATGGGGCTTCAAAATCTGGTGTATCGAAGCAATAGTTTCCGAGACAATGTGGTTAATATCTATGTTCTTCGTTCCCTCAGCGTCCTCAATGGTCAGAGACAGCATCATATTCTTGATGCCTCTAACCCTCAGTCTCTCACCAGTTTCCCGAACCTCTTTGAAGTTGTCACCCCCACAGTACAGCGAAGAAACTAGTAATTTCATCACCCACACGGGAACGAATGGAAAAACCTTCAATACCAAGTCCAGCATGGGCTTGTTAATGGTTGCAAAGCCAATCACACCAAGTGAGACTAGCTCTTGAGCGGATAGATTTTTCAAATGGTCTACAGCCGCAGGCTTCACGATCTCCTCCACCGGTATACTCGAATGCATGGGAGCCATCTGCAGAGGCTTTCCGTTTATGGGGGTCTTCGTAACAAAACTGGCCGTTAAAGTACGAGCCAAAAAGCAGCGATGGGCCACCGTGGCCCTATTTAAACTTAGATTTCTTAACATTCAACCTCAGTTGTGCTTTGTAGATGTAGAGGGCAAGTTTTGTACAACTTCTCTTTACCTCAAAATATTCGTCCAACATTGCGACCATCGAGGGTTTAAATACACTCTCTGGCTGGCTTGTCAGCCCCCAAGTCTACACGGCAACATCCTGATAGCTTAAGTGATACAGTCCAATATCCTCAAATGACTTCAGATAATTCCAATCTCACTGATAACAATTATGCTGTGAAATCTGCGGACCCGGCCCCTTACCACTGTTAAAGGCAGCGCACAACGATGATAGTTCGGAAATCGTAATCCGGCCGTGTCATTCAAAACGTAAGCTGTGATGAGAGGTAAGGCTCGGAAACCGCATTCCGAAACTTGACAAACTTTCGAGTACCGACGCGAGGGCTTCGAAGTCCGAGAAGGGAGAGGAACAAAGCAACAGCGGAAACATCATGTCACTATTCTTCAAAATTGACAATGAAGATGAGGGGTGTTTCTCACTTATGGGAACTAGAGCGGCACAGCAGGTAGCAAAAAATGATTCCAACACAAGGAACCTATACAATTGAATGTAGACCCTTGTGGTAGAGGTCATTCGAACTGTGGTTCCAATCGGTAAGTAACACTCTCTTCAACCGACCGCGCCACAAAAAGGTGTGTAAAGCAGTGGTCACCTTGTAGTGTTGTGTCGGTGTATATCATGCAGAACGAGGCTGTCACTCGTACTGAAATTCGCGTTGGACTGACTCGGGAATTGTGCTGATATCCATGGGGACTTGCGGTGAGCTCAAATAGTACCCCTCGCTGGTAGTCACTGGTTCACCTTCTAAGAACATTAGCAATGTATGTTGATAAAGTCGTGACGCATGAACATCTAGCTCTTCCAGTTGACGGGTCTCGAGATCACACAACAATTCCTCTAGCGGGTTGTCAATTGTATCCAATTCGTCATCTTCCATGAAGGCGTCTCGGCTTCGTTTTTTGCCGTTCAACACATACAACTTTTGATGGATGTGTCGAAACTCGTCCGCCTCTCGATCTACTGGCATATTTTGCACGTGACCATGTCCACTGCTTCCGACGATCAATTCCAAATTATGCGAGGCCTCTGCATGGGCCAGGATGCGGGGCACAACGCCCATCGCCACCTGGGAGGTTTTGAAGAGGCGCCCTTCCTCAGTTTTGAGCTTAAATTTTTTCAAAGTCCAAAGAACTGTCTCAGCTAATGTGGGAGCCATCAGCTGCTCCTGGCGCATGGACGCTAGACCACGCAAAACGTCGTCTTTGGTCACCACATGAGGAAAAATGGACTTCGAATTGCACTCAACCACGAACTCATCGTCAGATTCGCATTGAGTTGCCTGCGTTAATGTCTCATCGCTTGTAAGGTCGCGCTTAGGAATATGCTTAGTTTCGAGGTTAGGAAGAACTGTGAACCACAGCAGCCTCCGTAAGTAGGACTTGACACATGCAACAGCTTCATCGAGTGATCCCTTTGAAAACTCCAAAGCGACCTTTGAGGCAGGCCTCAACTCCGAAATATGAGTTTTCGAATACATGGGACTCCAGCGTTTTCGCCATTTTTCAATATCTATGAGCTCGTCCTCATCGTTCTTAGATGACGCAGCAGACGCTTCCGCCATCTCTTCCTCACAGTGCCGCAGTATCTGGTCTGCCTCTGCGGAAAGTTTCTCCTCCAACTCGACAAAAAACTCGTCCATTTCATACGCGATGGGGAACGCTGCTTTCGGCAGAATTCCACCGTGACGCTTACTGTCGAGGCTCTTCAATTCATGTAAGTTAGCTCTGAGCACTTTGAAATACGTTAGGATCTCAAACTTTGATTTGTGTGGCAAGAAAAAAGCCCATTCATCAACTCTGTGAATGGATGATCTTGAAAGATGATAGAAAAACACTTCTTTTTCCTCGGAAGTCCAAAACGCACCTGCATAGCAACCCTCACCCATCTCAACTTCATCGTCATCCTCACCGTCATCATCTTCATCCAGCGAAACCTCGCTATCGCTGCTCTCTTGAAATCTCCTGGCCGATTCCGTGAAGTCGATCCACTTAGCTCTGCTGGTGGTATGCACATGAGAGCTGGAGAGTTGCGATTTAGTCCATAAAGGATCTAAAAATCGATGCAGTTCATTGTTAAACACCAAAAAGTAGTCTGAGACAATGTCCTGCGCCGCAATGGCTGCCCTGTTGACCATGCTTTAGCCGCCCATCTCATCCAGAACACTGTTGAAGATGGTTAAATTACATTGAGTCTGAAATTTCATATACCACTTATATATCCGTGTATAGTGATCTGAAAAATTTCAAGCTCATCGCGGTAATATCGTGGTAAGATACTCATAATACATGTAAAGGCCTCCGAATGAATACCTTGAACGCTTGTTAAGGTGCATTCGGTTCGCTTCTCAGAAACTATGCTCCGACTTACAGCTGCTAATGCGATGTACCTACCTCGAAACACGACAAACTGGCCGAAATTATGGCGCCCACTGTCGATAAGTAGACGTAATTGGCAGCTAAAGACCGAGATTGAATCTAACTCCACGCGAGGTAAGAAATTGAAACCCAAGAGAGCCCAAATTGTTGTTCTCAACCCTCGCGAAGCAGGTTTGTTTCGGCGCAAACGAATACCAGGCCATTTTACCGGAAGCGGCAGACACAGACACTTGGCCAAGGAACGCCTAAGTGCATTGGAGGGGGTCGAATTTGATGACCGCAACTCGAAATTGAGCCATCCAGAAACATCGGCTGGTAACATCTTACAGGAAATAGAATCTCAGCGCCGGAAGCTTCTGATCTTCAAAAATTCCGTCCCTCGTGAACAAGTGGTAAGATCAATCCACGAGCTCAAGCCAGGCGCTGACTCCAGGATCATGTCTGCCAAGCGTTATGAGCAGCTCAAGACGTTATTGGAAGGAGCATATACCGTACCGCAACTGAAAGCCTACATGAAGAAGTACTTCGATGTGACAGCTGCCAAATCCGTTCCCAAGAAGACTCTTATCACCAGGATTATGGGAGACCTTTGGCAATGCCAACTAGATGAGTCCATAAGTGAGGGACAGGATCTGATTGTGGAACGTATTATTGACGTCCAAACTAGGGATATTTACCTCATATTGCTAACCAATAATGGTAAAATTCTTCACAATTTTGCACGTCTCGGGGCCACGGTGGCGG